>OY282641.1:86724572-87924572 GCA_958299015.1 Tetanocera ferruginea | reverse complement strand
ATCGCATTATCAGCCGCAGAGCTGATGTCGTTTGGCCACCTCGGAGCTGCGATTTGACACCGTTGGACTATTATTTGTGGGGTGCCCCCCAAGATAAATGTTACGCCGACAAGCCAGAGACAATTGACGCCGATTTAAAGGACAATATTCGTGAAGCCATTGGTGAAATACAGCTGCACACAATCGATAATGTGCTTAAAAATTGGACCGATCGTGTAGGCTACTGTATGGCCAGCCGAGGCAGCCATTTCAATGAAATTATTTTCCATTATTAACCGGAAGGATTGTACATTCAAATAAAAAAAGAAATTTGAGAAAATATTCATAAGTTTTTTTTTATAGCATTTTCAAAAAAAAAAATATTCTTTTTTGGTTTCAATGTCTTAACCAACCACTGCTCTGTGGGCCAGAAATTGCAAAATGTGGCCAAAATTCAATAACTTAGCTAGTTATATAGATAACCGAATGAAACTTGGGACACATGTTAATATAGGCCCAAGGATATGCTCTGTTAAAATTTTTTGGAATTCGTTCACGAACACGCCCACCTCCCATACAACCCACAATATTAAAAACTTTATAAAGGGGCATTCCATCGTGACGTACACGACATTTGTACGACTTTTGCTATGTTTTAAAGAAGCTTGCTAAAAATTTAAGTAATTATGCTTTGTTCTTTTGCATTGTTATAATAATTTAAGACCTCTTACACTTTTAGAAATAAGTTTTAGCAAATTTCTCTTGATAGTTAAAAGAAAAAAAAATACGATCAAATGTTGTGTGACGTACTCGACAATGAATTAACCAGTTTTAATGTTATAACGATTTATCACGAAAATTCAGCTAAACCGTAAATGCAAAAACAAAATATGGATATAATAATAAAAATATGCATTTTGAAGATAACTATACAAAGTCAAATTCGGAAATTAAATATGAAAAATTTTTGTTGTAATTTTTTTTGCAAATTTTTAAATTTTTTGTCATATCGTATTATTTTTATAAAATATCAACCGAAAACGTTCACATCCGAAAAAAGCATCTTAATGTACAATTCTTAAGTAATGCAATTAAAGCCTGCAAAAAACTTCCTTCGTATTAAACTTTCTGAACTATTCTTTAAGATCGTGCAGTTAATGTTAAAGGTTTGTCGAAGTTTAAAATAACGGCAACAATTGCAGAATGATTCGGATCCACCTAGAAAAAAACTCAAGAAAAATTAACAAAAAATCCATGTTAGTTTACCTAAGGGCTTGGTCTGTTTTAAGCCTACAAAGTTCTTGGATATGACAACAAAGTTTAATCTGCTTATTTATCGAATTTTATATTTATGGTGAATTAATGGTGAAAACCATTAGTTGTAAGCACATTTTCACAAGTAGAATTGCACTCTTGGGAAGTAATACAATTGATTGGGAAGTATTATCTATACATTCCGATGATTAACATTGTAAAATGTAAAAAATTTATTGATTGATAACTATTTGCATCTTCCTTGTTCGCAGTGTTTGTGTAATTGTCTTTTTTAGCTACCAGCCATACTTTGAGTACTTTATACATGAATTTAGTTACTTTTACAAAGTTGTGCTTTGTGAATTTAAAAATTTTTTTTTTTGTATAAATTATCAAATTTTTCATTTTAAAACCATTTTCAGCTCACACAAAAACTTTTGTTATTATAGATAGTTATTTCATTCAGTACATTTATTATTCACAAAAGCCATCTTAGATAATTTTACTATGGTTTTTTTCTCGGTGTAAGAACGTTTTCGGTGGATATTTTATAAAAATAATACGATTTGACAAAAAATTTTAAATTTGCAAAAACATTTAATAAAACAATTTTTAAAATATTTCTAGTGAAAATAGCGAAAAATTTCTTTCATAAAAGTTTAATGATTTTTTATGGGCTTTCCATTTCTGAAACCAAAATGGCACGTTAAGATGGTAGAAACTGAGGTCCGGTGGGTCAGTACTATAAGTGGTCAACTGAGGTCAATGAGTTCTAAAGACAAAAAATAGGTCTTCCTGAGACAAAAACAAAAACAAACAATTCTTTAAGATCGGACGGTAAATACCGAAGTTATAAAGAAATATGTCGATGCGCGACCCCTACGTTCGGTCAAAAAAAAAAAAAAAAATTTTTTCGAAACCTCCTTTCAATAATGCTTCAAATTAGATGGTGTGCGGCGACATTTTTTTTTCGCCTATAAGGCGAGACGGTCTAATAGGCATCCATGTGGATTTCTCATTGGCGTGTCACTGTTACAAAAACTCTGTATCTCGGTTAATATTGACACTTTGGTACTGTAATTGAAATGATATGGGGGTAGGGAGATTCAGTACACTGCACGACGAAAAAGTTGGATGTATTATCCTTAGGGTGTGGCACTTTTAAAAAATAAATTTTTTCGATTAATATTCATACTAGGGTACTCAAGTTCGGTAAAAGTGTACTTAGAATTATAACAAATCACGATTAAAAAGGTTAGTGGGACTCAAGAAAGGGGCGTGTCACTATTAGAAAAACTCTGTAAGTTGGTTTATATTGTTTCAAGGATAGCTATTTGGTACATTGATACATTTTTCAAAATATCTCTAAAACTGTCAAAGATTGAGATAAAAATATAAATTTTAAATAAAAAGTTTTCTGTAAAGTTTTTTTAAAGAGATTTTCAGCATATAAAAAACAAATTTGAAAATTTAAGAGAGGATAAAAAGTTACAGTCTCAAAATATGTTAAAATTTTAATATTTTTCAGCTTTGAAGGGACATTTTTCGCAAACTAAAAAAGATAACTCAACTTTGGGTTCACGAATTTAAATAACATATATTTTAAATATAAAAATTTAAAAACGATCGAAATCCGCTCCCGCATTTAAAAGATATAGTGCAATTATTGAAAAAAGGACAAATTTTCAGATTTTTGCCTATAACTCCTAAGTTCGAACTAATGATGAAAAACGAATGCCATTTTTAAAATCTGCGTTTAAAATTCATCAAGAATTGATAGCACTTTATTCTGCAACTTTTGTTGTTTCCCCATATTGTCCTTACGCAAAAACTTCCATTAACTGTGTGACGTTCGCGACAAAAAATTAACTGTTAATTTTAAATGCATTAAAAATAAAAAAGTCTGAAAAAGTCAGTAGTTTTACAATTGTTGACACTTTGTCTCTTTAGTAGTGATGTGAAAAAATTCCACCTTCACTCTTACTCTAGTGATGACAATATATATCTTTTAAGCGTGACGTACATGACATTAATTTGCCAATTATAATATAATCGATTTTAAACAAATGTAACTATTCCTTGGAGAAATAAAGGTTGTGATAGTAATAACACGATATGCGGTATTGAATAAAAGCAATTACATAACAATAAGTTACGTATGTAAAAGGAAAAATTGAGAAAAACTTTGAGTAAATTTTTAGCATTGATCTCTTTGACGATATCAAAAGTATATATATGTCGCAGTATTAGATACAGAAATAAAGTTAACAACACAACAAGCTTTTCAAGTGCTTGGATAGAATCATGGGTTGCATGCTACATTTAGTCACTTTAAAATACTTTACATTACTTTACTTTATACTTGCTACCAATGCTATGAAAAACTCAAGTAAAGTGACAAGAAGAGCAAAATCAATCAAAGAAAGAAAAATTACTTTTGAATAGAAAAATAATAATTTTGCAGTTAGTTAGAAAAATATATTGCACCCATTGGGACTATCTGTGTTGCTGGATAAAATTGACGCTGCAAATAGTACAGAGACTCCTTTTATTGAGGATACGGCGACATCAGAAGTGGGATTGTGCCCTGGCCCTGGTCAACAGCGAAAAGATAATGGTGAAACAAAATGGCGATTACTCTTGGAGCAGCAAAATAGGAACTTCTTGGCTTTGTTGAAAGCAGTAAAGGCACCGGTCGCAGGGAAAAATGTGCAGCTGTCGGATTTCGATCCTGACGGAGCGAGCGTCGATCCACGTGCATGGGTTAAAACTGTGGACATGTGCATGAACCATTGGAGAGCGCTTCTTTGATCATTACGCTCAGTCAAGCGTTAAAAGGACAAGCCTCCGTTTGGTTCTCGCAAATATCATTCCTGGAATGACCTGGTATGAATTCAAGGATCTTTTCATAACAAGATTTGAGTGTCCGGAAACGGTGGCAGCGTTTTTAATTCACTTACACAACAGCAAACCCAAGGATGGTGAAAGTTTGGCGTCTTATTCGGCAACATTGATGACATCAGTTATGTCCAAATGGAAAAATTTGACGATGGAACAAATAGCTGCTTCAACTGTTCTGGCTCACATTGCTCAATTTGAGTCCCAGGTGCAAAGACTTTCATTTACTACCGAAATTTGTTCCAGAGTGCAACTACTGCGGAAGTTAAAAGCGATGGCATTTTCGAAAAGAAAATTTCCAGCCAACTCCCAAGAGCATGAGGGATTTGATATGAAGCGCCAAAAGACAATGCTTTTATGTTTTAGTTGTGGTAAGATGGGCCACAAATCGGCAGTGTGCAGGTTGAAAACGGACAATCCAAGAACGGACATCAAGCCAAGTTTTTCTAATTAAGGATTTTCGAGCAAGACAACAGCAGATCAATCTTTGGCAACAGTGACTTGTTTCAAATGTCGCAAATGACAGAAACAAGAATAGCAACGCTCTTCAGAAGAGTCATTCGGAACAACAACATGTGAATTTCTGTGTAATTGAGGCTTTTTCAGGTATTTTGCGACGATCAGGTGAGCGATTTTTGTTTTATTACGAATCGGGGGCAGAATGTTCTCTTATGAGAGAATCAATAAGTCATAACTTTGGTGGTAAAAGATTTGACAGCTTAGTCACTATGACTAGGATTGGACACATAAGTATAGTTAGCTCAACACAAATTGTTTCAATTGTTGAAATAGATGAAGTGAGTGTAGAAATACATTTCCATATGTTAACTGATTATTGCTTGCGCTATAATATTATGACTGAACGTGGAATTTCAAATCAAGGATTATCAGTGAAAATGACAGCAGACCAGTTGAAATTTGAAAAATAGATTGCAAAATTGTCAATGTGTGCAACGTAAAGCCAAGTGATGTACATATTGACAATGTTGATACAAATATTCCTGATGATGCAAAGTCAAAATTACTCGAAATTTTTAATCCATTTAAGTTTAATTTTACCAACCAATGTTGAGTCATAATGAGCCAAATCCGGCCCAAAGATTTAAATAAAACCGTTTGCCGATGCCCCTATAGATTAAGTCTTGTTGAGCGAGACAAGTCCGTGACAAAATAAACGAGCTTTTTGTTGCAGGTGTTATTCGTGCATGTACTTACCTTTTGCCAGCCCTATATTGCTTGTTAAGAGAAAGATTGCACAGATCGGACGTGCTTAAATTATCGTAAATTAAATGATAACACTATTCCAGATAGATTTCCGTTAACGCTCATTTCATATCAGATTTATAGACTTCATGGTTGTTATTCCTTTACTACACTTGATATAGCCAGTTGCTTTCACCAACTGCCTGTCCATCCAGATTCTATAGAAAAGACAGCTTCTATTGCGAATATCTTTCTTAGCACAACTGATACAGATGGAAGTTTTAATCGAGTTCGTGTTTTTTTAAGCTACTCTTGTTAATGCTGTATTCTCATTCAGTATAAAACATGTTTTTTAAAAAAAGGTTGAATGCATTGGTTTTCTCGTAAGTTTTGGTGAAGTAGGACGTAATCCTAGGAAAAAAATGGCATTAGTAGCCCTACCTCCTCCGCAAATTGCTCAACTTATTCGGAAATTTGTACTAACATTTTCGCAAACAATAGCACCTCTTTATGCGCTGACAAGTACGAGTAAAAGCAGTCTCGATTGGAAGCTTTAAAATGACACTATAATTAAGAAAATAATTTATACTCTTACAAATGAGCCAGTTTTGACTATTTTTTAACATGAAAATACCATCGAATTGCAAGTAGATGCAAGCGAATGTCCGTTGCCTTATCAAAGTATTATTCTTATGAGTTGGAAACTCTTGTGGTTGTTAAATCAATTAATCATTTCAGGCCTTATTTGTATGAATAAAAATGTACTGTTGTTACTGATTTGAACTTGTTAAAATTATCACATACTAAGGACTTAATTCCTAGGGTTCATAGATGGTGGGCATTTCTACAATTCTTCGATTTTGATATTTTTCACAGCAATGGCATTCATATTTGTCATGCTGATTTCTTTTCCAGAAACCCTTTGCCAGTTATTGCTTCCAATAACTTTAAGAAAGTAGATCAAAAAGAAGTTGATGTTTTGAACCTTTCTTAAAATTGGTTGATACCTGAGCAACAGGTAAAAACTTCGGAGATGCGGTCAAATATACTGCATCGCAACATACAACGCAACGGTAGGACGCGGTATTTGCCTACTCATTCTCGGTATTTAAGGTGGATTAATGAACTTGTTCATGAGTTATTAATACATCTAGGATGGGAGAAAATTTTAGAAAAGGGTTATGAAGTATTTTGGTTTGAAAATATGTCTTGGTATGTCAGAAAATTTGTTGAAAACTGTATTACATGTAAAGTCGCGGAGATTGACCTCAGTATATGTTATGAGCTATCTAATGTTGATATACAGCATGCTGAGTTGTAATTTAAGTTTGTATACTATCACTGGTAAAGTGGTAAAGAGTGCTGGAGTTAAGCGCTGTTAATCTTCATCGCTGGAAGGAAGCGGTGGAATGTTGGAAAAGATATATGAATTATGAATAGCATTAGAGTGTTAAACGCTGTTAAACTTCACTGCTGGAAGGAAGCGGTGGAATGTTGAATAAGAGATATGAATTATGAATGCAATTATTATTTGAGAGTTGCAAAAGGTAAAAAGCAAATGTTAATCATCTGAAAAATGTTGTAACTAAATAATTGTGGTTACTATTATTGTTACATTCAATGAGGTTGATTTGTGAATTTATTTGAATACTTGTCTTTAATTTGAGTAAGAATTTGAATTAATGACTTTCTAAATGTTTTATAAAAAAAAAAATAATAAAACAAATTATATTACATTTTTGGTAAGTCAGAAAAGGCCGAGAAATTGCAATAAAGTTCAACCTCAGTCACACTGGGACGTGTGACATGCCAGAATGGCCGTGTCGCAGTATTAGATACAGAAATAAAGTTAACAACACAACAAGCTTTTCAAGTGCTTGGATAGAATCATGGGTTGCATGCTACATTTAGTCACTTTAAAATACTTTACATTACTTCACTTTATACTTGCTACCTATGCTATGAAAAACTCAAGTAAAGTGACAAGAAGAGCAAAATCAATCAAAGAAAGAAAAATTACTTTTGAATAGAAAAATAATAATTTTGCAGTTAGTTAGAAAAATATATTGCACCCATTGGGACTATCTGTGTTGCTGGATAAAATGGACGCTGCAAATAGTACAGAGACTCCTTTTATTGAGGATACGGCGACATATATATATATTTATCATTGCAGTGATGAGCCAGAAAAAAGATATTGTACCATAAGGGACTTAACTCATGTAGGTTCACTGCCCTGTTGTTAAAAATTAGAAATTTTGTGTTTTTTTTTTGCTAAAATATAACGCTTTGCTTGGAATGCCCCAGAACTGCAAATTTTCATCCCTGTTGACAAATGCTCTGACGAGATAAAACAGTTTTTTCAAAGTAAATCTACTTGTTGTTTAATATTTGATATGTTTTTATTTTTTGTATCATAGTAGTTTTAAACTTTTAGAAAGTTTTAGCATATTAAGCTCGTCACAGAGGCGTCAGTGGCTGCTGCTTGCAGTGGCGTAGCGATGGGGGGGCAGGGGGTGTCATCATGCCCCGGGCGCCACTCGCAGAGGGGCGCCAAATCATTCTCAAGACAATCAAAATTTTGCAAAAAAATTTGTTTTAATTAATTAATTCAATAATTAAGTTAGCCAACTGTAGGGTACAATGCTATGATAATGCTGCCCTTATGTCAAATCACATATCTGGCGTTCAACAAAGAATAATAGAAAAAAAATAATAAGGCAACATTTGTAAATTGTGATAACCACACATTTAATTTAGTAGGAGTTACTACGGCTAACCAAGATTCAATCTTTGTAACATGTTTTGGAATAATTGATTACATACGCCTTTCTTTCTCACGTTCAATATTACGATGGAAATTGTTAAAAATGCTTTCAAAAATCTGTAAAAGAATCTGTAACACGATGGAGCGCCAGAGCGTAAGCAGTTAGCGTTATTGTCGAGGGACTGGAATAATACGTAGAACTATGAGAAAAATTAGCAGATGAAAATACTGCCACAAGTGGTACACCAGAAATGCTGCAATCTTTATCTTAAACCGAATTTAAATATCATAACTATCCCGTATATTTCTGTATATAACTTGAAGAAATTCGTAACGAGATATGTGAAAAATTTATCGAAAAGGCTAAAAATCTTTGTAAGAAATGGGGAATCGATACAACAATCCGTATAAAATGTCGTCGACAAATGCGCGGAGAATTGACTCGAGATATGGCCTTACCGCAAAAAGCGAAAAATCTGGCGTTATGAAAAGCGTTCTTGTTCGTCTTCATCAGGAAATAATTTCACAATTTACACGACAAGGGACCTTAATTCCAAATTTTGGTATTTACTGGACGTTGAAAATTATTAAGTAAGGATAATCCGTACAACGATCTTGAAAAGAATTGTAAAAATATGGGTGAGTTTTATAATACAGATTTAAATGGAACAGAACTTCCATTTAAAGAAAAAGATGTTTTTCCAAACCTGAGAGTAGCACTTCAAATACTTATTACTATTTCAGTATCAATGTATCAATCAGTGTAAAATTTAATAAAATATGTAAAATACAGAACAATGTCGAATTTTAGCGTCTTCACCCAAATGCATCTCCTGACAGTATTTTTGCACGCATTTCTTTCGGCGGTAGCTTATATTCTTCACTAAAAATGAAAATAGTTTTCGATTTTTTATGAATTATGATAGCGCAAAAACTACTCATCCAAATTTAAAAATTTGTTGAACAAAAATGAAGAAAATTATAAATTTTATTCGGCTTAGCGTGATTATTAATATTGAACAAGAAGTGTACAAGATATATTTCAACATATGCGACAATATTTGAAAAAAGTGAGAAAAACTTTAAAAATCTTATAAATCTTATAAAATTTTTAAAAAACACGTAAATCCTAGTACTCTGTCCGTTTGCGTGAAATTTCACTCGCAACATTCATTGTTTTGTTGCGTGAAAATTCTGACAAATATTTTGTTGTGAAGAAATTTAAAAATTTGAGAAAGTCATGCTTTACTTCTCAAAATAGACCAGCCTTATTCATACAAAATTCAATATATCTTTAGTTTGTGTTTGTAAGAGTAGAATAGAGTTAAAATATCGAATGTAACATGATCAGTTCGATACAATTGATGTCTAAATTAAATATAGTAAAATTTACTTAATTGAAATAAAAAAATATAAACTTATTATTTCAGTTAGCGAGTAGTTAAGCAAGCAACAGTTATCTTTAACGAACTGCCAAAGTTAGGAATAAACATTGCTAGCAAAGATGTTATGGATACGAGTTAACAGGTTAGGTAGTTAAGGGCCAGTTAACGATAAGCACAAGTGTCTTTAACGTTTTTGGGAATTCCACTGATGTTAATGCTCTACATAAAAAATAATTTAAAAGTGAAGTGGCTGAATACTTGGGAAAAAATAAGACTAGCATCACAGAACACCCCAAAATAATCAAAGCCCAGAATTACTAATAACTTTATACTTTCATTCTTCATTCGTTAACCAACGTTATCCTTTTATTTCTTCGGCTAATCTATTCTGATGTTTGAAACCACCTTTTTTATTAAAACCAATTTAGAAATATATTAAAAAACTTTTTAATGAATTGGTAACATCTCGATGTTACTCGATCTTTGTACTCGTACAACTAACATTTGTCAAAAGTACCCCAATCAAAAATGTCAAATGTACCCAAATGCTCTCGGCTTCTTTTTTTTAAAATTTTTGACGTAGAATTACGTCTTACAGCGCGGTTTGTATGGGGTCGTTTTAACAGATTTTTTCAAGGTCATTATGCAACGTTTTTGGCGAATACTTTAGGGTATATCAACAGCCTTTCATAATCTTCGTTCAAAGATAATATATATACTAAAATATCAGATATATCCTGCGCTGAATGAATATCTAACTTTGGATTTTGTCAATATTATATTTAAGTCTCAAAATAGTAAAATTTCTTTTTTTTCTTTTTAAAATTTTTTTTAAAAAGAAGAAAAATGCATGTTTTTATATAAGGAAATCAATCATCAGCTGCTTATGTGCCTGCTGCTTTCTTTGTTTTTCTTTCGTTGTTTATGCTTGTATGCTTTGGTTTTGCACGAACTGATTGGTTCGCTTTGTTTGGCAGCATTGTAAGCATTATTTCGCATTGGGTTTATGTATGCACTACTGTTCTAGTATACTATTTTGAAACCAGAGTTCATGAACCTCTTTTCAACTCAGTCAATGAACTCAATCTGTCAAATTTAACGAAATGGGTCTGTGATCCGGTTAGATTTAACTCTTATGAAAAAAACGAGTTGGATCATATGTCTTTTTATGCTTTTACCCAATAGATGGTGTAAAATTTTAATTTTTGTTTTTAATGCAAATTAATTTGGATTCCACATCCCACTAGCACTAGCGAGTGTAGTTTGCAAACTATACATCGAACAGAAAGTGTAGCTAGCAAACTAAATACACTGGTTTACAGCCAATATGTACTTTGAATGCCACTATCCTTTTTTCATGTAAAATCGGTCGCTAATTCCGAAAAAAAATTTTTTTTTTTCTGTCACTCCGTTTTCGAGATAACCAACGAAAAAAAAAAGTTGGTTCCACTTAACTGCATATATCTCCAGAACCAACAACAGTAATCAAACAAATGATATATCAAATAAAAGCTAATAAAATTTCTTACAAACAACGCAAACATCATTTTTTGGTCGAGCTGTTAGTTTTGGCAGAATAAATTCAAATTTCGGGGATTTTTTTTATTTTTCAGAAAAATTTCCAAAAAAAAGACAAAATAGTTGCAAATTTCGTTAAAAAATCAAAATATATTATTACTTTTGATATTTTTTACTAAAAGCCTTTATTTTTCCAAAAAAATAAGCTATTGTTGAAGAAAATCTATTAAGAAATGAAAAAGTTGTGTTCAATGGAACGAAATCACCCAAATTGTGTGATTATCAATTTATGCATTTGGACTTATTTTATTGCCATAAAAAAAATGAGAACTAAAGGTTGTTGTAATAAAATCATATATTCTTCATTAATAAACATTATTTTTACATTATTTAAATTGTATATAATTATTGTTAATAATTTTTATTGTTCCCTTAAATCATTTATATTGTTATTTACATTGTAAATAATTTTTATTTATCATTCAGAAATTCAAAATGATTAGAATTCTTGTTTTGTCGTTTATTTAATTCGGGATCGGTTTCTCTGATGAGAAACCAACATTAGTCGCCCATCATTCCTTCGTCCCAAAATCCTTGGTACCGATTCTCAATTGCTTTCATCTGTTGGTGGAATCTTTCCCCATGTTCGTTTTCGAAAAATTTTTTTTTCGGAATTAGCGACCGATTTTACATGAGAAAAGGATAGTGGCATTCAAAGTACAAACAACTTTTCGTTATTTGTAAACCAGTGATATCAGACAGAGACGAGAGGAAA
The DNA here is from genome assembly GCA_958299015.1 of Tetanocera ferruginea. Lineage (NCBI taxonomy): Eukaryota > Metazoa > Arthropoda > Insecta > Diptera > Sciomyzidae > Tetanocera > Tetanocera ferruginea. The sequence continues at coordinate 87,912,793 of OY282641.1, read as the reverse complement.
GGACATGTGCTCAGCGTGAAATATAGTAACCTTACGATTTTTTAAAAATCGGGGTCTTAATTTTAATTTGAAATTAGTAGTTAAACTGACTGTAGCTCGCAAACTATATATCAGGCAGAGACGAAAGTGCATTTGCTTCGCCTTCTTTTCAAATAAGTCAATGACCTCAATCTGTCAAACTTAACAAAATGATCAAAAAAATTTGAAATTTTGCTTGTTTCTTTTTGCTTGCTCATTTATTCATACTTACTATTTAACTTTTTCTTTGTTTTGGCATCGATAAGTAGTCCATAATTGAGTGTTATTAATTTATTTTTTAATTTTTGGAAGATCAATAAAAATACGTGCAATATGAACAAAACAATCGGATCAAAGAGACAAAGTAGAAGACGTCTACACTTACGATACTATCGAAACTGTTTCTTTTTTTAGTTTATATTTAGTTTTATTGAAATTCACTTATATTTTCAAAAACATAAATAGTTTTTACCATTTGTAAAAGGTACTTTGATTAACTTTTATAACTCGGTCAGTAAGTCGTTACGTATCAGTGCCGGAAAATAACAGTTACGCGCCCAAAAACACAAGAAATTTTCTGTTACTTTTCTTCATGTGACGATTGCTGAAATACTTCAAACTTCGTGACGATTGCTGAAATACAATGATGCAAAATTTATAAAACAAATTATTGTAAAATAACGGTTCGTTCATACCGAAAACGTCATAGTCAAATGTGCACCAAAGTAAAGGGTACCCCAGTTTACCCTATTAGGCTTAACTATAAAAACTTTTTTTGCGATTTTCGTGTTAAGAGACCCTAAATCTATAACAAAATATAATGAACTGTCGTGTACAGAACCTTTTTCTTATTTTGTCGCATAGTGTTATTTGAATTAATGTAATTTAATAAGTGTATTATAATAATTTGTAGTAAATATTAAAAAATATATATAATATATCATAATTTTTTTCATTATCTCATTGGGGGCGCCAAAAAATTATTTTGCCCCGGGCGCCAGTTATGCTCGCTACGCCACTGGCTGCTTGTGCAGAACGTAGAAAAGGAATAATGTTTTCTATGTTAGAGGGCCGTTCAAAAAGGCCAAAATTCGAAACAAGAAGGGATTTTTAGTCCTTTACAGGATCTAAAAAAAATTGTTGTTATTATTTGGTTAGCTGTAATAGTTTAAAAAAATACGTTACTTTTGCAGTAAGCAATAAAAAAAAAACAAAAGTTTAAAAATACTTTCATACAATAAATAAAAACGTATCAAATATTAAATAACAAGTAGATTCACGTTGAAAAAACCGTTTTATCTCATCAGACCAGGGACCGTAATAATTATGAGCAATATCGAAAAAATTAAGAAATAATGATTATTTTATGATTTTTATTTTTTTGCTCCGATAAAAAAATCGTTTTCTGATTTTTATTTTTTAAATCAAAAATAAAAATTATTTTTAAGTTTTATTTTTTTACTCAAGCATAAAAATCATTTTTGATTTTTATTTTTTTTACTCAAACATAAAAATCATTTTTGATTTTTATTTTTTTTCCTCAAACAAAAATATCATTTTTGATTTTTATTTATTTTACTTAAGCAAAAAAATCATTTTTGATTTTTATTTTTTTTACTCAAGCCAAAAAATCATTTATGATTTTTATCTTTTTAACTCAAACAAAAAAATTATTTTTGATTTTTATTTTTTTTTACTCAAGCAAAAAAATCATTTTTGATTTTTATTTTTGAGACAAAAAATAAAAATCGAAAAACGATTTTTATGGGTTTTTTTGATGTTTTGTTTTTGTCAGAAATAGAAAGAATTTTTGATTTTTATTATTTTGCTTTATAAGTTTAAATACTTAAGGATTTTTGTTTTTCCTCGTAAATTAAAAATAAATTTCACGAGCTTTCTTCTTGTTAGACATTCTTAATAGTTATGTTTTTTTATCTCTTCAAAATTTGAAAAGAAACTATGATGATATTAAATTTGATATTTATATTATTGAGAATTTTTAAAATGACAGTTATTAATTTTTAAGAATAAAAATTTGTCCATTTGTTCATTGCTCTTCAGTGTATTATAAATATACTTATATACATAAATTTTATTTAAAGGTGAAAATGGCAGAGATTTACCTTTGCGCTCAAATTAAAAATTGGCGAATTATTTGTCTTAAGTGCAATTTGGCATACATTATTTTGATTGGATTTTTAATAATTAATCGACCTTTTCGAGGGTCCAGATAAACTGAGGAAATAACGGAAGGATTTTCCAATATTTGTTCTTCCCTTTTATCCAAAAATTTGAACAGCAACCGGCTGTTTTCGCTATTGTTCGATTGAACTTCAAGTTAAAGTTGCATTCATAATATAAAAACATCACCTAAAAACAGCTGACTCGACTGTAGTCTCAACGTTGTTGTATTAACTGGTTTAAGCGTGAGCCCATATTTTCTTTGGATTTCAATTTTGATGAAAAATTTACATATGCCCAAGTTTTATTCCTTTTAAATAATGCATTTTAATTTTGAGCAAAAATATTAAAATCAACAAATAAGTTTTATTTTTGAACAAAATAAATAAAAATCAAAAATAATTTTTATTTCTGAGCCAAAAAAATAAAATTCAAAAATACTCTTTATTTCTGAGCAAAAAAAAATAAAATTCAAAAATAATTTTTATTTCTGAGCAAAATAAATAAAAATCAAAAATAATTTTTAACTCTGAGCAAAAAAAATTAAAATCAAAAATAATTTTTATTCCTGAACAAAAAAAAAAAAAATCATTATATAATAATTATTTTTAATTTTTATGCTTAACGCTTAAAAAATAAAAATCATTATTTATTCTAAGAGGCAACACAAATTCCAACATTTCGGTATACTCAAAAGTTTTTTCCGACGCTTAGAACATGCTGATTTTTTTCATTAAAATTTGAAAAATAATCATTATTTTCGGTCCCTGCATCAGACCATTTATCAACAGGGATGAACATTTGCAGTTCTGTGTTTTTATATGAAAGGAATTGATTGATAAGCTTGATTTTCTTTTTAAATCAACCATTAATGGGTTCCCAGTACAAAAGTTGCTAATAAATGTACAAAAATGCAATTGGGGGGACGACAAAAATGGTTCAAATAAAAAAAAAGTACACCAATGGAAAGGATTTTTCATGTACTATTTAATTTTGGTACCGTAATTGGGGGTCAGATTTTCGATACACTCTAATGAATATTTTATATCAAAACTAAGATGTCAACAAAAAATGGGTGCCTTCCACCCATGAACACGCGCACCTTCCATACAACCCACATTAGTGTAAACACTATAAATGTCATACGATAGCGAATCAAGTTTAAAAAAATACAACAAAAAAAATTGCGTACAAAAATTAACCCGCTAGTGCCGCAACCAGTACGAAAAACAATGTTTCGAGATAAACGTGTTCAAAGTTTGTGAACAAAGAAAAAAAAGGTGAAAAATAAATTTGCGCTCTCACTAATCCGGCTGAAGAATATTTACTAAAATAAAAAGTGTACTGGACTGTTATATGTACTAGTTACGGATTGACTCCTCATTAGCTCGCGGACTAATAGTGCCCACCTCCGTAGCCCAAAAAGAATTTGTTCATTTCTGGCTTAGCGACAAGCTTAAAAGTTAGCGGAACATCTTTTTCTTAAGCACCCTACGCAACAGCCAGAAACATTTAATTCATTTGGAATACTTATGTGTATGTAAATGATATTTAATTAAAATAATAAATAAAAAAAAAAAAAAACAAAAAGAAAAAAAAAATTATATGATAACATATACAACATGTTACATAAATACAGAATTAAAAATATATAAAAGTAAATAATTATAAATAATAAACTAAACATAAAGTCCTAAAGTAGGGATGCATACAGATTGGTATGACCGACTGTATGCACTATTGCGTTAGTTAAGAAAAAAAAATATAAACAAGAACAAATCAAACTTTAAATTTACCGCATGCCAGCAAGCACAGTGCAGAAAAAAAACGCTTTTCGATCGCCTGATGCCAAGAACAGTTTGACCGCTTATTGTTTTGGGAGAGTCAGATTTTGGGAGTCAAACGTGCAAGATGTTCGTCCTATCGTGTTAAATTATAAAAAACTAAAAATTATAGGATTATAGGATTATATATATAAATAATCCTACGTGCTAAACGCGGCATAAGCAAAATGTAGAATCATCAATCGTATTTCCCTGGCCTTAAAATGCCGAATGCAGACAGGATCAATCTTTGGTGAAAGACTGGCTAAAATTTACCTGGAATATCTTATTTTCAACCATGTTTGATGTTACACAATTTTGTAATCCTAGAAATTTTAATATTAATTATTCTATTTTCTTCTAAAAATTCTTAAATAACTTAAATTAATACTAAGTATTAATATATCGTTAAAATAAAATTATAATAGTGAAAAGAAAAAAAAAACTAAATATAAAGAAGAATTAAAATTTTAGTAACCTAAGTTAATAATAAACAACAGCAATAATCAGAAAGAAAGAAAAAAAAAATAAATGAAGTCGCGTACATACCTACATATATAAGTAAACCCAAAAAAAAAAGAAAACAAATAAAAAAAAATGGCAATTAATCGAAAGAGATTCTTAAACTACTTCAATTAAATGCAACAGCAACAAAAGCCACCGATGTTTAAAACTTTTGTTGAAAATACAAAAAAAAAAAAACAAAATTTCTTTTAGGTTCTCTCATCATTACACTGCGTTACACACATTCTGTCCTATGAACCAAAACTACATTTTCGGAAAGGGGAGAAAAAATAAAAATACACGTGTATCGTCGATTTACATGTGCACGTCAGAATTTTTTTTTTTTAATGTTTAAAGTTTAAAGGTGAAATGGCTCCATATATTTGTGGGAAAAAATAGAAGGTGTGTTTGGAATTTGATGAAAAGTAAAATGTTAGAGTATAATGATAAGCCGATTTCAAACTGGGTATCGGTTTTGTTGTACCGGTTTCAGTTTGTTAAGAAACCGAGTTTTTTCACTAATTTTGTTAATACAAATATTTTATGCCGTGATTTCAGAAATGCATTTTTTTCCGGTTACGGCTTTTATTTTTTTAAATTAATTTTTTCACAATAGTAAAAATTAATACCGCTGTGAAATTTATTATCGGAACTTGGCCTTTTATTAAGGCGCTTGTAAGCATTTGTCTCAGTATCGCGACAAATAGACCAGCAGTATTCGCCTAGCGTGTGTAATGTCTTGTCCTTTAAAGCACTTTTCAATAGCTGCGATGTCCTGATGGAACCTTTCGCCATGCTCATCGCTATGAGCTCGTAAATCATCAGGGAAAAATCTAAATGTTTGTGAACGAAGTGGATCTTTAGTGACATTAAAACGCCCATTTCGCCATATGCTGAAATCATTTCTTCGACAATATTTTTTTAATTGGCAGCTCGTTTCGTACCAAGGAAATAATCAATAACGGCAACTGCTCCTTTCCATGCACGTTGCTCAATAGCATTAAATTTTGAGGCGAATTCATCACTTGCAACGATTTTTTTATCTGCGGATCATTGAGAACACCTTAAATCATACACATCATTGTAAAGATATTAAATATCTGAATGACTACTTAAAAAATACCTGCATGAATCCTTGCACTGCTCAATTTCAGAACAATTTTGCACAAACTCGCAATCACCTCACCCTCACGATCCTGTTTTTTAACAAAATTTGATACGAGACCGAGCTTAATGTGTACTGGTGGCAAAATGATTTGCGATGGTTGCACCAATGATAGATGTTCTATACTTTTTTCTCCTAATTTGTAGCATGTGCACTTTTTACACTTAGTTCAGTGTAATGCTGATCCCTTTTGCGACCTTCCCATGTACACAAAAAGCTCTGGTAGCTTGGAAATCCACGCTTAAGACTCATGATTAATCCGACAACTTTTAGATCGCAACATTCTTTCCAATTGTGTTCTTGGTATTTTATAAACTCTAATATTATTTTCATGCCGTCGTATGTGTCTTTGAGGTTTGTGGCATATGCAATCGGAACAGATGGATGTTTGTTACCAATATGAAGCAGTACGACTTTAGGCTGCTGACTGATGCATCGATTAAAAGTCGCCACTCTTCTGAAATATGATAGTAACCGATTTCTGCAAACATCGCATCAATATCAGAAGAATAAGCCAAGTTTTTTCCCGATCTTCGTGAAATTTAAAAAATTTGTCATATGAAATAGTGCTATCACGGTTAAAATCAGCCGCCACTATATTGCACTGCTTAAAGCGCAATGCAAAGAGTTCTGCTGTTCTCCTAGACAAACTTCTGTCTGGTACAAAGTCGTTGAAGTCAGCTTGCGTTACTAAATGCGGCGCTGCAGTCCCAAGTTCACTGCGTGTTGGTACAAATTCCGAAACTTCTGGACTCTCGTCCTTCTCATTCGATGCAAGCAATGTTGATGGCAGTGTTAATGATGTAAGTACTGCTTTTGGATCACCTTCGTTCATGTCGGGAACATCTTCAAAAATCTCCAACCGCTGGAATAACCGATTCTACACTAGCGTAGTATATTCTGTTGCGGCGAAAGTATTGGAGTCTTGAATATTTTCTGAAACGAATAAAATACTGTATTATTAATATTTCGCAAATTTTTACAAGGCGCGAATAATCCACAATTGTAACAAAAGTTATTTCGAGTCGAACACTGCATATTTTCTAAGACAAAATATTTAGAAATACTTTTTCGCACAACGGAACTTAGAACAGTAACAAAAAAAAAATCTGACGTGTACATGGAAAACTACGATACCCGTGTTATTTTATTTTGTCCCCTCTTTCAGAAAAGGTATATTTGGTTCATAGGACAGACCAAAAGCTCATCTTTGTAACGCGGTGTTATCAGTCGCTGGGCCATCGATGGAAACGATCGAGAAAACAAAGTAAGTAAGCACATAACATGAAAAAGAAAGAAGCATTAAAAAAAAAGAAATAGAATTATAAAAGTTAGTTTTACTTAAAACAAAAAAATAAAAGAAAATAAAATCCTAAAAAGCTAAGAAAAAAAAAACATAAGAAAAGAATTATTACATGACGATTACCCTATAAAAATACACCACGGCTGTAATTTAGAAAAGATGGTAAACCAAAAACATATTTGGCTTAAACATCTACCCATAGCTAGTAGTGTTGTTGTAATATGTTCCTGGTTTACTCAGGGCTTGCTATTCGGTTGTTGTTGTTGACAGATCAAAATCTCAATTATCGCGCTCTTCGTTATGTTACAAAATACGTTAAAATCTCTTTCAATTTAAGCTCAATTTCAATTTAAGATTTAACTTAATTTCAATATGTGCTTAATAAACATTTTTGTTTTTCTCTTTCTCTCTCACTAATGCAATAGACATTTTCTCTTAAATTTTCTTTTCGATTCGATTTAATTTTTTTTTCTCTTCACTCAAATAACAAACTAATGTATGTAAATCTCACTCAAAATATTATTCTCTTTTGATATAAAATAAATGTTGTCAACTTATAGTAATTTTCTTTTGCTAGCTACTACTAAACATTAAACAAAAATACTGATATAGACTTTTTTTTTCTTTTACAAAAAAATGTTAATATATAAATTGAATTCTAAATATCTTAATATTTTTTTTTTCTTTACCGAATTGTTATGTATCTAATGTTATAATATAAAACTCATTCGAAAGTTATATGTTGTTTAAAAACTTTTTATTTTTTTTTTTCTCTTAATAAAACCTAAAATGAATTTGTAAACCTAAACTTTCGTGGTCTTGATTTCTTAAGGTTGTTATTAATATTTGGGGCTTTTATTCACAGCAAAAAAGGCCATGGTTAGGGTGGGCAAAGGAGTAACTAAAAAAAAAAAAACAAATTTCATGCGTTACTAGAATGGTGCTTTCTCCGCGAGATTGATAGAGTCATATATGAACTTAGATGCTTTCCGATCCGTTGGTTTAAATACGTATAGGTTTTTTTTTTTTTATTTATTAATTTTTCGTGTGCAAATATCTTGTTGTTAGGATTGCATGTAATGTTGGTGGTTTGTGGTTGTTTTTTGGTTGCTTAGAGAACCTACGAAACTGAAGCTCCGGGTAGAGCCAGTGCACACGGAAGCAAATGAAGACATTTGAAATAATTCAATCTAAACAATTTTATTTAAATATATATATATACAAGCAAAACACACAGCTTCGTGCTGGAACTAATTGTTGAAGCCAACCGCACCTGTGATTCCATAACAAAAGTTATAAAAAAAACGATTTCAAAAAACGGCCAGTGTCATGCCCCCCTTAAAATGGATGTAGACAAGCTGCTCGTTGTTGTCGCTTTAAAAAAATCAAGAATTTGAAGTCGGGCTGTCGACGACAAGTTGCAGTCGTGAAGCTTGTAGACTGTGTCTCCGATTGTGCTTATGCTATAATCCTTACATACACTATCAAACACTATCTATCAAAATGACTGTAAATTTCTGTTGAATTTTATGTTGTTGTCTGAAATTACTATCTTTTGGTCTCAATAAATGAAAATAAACAGTTAGTGCTTATTTTTAAGCACAAACGTATGCAAAGTTCAAATATACACCAAGAACTGTTTAAATTACTGCACAAAAATGTGTAATGTTGAACTCAAAATGTGTAAAAGTTTAAAATCTGACAAAAATGTTTATTTAAAAAAAAAAATGTACAAAACTATACAAAAATGTGTCAAAAATCAAACAAGATCAGCATTTCTTTGTCATAATGACATTTATTGTTTGCTTTTACATCTCCAGATTTCTATATATCTATTGCATTTGAGTATTTTTTATATATTTCAAAATTTTTTAGATAAAACAACTTCAATTCATACCACCATGATGAATATCATTATTTATAACCAGTAAATCGTAACCAGTAATTTTTTACTCTAAAATAGTTTAAAAGATGTTTCATGTCAAAAAGCCAACATTCCGTAAAAATTACAAAAAAATTTTTTTTGAATTTGACGGTCAATATTTCCCAAACCAACATAGTTATGCCAATTATTAAATTTTTGTTTTATATTTGCAATTTTCCGAGTAAAACTACATATCCAGCACTTTACAATATTTTTGAAATATTTTAAAATAAATAACTTATTTTCTCGGTTGTATCCAAAAAGATACACTGGACATTTATTGTTTCGAATAAATCAAAGTGTTATTTGGATGAGGAAAATTTTGAACATACTGATCACAATAATGTTGAAGTAGCAGTGAACACAAATAACGAAACAGAGAAAATCGTTGAAACCACTGACGTTAATAGCTTTGCAAACATTTTAATAAAGTTAAAATGTGAATTTAATGTTTCACAATCTTCTTTAAAATTTCTGTACAAGGAACTTTCTTCAATTGTAACGGTAAATTCATCTTCAAACATTTTTGATATAAAGAAAATTTTTGCTAATTCTGGTATAACTGACAAGGAAAATGAAATTTCAAATTTCTTACTCCAGTCGAAATTAATAAAAGATTTAAAAAATATTCAACCAAAGTGTAAGCAGGACAGTTTGTTTTTAGAAATCAATTACTTTGTTGCCCCAAGAGAAATTTTACTCGGTGTAGATTACTTTCATAAAAACTGTATATATCATTATGTTCCCCTTTTAGAAACATTGAAAGGTTTATTTAGTGATAACAAATATTTTGAAATCTTTTACCGCGCAAAAATATCAGAAAGCCAATTGTATTCAGCCTACAGTGATGGTCTTATTTATAAAAATCAAAGTTTGTTTAATACAAGTGAAAAACGAGTTGAACTCCTTATTTTCCCAAGATGCCTTCGAAGTGTGCAACCCCTTAGGTTCATCTAAAAAGAAACACAAGATTCTGGGTTTTTATTTTGTCCTCAGTAATTTATACATAAAGTATAGAACGGTTATAAAAAACATACATTCCAATGAGCGTTTACCGACACATTTCTCATAGAGCTGCAAATAAATACCCGGATTCATTCGTTGAAAGAGATATGCAAGGAAATATTATATCACACACTCCAGTTTCCTTAATAGCTGTAATGAGGAATCGCAACAGTTTTTTGAATTCTGCTTCAAAAAACAGACAGCAGGCATCAAAGTACCTACCAGTAAGACGAAATATTTGAGTGTTCTCTCCAAAAGTTGCGTCAACTGGCAACCTCAAAATTATTTTCACACCACTTCAGATATAGCGTCGAAGCAACAATTTTTAATAGCTATGCACCAGAAAAACAAATTGCTGAAAAGTGAAAAAGAAAATATTGTGAAATTGATGTCAGATTGTTTTGGGGCTCAAAGAATGTTTTTGAATGACGCTCAAAGCATTTCAACAATACAACAAATTCTTCAAAGTTGGCCTTTGAGTTTTTATAAAGAATGCCTCTTTGGACATTTTCATCAATTAATGGAGCTTGATGTAGAATTTTTCAAAAAAAATTTCACCGCGTCCGAAAACAAAATAAAAGCATTATTTAATACTCATCAAAATGGAAACTCCGAACAAATTGTGGAGGCGATTTGCACTCATTTTAAAGAAAGCATACGTTTTTGTTTAAAAAATTCGAGGTAAAATCTGACTTTAAAATTTAAAAAATTTTTTTCAATTAAAACATATTTTAGTTTCGGAAAACTGTTGAGGATGTGAAAAGAGACAATGATGCACACTCCGTGGATCTCAATAGTTGGCAAGTATTTGGTTTTTCAATATTTATAATTTACTAATTATTGTCAATAAATTTTGTTTTTAGGAACATCCCCTCCGGACGAAGGAGAGTCGATTTCTTATACATATATGGCTAGAGCGAACAGTAACGTCCACAGAAATAAATTTCAACTTTGTGGACCTAATTTTGCAGATTCTCTGTTATAACTATATTTTTAATATTGAGTATCCAAAGGATTTGTCGCAAAGATGCGAATTTTGAATGCGCTATTTTTTTAAATTTTATCCGTCTCAGATACGAGGCCAAAAAAAGCATTTCAACAATATAAAAAAAATCAATACTCTCATAACTAAACTTGATGTTTTAACTTGAAAAACATAGTTAATTTTAACAATTAGTTGGCTCTTAATTTATTTTTTGTTCTTTCGCTCTTTCTTTTTTTTTAACTGATTAGTAAACTAAATGAACTCTTTATTGAATTTTTTATATAAGTTTTCGCTTCTTATTTAAGTTTTTTTTTCCTAAAACTGAAACTACCTGAACTGAATTCAAAGTACCTTAATTAATAATATATGTATATATAACTTAAGTTAATTGCCTACTACTGTATATTAAAAATATAACATAAAACAAAAAACCTTATATATGTTATTTATTAACTCGGTTTATATTTTTTTATTTTTTTTTTAATTTGTAGTCAATATTTCCCAAACCAACAAAGTTATACAAATAATTAAATTTTTGTTTTGTATTTGCAATTTCTTGAGTAAAACTACATATCCAGCATATTAATTTCTGCAATATTTTAAAATAAATAGCTTATTTTCTCGGTTGTATCCAAAAAGATACAATGGGCATTTAAGGGCTAATGATTTTATGATTATATTATTACATTTGCTTTAAAAAAGAAAAAAATTTAAAAAAACATAAATGCTTCGTTACTACCAATCGTCGGCAACGTTTTTCTAAGTGAGACAATCTTAATTTACACATGCATATTTTTACACATTTTTGTTGAAAATTAAATATAGGACAGTTTCAACTTTTACACACCAGTTGTGTAAATCGTTAAACATTTGCTGTGTATTATTCAACAAAAAATGTTTAAAAATGTGGATGTGTAAATTTAGACACTTTTAGTCAGAAAAGCGTTGCCGACGATTATCGTCGTAAAATTCAACAGAAATAGTTTAGAGTGTATATGCTAAATTAAAAGTTCGCATGATTGGTTTTTAAATTCTGTACACAGGTTTCTCGGAATGTCCTGTTGCCATATGGCAACGATATGCACACTCTAAACTATTTCTGTTGAATTTTACGACGATAATCGTCGGCAACGCTTTTCTGACTAAAAGTGTCTAAATTTACACATCTACATTTTTAAGCATTTGTTGTTGAATAATGCATACAAAATGTTTATCGATTTACGCAACTGGTGTGTAAAAGTTGAAACTATCCTATGTTTAATTTTCAACAAAAATGTGTAAAAATATGCATGTGTTAATTTAGATTGTCTCCCTTAGAAAAGCGTTGTCGACGATTGGTAGTAACGAAACATTTATATGTTTTTTAAATTTTTTCTTTTTTACAGCAAATGTAAAATCATAAATACTTTAGAAATAGAAATAGTAAACTATTAGCCCTTAAATGCCCAGTATATGTTTTGGATACAACCGAGAAAATATGCTATTTATATTAAAGTATTACAAACATTAAAATGCTGGACAAGAAGTAATTTAAGTTGTTTTATCTTAAAAAATTTTGAAATATATAAAAAATACTCAAATGTTACAGATATATAGAAATCTGGAGATGTAAAAGCAAACAATAAATACCATTATGACAAAGAAATGGTCATCTTGTTTGATTTTTTAGTCATTGAATCATGATAGGTTCACCATTACACATTTTTGTGCAGTTTTGTATTTTACATTTTTTTTTAATAAACACTTCTGTCAGATACACATTTGAGTTCAAAATAACACATTTTTGTGCAGTAATTTAAACATTTTTTGGTGTATATTTGAACTTTGCATATCTTTGTGCTTAAAAACAAAGCACTAACTGTTCATTTTCATTTATTGAGACCAAAAGATAGTAATTTTAGGCAACAACATCAAATTCAACAAAAATTTACAGTCATTTTGATATTAAATTTCAACAAATAGTTTAGAGTGCAGGCTACGTACACTCTAAACTATTTGTTGAAATTTAATATCAAAATGACTGTAAATTTTTGTTGAATTTGATGTTGTTGCCTAAAATTACTATCTTTTGGTCTCAATAAATGAAAATGAACAGTTAGTGCTTTGTTTTTAAGCACAAAGATATGCAAAGTTCAAATATACACCAAAAAATGTTTAAATTACTGCACAAAAATGTGTTATTTTGAACTCAAATGTGTATCTGACAGAAGTGTTTATTAAAAAAAAATGTAAAATACAAAACTGCACAAAAATGTGTAATGGTGAACCTATCATGATTCAATGACTAAAAAATCAAACAAGATGACCATTTCTTTGTCATAATGGTATTTATTGTTTGCTTTTACATCTCCAGATTTCTATATATCTGTAACATTTGAGTATTTTTTATATATTTCAAAATTTTTTAAGATAAAACAACTTAAATTACTTCTTGTCCAGCATTTTAATGTTTGTAATACTTTAATATAAATAGCATATTTTCTCGGTTGTATCCAAAACATATACTGGGCATTTAAGGGCTAATAGTTTACTATTTCTATTTCTAAAGTATTTATGATTTTACATTTGCTGTAAAAAAGAAAAAATTTAAAAAACATATAAATGTTTCGTTACTACCAATCGTCGACAACGCTTTTCTAAGGGAGACAATCTAAATTAACACATGCATATTTTTACACATTTTTGTTGAAAATTAAACATAGGATAGTTTCAACTTTTACACACCAGTTGCGTAAATCGATAAACATTTTGTATGCATTATTCAACAACAAATGCTTAAAAATGTAGATGTGTAAATTTAGACACTTTTAGTCAGAAAAGCGTTGCCGACGATTATCGTCGTAAAATTCAACAGAAATAGTTTAGAGTGTACATTAGCAAAAAACAAAAGAAACTTTTTTTTGTAGATGTTTATTCCAAAAAAATAAAATAAGGAATTCATTTTATTACATTTGTGTTAAAACAAAAGAAACAACTTCTTTGTAATTTTTGTAAAAAATGTTTCCTTTTAAAATATCAACTCAAGGCTTTCAATTTTTTTTAACTTGCAATAACAAATAGAGTTCAGCTACTACAGCTTTTTCGCACATTCCCAGCATTAATCTATTTGAAGCCACAATCCAGATATCATTGAAATGTTCCAATGCAATGAATTCAAGTGGCTCAAAACAGGTAAATGCGGGAAAAATTTACCCACCACAGAATGGATTGGGCTCAGGGACAACACAGGACATAACAACTAACCATGCATACATAAATACAGATCTAATTACACAATAGTTTTCAATTTACTTTTGAGTTGACCTTTCGACAGACTAACATCAAAAAATGTACAGTTGTTAACAGAGGCACTCATGCGGTTTAAAGGAGCAGTAGCCATGTAATTTGTTCTACTAAATGGTAGATAAATTAAGTTGTTAGCATTTCTACTACTTCTACGGTTAGAGTTAAAGTTAATAAGAGAAAGAAATTCCGGACAATCGAATACACCGGTTATGAGTTGGTGTAAATAGACGATATCCGCAGACCTCCTTCGCTCATTTAAAGATTGCATTTTTAATAGTTTTAAACGATCCTCGTAAGGAGGAAGGTTCAAAAATTCAACCCCACCTAAGCCCATAAGAGCAAACCGAACAAAACGTTTTTGGATCCTCTCTATTCGTTCAACATGCACACTATAACTAGGTGACCAAACTTGACTTGCGTACTCCAAGTGAGGGCGCACTATTGTATAATACAACGTTGTGGTAGTTATCATGCTATTGAATTCTTTGACCCAACGCTTTATAAATCCAAGCATTGAAGATGCTTTTTTACAAATGTAATCAATATGATTGTTGAACGATAGCTTAGAATCCATGCATATACCAAGGTCTTTGACGGCACTTACACGACTTAAAGCGGTATTTTTGATCTTATAATCAAAATTTAAATTATTCCTTTTTCGCGAAAAGGTCATAGTTTGGCATTTATCTGGATTAAGAAACATGTTATGTTTAGAACACCAAACTTCAAAGGATTTCAGATCAGACTGGAGTAGGGCAGAATTGTTATCGGAATCTATAGTTCTGTATATTTTCATATCATCTGCGTAAATGAGCAGATGAGAGTGTTTAATGATGTGAGTTACATCATTAATTGCTAAAATAAACAGAAGTGGACCAAGGTGACTACCCTGCGGAACACCTGATTCAGCAACAAATTCAGAAGACAAAACGCCTCGGAATCGTATTTGATAAGATCGCTCCATCAAATACGATTTAATCCAGCTCACAAAATATTGTGGGAAACCCATTGTCTTGAGTTTAAACAAAATTAGATTGTGTGGTAATTTATCAAAAGCTTTACTGAAGTCAGTGTAAATACAGTCGACTTGTTTACCAGAACCGATTGAATTTAAGCAAAATATTGTAAAATCGAGAAGATTAGACACCGTGGATCTGCCAATAACAAAACCATGCTGACGAGATGTTAAGGCTTCCCCACAGTGAATTTTTACCCGATCGTACACAATTCGCTCAAACAGTTTTGGAATCGATGAGAGTTTAGCGATAGGCCTATAGTTGTTGACATCATTCCTGCAACCTTTTTTATAAATTGGACTGATGAAAGATTTTTTCCAGAAAATTGGAAAATTACTTTCGTTAATTGATTTATTGGATAATAAAGAAAGTGGTTGACACAAAATGGAACCGCATTGTTTTAACACTGCGGCAGGAACTCCATCAGGTCCAGCACCAAAATCCTCATCGAGCGATCCAATATACTTTAAAATATCCCCTGAAGTTAAGGATATAGGGTCCAAAGAAACCTTGGGAGTACAGTTCATATATTCGAAATACTCTTCATCAGGATAAAAAGAATCTGAGCAAAAGGACTCTTTGAAAAGATTGGCAAATAAGCCACATATTATGACGGGATCGTCAGTAAATCCATCAAAAGTTCTAAACGAATTAGGGAATCCATCGGATTTCTTCTTTGTATTGATGAATCCCCAAAATTTCTTTGGATCAGATAATATTCTCAGCTTAATATTATCTAAATATTCGCGATATAATGTAGCTGAGCGATTTTCAAATTCCAGAAACAAACTTTTGTAAGTTTCTAGGTCATTTGAGTCTAAACTACAAACGTATTTCTTCCATGCCCTGTTTCTGTTGTTACGAAGAGTCTTTAAATCCTTTGTGTACCAGGGGTACGCAGAATTCTTCGCAATTTTGAGGCTATATGGTACGGACTGAGAAAACACAGCAAAGAGTTCCATATAAAAAAAATTAATGGAATTATCCAAGTTATTTTCATTTATATATTCTAACATTACATTGAGTTTACAGCGGAGTAAATGATTCAACCTCAAAAAGTCAGCTTTTTTAAAATTGAATTCATAAATTTTGTCGATGGAATTTGAATTAACTATATTTTCTCTATCAGACTTGTACCAAATGCTCAATGGAAGATGGTATTCATCAACAGTTGTCAGAGTATGGAAGGCCCTCTTAACAATGACATTGTTACTGTCCGTAGTTAAGACCAGGTCAAGAAGTCGATTAAGACTATTATAAATACAACTCATTTGTTGTAAGTCAGAACATATATTATCAACACGACATATATATTATCGACATTTACGTCAAGTAAATTAATAATATAATCTATGCAATTAGCAAGGCTTGCATAGACCTCTGCACTACTCTTTGGAGGAACATACGCATTAATAACATATACATTGGAATTACAATGTATTACTTTAACGCATATCAGTTCTGTATTAATTGAGCAGGGAATATCAACAAGCGAACTGACAAAGCAGTTCCTCACTGCTAAAAGGACACCACCACCAACAGAGGAACTGCTGTCAGTGTATCTATCCTTTCTAAAAACTTGAAAACTATTGTCAAACAATTCTAAATCATTGATGCTTCCATTTAGCCACGTTTCTGTTAAAGCGATAATATCCTCAGAGCTATTCTGAGTCGACAGAAATATGTCCTGTGTCTTAGAACGCAATCCCTTACATTTTGGTAGTAAAGGGATAGCCTATTTAGTTTTTTTGAGTCTGACGGGTTGAGTGATTCGTCTTTCTAGACTTATTTTTGGGCTTAAACTCAGTAACGAGAATATTATAGGCCCACATGGGAGAGTTAAGAACTGTTGCAAAATCTTCAGCAGCAACTGTAAGAATAAAAGAGGCGTGGGTTGGCTTATTACCTATTTTTTTGCATGAACAGGAAGAATTTGAGGTCAACAATTTATTTTGTTGGACAAACGTCAATATATTTTCTAATGATGTGTCGGGCTGTAGACGTGATATGAATACGTTTTTGGTCCTCGACACTGCCCTTAAAGTCAAATGACATTTGGGTGTAGTTGAAATCGCATTTAAACTACTACACATTGGAGAAACAGAATCAGGTGTAGCAGAAATTGTCGAATTAATATTATCTGGTGGCATTGCTGAGGGCTGCATAGCCTTGGAGGGTCTAGAAGACGCCTTTCGACGCTTCTTATTTTTATTATACCCTAAACCTGAAAGGTCAGGGTATATTAACTTTGTGCAAACGTTTGTAACGCATAGAACGAAGCGAGTCCGGTATAGAAAAGTATATATATTCTTGATCAGCGTCACCACGTGAGTCGAGCTATCCATGTCCGTCCGTCCGTCCGTCCGTCCGTCCGTCCGTCTGTCCGTCTGTGTGTTGTCCGTATACACAGGATAAGAAGAAGGAGTTGAGATAATTGGACGAAACTTGGTACACATGGTCACATTGACCCAAGGATCTGCACTATTGAATATTTTTGGAATCCGCCCACGGCCACGCCTACCTCCCATACAACGCAAAAATGTAAAACTGCATAACTCAGCTCATAATAAGCTTACAACAATAAAATTTGGTATGTATGTGTTTTATACAAACACAAAGATGTTTTCGAAAAATGGACGTCATCCGCTCACGGACACGCCCACCTCCCATACAACCCAAAAATTGAAAACGCAATAAATAAGCCTCTGTTTAACCTACAGAGCTAAAATTTGGCACGTATGTTTTTTATGACAAGACAAAGATGGTTTTGAAAAATGGACGTCATCCGCCTACGGACACGCCTATTTCCCATACACCCAAAAAGCTTTAAGGTCAATAAATAAGGTTATGTTTGTCATAGAGAAATTAAATTTGGTATCAAAACTAAGGTGTGTTCAAAAATTGGAAGTAATCCGTCCATGAACACGCCCACCTCCCATAGGGAAAGCACAATAAAGGCATTAACTGTGAGCTCCAGGAATAAAACTTGGTATGTGCAAAATTTTCGTTAACATTTAAATGCATATAAAATATAGGCTTCATCCGCCCTTGGAGACGCCCATTTACAATACAAATTTTTTGTTTTTGAAAAGTGGGTTTAGGGTATTTCATAGTCGGTGTTACCGCCGTTTTACTATAAAGCATAACTTTCACATAAAAATCTAAAAACTAACTGCTTATAAATATTAAACTATCATGTACATGAATTTAAACACATACATACATATTCATTTATATTATTTTCAATATTCAACTCTAATTTTTGCATACATACAAATTTGTTCATTTACTTAACTGTTCATTTATCTTATGCAAAAAGCTGCGGTCAATTTTATATTTTTTCTTAGCTGACACTACGTTTTTAACTCTAAGCGCAGCAAGTCTACAAATAATTTTTAAAGCCTTTTACTTAAAACTTACTTAAAACATTGAAAGAATAAAAGTAATGCTATTAAAATATTTGTTTGATTTAAATTAATAAATCGTAAATTGAATTTACAATTCTTTAAAAATTATTTTAAACGCGGAAAATGTCAGAAAGTGAATGTTTGGGGCACGAATATAACTGCAAGAAATGTAGCAGAGAAGACAACGACCACATGGTCCAATGTGACTCATGCGATTCTTGGTTTCACTTCGCCTGCGTTGGAGTCGACAGTGGAGTCGCTAATATAAGCTGGAATTGTGAGTTTTGTAATCAACTTCCATTAGTTTCTTCCACTGCGAGTGCTGCAGCTCCTCTAATAGCACAGCGACCTCACGAAGCTTCGCCGAAATCATTAAAGCTACCACAAGCGTCGTCTTCACCAGTAACCAAGTTGCTAAATAGCGCAACTATTCACACAAATCAAAAGGTACATTTTCTTCCGTCAAAGACGCCTTCTTTACTGACAGATGTGCCTGGACCATCGTCAGCAATCTTCGCAAAGGCGAAAGTAAAAGCAACTTCGACAGATACGTCTATGTATCCGCAACTATCTTTGTCCGAGAGCACTCCACTTGAACCGCGATTTATGATTAAAAATCATGCACCTCCAAATCTCTATACAAATACGGCCATGCTCGTAGAGCCGCGATTAGTTTCCTCAACAAAGGTTGCAGTCACGAACACTGCTGCGTTTTCATCAACTTTGTATGCACAGTCTCCGTACACCTCTGCTGCAACATGTTCTGGCAGCATGTATATAAACTACGCTGATCCTCTCTCCTTTCCACTACCAAATTTAGCGCAAATGGCAATACCATCGGCAAGTGCCGAGAGCGCAAGAATCCAATCAGCTGTTCAATATGAACATTTGCAAATTAAGCAAACTCAAATGGCGGACGAATCAAGACAGCGTAACTTACAATTAGAAATGTTGGAGGAAGAACATAAAATTCAACAAGAATATTTAAAAAGAAAATATCAAATAATGTCCCAACTGAATGCTGCTACATCACAAGAAAACTGTTCTGAAATCAACGTCGGCCATCACGTACCGTACACCTTACGTCCAACAGCAGCCCAGCTGGCAGCGAGGCAGGCGATTCCGAAGGAACTTCCACACTTCAGCGGCGACCCGGAAGAGTGGCCGCTTTTCATTAGCAGCTTCGACAACAGTACGTCTATGGCTGGTTATTCGAACGCAGAAAACTTGGTTCGTCTTCAAGTATGTTTAAAGGGTAGGGCTCGCGATATGGTCAAGTGCAAACTGATGTTACCGGCGATGGTGCCTGAAATAATTCAGACTTTGCGGATGTGCTTCGGCAGGCCTGAACATATCCTTGAGCGGGTGGTTGACAAAGCTCGAAAATTCCCGCCGCCAAAGGAGAAGCTGGAAGCGATCATAGAATTTGCGTTATGTGTCAAAAATATCTGCTCTACGATGGAAGCATGTAATTTGAATGCACACCTTAATAACCCGATGTTGGTCAAAGAATTGGTTGACAAGCTATCCAGCCAGTACAAGTTAAATTGGGCAATGCACCAAAAAAGCGAGCACATTCCCATCGTCAAAATATTTAGCGATTGGTTGTTTCAAATTGCAGAGGCTGCAAGCTCTGTTGTGCTAGCTGTTAGTCACACAAAAAATGGAGCGGTCAACACACACACACACGTCGATAATTTTTCTGCGAAATCTATATGTGTAGTCTGCAAGAATAATGGACACAAAGTACCACAATGTGATGCATTTAAAAAGTTAACATTGGAAGGTAGGTGGGATCTGGTTAAAACGAACAAATTGTGCCGTCAATGCCTCAGCTCTCACCGACGAAGATGCTTTGCAAATAAAGAGTGTGGGATCGATAGCTGTAAATCAAAACATCATCCCCTTCTTCACAGGTATGTCATGCGTGAAGAGTGTGCAACGACAAGTCGAAGAGATCAAAACTTGAGTGCTAATTTTAACAATAGCCAAGAACACACAACATATTTAAACTCACATAGCGATGCTTTAGGATTCAATAAACCATATTTTCGTATTCTGCCAATAAGTATTCAATATAATAACAAATTTATTGACACGTTTGCTTTTCTAGATGAAGGCTCTTCTGTTACGTTAGTAGAACAGGTCATCTTGGACCGCCTCGGTGTAAAAGGCGTTGAGGAACCTTTATGTTTGCAGTGGACAGGTAATACCTCACGAACTGAAGAATCGTCAGTAAGAACTTCACTGGACATTATCAATAAACAAAATGGTGTGAGATTTAGTCTTGAAAGCGTTCATTCAGTCAAAAAACTGGGTCTACCTACGCAAACGGTAAACATGGACGAAATTTTAATGAAATATCCTTACTTGTCTGGCATACCTATCCAATCGTACGACAACGCTAAACCATCAATTTTAATTGGCGCCGATAATTGGCAGCTTGCCGTTCCTTTAAAAATACGTGAAGGTTCACGTAACCAACCCATCGCATCGAAGTCTCGTTTGGGTTGGATCATTCAGGGCTGCAGCTCTGACGGGGCGCAGGTTCATCATCTCAATGTTCATTCTTGCGAATGCGCAAAAAACTTTATTGAACTTCACAAAACTTTTAAGGAGTATTTTAATTTGGAAGCACCGAAGACAAAATCGTTAGTATCTGCAGACGACACGAAAGCGTTAAATATTTTAAATTCAACATGTACAAAGATCAACGGCCGATTTGAAGTAGGACTTCTCTGGCGAAATGCAAAAACAAAGCTTCCTGAAAGTTATTCAACAGCTCTAAAGCGTTCGATGTGTCTTCAAAAGAAATTCAGTAAAGATCCTGGTTTAAAGAAAATTCTTCAAGGTCAAATCGACAATTTACTGTCAAAAGGTTACGCTAGAAAGCTTTCAGTTGAAGAAGCTGCTGTTCAATCTAATTTAACATGGTATCTGCCGATTTTCATAACATCAAACCCTAACAAACCTGGAAAGGTGCGCTTAGTATGGGACGCGGCAGCCAAGTCCAATGGCGTCGCCCTGAACGATTTCCTTCTTACCGGGCCAGACCTACTCAAGTCACTCATTGATATACTTCTGGGATTTCGAACTGGACAAATAGCAATTTGCGGTGATATCGCCGAAATGTTTCACCAAATTAATGTTCGAGGGAGCGACATTCACGCTCAAAGATTTCTTTGGTGGGATAAAAGTGATGATGTTCATAATCCCAGTACTTATGTAATGCGTGCTTTAACTTTTGGAATATGCTGTGCACCGTGCATAGCGCACTATGTTCGAGACAAAAATGGGGAGCAATTTAAATCAAAATATCCTCGAGCCGTAGAAGCAATTCAAAATGCACATTACATGGACGACTTTATTGACAGCGTTGATAGCGAAGAAGAAGCACTCGAGTTGGCACTGCAAGTAAAGGCAATACATGCAGCCGGTGGTTTTAATATTCGCAACTGGGCTTCAAACTCTGAAGTTGTTCTCAGAAACCTATGCGACGATACAACATGTAACCAAACACTTGTGGAGTTAGGCCACACTGAAAAAATTCTGGGTATGTATTGGGACCCCAATAAAGATAATTTCAGATATATTTGCAGATTCGCTAGGCTGCGTCGCGATGTTTTTGTTGCGGACACAATTTCAACCAAGCGAGAAACACTTCAGGTCCTCATGTCGATATTTGATCCCTTAGGTTTTCTATCGTGCTTCACAACAGGCCTTAAGATACTCCTACAAGAGATTTGGCGCTCCGGCATTAGCTGGGATGACCAATTACCTGAAGCTCTACGTCAAAAGTGGTGTCATTGGAAAACAGTAATATCGCTGATATCGGCTGTCGAAATTCCGCGCTGCTACGCACCGACATTAAAAGAAGCAGTGGACATCCAACTGCACACATTCGTAGATGCTGGAGAACATGCTTACGCGGCGGTGAGCTACCTGCGAACACAGTTTGTCAATCACGTCGTAGTTTCCATTGTTGCTGCAAAATCAAAAGTCGCCCCTCTTAAGCCACTCTCCATCCCTCGACTAGAATTACAGGCTGCTGTTGTTGGTGTCAGGCTCGCAGACAAAATACTTAACGCTCGAAGAATACCTATAAACTCTCAATTCTACTGGACAGACTCTAAGACAGTGCTACAATGGCTGCGAATGGATCCGAAAAATTTTCAACAATTCGTGATGCATCGCGTCGGTGAAATTTTAGAGTGCACGAATATAACGCAATGGAAATGGATTCCGTCAAAAATTAATACAGCTGACTTGGCCACTAAGGTTCGGTCGCAATGGGATGCAGATACATGGTTTTCAGGTCCGGCTTTCCTGCTTTCAGATATCACCGAGTGGCCAGGCTGTGAAGATTTAGGCCAAGCTGATACCACCGAACTTAGACGTCACGTGCTGCACATCGATATGGAAAGTTTTAAATGTGCTCCAATGAACCTTGAATACTTTTCTGATTGGAAACGGTTGTATCGTGCTGTTGCAACATTTCTATTGTATCTCGAGAAACTAAAATCAGCTGCAAAGAAGTCTGCACGTTCAAATCAAATGTCATTCGAAATGATTCAAAAGGCAAAACGTATTTTAATTCACAAAGCACAACAAAGCCAATATTATGAAGAAATTAGTATCCTGAAAAGCGGTAAGCGTATAGAAAAACACAGTCAACTAATGTCTTTAAATGTTTACATAGATGAATACGATATCTTAAGAGTGCGAGGAAGAGCAGAGTACTTAAATAGTGTGGATCCAATAGTCCTGCCCAATAAACATCACGTTACTTTTTTACTAGTGCGATTTTTTCATGAAAACTTACACCACATATCACACGAAACGACCATCAATAAAATCAGAAGCCAATATTACGTGCCACGATTACGAGTTCTTTATAAAACTGTACGACGTCTTTGTCAAAGATGCAAAAACAATTCTTCAAGACCACAGATACCTCAAATGGCGCCATTACCAGCAGCACGGCTAGCAAGCTTCGAACGTCCATTCACCTTCGTCGGTATTGACTATTTCGGTCCGCTTCACGTTGCTGTAGGCAGAAGAAAAGAAAAAAGGTGGGGAGTCTTGTTCACTTGTCTGACTGTACGGGCAATACATATGGAAATAGCACACAGTCTTGATACGGGCTCATGTGTTATGTGCATCCGTAATTTTATGTCCAGAAGAGGATCACCGAGGGAAATTTATACGGACAACGGAACCAATTTCAAAGCTACAGCAAAGTTGATGGTAGATGATTTTAAAAATGTCGATTTTGAAAAAATGCATGCTCAGTTTGAAGACATAAAGTGGAAATTCAATCCACCTGCAGGTCCTCACATGGGAGGTGCCTGGGAGAGGCTTGTGAGATCGGTGAAAACCGTTTTAAAGAGTATTTATCCAACCATGAATTTTAATGATGAAACCTTGAAGAGCGCGTTATGTGAAATCGAATTCATCATAAATTCTCGTCCCCTCACCTTCGTATCTTTAGAGTCTTGCGATGACGAAGCCATCACGCCAAATCATCTATTGCTGGGATCATCATGCGGTTACAAACCAATTAACAGTGAGGGAACGGACCTACGCACACGCTGGCAACAAACGCAGCTGTTTGCAGATCGGTTTTGGCAACGGTGGCTTAGGGAATACGTGCCAATGCTAACTCGAAGAAGCAAGTGGTTCGCAAAAGTGCCTCCTATATCTATTGGCGATGTGGTAATAATAGCGGATGAAAATCTGCCACGAAACCATTGGCTTAAAGGAATAGTTATCGATACCATAGTGGCCAAAGATGGCCAAGTTCGAAGGGCAACCGTGCAAACACAACGCGGCACAATGCAGCGACCGACAGCAAAGATAGCTGTACTAGACGTCGGCAAAAATCTTTAAGGCAAGCTCGTCGCTACACTGCTCGCTTACAAGGGGGGGAAATGTTACCGCCGTTTTACTATAAAGCATAACTTTCACATAAAAATCTAAAAACTAACTGCTTATAAATATTAAACTATCATGTACATGAATTTAAACACATACATACATATTCATTTATATTATTTTCAATATTCAACTCTAATTTTTGCATACATACAAATTTGTTCATTTACTTAACTGTTCATTTATCTTATGCAAAAAGCTGCGGTCAATTTTATATTTTTTCTTAGCTGACACTACGTTTTTAACTCTAAGCGCAGCAAGTCTACAAATAATTTTTAAAGCCTTTTACTTAAAACTTACTTAAAACATTGAAAGAATAAAAGTAATGCTATTAAAATATTTGTTTGATTTAAATTAATAAATCGTAAATTGAATTTACAGTCGGCCTAGACCGACTTTAGACTTTCTTTACTTGTTTTTATTTTTGTTTTTGTTGTTTCTCTGTGCCTTTGAGTTTAACGGATCTTTTTCTAATGAAACTGTCGAGGTACCAGAAGAAGTAGCGTCCATGAAAGGGGGCACAATATTATCTGGTAACGATATGTTATTAGAAACATTAGCACTGGGTGCGGCATTAACTTCGTTAAAAAAGTTTAGAATTTCTCTAAAGTTAGTATTTAACAAGTTAAGACTTTCCCCAATAGTTTTAATTTTTGAAAAAATTGCATCAGGGGAAAGGGCTCTGCGCGGAGCACAGTACCAACGAAGACCTGATAGTGGGGACAATAGGCTGTCAATGCACGACTTGGAAATTCCAACACAAGAAGCATGGAACATTTGCTCACATGGGCCAGAACAACTGAACATAGGGTACAAAATGTTCTGGCTTTTGCATTGCTCGTTCAAAGAACAAGCAGCAATATTATCAACGGAAAAATAATCCATTGGAAATAACAAAAAACAAAAAAAAAAACAAAAAAAAATTACAAAAATGTGAGCAATGTTAAATGTAAAAGTGCTTCTAGGGTTAGTGCAGTAGAATGCAGCGAACGTAACACTTATTACAACAACAACAATAAACACGTTCACAGCGACAAAGTAAACAAACACCGCACAAAGAGGAATAGGAAAAAATAAACAGACGAGAAAGCACTGGCTACAATAACAACAAAATACGTATATAAATATTATAACATTAAACAAATATGTATATTATAAAACTTAAACAAAATACCACTAAAAAGCATGCAGACACAATTAAAAAAATTAAAGAACTATTATAATTTAACTAACACACTTTAGATATACATACTTGACGCTAAAATCACAAACAAATCAAAAGTATTCAATTATTAAATATCACAAAGCACAAGAACAGCACAACTAACACCGAGTAGAAGACGAGATCAACTGAAATCAATGATAAGGCCTGCTACATGACAAGCAGAGCCCGAGATCACATTTTCCAAAAGCTGTTCGGATGGCTTTCTTGAATCTATCTTCTGCTAAAGGAGATTTATATCTATCCTATTCCTCCATCATCTTCCCCACTTACATCTTCCTCAATATGAGGTGGCTCAATATACTGTGCTCACACATTGGTTGTAGCTCCACTTTCGTCGTCAGCTTATAGTTCTTCTAATGCATCTTGCAAGGAGACTGCTCTTTGAAATATTAAAACAGAAGAGAAAAGCTATATATAACCAAAAGATTTATAACTAATAAAAAAACATCAGGGAGGTTACTCTGTAGTTCGACTCGAACGAAGATTTGTTTCACACTCGGTTGTTCGAGTCTCGAATATTGCATACTTGACTCTCGGATTTATTTTTCCCTCTTTCGATACTCTGAAATGTAGCAACTCTGTTGTTCAATTGGAAATATCAAATTTATTCCAAGCAAAGAAAATCTATTCGACAGCAAGAAAGCATTCGTAAGGTCCATAAAAATGTAAGTTTTTAACAAAAAAATGTTTCAAACGTCTTTTAAGCTAATGAACATTTATTTTTGCGTGTATTGCAACATTTCTTTTAGGGCGCTGAAAATAAAGCAACCAAAAATAAAGCCGCGTCAATTGGAACTGATGGTTGACTTAATGGAGCAGCACACGGATTTGGGCAAAGGTGCAGTAAGAGGTGTAGCTGCAAAGCACCTTTGGAAAATATTGACCACCTTTGGAAAATATTAGCAGAGGAGCTTAATCTTAACGGACCTCCTACTCACAGCTTTGTGGAAAGGGAAAAATCGGTTGTCTTGTGTTGATAAATTTTTATATGAATGGTGCTTAACATTTATAGATTTGGGTTGATTACAAAAACCATATTAAATCCAAGTTGCTAAAAAATAAATTGAGCATGTCAGGTACTGGTGATGAGCCAAAGATATATTCGCCTACGAACACGGAAGAGAAAGTAGATGCACTGGTGAGCATATAGGATGCTATAAATGGGTCACCTGGAATACATTTTTGGAGCAAAGGCTTGTTGATGAGTCCATCTCATTACTGACTTCGCCTGTCAACACTCTTGGCAAGAATACCGAAAATGCAACAGAAGAAGAAATTGCGGAAAATGATGTCAATAATAGCAACTTAAGTACTGTTCCTGCAAGAACCACTATGCGTCCATTGGCCATGCGTAATGGACAATAAAATCTTTTAAGATTTCAAGTGGAAAACCCAAGTAAATTCAAATAAATTCCTTGGAGAAACTCAATGAAGTTTGCTATACTTTGAAATAAAAAAAGTTTTTAGTTTGTTATAAAAGAAAAAAATTTAACAAGAGATAAGTTTGAATTTAAGAAGAAAAAAGAAATTGAGATGAGAAAATTAAGTATGGAAAAACTTGAACTAAACTAGAGGCTATAAGGATACAATTTAAAAAAAAATGCAATGATCTGTGACGGCCATCTTGCTTTTAAGAATTAAGATGTGAGTTGTGCCTATATGAAATGAGTCCATATAGTTTAATTTATATAAGTTTTTATATATTTTACATTTTAACGTATTTACCAAATGAAGTGCCTTTTGTTTTATTTTTTATGTTATTTTTATTTTAAAAAGATAATATAAACATTTTTATAAATCTAACACTAAAATTTTTCTATTTAATCGCGAATGTTTCTGGCAGTATTTGCCATATTATTATTTTCTTCGCTTGTGTGAAAATTTAAAACATTATCACTAGTTTTCACGGATTCTAAGAGAGGTTCCTATACATTAAACATTAAGCAAATGTTGTGCAAGGTGCTGCAAGCATTTGTTCTCTTGCTACCAACAGACACCAAAACCTTCCTATTAAAACGACAAAAACTCTTTCAATTACCCCCTTCCCTTCGCATGGCTATTGTTAAGGATGGATTCTGGTGTGTTTGCTGCAGCGTTTCGGTAAGGACTCAATTACCAAGGCGCCAAAGAAAATCCGTAGTCGCCTTAAAGAAATAAAATGGAATGCATCATATATATCTATATATGTGGTGCCCTTAAAACCACATATAAAACATGCAGTTAACAATTCATATGAGCACTATACAAGTTAACACTCGTCATATTAAAATCTTAACTGCATAGCTAAAGTTTCATATATCATCTTGCGAAACTCCACAAAATTGTGTTCCCATTGTTTTTGCTGACTCGACACACGCGCCAATAAAAAGACATCAAGATGGCAGGCTTAGCTTTAAGTTATTTAAAATATTGTAAAGTTAGTCTTAATTAGAACTCAATAAAGAAAAAGAGCTTGCTCTCATAAAAAAATATAAAATATAAAACTGGCGCCCAGCAGGGACCATCATAAGAAAAAAGTAGTACTGAATAACAAGTAATCTTTTAGTGAAGAAGTGAAGTTTATAAATAACTCAAAAAAATCCTGAAAAAGTTTTTCGAGTGAACTTATAAACAACAAAAAAGTTGCGAACATTCAAAAATCCTACAAACATTTTTTGGAATAAAACAAATATCAAAAGTTTTTGAACAGTGGACAAAGGTTCTGTGCAACATAAACAAAACACTACAAGCAATTCAAAATCCTAGAAAAGTTTTTTAAACAAAACTTCTAAAAAAAGTTTGTGTACAATTATTACTCAACAGTACTATCGGTGAGAAACCTAAGAAATTTCCCCGAAGTGAAACAGACAGAGATATCCAAAGGGAAACTCGAGTCACCGCTGCAGATTAGAAACCTCATCGGACAAAAGAGAACAATTTTAGGACATCCGTTACACTCACTTAATGATGGCTCCTTTTGTCTTCGTTTTGTAAGTTTAAGCATTGAAGTTAATTGCCATTTGAATAATATACAAAAAAACTATTTTTTTTATTTTTGTGTTACAAACATTTACATAATTGAATAAAATAAAACAAAGAAAAAAGAAAATTAAGCACAGAAAATGAACATGACAAATTTATATAAATTGAGCAAGGCTAAATCAAAGAAATCAAAAACTCTTTAATTTAAGTTGATATTTTATAGCATTTACTTGTATTAATTTTTAAATATGGCTTAAGAAAACGAAAAAAGTGATCTAGCTTCAAGACTAGGAAACCTTTCCCTATCCACACCCTCCTTTCAACAAAATAATCCACTTAACCCAACAACAGGTACAAATACCCGCTACCGTACAAGCCTGACGTACCAGATTAGAGAAATTGTGACTGAAGTTTTAGACAATAATAGAAATCCATTCATGGAAGACGACGCGGATGAAACAATAGTGAATACTGGAGTTGATGATTTATCCGGTATGGAAAAATTACCAGATGTCTACTGGAATTTTCAGGCAATCCGAGCGAGTTTATGTCATTTAAAAAAGTGTAGACATAATACTAAGTATGTACGAGCCTATACGAGGCAAACCAAAATATTTCGGAATCTTGAGTGTAATTAGAAATAAAATAGTAGGTCATGCCGATATAGCTCTGGAGTTCCACAACACTCCACTTAATTGGAAAAAAATTTCGAAATGTCTCATTCTGCATTATCCAGATAAAAGAGACCTTGACATGTTAGAATACAAACTGACAACACTGGTACAAGGACACTACACCATTCCAGACTTCTCTCAGCAAGTGTATCAACACTGTTATGAGTCACTTTCTGTCATAACTCAAACATACAGACAAAAAGCTCTAGACACATTTATTAGAGGATTGCAAGGAGACCTTCCAAGGCTTCTAAGCATTCGAGATCCAGTTGACCTGCCACAGGCACTGCACTTGTGTCTTAAACTTGATAATGTTAATTATAGAACTCAACATGCTTTGAATAGTCATGCAACACATAATAGATTTTTTAATAATTCACAACCACCCCAAATACTTCCAAGAAATTACAGAAAGAAAGCCTTTCGACGCTTCTTATTTTTATTTTTATTTTTGTTTTTGTTGTTTCTCTGTGCCTTTGAGTTTAACGGATCTTTTTCTAATGAAACTGTCGAGGTACCAGATGAAGTAGCGTCCATGAAAGGGGGCACAATATTATCTGGTAACGATATTTTATTAGAAACATTAGCACTGGGTGCGGCACTAACTTCGTTAAAAAAGTTTAGAATTTCTCTAAAATTAGTATTTAACAAGTTAAGACTTTCCCCAAAAGTTTTAATTTTTGAAAAAATTGCATCAGGGGAAAGGGCTCTGCACGGAGCACAGTACCAACGAAGACCTGATAGTGGGGACAATAGGCTGTCAATGCACGACTTGGAAATTCCAACACAAGAAGCATGGAACATTTGCTCACATGGGCCAGAACAACTGAACATAGGGTACAAAATGTTCTGGCTTTTGCATTGCTCGTTCAAAGAACAAGCAGCAATATTATCAACGGAAAAATAATCCATTGGAAATAACAAAAAACAAAAAAAAAAAAAAAAAAAAATTACAAAAATGTGAGCAATGTTAAATGTAAAAGTGCTTCTAGGGTTAGTGCAGTAGAATGCAGCGAACGTAACACTTATTACAACAACAACAATAAACACGTTCACAGCGACAAAGTAAACAAACACCGCACAAAGAGGAATAGGAAAAAATAAACAGACGAGAAAGCACTGGCTACAATAACAACAAAATACGTATATAAATATTATAACATTAAACAAATATGTATATTATAAAACTTAAACAAAATACCACTAAAAAGCATGCAGACACAATTAAAAAAATTAAAGAACTATTATTATTTAACTAACACACTTTAGATATACATACTTGACGCTAAAATCACAAACAAATCAAAAGTATTCAATTATTAAATATCACAAAGCACAAGAACAGCACAACTAACACCGAGTAGAAGACGAGATCAACTGAAATCAATGATAAGGCCTGCTACATGACAAGCAGAGCCCGAGATCACATTTTCCAAAAGCTGTTCGGATGGCTTTCTTGAATCTATCTTCTGCTAAAGGAGATTTATATCTATCCTATTCCTCCATCATCTTCCCCACTTACATCTTCCTCAATATGAGGTGGCTCAATATACTGTGCTCACACATTGGTTGTAGCTCCACTTTCGTCGTCAGCTTATAGTTCTTCTAATGCATCTTGCAAGGAGACTGCTCTTTGAAATATTAAAACAGAAGAGAAAAGCTATATATAACCAAAAGATTTATAACTAATAAAAAAACATCAGGGAGGTTACTCTGTAGTTCGACTCGAACGAAGATTTGTTTCACACTCGGTTGTTCGAGTCTCGAATATTGCATACTTGACTCTCGGATTTATTTTTCCCTCTTTCGATACTCTGAAATGTAGCAACTCTGTTGTTCAATTGGAAATATCAAATTTATTCCAAGCAAAGAAAATCTATTCGACAGCAAGAAAGCATTCGTAAGGTCCATAAAAATGTAAGTTTTTAACAAAAAAATGTTTCAAACGTCTTTTAAGCTAATGAACATTTATTTTTGCGTGTATTGCAACATTTCTTTTAGGGCGCTGAAAATAAAGCAACCAAAAATAAAGCCGCGTCAATTGGAACTGATGGTTGACTTAATGGAGCAGCACACGGATTTGGGCAAAGGTGCAGTAAGAGGTGTAGCTGCAAAGCACCTTTGGAAAATATTGACCACCTTTGGAAAATATTAGCAGAGGAGCTTAATCTTAACGGACCTCCTACTCACAGCTTTGTGGAAAGGGAAAAATCGGTTGTCTTGTGTTGATAAATTTTTATATGAATGGTGCTTAACATTTATAGATTTGGGTTGATTACAAAAACCATATTAAATCCAAGTTGCTAAAAAATAAATTGAGCATGTCAGGTACTGGTGATGAGCCAAAGATATATTCGCCTACGAACACGGAAGAGAAAGTAGATGCACTGGTGAGCATATAGGATGCTATAAATGGGTCACCTGGAATACATTTTTGGAGCAAAGGCTTGTTGATGAGTCCATCTCATTACTGACTTCGCCTGTCAACACTCTTGGCAAGAATACCGAAAATGCAACAGAAGAAGAAATTGCGGAAAATGATGTCAATAATAGCAACTTAAGTACTGTTCCTGCAAGAACCACTATGCGTCCATTGGCCATGCGTAATGGACAATAAAATCTTTTAAGATTTCAAGTGGAAAACCCAAGTAAATACAAATAAATTCCTTGGAGAAACTCAATGAAGTTTGCTATACTTTGAAATAAAAAAAGTTTTTAGTTTGTTATAAAAGAAAAAAATTTAACAAGAGATAAGTTTGAATTTAAGAAGAAAAAAGAAATTGAGATGAGAAAATTAAGTATGGAAAAACTTGAACTAAACTAGAGGCTATAAGGATACAATTTAAAAAAAAATGCAATGATCTGTGACGGCCATCTTGCTTTTAAGAATTAAGATGTGAGTTGTGCCTATATGAAATGAGTCCATATAGTTTAATTTATATAAGTTTTTATATATTTTACATTTTAACGTATTTGCCAAATGAAGTGCCTTTTGTTTTATTTTTTATGTTATTTTTATTTTAAAAAGATAATATAAACATTTTTATAAATCTAACACTAAAATTTTTCTATTTAATCGCGAATGTTTCTGGCAGTATTTGCCATATTATTATTTTCTTCGCTTGTGTGAAAATTTAAAACATTATCACTAGTTTTCACGGATTCTAAGAGAGGTTCCTATACATTAAACATTAAGCATATGTTGTGCAAGGTGCTGCAAGCATTTGTTCTCTTGCTACCAACAGACACCAAAACCTTCCTATTAAAACGACAAAAACTCTTTCAATTACCCCCTTCCCTTCGCATGGCTATTGTTAAGAATGGATTCTGGTGTGTTTGCTGCAGCGTTTCGGTAAGGACTCAATTACCAAGGCGCCAAAGAAAATCCGTAGTCGCCTTAAAGAAATAAAATGGAATGCATCATATATATCTATATATGTGGTGCCTTAAAACCACATATAAAACATGCAGTTAACAATTCATATGAGCACTATACAAGTTAACACTCGTCATATTAAAATCTTAACTGCATAGCTAAAGTTTCATATATCATCTTGCGAAACTCCACAAAATTGTGTTCCCATTGTTTTTGCTGACTCGACACACGCGCCAATAAAAAGACATCAAGATGGCAGGCTTAGCTTTAAGTTATTTAAAATATTGTAAAGTTAGTCTTAATTAGAACTCAATAAAGAAAAAGAGCTTGCTCTCATAAAAAAATATAAAATATAAAACTGGCGCCCAGCAGGGACCATCATAAGAAAAAAGTAGTACTGAATAACAAGTAATCTTTTAGTGAAGAAGTGAAGTTTATAAATAACTCAAAAAAATCCTGAAAAAGTTTTTCGAGTGAACTTATAAACAACAAAAAAGTTGCGAACATTCAAAAATCCTACAAACATTTTTTGGAATAAAACAAATATCAAAAGTTTTTGAACAGTGGACAAAGGTTCTGTGCAACATAAACAAAACACTACAAGCAATTCAAAATCCTAGAAAAGTTTTTTAAACAAAACTTCTAAAAAAAGTTTGTGTACAATTATTACTCAACAGTACTATCGGTGAGAAACCTAAGAAATTTCCCCGAAGTGAAACAGACAGAGATATCCAAAGGGAAACTCGAGTCACCGCTGCAGATTAGAAACCTCATCGGACAAAAGAGAACAATTTTAGGACATCCGTTACACTCACTTAATGATGGCTCCTTTTGTCTTCGTTTTGTAAGTTTAAGCATTGAAGTTAATTGCCATTTGAATAATATACAAAAAAACTATTTTTTTATTTTTGTGTTACAAACATTTACATAATTGAATAAAATAAAACAAAGAAAAAAGAAAATTAAGCACAGAAAATGAACATGACAAATTTATATAAATTGAGCAAGGCTAAATCAAAGAAATCAAAAACTCTTTAATTTAAGTTGATATTTTATAGCATTTACTTGTATTAATTTTTAAATATGGCTTAAGAAAACGAAAAAAGTGATCTAGCTTCAAGACTAGGAAACCTTTCCCTAGGTTATAACCAAAATAATCCACTTAACCCAACAACAGGTACAAATACCCGCTACCGTACAAGCCTGACGTACCAGATTAGAGAAATTGTGACTGAAGTTTTAGACAATAATAGAAATCCATTCATGGAAGACGACGCGGATGAAACAATAGTGAATACTGGAGTTGATGATTTATCCGGTATGGAAAAATTACCAGATGTCTACTGGAATTTTCAGGCAATCCGAGCGAGTTTATGTCATTTAAAAAAGTGTAGACATAATACTAAGTATGTACGAGCCTATACGAGGCAAACCAAAATATTTCGGAATCTTGAGTGTAATTAGAAATAAAATAGTAGGTCATGCCGATATAGCTCTGGAGTTCCACAACACTCCACTTAATTGGAAAAAAATTTCGAAATGTCTCATTCTGCATTATCCAGATAAAAGAGACCTTGACATGTTAGAATACAAACTGACAACACTGGTACAAGGACACTACACCATTCCAGACTTCTCTCAGCAAGTGTATCAACACTGTTATGAGTCACTTTCTGTCATAACTCAAACATACAGACAAAAAGCTCTAGACACATTTATTAGAGGATTGCAAGGAGACCTTCCAAGGCTTCTAAGCATTCGAGATCCAGTTGACCTGCCAAAGGCACTGCACTTGTGTCTTAAACTTGATAATGTTAATTATAGAACTCAACATGCTTTGAATAGTCATGCAACACATAATAGATTTTTTAATAATTCACAACCACCACAAATACTTCCAAGAAATGGACGTCAATAGATCCATTCAATCAAGAATGGTTAACTATCAAAATAGACAGAATTTTTTACCCAAAAATTTTAAATTCCAACACAACTCAAATAATCAAAATACTTATCAACTACAGCCACAGAAGAGACATAATAGTTCTCATCAGCATCATCAAGTTCCGCATAAATTCCAAACATATGATACCGACACACAATAGCTTAATAACGACGACTGTAACTTTCAAGACGAGAACAAAAATTACAACTTCGACCAAACTACTTTAGAATACAATCAGCCAAACCATGATGAACAAATTGGACATTTAGATGAGCCTCAAGACGTTAATTTTTTACATTAAAACACTCTTCGTTGCCATATTACGAATTAAAAACGAAGGGTGGAAAATTATTAAAATTTCTCTTAGACACAGGATCAAATAAAAATTAAATTAAAGAATGCTTTATTAAAAATCCAATTCAGAATCAAAATCCGTTTTTCACAAATTCAATAACAGGAAAAACTTAAAAAACACATCATGCAACAATCGATATTTTTGGAACAAATTTTGAAAAATAAAATGCTCCATGCTCCCAGGTTTAAGCACATTTGATGTTATAATAGGCAACGATACCATGAAAGAATTTAAAGCAACAATTCACACAGAACAAAATTTCTTACTCTTAAAGACACATATAAATTTCATTTTAAACAGCTAAATATCAAAGCCGTTAATAATATTGATATACAAACATCCCACCTTACAGACGAACAAGAGAACAAACTGACACATTTGATAAATTTATTTCCAAATCTTTTTTCCGAACCGAATGAAAAACTTACATTCACAACGAACGTTAAAGGAGAAATAAGAACTACATCCGAGACCCCAGTTTACACAAGACCATATACATATCCAAGAGCTCTGAAGGATGAAGTCGAAAAGCAAATTAATGAGCTTATTGAAAACAACATCATTCGACCTTCCAGATTCACCAATTATAATTTGAAAAAAAACTAGATGCACCAGGATTAAACAAAATATAGAATGCTTATAGACTATAGAAAACTGAATTCTGTAAACATTGCCGATAAATACCCAATACCAGACATTAACGACGTTTTGCACAACCAAGGTCATAATAAGCTTTTCTCAATAATGGACTTGAAGAGTGGATTTCACCAAATACCACTTAGAGAACAAGATATAGAAAAAGAGGCATTTTCGATCAACAATGGAAAGTACGAGTATACTCGACTACCATTTGGTCTTAAAAACCAACCATCAATTTTTCAGCGAGCCTTAGACGATATTGTAGTGTGCATATAGGCAACATGTAATTCATAATGTATAAATGCTTCTCAACTGCAGCTAACATATGCTGACTAACCAAGACCGTCGCTTATAGTTATGACGCACTAGCAGCGTCAACCTTAAATGTGACGAATTGCAATTTGAGCTGAATACAGCAGAATTGGTATGTGGCTCAATGACTGTCTTTTTGTTTGATGTAATGTTTTGTTTACATTGCATCTATTTGTAAATATCGGTCAACTGCAGTTATTTAAAATATCGGTCAACGATGGTCGATTAACACATGTCACACTTTTCCATATTTTATAATAATATATTTTTATGTATTAAGAATTATAGATATGTATCATTAACTAGAGTAAGAACAAGAATTCCAAAAATCTTGGCTGTTGATCAATCGCTGTTGATTTATTTCGAGTTCTCAAGTGGGGCATTCTGATGGTCTGAATTGTCGGCAAAGCCTTGCTGCGCTAAATAAATAAGGCAAATTTTCCAACCCTCATACAAACATATTACATGGCGATCCTGCCAGGAGAAACTACAAGCGGAAATCAAGTTAACCAGACAACAGATAAAAAGCTAAGGAATGGTATGGAAAATTGTGCTCCCAATGGCAAAACAAACAATAATGAGTACCACCAACAACAACAACAACAACAACAACAACAACAACAACAATAACAACGGCAGCAGCAGTAACAGCGCTGATATAAACACTTTGATAGGAATAATTTGTATAATTTTTATGTTACTTATTATAATAAAGTGGATAATAACATATTTTAAGAACTATCTCAAAAACAATTAACTAGAAGTATTACCAACACTGTCTAAAAAAAAAAAAATAATAAAAAAACACAAAAAAATTTTTTTTTCAAATAAAAACAATTTTAAATATGATTAAATTTGGAACTAATGCAAAGTACCAGGGATGAAAAGCTGGCATTCACAGTGTTTTAAATGTAGCAAATGTAATTGTAATTTAGTAAAAACAGGTTTCTTGATTGAGGAGCCGGAATTAAAATGCAAGTTTCGTGCATAATGAGTAACGAAATAATAAAATTAAAAGAAATATTAACTACTTTAAAAAAGAGTCCAAATAGAACTTACACAAATGAATATATAAACAAAATCAGACTAATACTACAAAACAGTTTAAAAACAATAGAAGAAGAAACTAGCATCAAAAGCCTGAAAGAGGACATTATAACTTTTTATAATAAAGAAAAAGAAATACTAAGATTTTTGAAAGTAAAAGAAACCGCAATGGCAAACTTTGATTTATTAACCGCGGTAAAGTTAATACCAGAATTTAACGGAGAACAGAAAAATCTATCTAATTTTTTAAATTTGGTAGAATTCTACGGAGATTCGCTTAAGGATGATAACGAAAAGGCTAAATTGGTTAAATTTGTTTTGTCAACAAAACTAACAGACAAAGTTAAGAATAAATCACTTACAGATTCCAAACCTGAACATATTGCAAGTTTGAAAGCAATCTTGATTAAGAATTACAAATCTAACAAAAATGCATTAAACATTCACGTTGAATTATCAAGAGTATATCAAGGGAACGCAAGTGCCAATGTTTTTGTTGAAAGAATAGAATCTTTAATAGCCACTTTAAATCAAATTCAGATAGAAGAACAGGGTGAAACAAATAGAGAGATAATAGTAATTTTAAATGACCAACTCGCTCTGAGTGCATTTAAAAACGGACTGAATGACCATATTAAATCGGTTGTTCTAGCTTCAAGAGCCACAAAGTTTAATGAAGCAGTTCAAATTGCTACAGCAGCAGAAACAAGGCCAACACAGAATAATGTACAATAGCTTTAACAGTTACCGATTTAATAATAATAATAGCTGCGTTTTTTCCAACATCCAAATCCGATTTCCATACAAACAAAATCTTGCGTACGATTCAGATTATGCTTACTTGTATCACGGCCAGGTGGCGCAAAATCGCATAAGTGAATGTAAAAACCGAACAAAAAAAAACAAACGACGTAAGCAAATGTAAACAAATGACAGCTGATTGAAAAATATGGAGACAGCTAGAAATTAAGTGAAAATCTTTAATTTTCTTTAAATTATGTTCATATTAAATAAACAATTGTTTTTATTTAGGTGGCCATAACAAGCCGTAATCGTGTTACGGCCGACTTCATCAGTTCTCGCCTGGCGCATCTGTTTCGCGCAGTCCTCTAATTTGTGTCACCAAGCGCGTTTAGGTCTACCTCGCATTCACCTCAAACACCTTCTTCGCTGAAGCTTCTTCATCCATGCGATAGACCCTCAACTTAGTCGCTGAGTTGTTAACGCTGAACTAAGTCAATGTCGTCGTAGATCTCGTGGTTCATTGGAATTCGATAGTCGTCGCCAACTCGAACAGGATCAAAGATTTTTTGCGCGCCTGAATAAAGCTGAGGAACAGATTGAAGTACAGCATCTTAAGATAAAACTTTCTCATGACATTGGTGATTATTGCAACGGAGATTGGTGATTGGAGAGTGAAAAATCCAATCTATGCGAGATTCTGAAGGAAGCCAAACAAGAGTCAGATAAAAAAGTAAAGAGCTGCTACGTTTCCATACCTTATTCGAAAACAACTACTCTCTGGTGCACTTAGAAGCGCATGAAATACTTTCTTAAGAGTCCGAGTTAAAGCTGTAGTCGTTTTTAAGTGCAGTAAGCGGCATAGCGCTAGCAGAACTTCAAGAGACTGTTAACGAAGTAAAAGAGCTAATTGAACTGGAGGAATTAGATTGTGAAAGCGATGGAATTCACAACGAAGATGAACTGAACCAAAATCTGTTAGCAGCACATTGAAGATATGGACTTACAAATAACGTTCCATGGTCTGCAAAAAAATTGGGTGGCGTTACTAGACTGGATCAAGACTTCAGCAGAAGAAGCAGATGTGTAGCAAACATTTGCCGAAGGCATAACAGCACTTGTTAAAATATGCGATTTTGGGGATAAACAAATTGCACAAAATTGCAAAATTTTAGTGTTTTTTTTTAAATGTACTCTGTTCTCATAAACATATGTGTTTAAAATACACGCGTAATTTTTTAAAAAGATATCTTATTTATATTTGAACTTAAATGCATTTTTAAAACATTAGAAACAAATTTTTTTGAAAGTGTCACGTCCCTTATGGCTATTTTTGTCGAAGTTTGCAATACTTATTTTTCAATACTTCTAATGTTGCAGTTGTTGTTGTTGCAGTTCAGGCTCTTAAGATTTTGTTTCTTCTTCGCTAAGAGCATTAGTGAAGAATATGCATGTTGGGCCTGAAGCCCATGTGGGATCTGAGTGAAAGCACCAAAACCTCATGTACTGCAGCAAAGAGACTACTGCGAAAATTTTCATCAGCGAAATTGCTCCTCGATGCAACTTTAAATCTATCTTGTAGGCCACTGTCGCAAGTTCAGCACAAGTTGTCTTTTTAATTTTCAATTGTGCTTGGTCTGCAGGATCATTTCGTCGCGTACGCTCCAATCTTCCTTGGAAAGTCCCTTTTATATTTCCATTTTGTAGCATGCCGTCATTTGAGGTATTACCAGTGCTAGGATTAAAGCGGTGTTAAACACCATTGGTAGATACTAAAGTATTAAATACTCATTTTTTCACTAAGACCCACCTTGTTCTAGGCCACTATTGCGCAAAGCGGCTGCGTATTTTGACCATTTGCATGAGGGATGAGTAATACTGGGACCCAGGAACTTAGCATTATACAATGGTACAATAGTTTCACCATTTCTAACCACAGCGTTTTATTTTATTTCAACTTATTTTATTTCAACAACAAAATATATTGTAAATATTTTGATTGTAAATAATTTGACAATGAGTTGACATAACTTACGTAGTTTTGCAACGCCATCTAGCTTTGATTAGTTTGCAGAGTTGCAAACCAAATCTTAATCAAGATTAGGATTTTGGAAAAAACGCAGCTAATAATAATTTCCAAAACAACAATAATTACACTGGTTTACAAATAACGAAAAGTTGTTTGTACTTTGAATGCCACTATCTTTTTCTCATGTAAAATCGGTCGCTAATTCCGAAAAAAAATGTTTTTTTTCTGTCACTCCGTTTTCGAGATATTGCCCACTGTAGGGTACCCACAATCTCGGTGACGAGAGCGACGAACATGGGGAAAGATTCCACCAACAGATGAAATCAATTGAGAATCGGTACCAAGAATTTTGGGACGAAGGAATGATGGGCGACTATTGTTGTTTTCTCATCAGAGAAACAATTCCGAATTAAATAAACGACAAAACAAGAATTCTAATCATTTTGAATTTCTGAATGATAAATAAAAATTATTTACAATATAAATAACTATATAAATGATTTAAGGGAACAATAAAAATTATAAATAATAATTAAATACAATTTAAATAATGTAAAAATAATGTTAATTATTAAAAGAACAATAAAAATGAAGAATATATGATGTTATTACAACAACCTTTAGTTCTCATTTTTTTTTTATGGCAATAAAATAAGTCGAAATGCATAAATTCATAATCATACAATTTGGGTGATTTCGTTCCATTAAACACAACTTTTTCATTTCTCAATAGATTTTCTTCAACAATAGCTTATTTTTTTTGGAAAAATAAAGGCTTTTAGTAAAAAATATCAAAAGTAACAAAATATTTTGATTTCTTAACGAAATTTGCAACTATTTTGTCTTTTTTTGGAAATTTTTCTGAAAAATTAAAAAAATCCCCGAAATTTGAATTTATTCCGCCAAAACTAACAGCTCAACCAAAAAATAATGTTGACATTGTTTGTAAGAAATTTTATTAGCTTTTATTTGATATATCATTTGTTTGATTACTGTTGTTGGTTCTGGAGATATATGCAATTAAGTGGAACCAATTTTTTTTTTTTCGTTGAAAACCCTACAGTGGGCAATATCTCGAAAACGGAGTGAAAGAAAAAAAAAAAATTTTTTTTCGGAATTAGCGACCGATTTTACATGAGAAAAAGATAGTGGCATTCAAAGTACATATTGGCTGTAAACCAGTGTTATCAGCTGCAAAACACAAATAACAGGAATAATAACAACAATAACAGGTTTAATAACACACAGAATGGGGGGAATAGACAATACAATGGCCAAAGATTTGGACATAATAACGGACAAAGGGTTGGACAAAACCAATCGGGAAACGCAAGTTTCCCCGGTCAAGCGAACCGGGGCAATTTCGTGCGGCAAAGACGGTAAATTTAGCACACACATTGTGCACAACAAATTTTGTGACACTTCAAATAAAAGACGAAAAAGGAACATTCACTTTTCTGATAGACACCGGAGCAGACATTTCGATTTTAAAGAATTATTCAAAGAAAATAGATTATAATAATACATGTAGAATAAATGGGTTTACAGATAAAGCTATCTATTCCAAAGGAACGTCTAAGATAGACTTAGTAATAGGTGAAAAAATA
Organism: Tetanocera ferruginea; assembly: GCA_958299015.1. Lineage (NCBI taxonomy): Eukaryota > Metazoa > Arthropoda > Insecta > Diptera > Sciomyzidae > Tetanocera > Tetanocera ferruginea. The sequence goes on along the minus strand of OY282641.1, from coordinate 87,871,332 downwards.
ATAAACCATGAATTTCAGGTCATTGATGACAATTTCAATTTATCAACTAATGGTATATTAGGGCGAGATTTCCTGCAATTATACAACTGTAAAATTGACTATGAAACTTATGTTTTAATCATTTACTATAATGAAGATGAGATAATACTACCAATGAACATGAATATTAAGAACATTGGAAGCATTACAATACCTCCAAGAACAGAAACCATACAAGCTGTGGAATTTCAATTAGAACGTGTCAGTGTTGTGGTTGGCAAAGAAATAAGCAAAGGAGTATTTTTAGCAAACTCAATTGTTCCTTCCAACGGTATTAAACATGTTAAAATACTAAACACTAGGGACACTGAAATTCCAATTGACAATATTATTATAGGAATACAACCGCTCAGAGACTTTGAAATATTCAAATACTCAATCAAACAAAATCATGAAGAAAGACGACGGGATCTAATAAAAGAATTAAGTGTTGAAAGTCTAGATAAAAAAGCAAAAGAAGACATATTAAGATTATGTGAACAGTTCCAAGAAATATTTCATTTAGAAGGAGAAATTTTAACAAATAATAATTTGTATGAGCAAAAAATAGACATAAATGACACAACTCCAGTATACATAAAAAACTATAGATTACCACACACACAGTTAGAAGAGATAGATAAACAAGTCTCAAATTTGCTTGAAGAAGACATAATAGAACCATCGACTAGTCCATATAATTCCCCATTACTTATAGTACCAAAGAAAGGCAAAGAAGGTAAATCTAAGTGGAGGCTAGTTGTAGATTTCAGATCTTTAACAAGACTGGATGACGTACTGGACAAACTAGGAAATGCAAAATATTTCTCCACTCTTGATATGACCAGCTCATTCCACCAAATACCACTAAGTACAGAATCTCGACACGTAACAGCTTTTTCAACAAATCAAGGACATTATCAGTTTAAAAGACTACCATTTGGTTTAAAAATTTCAACAAACAGTTTTCAAAGAATGTTATCAATAGCATTAAGTGGTTTGCAAGCATCAGCTTTCCTATATGTAGATGATGTAATTGTTTTTGGCTCAAATCTAAGAGAGCACAATGAAAATTTATGAAGGGTTTTTCAGCGTCTACGCAAATATAACCTGAAACTCAATCCAGTGAAATGTAATTTTTTAAAACCAGAAGTTGTATATCTCGGTCATCTTATTACCTCAGATGGAGTACGTACAGACCCAGCAAAATATGAAGAAATAAAAAATTATCCAGTACCTGAAAATGCAGATGAAACTAGAAGATTTGTTGCATTTTGCAATTAATACCGAAGGTTCATTCAAGATTTTGCAGATATTGCTAAACCATTGAATCAGTTACTAAAGAAAAAACAGATTTTTAGCTGGACAGCAGAATGCTCTAGAGCTTTTAACACATTAAAAGAAAAACTCATGAGCCCTCCTATTCTCAGTTATCCAAATTTTTCCAAACCGTTCATTTTAACAACAGACGCATCAAATCATGCTTTAGGAGCGGTGTTGTCCCAAGGAGAAATAGGGACAGACAAACCAATAGCATATGGGCATTTCCACAGAAAGGTCTACCGGGACCGAAAAAAAAATTGTTAAATAAACAAGTAATTTTTTTGTTATTATTTAAAAAAAATGCTTGAATTTTTATAATTTACTGCATTTACAACTAATTTCAGTTTTATTCTGAGAAAATTGGCCTGATATCTGAGAAATATGTTTTTCTTGCTTTTAAGGACTTTTTCTCTTTAGTATTTTTCGTTTATTTATCAACGTTATGTTTGCACTCTTCTTATAAAATTCATCTATAAGCTACAAATAAAAAATAAAAAATAAAAATATACCAAACAAAGCACGATTTACGGTAAATTTTTTATATTGCTTTAACTACTATTCGAATGTCGCGTTCTTGTACCTAAATCATCATATGTTATCACAACTTCGTGATCGTTCTTAGCAAGTGTCTGAAAATTGTAACTTAAATCAAATTTGGTCGCCTTACTATAAAAAAAAAGTTACTGCAGGTAAAAATCATACTAAACTTTTAATATTGATCATCAAAATGTGTCGCGTTCGCGATCATGCGCTGTATTTTTGATACACTTTATATGGGAAAGTATGGAAAGGTTCCATTCGATTTTTCTAAATTTTTTGCAAAGTGTTAATAGTTCAAATTAAAGCTCATGAGCTAATTCTCAAGTCATTGGATAGATTTTTAGTAGATTTTTAAGAAATTTTCCAATTTGAGTACGTCAATTTGTATTGGAGGTATACGTGGTTTTCATCCTATTGGGATTATTTTCGAACATGATTTTTATTTTTACGATATAAGCTTAAATATCGAATTTCATTATTATAACTTAATAATAACGGCTGTAATCATGTCAACAGATGGGGGGACATACAAAAACAGGGATGCCATGGTTAAAACAACTTAGAAGGTGATACTGCAGTATAATATATGCACTTTTCTATATCTGCCACGCCTCTTTGTGGGCGTAAAAAAGTCTTCATAAAGTAAATAACCACATACGTAGGACGGGTGGTGTTACAAAGAAATATAATATTTTTTGTCACTAGCCTCTTTTGTATTTTTTTTTTTTTTAATATTACTAATATAAAACTCACAAATAATATTTACGATGTTTTTGGTAGGTAATGCTATATTTAGCTGAAAATACTTACACTAATTCTTATTAAAAACGTGATGAGAAAAAATGTCGCGTGCTAGATGTCGCGTTCGCGATCAGGCTTAAGCTCAATAAAAAAAAAACTAATGGAAATATGTCAAAAGGACAAATATTTCTTGAAAGCCACATTAATCTTATTTAATTTACAATTAACCGCTTTAAAATATTATGTTACGTTTCGCAGATATTTGAATTTTTCTAGATGTAGTCGAAAACGAGTTCCATTTTTTGTCGCGTTCGCGATGCCATGTTTATTGCTAATATTTTGGAAACATAAAATCTAGAGAACCTAACTTTTTTTTCTAAATATAGTGCTAATAAAATGCTATCTAAAACTTGAAAAAAAAGAAAATTTGTTTTGAGTTTTCTTTATTATTTTGCTCCTCAAAGGCGTACGAATGTCGCGTTCGCGACTATGGAAATGCCCATATGCGAGCAAATCCTTTAATAAATATGAATTAAATAAACCGATAATAGAAAAAGAGTTATTAGCAATTCATTGGGGGATAAACTATTTCCGTCCTTACCTATAGTTTATAGTTAGTAGAAAGTTTATAGTTTACACTGACCATAGACCGCTAGTAAGTCTTTTTACGCATAAGAACCCTTCATCAAAATTAACCAGAATACGGGTTGACCTAATGGACTATGACTTTGAGATAATATTCAAGCAAGGAAAAATGAACACAAACGCGGACGCACTTTCCAGAATACAATCAGATTCCAGTAAACTTAGAGAAATGATACCAAAACATGATGTTAATGTTATTACGTGCGCAATGAAAAAAATTTTTGAAGAGAACAAAAAAGAAAAAAATGAAGAAATAAATGAAAACCGTGCAATTGCCTTAGACTCAAATGTGGGGATTGATCACCTTCACATCTGGGACTGTGTATCAATATCAGACACTAGGCGAGTGAAGAAATTAGAATTCAAGAAAAATATGAAAAGATATAAGGGTACCAAAAGTATTATAATAAATATAGCAGCAAACACTGTACTTGTGGAATTTAACGATAATTCTCTATCAGACGTAAAATTGATTTTGAAGAAGTTAATATTCATGACAAACAATGCAGATTAAAAAAGGTAGCGCTTCCAAGAGATAGTAAAATTTTTGAAAATGTGAACATAAGTGAGTTCAAAGATATATTTAATAAGCTGCAAAAGAATAAGAGAGATAATTAATGTTTAAAAATAATGTTATATGAACCTCCAAGGCAGGTTAAAAGTGAACAAGAAATGCACAGGTTAATAAGAGAACATCATAATTCAAAGTTAGGAGGACATTGTGGTATCAGAAAGTGTATAGGAAAATTAAAACAAAAGTTTGTCTGGAAAAATATGAACAAAATGGTTAAGAAATTTATTAACAATTGTGAAATTTGCAATAAAGTAAAAATAACTAAATTTGAAAAAATTTGATAAGCCATATAAAGGCCCATAAAAAATAATTTCGCAAAATAAATGTAATAGCGTTATAAAACTAGATGATAAGTTATATGAAATACACAATAATAATTTGGTAAGATCTAGACAAGAACATTAGATATTTTAAGAGACATAGTTATAAACAGCGCTATAGATTAAAAATAGATAGCAAATGACATTTATTTAAATTTTAAGAAATGTAAACAAATATCATTATTTTTTGGGGGAAGGATGTAGTGTGCATATAGGCAACATGTAATTCATAATGTATAAATGCTTCTCAACTGCAGCTAACAAATGCTGACTAACCAAGACCGTCGCTTATAGTTATGACACACTAGCAGCGTCAACCTTAAATGTGACGAATTGCAATTTGAGCTGAATACAGCAGAATTGGTATGTGGCTCAATGACTGTCTTTTTGTTTGATGTAATGTTTTGTTTACATTGCATCTATTTGTAAATATCGGTCAACTGCAGTTATTTAAAATATCGGTCAACGATGGTCGATTTACACATGTCACACTTTTCTGTATTTTATAATAATATATTTATATGTATTAAGAGTTATAGATATGTATCATTAACTAGAGTAAGAACAAGAATGCCAAAAATCTTGGTATAAATACCAGTACTTTTTAATAAAGAATTCAGACTTGACTTAAACCTAAAATTATGCGCTAGTCGCTGTTGATTTATTTCGAGTTCTCAAGTGGGGCATTATGATGCTCTGAATTGTCGGCAAAGCCTTGCTGCGCTAAATAAATAAGGCAAATTTTACAACCCTCATACAAACATATTACAATATTCTCAGAGAGCATATAGGATTACGATGTTAAGCTATATTGACGACATCATTATTTTCGGAAAAACTGAACAAGAACACTTCCAAAATTTAGAAGTTATCTTTAAATCTCTCGAAGACGTCAATCTAAAGTTGCAAATCGATAAATTCGAGTTTCTTAAAACCCAAGTGGAATTTCTAGGTTCACGGTATCAAAAGATGGAATTAAAACAATTAAGTCCAAAGTTAAAGTTATTGCCGAATTTCCAATTCCTCATAGTTTGCGGGATCCATAACTTTCCATAACCAATTTATTCTGAAAATAGGTAATGAATCCAGATACCGACTTAAAACTCCCTTTAACGGATATAATAGGCACATAATAATAGAAAGAGACTTCTCTGTAGAAAAGATAATAGACTTATTTAAAAGATATTCAAACCCAAATCTGCTTAATGGCCTTTCAGCACCAGAATCTCTAATGCAATCAATTCAGGAATTATATGTAATGCATTTTTCTTCATAAAGAATACGCGCAACTCAACCATGTGTTGAGGACGTAACGAACGAAGACAGACAAGAGGAAATAATCATAGAAACACATAACAGAGCACACAGAGGACCCACCGAAAATAAAATTCATGTTTTGAAATACTATTATTTTCCAAAAATGGCAGCAAAAATAAAAAATAAAATCAAATTATGTTCAATTTGCAAATTAAATAAATATGAACGACATCTAAACATAACCAAACTAAACAAAACACCAATACCGACATACTCAGGACATACAATCCACGTTGACATTTTCTCTACAAAAGACCACCGTGTACTTACTGCAATAGGTAAGTTCACGAAATATGCGGTAGCAAAAATAATTAAATCAAGAGCTATTGAAGACATAAGGAGATCACTGCGTGAGATTTTATTTTTCTTTGGTGTTCCGACTTCCGTTGTTATGGACAATGAAGGATCATTCAATTCAAATTCTATTCTTTTTATGATGCGCGAAGAACTCAAAATTAACGTATTTACATTGCCTCCGTATAAAAGCGAAATAAATGGTCAAGTGGAACGGTTCCACTTGACTTTTACTGATATAATGAGAGGTTTAGATAAACAAAACCCAACCAGAAATTTTGAAGAACTCCTCGAGAGAGCAATGTGAATATAATCGCACTGTTCACTCCATAGTCAAAAAGAAACCAGTAGATCTTTATTTCGGCAGAAACGTTAGTTTTGACCCAGACGATTATGACCGTACCAGAGCTAGCAATATTGAGAAACTTCTACTAAAGCAAAATAAAGACATAAATTACCACAATAAAAAAAGAAATTAACCAAAAGATTATAATGTAGGAGATATTATTTATGTTGAACATAACAATCGCCTAGGGAATAAACTTTCTAAACGATATAACAGGGAAGTTGTTGCAGAAAACAGAAATTCTACGATTAAAACTCAGTCAGGAAAAATTTTTACAAAGATCATATTCGAAATTGACTTCATAAAATATTCTCTTCTTACAGATTACTTATCCAGATAATAGCAGGAGAAATCCAAATACTGGATTAATCTGGAACGCACATGATTTCTATAAATATAGGTAGAGCCAAAGTTCAAGACGGATACCTCAAACTAATACTACCCCGACAACAATCAGTTCGTACGCCTGCATTCTTTATAATATTAACACTTTCATTCACGGCTTACACTTCTCCCGATCATGTTCGACCACATTTTCACTATGTTTCTTTTTCTATTATTTTTTATATTATTGCGGCCTCCAATGCTCGTATATCTCGTTCATTTACTTTTGATTTATTACCTCGCCCATGCTGCTGCGGCTCAATTGAGGCGATATTCGCATAATTTTTGATGACGTATAGGACAGTTGACTTTTCTTATCCTAGGGGCTAGCAATATCGAAATTACTTTTGTGTAAAAGAAAGTTTTTAACAATTAACTTTCTAATTTCTTTACAAACCGCTTTGCAACGGTGCCATAGTAGAAAATCATTCAAATAAACTACTGTTATAAAATCAAAGAGTGACCAAAGTTTTCTCAAAACATTCCCAATACATTCTCAATACATTCTCAATTAATATTCAGAATCAGCAAAAAATAATTTGTCCCGTTATCCATTCGCATTCTTTCTATCGTACGAATTGAATGTTGTCAGTTTTTGGATTGCATTTTATGGCTGTGTTGATTAATCTCGCTATTAACGTTGTTGTTTTTGTAATTTTTTTACTTTTGCTATAAATTCTAAAAAAATACATTTCAAACTTTAAGGATACTACAAACTTTGTATCAGAAATATTGTTTTCTTATTATAAATATTAGTTGAAAGTGTTAATATTATAAAAAATGCAGGCGTACGAACTGATTGTTGCCGGGGTAGTATATGTTATTAATATCAAGCAATACGAACAGTTTTTAACGAAATACAGAAATACATAACGATTGACACCGATAAATCTCATCTTTCTTATCCTTTAATCTATCATGAACTCTTACAATCAATGGAAATACTTTAAAATATAAAACCCATTTACCATTTAAGAAAGGACAAAAAAACTATTTTTTTTTTTTTGTGTTACAAACATTTACATAATTGAATAAAATAAAAACAAAGAAAAAAAGAAAATTAAGCACAGAAAATGAACATGACAAAATTATATTAATTGAGCAAGGCTAAATCAAAGAAATCAAAAACTCTTTAATTTAAGTTGATATTTTATAGCATTTACTTATATTAATTTTTAAATATGGGTTAAGAAAACGAAACAAGTGATCTAGCTTCAAGACTAGGAAACCTTTCCCTATCCACACCCTCCTTTCAACAAAATAATCCACTTAACCCAACAACAGGTACAAATACCCGCTACCGTACAAGCCTGACGTACCAGATTAGAGAAATTGTGACTGAAGTTTTAGACAATAATAGAAATCCATTCATGGAAGACGACGCGGATGAAACAATAGTGAATACTGAAGTTGATGATTTATCCGGTATGGAAAAATTACCAGATGTCGTGAAATGCCTACTGGAATTTTCAGGCAATCCGAGCGAGTTTATGTCATTTAAAAAAGTGTAGACAGAATACTAAGTATGTACGAGCCTATACGAGGCAAACCAAAATATTTCGGAATCTTGAGTGTAATTAGAAATAAAATAGTAGGTCATGCCGATATAGCTCTGGAGTTCCACAACACTCCACTTAATTGGAAAAAAATTTCGAAATGTCTCATTCTGCATTATCCAGATAAAAGAGACCTTAACATGTTAGAATACAAACTGACAACACTGGTACAAGGACACTACACCATTCCAGACTTCTCTCAGCAAGTGTATCAACACTGTTATGAGTCACTTTCTGTCATAACTCAAACATACAGACAAAAAGCTCTAGACACATTTATTAGAGGATTGCAAGGAGACCTTCCAAGGTTTCTAAGCATTCGAGATCCAGTTGACCTGCCACAGGCACTGCACTTGTGTCTTAAACTTGATAATGTTAATTATAGAACTCAACATGCTTTGAATAGTCATGCAACACATAATAGATTTTTTAATAATTCACAACCACCCCAAATACTTCCAAGAAATGGACGTCAATAGATCCATCCAATCAAGAATGGTTAACTATCAAAATAGACAGAATTTTTTACCCAAAAATTTTAAATTCCAACACAACTCAAATAATCAAAATACTTATCAACTACAGCCACAGAAGAGACATAATAGTTCTCATCAGCATCATCAAGTTCCGCATAAATTCCAAACATATGATACCGACACACAATAGCTTAATAACGACGACTGTAACTTTCAAGAAGAGAACAAAAATTACAACTTCGACCAAACTACTTTCGAATACAATCAGCCAAACCATGATGAACAAATTGGACATTTAGATGAGCCTCAAGACGTTAATTTTTTACATTAAAACACTCTTCGTTGCCATATTACGAATTAAAAACGAAGGGTGGAAAATTATTAAAATTTCTCTTAGACACAGGATCAAATAAAAATTTTTTTTTTTTTTTTTTTTTTTTTTTGGATTCGCCAAAGGAGTGAGAAATCTCATAAATACGTATAGCCCGTACTATACGCATGCACGACTTACATTCTACAACAGTCCGGATTAACCGGAAAGATAGAATGCACCTACGTACTAAAAAACACACCCAGTTGGCGAAGTATGAATTTCCACTAAGCACATAACTGGCTTTTCAGCGGAACTTAAAAATTTTATACAAAAACACGAATTTATTAAGAATATTTGAATTTAAAAAAGTAAACAACATCAAATAAGTAGTAAACTTTACATAAAAACTCTAAAACAAAGAGACCAAAGTAACTATAAATAATATGAATATTAGTAAGTTTGCGGCAACTATCCAACCCAAGATCCTACGTGGAAAAGAGAGTAAACTCTTAAACACCAAACCAATTCCAATTATAACAGAGATATATACGTGTAAATATGTACAAACATATATGTGTATATATATACGGGTCACTATGTAATTTTGGAACACCGTGCTAATGTTATTAATTGGATATGTATTTGGGCCAACGCAGGCATAAACTTGCATGGAAAAGAGATAAACTCTTGCGCAACAAACTAAGTAACTAATAAGTCAAAATGAATAAGAAAAATTAAAAAATTTTTTTTGATTAAAAACAAACAAGTTTAAGCATACATATCATATTCGATGGTTTTTACTTCATCAAACGCAAAATTATAAAGGAAAACAACTGAAACGGTCTCGAATATATGGAATAACTTCAGCCAACATTTTAACAGAATATAACAATATTATTAACCGAGTTAATGTTTGAAATAAAATTCTAAAATGTATCAATTATTTAAATGTAAAATCATTTTCCGTTTCAAGGCATCCACTGACTCACAAAAATTAATTAAGCTGTAGCTATTATTGAAATCACTACACATACATCGTAAAGGGTCATGAAGGGCAAAATTTGAAGTGCACTGGCTCAACTTAAAAAGCACAAAATGTCTAGATCCTCTTCTTGGGATGTTAAAGTTAAGAGATGAGAGAATATATTGGGAGTCAATTTCACCACAAAGTAATTTATATAGGAAGGTGACATTAAGCACCATCCTTCTGCTTCTCAGGGAAGGTAGTAAAATTTGCTTAAGGCGGGTTTCATACGAAGGAAGAATAATATCTGGGTTCCAACGATGATGACGTAAAGCAAAAAGTAAAAACTGTTTTTGAACCGATTCTATTGCATCAATGTGGACGTTATATTGAGGGTTCCATACTACGGAAGCATATTCAAGAATAGGCCTTACGAGAGATATATACAGTAATTTAGTAGTGAAGGCATCATTGAATTCTTTCGCCCATCTTTTAATGAAACCAAGGACACCTCTAGCCTTATTTACAGCCAAATTAACGTGGAGATTGAAGCGAAGTTTTGGATCCATAATTACACCAAGATCAACAAAACTATGAACAATTTCTAAATGGATGTTATTTATAGTGTAATTTGTGCTATGAGCAGTTCTACGTGAGAAGGTCATTGATTTGCATTTTTTTAAGTTAAGGTTTAATAGGTTGAAGTTACACCAATCCACTAGTCTGTTTAAATCAGATTGTAAAAGGTGTTGTTCGTCGAGTGACTTGTAGGTAAGAAAAAGTTTCACATCGTCAGCATACATTAAGACGTCACAATGTTTAATTGCCGAGGGAAGGTCATTAATAAATAGTAAGAATAAAACCGGTCCAAGATGACTTCCTTGCGGAACACCAGATGTAACCATTATATTTTGTGAAAGAGAATTTTTATATAAAACTTTTTGAAAACGTCGCGATAAATAAGATTCTATCCAATTTAGCAATTTTACAGGAAACCCAATTAGCTTAAGTTTATTCAATAGAAGATTATGATTGACGCTGTCAAAAGCTTTGCTAAAGTCCGTATAAATAACGTCAGTCTGTTTTCCCAAAGTAAAACCTTTTATTACACGAGTTGTAAACTCCAAAAGGTTTGTTGAAGTTGATTTACCCTTTAAAAAACCATGCTGAGTGACAGAAATGGAAGATGAAACGAAGTGGGTTAGTTGTTCAGTTATGATTTTCTCAAATAATTTAGGGATTGCGCTTAATTTGGCGATGCCTCGGTAGTTAGTGACATCAATTTTAGAGCCAGATTTATGAAGGGGTATAATATATGAATCTTTCCATATAATGGGAAAATGTCCACTTTGCAGGGATATATTAAATATGTATGATAGAGGAGCACACAGGTTGCTAGCACATTCCTTTAGAATGCAACTCGGAATTTCATCAGGGCCAGTCGAAAAAGAGCATTTAACTTGACGAAGGTTATGCATAACAATAATTGAGTCTATTACTGGAGTTTCAAAAGAGCTAACTGGAGGTAAATAAGGATGCTCAGAACACATATTAAATGGTATGTTGGAGTAAGTTGATTTGAAGAAGCTTGCAAACATGTTAGAAATAACATTGTCACAAGACGATTCCTCTTGATTGAATCTCATAAGGGGTGGAAAGTTGGAAGCCTTACGTTTTGAATTAACAAAAGTATAGAAGAGTTTCGGATTATCATTAAATTGAGATTTGATGTTGGCTATATAAGCAGTATAACACTGTTTATTTAATAGCTGGTATCTGCAACGACAAGATGAATAACAAGCAAAGTCAGTATTAGAACCAAATTTTTTATATTTTTTAAATAATCGATTTTTTAAATTTTTAGTGACTTAAGTTCACTTGTTAACCAGGGTGGACTTAAGGGTTTAGAATTAATTTGCTTTGTTGGGACGCACAATAAGAAGCACCTTTGCAAAGTATCATTAAAAAACTGTACCGAGGTTTCGACGTCATAATATGAATACGGTGGTTTAATAGATAGAATCGGTGACCAGTCAGTCTGCGAGAGTAAGGTGTTGAGTTTAACATAGTCTGTACTTTTGAAATTATATAATTTTGTATTTCGCTTATCAGGTGTAAGTTTATTTTCATTTTCATGAGCAAGTAAAACTGTTATTTCAAGAGTTGGATGATGTTCATCTTCCGGAAATGATACAGGGTTTGATCGATTGAGATATACAGTAGTGCATCTATCTACAAACACAAGGTCCAGCGTTCTATGGTTTTAATTAAAAGTATTATTGACTTGTTGAAGACACAGGTCAGATAACTTATCTAAAAAATCATTTATCCAATTACTAGTGGAAACAGGTGTAAGAAATGAAGAGTCATCTGTCGAATTCCAAGACACAAAGGGTAGGTTAAAATCGCCCAACACAATAAGAACATCATTATTTTTTAACATATTATGAACTTGCTCGATGGCGTTTATATGTCTTAAGTAAATTGATATGTCACAATTTGGAGGAATGTAAGAACAGGTAAGATAAGCAATGCAGTTATTTAATTTAACTGAAACACAAATAAACTCCAGTTCACTAGTGTCGAGAATTGTTAATTCATCAGATGCAAACGAGATATGAACAGCTATCAGAACACCACCACCGATCTTATTATAACGGTCTTTACGGAAAATTTGATAATTTTTACACATTATTTCAGAATTTAGAATATTAGAGCGAAGCCAAGTCTCCGTGAAAATTAAAATGTTATATTCGAAATCAAAACTGTTAATGAACATTGCAGAAAGTTTGGAATTAAGACCCCTTACGTTTTGATACACAAGTTCTAATTTAGACTTACGATTTGTTAATCGTTTTTTGGATGAGATTGCGGGCTATTTCGAGGGCGAGGCAAGTGAACTACATTTACTAATCGCGGATTGTATTTCGTGGCCAGAAACTTACATCAACAATAGTATTAAATAAATTTTCTGGAACTGTCAATCTAAAGGAAGTAGTCAGACGTGCGTTTACATATTTGAATTTATGAATAGAAATAGAAAGAGTCGATGAACATTTCAACTTTGATTTAATGAAAAAATCTATATCATTATCTGTTGTATCAGATGCTAAGCGCGAAACAAAGATTGATTTAGTTGGAGGAATAGCAATCAAAGGTTTAGGATCAGAAATGTCAGAAGTAATTGCAATTTGTTGGACATCAGCAACAGTAGGAGCCAGAGAAGTAGCTTGTGCATACGTTATTTCAGGCAAAGCGAGAGGTGGAGCTGATAATGGAAAAGGAGCAGACATAGACAAATTTGCCGAAGAAGAAAGAATAGGAGGAGGAGCATCCGTGTCCATGTCGTCAACGTTGTCTTGTTCTATAGAAGGTTGTGTTGGTGTCGAGTCAGTTTTCTGTTTGCTTCTGTTTAAATTAAAGAATGCTATATTAAAAATCCAATTCAGAATCAAAATCCATTTTTCACAAATTCAATAACAGGAAAAACTAAAATAACACATCATGCAACAATCGATATTTTTGGAACAAATTTTGAAAAATAAAATTCTCCATACTCCCAGGTTTAAGCACATTTGATGGTATAATAGGCAACGATACCATGAAAGAATTTAAAGCAACAATTCACACAGAACAAAATTTCTTTGCTCTTAAAGACACATATAAATTTCATTTTAAACAGCTAAATATCAAAGCCGTTAATAATATTGATATACAAACATCCCACCTTACAGACGAACAAGAGAACAAACTGACACATTTGATAAATTTATTTCCAAATCTTTTTTCCGAACCGCATGAAAAACTTACCTTCACAACGAACGTTAAAGGAGAAATAAGAACTACATCCGAGACCTCAGTTTACACAAGACCATATACATATCCAAGAGCTCTGAAGGATGAAGTCGAAAAGCAAATTAATGAGCTTCTTGAAAACAACATCATTCGACCTTCCAGATTCACCAATTATAATAGTTGAAAAAAAACTAGATGCATCGGGATTAAACAAAATATAGAATGCTTACAGACTATAGAAAACTAAATTCTGTAAACATTGCCGATAAATACCCAATACCAGACATTAACGACGTTTTGCACAACCAAGGTCATAATAAGCTTTTCTCAATAATGGACTTGAAGAGTGGATTTCACCAAATACCACTTAGAGAACAAGATATAGAAAAGAAGGCATTTTCGATCAACAATGGAAAGTACGAGTATACTCGACTACCATTTGGTCTTAAAAACCAACCATCAATTTTTCAGCGAGCCTTAGACGATATTCTCAGAGAGCATATAAGATTACGATGCTAAGTCTATATTGACGACATCATTATTTTCGGAAAAATTGAACAAGAACACTTCCAAAATTTAGAAGTTATCTTCAAATATCTCGAAGACGCCAATCTAAAGGTGCAAATCGATAAATTCGAGTTTCTTAAAACCCAAGTGGAATTTCTAGGGTTCACGGTATCAAAAGATGGAATTAAAACAAATAAGTCCAAAGTTAAAGTTATTGCCGAATTTCCAATTCCTCATAGTTTGCGGGATCTGAGATCCTTTTTATGTATGTCAGGATATTATAGACGCTTTATACGCGACTATGCTAAGTTAGCTAAGCCCCTGACATCCCTTCTCGAAGGGGAAGATGGACATGTGTCCAAGCATCAATCAAAACACAAACGTATAATACTAGATCAAGATGCGTTAGCTGCTTTTAATAAGATTAAGAACACACTTATTTCAAATGATGTTATGCTCCATTACCCAGACTTCAATAAAGCCTTCGAGCTCACCGCAGATGCGTCCAATTATGCACTTGAGGCAGTTCTCGCCCAAAATGGAAAGCCTATCACGTTTTTGTCAACAAGCTTTAATAAAACTGAAGAGTCGTATGCGGCAAATGAGAAAGAAATGCTTTCAACTATATGGGCTTTGGGCTCATTTAGAAACTTTTTGTACGGTGCAAGAAAAGTTTGCATATTTACAGATCATTAACCGACCTTTGCCTTAAGCAATAAAAATACCAACACGAAAATGAAACGTTGGAACGCAAGTACACTCCAGGCAAGTTAAACGTAATTGCAGATGCTTTATCGTGAACTCCACAAAGCAATGTTAATGCTCTTTCTTCAACCGCTCACAGCGACGAAAGTTCCTTGCATGATTTAATACCATGTGTGAAAGCCCCCATTTATGCTTTCCATAACCAATTTATTCTGAAAATAGGTAATGAATCCAGATACCGACTTAAAACTCTCTTTAACGGATATAATAGGCACATAATAATAGAAAGAGACTTCTCTGAAGAAAATATAATAGACTTATTTAAAAGATATTCAAACCCAAATCTGCTTAATGGCCTTTCAGCACCAGAATCTGTAATGCAATCAATTCAGGAATTATATGTAATGCATTTTTCTTCATAAAGAAAACGCGCAACTCAACTATGTGTTGAGGACGTAACGAACGAAGACAGACAAGATGAAATAATCATAGAAACACATAACAGAGCACACAGAGGACCCACCGAAAATAAAATTCAAGTTTTGGTAGAACGGTTCCAGTGGAACGGTTCCACTTGACTTTTACTGATATAATGAGATGTTTAGATAAGCAAAACCCATCCAGAAATTTTGAAGAACTCCTCGAGAGAGCAATGTGAATATAATCGCACTGTTCACTCCACAGTCAAAAAGAAACCAGAAGATCTTTATTTCGGAAGGAACGTTAGTTTTGACCCAGACGATTATGACCGTACCAGAGCTAGCAATATTGAGAAACTTCTACTAAAGCAAAATAAAGAAATAACTTACCACAATAAAAAAAGAAATTAACCAAAAGATTATAATGTAGGAGATATTATTTATGTTGAACATAACAAGCGGCTAGGTAATAAACTTTCTAAACGATATAACAGGGAAGTTGTTGCAGAAAACAGAAATTCTACGATTAAAACTCAGTCAGGAAAAGAAATTGACAGTCAGTCAGGAAATTGACTTCATAAAATATTCTCTTCTTACAGATTACTTATCCAGATAATAGCAGGAGAAATCCAAATACTGGATTAATCTGGAACGCACATGATTTCTATAAATATAGGTAGAGCCAAAGTTCAAGACGGATACCACAAACTAATACTACCCCGACAACAATCAGTTCGTACGCCTGCATTTTTTATAATATTAACACTTTCATTCACGGTTTACACTTCTCCCAATCATGTTCGACCACATTTTCACTATTGTTCAAGCATGAACATGGGTTCGTGTTACATAATTTATGCGTTCTGTCAGTACACAGAACGCGTAAAGGATCAGCGTGAGAAAACACAACGATTAACATTTTATGACGGTCGAGCTGCGTGGGTCTAAAATTAGAAGATAAGAAGTAGATAATAAAATTAGAAGATAAGAACGGACGCATGCGATAGCAAAACATGTAGCAGGCATGCGACCAAAATATGTATGTTATAGTTAAGAAGTATTGAAGGCTTTTTGTATAAAAGGCGATGCATTTTCAAAAATAAATCAGAACTTACAACTCTCACGAATAAGTGTACAATTATTCATTTTGGTCCTTCGAGTTATTTTAAATATTTCTTATAGTTTTCCCCCACCAGTGGTAAGAGACTTAAGAAATTTAAAAAAAAAAATTAACTAAGCGAAAGAAGGTGTGTTTTTCACGATCTACAGTGAAATAAGCGTATCCGAGGCTTACATCGGAATAGTGTGTTTATTTTAAATAGTTATTTAAAATAAGCAAAAGAATTTAAAAAAAAAACTAGCGACAACGATACAGTCGTAATTGGGATTTGCGAAATCAAATCAAGTGTTGGTGTATTTCACGACCTACAGTGAAATAAGCGTACCCGGGGCTTACACCGGTACAGTGTTTAAAAAAAATATATATCATCATGAAGCAGAAATTATTAGAACGCCAAAAAGAAATTGGCGAGCAAATTTATAGTTTGAGTCAAAGAATTGAAGATGGAAGGGAAAGGAAGACTTGTGTCGAAACAAACGATAATCGGCTAGCTCAATTCTGGAATGAATTCCAGAACAACCACAAACAAATTGAAGCATTTGGAATTACAAATGAAAGCTATTTTGTAAGAGACTATTTTAACCAAATAAAAAATGTTATAGAAGACATAAAGAAGCTCCGTATCAATGAAGCTGCACAACAAACGGAGTTAGTAGAACCAATAAAAGAAGCAGTTGAAGGAGAAGTTGGAGAAATGGCGTCTGCAAAAAAAGTGCAAATATTGAAAAAAAACAGGATGGTGGAGGTCGTCATATAGAGCTGACGTCAAAATGCTTTAAACAAACAAGGAAATTGCGAATATTATTGATAGACGTTGAAGAGCAAATGGAAGAAATTTCAACCTATGAGGCTGATGAAATTAAAGAAAGGATAAAAGAAAAAATCCAAGATTGCAAAACAATTTATAAGAAGCTGACCATTGACATGGGAGTGGTTAATGATGATTTGGAGGATGTTTATGAAGAATTAGAGGAACAGTGTTTTCACACTTTGCAAAAGTTGGCAAGAAAGAGGGATTCACTTTCCCTAAAACCGAATCCGCAGTTAATAAAACTGGAAGAAATCAAGATTCCATTGTTTTTCGGCAATATAAACGAGTGGCCGTCGTTCTTCGACTTATTCACCAAATTAATACATAATATTAAAGGGATTTCGAACGTTGAAAAAATGTATCGGTTAAAATCTGTTATAAAAGGTGAAGCTGGAAGGCTAATTCATCATTTAACCGTCACGGAAGAGAATTACGAGGTCGCATGGGATGTGTTGCAGCAGCGATACGCAAATCGTAGGTTAATGTACACATCACTTGTTGACAAATTAATGGATCAACCAATGATAAATAGTGAAACTGCAAACAGTGTAAGACAGTTGCTCGATACTACAAATGAGTGCATTAACGCTTTGAAGGGAATGAATATGGAGCTAGACGAACTATTCATTGCTCGTATAATAATAAGGAAGCTGGACAAAGAGGGACTTCGTTTGTACGAACAGGCAATCAAAAGAACAAGGGACATACAGAAACTTGAAGATGTGTTGCAATTTTTGGAGCAACATTTCCAATCTTTGGAAGCCATTAAAGGGAAACGCCAAACCGGAACATCTAAATTCACTGGTTATCAGGGCAATCAGCGATCCAGTGGATCGTATAATAGTGTTCAGCAACAATGTTTTTATTGTAACTTAAGCGGTCATAATATCATTAACTGTCGCAAATTTCAAACGCTAACAGTAGATGACCGTAGCAGTTGGGCTCGGAAAACTAACACGTGCTTCATATGCCTGAATCATTCCATAACAAAGAAATGCACAAATAGCAATGAGAGATGTAGGAAGTGTGGAAAAAGTCATCATGTTCTAATACACTTCGAAACAAAACCTCTAGGAACTAGAAGTCAAAACGAGATGAAGCAAGAAAAATCAAATGCAATGATGACAGAAGAAAAGTGGAAGTCAACAATACTTTTAGCAACAGCACAAGTGCGAGTAAAAACCTTGCTAGGCGAGTTTTTCATGATGAGAGCGTTAATCGATCAAGGGTCACAGAGAACAGAAATTTCAGAAGAAGTGGCGCAATTGCTTAGACTGCCAAGAAGTAAAACTAACATAAAGTTACAAGGTCTTGGTGATACAACGGTCGGCATGGCGAAAACAAAAGTTAAGCTAGAAATGCATCCAAGATATATTAGCAACGATGTGTTTGTAACAGAGGCGTTGGTGTTACCAAAGTTAACAGGCGTTCAGCCAGATAGATCGTTTCAGTACGACATCAACAAATGGAAAAACTATACTTTAGCTGATCCAAATTTTAATAAAACAAGCAGGATTGATCTTGTGATTGGCAGCGACCTATTTCCAGAAATCCTAGAAGAAGGAGTGGTCAAAATGGAAAAAATAGTAGGTCAATCAACCAAATTAGGATGGATATTATCGGGTGCTCTCCAAATTCCTGATAAAAATTCAAAATACATCTCGGCAGCAACAACGAACCTTGAACGATTTTGGGAGCTAGAAGAAGTTGATGACGCAACAAGTTCACTCGTAGAAGAAGTATGCTTGAAACAATATGAGGCTACAACAAAATTAGATGCAGATGGCAGATTCATCGTCACATTTGTGTGGGTGGTTTTATCAAAGGCTGAGGTAAGTTCAGCCAATCCAGGATCAGACAAAGGATCCATTAACCTTTGTTAAATAAAAGTTTGTTTTTATTTAAGTATTAATTCCTTATTAAACTTATTTAGGTATTAATTCCTTATTATACTTATTTAAATCTCTGCAGCACAAGATGGTAAAGCAGTCTCAGACAGTTGTGGGTGGGTATTGAGTTAGGCGAGTGTGAAGTCGGTAGTCGTCGTTAATTGGCGTAGTAACCAGATGGTAATCGGTTCGGTAATCGACTGGTAATCAGGTGGCAGTCGGCTGGTGAGCAGACGGCTGTCAGTTTGGTAATCGGTGGATAACCAGATGGTAATCGGTTCGGTAATCGACTGGTAACTAGATGGTAATCGGTATGGTAATTGACTGGTAATCAGATGGTAATTGGTTCGGTAATCGGTTCGGTAATCGGCTGGCGACCAGATGGTAATCTATTCAGTAGTCGGTTGGTAGCCAGGTAGTAAGCGGTACAGTAATATGTTGGGAACTGGACCTAAAAGTAGATTGTTCGTTAGTATAAGAATTCAATGTTTAGCATGTTCACTTGATAGACAGTCATTATATACAACGATGACTTTGCCATGCAGAGCAGAGGGCGTCAGAATGTCAGAGTGCCGAGCACAATCCGGCTAGGCTACTCTATATCGACTATATATAAAGCCATGCAGAGCAGAGGGCGGCAGAATGTATAACTAGAGTAATCAGCACAAACTGGCTGGTTACTCTAGTGGAGCGCAACCAAAATTTAGCGTAATCAGCACAATCTGGCTGTATTACGCTATTAGCAACGTAATCAGCACAATCTGGCTGTATTACATGCAGAGCAAAGGGCGGCAGAATGCCAGAGTGCCTAGCACAATCCGGCTAGGCTACTCTATATCGACTATATATAAAGCCATGCAGAGCAGCGGGCGGCAGAATGTATAATTAGAGTAATCAGCACAAACTGGCTGGTTACTCTTGTGGAGCGCAACCAAAATTTAGCGTAATCAGCACAATCTGGCTGTATTACGCTATTAGCAACGTAATCAGCGCAATCGGGCTGTATTACATGCAGAGCAGAGGGCGGCAGAATGCCAGAGTGCCTCTGGCAGAGGGCAGCAGAATGTATAACTAGAGCCATGCAGAGCAGAGGGCGGTAGAATGTATAACTAGAGTAATCAGCACAAACTGGCTGGTTACTCTAGTGGACTGCAACCAAAATTTAGCGTTATCGGCGCAATCGGACCGTATTACGCAATTAGCAACGTAATCAGCGCAATCGGGCTGTATTACGTGCAGAGCAGAAGGTGAACAAATCTCACTTACCTAGAAGTAGATTGTTGTTCTATCGAGCCTGTTGCGCACTCTTATATTACTTACAATTGAAACCAATTGTGAATTCTACAGTCTGAGGCTTCTTGAGTGTAATTCTGGCTGCCGTGGTCATACTCTGTTGTTGTTGTTATTATTGTTGGCTGGTGTCCGTTCTTTAATATTTCGTTCGTTGTTGTTGTCTAAGCTTTGGCTATTGTATGTGAGGGTGTTGTTGTTGCGGTTATTTGTTGGCTGGTGTCTGCGAGTAAGTATTTTGTCGTTGTTGTAGCTTTTGCTATTATGTCTGGTTTTCTTGGTGCTGTTTTTGTTGGCTGGTGTCTAAAAATAACTATTTTGTCGTTGTTGTTATTATCGTGGTCTTGTGCTTGCATGTAGGTCTTACTTATATTAATATGCTTGCAGCTTAGATTAATTAATAATATATAATAATATTGAATAATTGCATGTAGGTTTAACTTATACTAATATGCTTGCAGCTTAGAATATATTATAATATTAGATATTAAAGATTTAAATGTTTATGTATTTTATATTACAGATGTTTTATATGTAAGATATATATTATTTTGTAACGCTACGTTACAGTCCCTCCTTACTTTACAGAAAAAAGAAAGAAAAAAAAAGAGTTTGTGTTGGGGAGCTGTGCTGGTTCGGTGAACGCTGATGATGGCGGAGATGGTGGAGGCGGTGGCTGTAACCTTGGCATTGTGGTGCTTCTTAAGAAGGCGGCTACCTTGCCCGGCGGAATTGGTTGTGTACGCCTTCGTTCCATGGTTGGTCGGTGTGTTTGTTGTCGCAGGAAGTAAACGGAAGAGGAAGAGGGAACAGGAGGAAGGAAGAAAAAGAGAACAAAAAAAAACATAATTAATGCGGGAAATGATATGGCGAACATAAAAAATAAATCGGTTTTATGAGAGAGAGAAATAAGACAGGGCGAGAAGGACGTGAATGAAGGACGTTATGCAAACAAAACAAAACAAAATAAATGTATTGACTTCCCCGGTTAGTGTTGTTTTCCCCCGACGCTGGTCTGAGTATGAACTCTTTTAGATGTTGTACGTGTGTGCGTAGAGAAAGTCTTTTGTTGTTCTATCCTGTGGTGTCTTCTAACTTTGCGATGTTGGGGGAAATCCATTCGGTGGTTACGTGAGCCCCGGAAAATGTCGGCGCCAGTTTTTGTACGAAGTGGTCGATGGCGGATGAGAGTGGGACTCGTGTGTGGCTGGGTTAATTGCGAAAGTAATTTCTGGTAACTGCTGGTCCCGCTGGCGATGGTCTTGACTAGCCCGTTGCGCAATCATTGTCTTGACAACCCAGTTGGTTCTTTCGGTTGGATTTTCGTGCGGTGAGGAGGGGGCTGTGACTCGGTGTTCAATCCCGTGAGCGGATAGGAACTCTTTAACAGCACGACTGGTGAATCGTGTTTTGCTGTCGCAATGACCTTGTAGGGTATTGAAAGTGGTCTGGTTAGCGGCGAGAAGGTTTTCCAGATGTTGATTTTGTTTGGTGTATGAAAACTCTCGGCTGGTCAAAGCATGCAGGGGGAGTGTCGTTGGTGCAGGAGTAATCATTGGGCTATTGATGTTGACACCATCTAGTGTTATGTTTATTTTTCTTTGGGCTAAGAAATCCATCCCTAGAATTATTGGTTCGGCAAGTGACGGTAAACATGATGCCAGTATTCGGTTTGTGCGGTTATTCAGTTTTATTTCCATCGGCAGAACCTCGTTGCAGGTGACCTTGGTTTTGTCAGCCAGTTGGATGCTGCGCGTATGCTGGCGAGGCTGTATTCCTTGGTGTAGAAGATGTTCTTTCATTGCTTTGTTTATGTATTCAGCGTAGTGCCGGTGTCAATGAGAGCAGCAATTTTTAGGCCGTAAATGTTTATGTCAACACTGTACCTATTGAGAGTGTTCTCTGTTGCTGCGGTGGCGGTTGCTGTTTGACAGTCGCAGGTCCTCGAAAATACTCTATCTTTACCGCAGTAAGAGCAGAACAACTTTCTTTGTCCATGAAATCTTTGTCTTTGATGACCATGCCGCTTGCATCGCCAGCAGTGAGTGCTTCGGTCGTATGGGGGACTATCCTCTCTAAGGTAGTAGTTCGGTTGGCGAGTAGCCTTGGCTTCGTCCCTTTTCAACAGCTCGTACTCGTCGGTCATTTCCATGAGCTCGTCCAGTGAAAAAAAATCGCTCCGCCTCACATACAACTTGTACTCCACCCGTAGCCCGTCATAAATACGATCTGTGTGATCCAGGTGTTTAAGCTGCGGGTGTTGGCGAATCAGGGTTTGGATAGCGAGTATGTAGTCCTTAGCTTTCTCACGTTGCCTCTGCTTCCGGTGGTAAATGTTTTCTTCGAGCTGGGCGAGATACCGTTTTGGCATGAAAAATCGCTTGACTTCGGTTTTGAAGACTTCCCAAGATAAAATGTACGCCTTCTTCACGCGATACTATTGTAGGGCCTTACCCCGTAGTACGGTTGGAAGTGAAGGCAGTAGCATATCTTGAGGCAAGTTGTGACATTCCGCGAGTTCTTCAATACGCTCGAGGAAATCTGGGAGGTTGTCTCCTCCGTCGAAGTAGAGGTCCCAACGTTGAATTATATTCATTGCCTCTGCACCACGGGCTGAGGAAGAGCATGGTCTTGGTATGCATGGAACGTTAAGCAAAACTTCTTCTCTTCTCGGTACGGAGGTTTTCTCATCCTTAGTGACTTCTTCTTCCAGATCTTTAAATAGATTTTCGGTCGACTTCCGATTACGTTTGGTTTTGATGAAGTCGCTTAGCTGACGACGAAGTTGTTGGACCATACAGCCGTTGGTTTCTAATCCGATATTCTGACACTCGCTAATGAGTCTGTCCTTCTTCAGTAGGTATACCCACCCAATCGAATCCGTAGTTAGATGTTGGCCTTCCTGGCTTGGTGGTTGAGTGAGTGGTTCAACTGCTGTGTCTGATTGCTGCTATGTGCTGTTCTGCGTCGGACCTACTCCGCTGTCGTTGGTGGTTGTTGTATTTTTTCCACAGTCGCTGTTGGAGTTAGGTCCCTGCTCGGGCGCCATTGTGAGGGTGGTTTTATCAAAGGCTGAGGTAAGCTCAGCCAATCCAGGATCAGACAAAGGATCCACTAACCTTTGTTAAATAAAAGACGCAGTTTTGATATTAAATACAATTCAGTTTGTTTTTATTTAAGTATTAATTCCTTATTAAACTTATTTAGGTATTAATTCCTTATTATACTTATTTAAATCTCTGCAGCACAAGATGGTAAAGCAGTCTCAGACAGTTGTGGGTGGGTATTGAGTTAGGCGAGTGTGAAGTCGGTAGTCGTCGTTAATTGGCGTAGTAACCAGATGGTAATCGGTTCGGTAATCGACTGGTAATCAGGTGGCAGTCGGCTGGTGAGCAGACGGCTGTCAGTTTGGTAATCGGTGGATAACCAGATGGTAATCGGTTCGGTAATCGACTGGTTAATAGATAGTAATCGGTATGGTAATTGACTGGTAATCAGATGGTAATTGGTTCGGTAATCGGTTCGGTAATCGGCTGGCGACCAGATGGTAATCTATTCAGTAGTCGGTTGGTAGCCAGGTAGTAAGCGGTACAGTAATATGTTGGTAACTGGACCTAGAAAAAGATTGTTCGTTAGTATAAGAATTCAATGTTTAGCATGTTCACTTGATAGACAGTAATTATATACAACGATGACTTTGCCATGCAGAGCAGAGGGCGTCAGAATGTCAGAGTGCCGAGCACAATCCGGCTAGGCTACTCTATATCGACTATATATAAAGCCATGCAGAGCAGAGGGCGGCAGAATGTATAACTAGAGTAATCAGCACAAACTGGCTTTGAGCTTGCTTTGGTCCTCGCGTATTTGGCAACATTCTTGCTAGCGCCAGGCATGAAGTGGCTGCTTTTCTGTGGGCATACTCTAGGTGCTGTTTGAAACAGAGTCGAGAGTCGATTAGCACACCGAGGTACTTAATAAATGGTTTTGAGCGTACCTCCGTCCCGCGCACGTTTATAACTGCGATTTCGGACTTTTTACGGCTACTTATAAGCACCGCCTCCGTCTTATGCTCCGCTTAACTAAGCCCAGCTGACTTTAGCCAGTCGTAGATAGTGCTAATAGCAACACTACTAAGGGCCTCTACTTCTTCTAGGTGTTTAGCTGTAACAACAACCGCTAAATCATCCGCGAATCCGACGATCTTGACACCTGTAGGTACCTCGAGCCTTAGAACACCATCATACATGACGTTCCACAGAAGGGGCCCTAGAACTGACCCCTGTGGAACGCCACCAGTGACATTGTACGTTCTTGCGCCGCTATTGGTTGAATATAGCAGCACTCTCTCATGGAAATAATTCGCAATAACTTTCGTGAGGTAGCTTGGTACTCTAAACTCCCTAAGAGCTTTCAAAATATTGCTCCAGTTAGCTGAGTTGAACGCATTGCGTACATCAAGCGTTGCTACAAGGCAATATTGTTTTGCACCATTCCTCCATCGAGTGCCTGCGATAGCTTCCTGCGCAGTTGTGGTGACAAGCTTTATGGCATCTGTCGTTGAGTGCAGTTTCCGAAACCCAAATTGACGATTGGATAGCCCTCCGGCTATTTGAATTGCGTCTTCAATTCGGTTGCACAATAGTCGCTCAAAGATTTTCCCTAATGTATCAAGCAGACAAATTGGTCTGTAGCTTGAGGGATCTTCCGTGGAGGCACTGCCTTTTGGTATGAGCACTAGTCTCTGGGCCTTCCACTGAGCTGGAAATATGCCTTCCCTTAGACAGGCGTTGAAGAGCTCGACAAATGTCTGCGGTTGCTCTAAGATGGCGAGTTTTAACGCACGGTTCGGAATACCATCTGGCCCTGGTGCCTTATCGTTCTTCACGGATTTGGCAATTGTCACCACCTCGTCAGTGCTTACCCTTACTATTTGATTCAGATCGTCTTCATCTGCATCGTGGGGCGAAAATGCTGGTTGTGGCGGGAAGAGAGTCCTTACAACGTTACCAAGCAGGTGTGGGTCCGTAGGAGTGGGCTGTCTAAACCCCTTCAGCTTTTTTGTTACTATCTTGTAGGCGGTTCCCCATGGGCTAGCTTCTGCCTCATCACATAGCAGAAAGCACTCGCGCTTGCTCCTATTAATAGCTTTTTTCAAGGATTTTTTGGATACACGGTAGGATTCGCGAAGAAATTCGAATCTGTCGGTACCTCTTGAGCGGTAGTATCTTCTTCTAGCTTGAATGCATTCTCTGCGTGCTTCTGCGATTTCATGGGACCAAAAGTAAACTGGGCTACGCTGTCGTTTGCTTGGTCTTCTTAGGAGCATGGAAGCGTCGCAAGCTCTCCTGACTTGGTCAGTAGTTTGTCTTGCCATATCGGTTGCTGTGCCGGCGAGGTGTATGTCGGCCATCATAACTCTGAAGATGTCTTCATCTAGCGAATCTGTTTTATAAGCCGATCTGTTTTCGCTACTTTTCCTTCGGCTACGATGTTGTCTACTTAACGTGTATGTAATGGCATGGTGGTCACTGTGCGTGTAAATATCTTGCACTATCCACCCAGTCTGAATACCAAGCTCACTACTAGCGAAGGTCAGATCAATAAAGGAGCTACCTACTGCACTACTGAATGTGTGCTGCAATCCGGTATTGAGCAGCACAACGTCAAGTGATGCGAACGCCTCGAGAAGAATGAAGCCTCTTTGGTTTGTACGTTGACTGCCCCATTCTACAGCCCAAGCGTTAAAGTCACCAGCTATTAGAACTGGCTTAGTCCCTTGTACGTCCTCAACTATGGCATCTATGGTCTCGCCAAACTCTTCAACTGACAAACTTGGAGCAAGGTAGCAGCTCACAATCTGAACACCCTCTACCTCGACTCGAACAAAGCCGTTTGCGCGTGTACGAAGGTGTATACGGAGGGGGTCCCTCCCGCACGACCATACAGCAGCTTTGCCAGTGTTGTCTGAGGCCCAAACTCCTGGGTTTTTGCAGGCATACGGTTCGCTTAGAATTGCAAGATCGGTGCACTGTTCTCTGACCGTTTGCGCTAGTAGGTCTTGCGCTGCCCTGCAGTTGTTAAGGTTAAGCTGCAGGAATCTCATCTTCGCTTAGGCTTCGTAGCTTTTTTGAAGGATGGACATCTCCAGCTTCCGGCACGGTGGTTTGTCTCTATGCTTTTCTTGGCCATGCATAAAAAGCAGCTTGCCTCCGCAATACACTCTTTCGCCTTGTGGCCCTCTTTACCGCACTTCATGCAGCACTTACTTCGGTCAGTGTTGTTGCAGCTTTTTGCGCTATGACCAAAGTCGAGGCACTTGAAGCACCTGGTTTGAGTAAATTTTTCTCGAACCCTGCATATGACCCAGCCAACTTTAAGCTTGCCAGTTTCGGTCATCTTTCTTGCATGTGTCAGAGGTAGGCTTACAACCGCCGTTTGTGTGCCAGCATAGGCTTTACGAAGTGACTTCACGCTCACCACTATAGGCTCACCCAGATACTTCTGGACGGCGTTTCGCACATCGTACAGTAGATTTAAGTTTGAACTTACGTTTGTGACGACCAGCACTAAGGAAATCATTGTATAGGACTTTGTTGGTTGTATTGATTAATTTTGGAACTATTAAACTTTTACTCTTATTATACCCTAAACCTGAAAGGTCAGGGTATATTAACTTTGTGCAAACGTTTGTAACGCATAGAACGAAGCGAGTCCGGTATAGAAAAGTATATATATTCTTGATCAGCGTCACCACGTGAGTCGAGCTATCCATGTCCGTCCGTCCGTCCGTCCGTCCGTCTGTCCGTCTGTGTGTTGTCCGTATACACAGGATAAGAAGAAGGAGTTGAGATAATTGGACGAAACTTGGTACACATGGTCACATTGACCCAAGGATCTGCACTATTGAATATTTTTGGAATCCGCCCACGGCCACGCCTACCTCCCATACAACGCAAAAATGTAAAACTGCATAACTCAGCTCATAATAAGCTTACAACAATAAAATTTGGTATGTATGTGTTTTATACAAACACAAAGATGTTTTCGAAAAATGGACGTCATCCGCTCACGGACACGCCCACCTCCCATACAACCCAAAA
The DNA here is from genome assembly GCA_958299015.1 of Tetanocera ferruginea. Taxonomy (NCBI): domain Eukaryota; kingdom Metazoa; phylum Arthropoda; class Insecta; order Diptera; family Sciomyzidae; genus Tetanocera; species Tetanocera ferruginea. The sequence goes on along the minus strand of OY282641.1, from coordinate 87,843,885 downwards.
ATTGAAAACGCAATAAATAAGCCTCTGTTTAACCTACAGAGCTAAAATTTGGCACGTATGTTTTTTATGACAAGACAAAGATGGTTTTGAAAAATGGACGTCATCCGCCTACGGACACGCCTATTTCCCATACACCCAAAAAGTTTTAAGGTCAATAAATAAGGTTATGTTTGTCATAGAGAAATTAAATTTGGTATCAAAACTAAGGTGTGTTCAAAAATTGGAAGTAATCCGTCCATGAACACGCCCACCTCCCATAGGGAAAGCACAATAAAGGCATTAACTGTGAGCTCCAGGAATAAAACTTGGTATGTGCAAAATTTTCGTTAACATTTAAATGCATATAAAATATAGGCTTCATCCGCCCTTGGAGACGCCCATTTACAATACAAATGTTTTGTTTTTGAAAAGTGGGTTTAGGGTATTTCATAGTCGGTGTTACCGCCGTTTTACTATAAAGCATAACTTTCACATAAAAATCTAAAAACTAACTGCTTATAAATATTAAACTATCATGTACATGAATTTAAACACATACATACATATTCATTTATATTATTTTCAATATTCAACTCTAATTTTTGCATACATACAAATTTGTTCATTTACTTAACTGTTCATTTATCTTATGCAAAAAGCTGCGGTCAATTTTATATTTTTTCTTAGCTGACACTACGTTTTTAACTCTAAGCGCAGCAAGTCTACAAATAATTTTTAAAGCCTTTTACTTAAAACTTACTTAAAACATTGAAAGAATAAAAGTAATGCTATTAAAATATTTGTTTGATTTAAATTAATAAATCGTAAATTGAATTTACAATTCTTTAAAAATTATTTTAAACGCGGAAAATGTCAGAAAGTGAATGTTTGGGGCACGAATATAACTGCAAGAAATGTAGCAGAGAAGACAACGACCACATGGTCCAATGTGACTCATGCGATTCTTGGTTTCACTTCGCCTGCGTTGGAGTCGACAGTGGAGTCGCTAATATAAGCTGGAATTGTGAGTTTTGTAATCAACTTCCATTAGTTTCTTCCACTGCGAGTGCTGCAGCTCCTCTAATAGCACAGCGACCTCACGAAGCTTCGCCGAAATCATTAAAGCTACAACAAGCGTCGTCTTCACCAGTGACCAAGTTGCTAAATAGCGCAACTATTCACACAAATCAAAAGGTACATTTTCTTCCGTCAAAGACGCCTTCTTTACTGACAGATGTGCCTGGACCATCGTCAGCAATCTTCGCAAAGGCGAAAGTAAAAGCAACTTCGACAGATACGTCTATGTATCCGCAACTATCTTTGTCCGAGAGCACTCCACTTGAACCGCGATTTATGATTAAAAATCATGCACCTCCAAATCTCTATACAAATACGGCCATGCTCGTAGAGCCGCGATTAGTTTCCTCAACAAAGGTTGCAGTCACGAACACTGCTGCGTTTTCATCAACTTTGTATGCACAGTCTCCGTACACCTCTGCTGCAACATGTTCTGGCAGCATGTATATAAACTACGCTGATCCTCTCTCCTTTCCACTACCAAATTTAGCGCAAATGGCAATACCATCGGCAAGTGCCGAGAGCGCAAGAATCCAATCAGCTGTTCAATATGAACATTTGCAAATTAAGCAAACTCAAATGGCGGACGAATCAAGACAGCGTAACTTACAATTAGAAATGTTGGAGGAAGAACATAAAATTCAACAAGAATATTTAAAAAGAAAATATCAAATAATGTCCCAACTGAATGCTGCTACATCACAAGAAAACTGTTCTGAAATCAACGTCGGCCATCACGTACCGTACACCTTACGTCCAACAGCAGCCCAGCTGGCAGCGAGGCAGGCGATTCCGAAGGAACTTCCACACTTCAGCGGCGACCCGGAAGAGTGGCCGCTTTTCATTAGCAGCTTCGACAACAGTACGTCTATGGCTGGTTATTCGAACGCAGAAAACTTGGTTCGTCTTCAAGTATGTTTAAAGGGTAGGGCTCGCGATATGGTCAAGTGCCAACTGATGTTACCGGCGATGGTGCCTGAAATAATTCAGACTTTGCGGATGTGCTTCGGCAGGCCTGAACATATCCTTGAGCGGGTGGTTGACAAAGCTCGAAAATTCCCGCCGCCAAAGGAGAAGCTGGAAGCGATCATAGAATTTGCGTTATGTGTCAAAAATATCTGCTCTACGATGGAAGCATGTAATTTGAATGCACACCTTAATAACCCGATGTTGGTCAAAGAATTGGTTGACAAGCTATCCAGCCAGTACAAGTTAAATTGGGCAATGCACCAAAAAAGCGAGCACATTCCCATCGTCAAAATATTTAGCGATTGGTTGTTTCAAATTGCAGAGGCTGCAAGCTCTGTTGTGCCAGCTGTTAGTCACACAAAAAATGGAGCGGTCAACACACACACACACGTCGATAATTTTTCTGCGAAATCTATATGTGTAGTCTGCAAGAATAATGGACACAAAGTACCACAATGTGATGCATTTAAAAAGTTAACATTGGAAGGTAGGTGGGATCTTGGCGAACAAATTGTGCCGTCAATGCCTCAGCTCTCACCGACGAAGATGCTTTGCAAATAAAGAGTGTGGGATCGATAGCTGTAAATCAAAACATCATCCCCTTCTTCACAGGTATGTCATGCGTGAAGAGTGTGCAACGACAAGTCGAAGAGATCAAAACTTGAGTGCTAATTTTAACAATAGCCAAGAACACACAACATATTTAAACTCACATAGCGATGCTTTAGGATTCAATAAACCATATTTTCGTATTCTGCCAATAAGTATTCAATATAATAACAAATTTATTGACACGTTTGCTTTTCTAGATGAAGGCTCTTCTGTTACGTTAGTAGAACAGGTCATCTTGGACCGCCTCGGTGTAAAAGGCGTTGAGGAACCTTTATGTTTGCAGTGGACAGGTAATACCTCACGAACTGAAGAATCGTCAGTAAGAACTTCACTGGACATTATCAATAAACAAAATGGTGTGAGATTTAGTCTTGAAAGCGTTCATTCAGTCAAAAAACTGGGTCTACCTACGCAAACGGTAAACATGGACGAAATTTTAATGAAATATCCTTACTTGTCTGGCATACCTATCCAATCGTACGACAACGCTAAACCATCAATTTTAATTGGCGCCGATAATTGGCAGCTTGCCGTTCCTTTAAAAATACGTGAAGGTTCACGTAACCAACCCATCGCATCGAAGTCTCGTTTGGGTTGGACCATTCAGGGCTGCAGCTCTGACGGGGCGCAGGTTCATCATCTCAATGTTCATTCTTGCGAATGCGCAAAAAACTTTATTGAACTTCACAAAACTTTTAAGGAGTATTTTAATTTGGAAGCACCGAAGACAAAATCGTTAGTATCTGCAGACGACACGAAAGCGTTAAATATTTTAAATTCAACATGTACAAAGATCAACGGCCGATTTGAAGTAGGACTTCTCTGGCGAAATGCAAAAACAAAGCTTCCTGAAAGTTATTCAACAGCTCTAAAGCGTTCGATGTGTCTTCAAAAGAAATTCAGTAAAGATCCTGGTTTAAAGAAAATTCTTCAAGGTCAAATCGACAATTTACTGTCAAAAGGTTACGCTAGAAAGCTTTCAGTTGAAGAAGCTGCTGTTCAATCTAATTTAACATGGTATCTGCCGATTTTCATAACATCAAACCCTAACAAACCTGGAAAGGTGCGCTTAGTATGGGACGCGGCAGCCAAGTCCAATGGCGTCGCCCTGAACGATTTCCTTCTTACCGGGCCAGACCTACTCAAGTCACTCATTGATATACTTCTGGGATTTCGAACTGGACAAATAGCAATTTGCGGTGATATCGCCGAAATGTTTCACCAAATTAATGTTCGAGGGAGCGACATTCACGCTCAAAGATTTCTTTGGTGGGATAAAAGTGATGATGTTCATAATCCCAGTACTTATGTAATGCGTGCTTTAACTTTTGGAATATGCTGTGCACCGTGCATAGCGCACTATGTTCGAGACAAAAATGGGGAGCAATTTAAATCAAAATATCCTCGAGCCGTAGGAGCAATTCAAAATGCACATTACATGGACGACTTTATTGACAGCGTTGATAGCGAAGAAGAAGCACTCGAGTTGGCACTGCAAGTAAAGGCAATACATGCAGCCGGTGGTTTTAATATTCGCAACTGGGCTTCAAACTCTGAAGTTGTTCTCAGAAACCTATGCGACGATACAACATGTAACCAAACACTTGTGGAGTTAGGCCACACTGAAAAAATTCTGGGTATGTATTGGGACCCCAATAAAGATAATTTCAGATATATTTGCAGATTCGCTAGGCTGCGTCGCGATGTTTTTGTTGCGGACACAATTCCAACCAAGCGAGAAACACTTCAGGTCCTCATGTCGATATTTGATCCCTTAGGTTTTCTATCGTGCTTCACAACAGGCCTTAAGATACTCCTACAAGAGATTTGGCGCTCCGGCATTAGCTGGGATGACCAATTACCTGAAGCTCTACGTCAAAAGTGGTGTCATTGGAAAACAGTAATATCGCTGATATCGGCTGTCGAAATTCCGCGCTGCTACGCACCGACATTAAAAGAAGCAGTGGACATCCAACTGCACACATTCGTAGATGCTGGAGAACATGCTTACGCGGCGGTGAGCTACCTGCGAACACAGTTTGTCAATCACGTCGTAGTTTCCATTGTTGCTGCAAAATCAAAAGTCGCCCCTCTTAAGCCACTCTCCATCCCTCGACTAGAATTACAGGCTGCTGTTGTTGGTGTCAGGCTCGCAGACAAAATACTTAACGCTCGAAGAATACCTATAAACTCTCAATTCTACTGGACAGACTCTAAGACAGTGCTACAATGGCTGCGAATGGATCCGAAAAATTTTCAACAATTCGTGATGCATCGCGTCGGTGAAATTTTAGAGTGCACGAATATAACGCAATGGAAATGGATTCCGTCAAAAATTAATACAGCTGACTTGGCCACTAAGGTTCGGTCGCAATGGGATGCAGATACATGGTTTTCAGGTCCGGCTTTCCTGCTTTCAGATATCACCGAGTGGCCAGGCTGTGAAGATTTAGGCCAAGCTGATACCACCGAACTTAGACGTCACGTGCTGCACATCGATATGGAAAGTTTTAAATGTGCTCCAATGAACCTTGAATACTTTTCTGATTGGAAACGGTTGTATCGTGCTGTTGCAACATTTCTATTGTATCTCGAGAAACTAAAATCAGCTGCAAAGAAGTCTGCACGTTCAAATCAAATGTCATTCGAAATGATTCAAAAGGCAAAACGTATTTTAATTCACAAAGCACAACAAAGCCAATATTATGAAGAAATTAGTATCCTGAAAAGCGGTAAGCGTATAGAAAAACACAGTCAACTAATGTCTTTAAATGTTTACATAGATGAATACGATATCTTAAGAGTGCGAGGAAGAGCAGAGTACTTAAATAGTGTGGATCCAATAGTCCTGCCCAATAAACATCACGTTACTTTTTTACTAGTGCGATTTTTTCATGAAAACTTACACCACATATCACACGAAACGACCATCAATAAAATCAGAAGCCAATATTACGTGCCACGATTACGAGTTCTTTATAAAACTGTACGACGTCTTTGTCAAAGATGCAAAAACAATTCTTCAAGACCACAGATACCTCAAATGGCGCCATTACCAGCAGCACGGCTAGCAAGCTTCGAACGTCCATTCACCTTCGTCGGTATTGACTATTTCGGTCCGCTTCACGTTGCTGTAGGCAGAAGAAAAGAAAAAAGGTGGGGAGTCTTGTTCACTTGTCTGACTGTACGGGCAATACATATGGAAATAGCACACAGTCTTGATACGGGCTCATGTGTTATGTGCATCCGTAATTTTATGTCCAGAAGAGGATCACCGAGGGAAATTTATACGGACAACGGAACCAATTTCAAAGCTACAGCAAAGTTGATGGTAGATGATTTTAAAAATGTCGATTTTGAAAAAATGCATGCTCAGTTTGAAGACATAAAGTGGAAATTCAATCCACCTGCAGGTCCTCACATGGGAGGTGCCTGGGAGAGGCTTGTGAGATCGGTGAAAACCGTTTTAAAGAGTATTTATCCAACCATGAATTTTAATGATGAAACCTTGAAGAGCGCGTTATGTGAAATCGAATTCATCATAAATTCTCGTCCCCTCACCTTCGTATCTTTAGAGTCTTGCGATGACGAAGCCATCACGCCAAATCATCTATTGCTGGGATCATCATGCGGTTACAAACCAATTAACAGTGAGGGAACGGACCTACGCACACGCTGGCAACAAACGCAGCTGTTTGCAGATCGGTTTTGGCAACGGTGGCTTAGGGAATACGTGCCAATGCTAACTCGAAGAAGCAAGTGGTTCGCAAAAGTGCCTCCTATATCTATTGGCGATGTGGTAATAATAGCGGATGAAAATCTGCCACGAAACCATTGGCTTAAAGGAATAGTTATCGATACCATAGTGGCCAAAGATGGCCAAGTTCGAAGGGCAACCGTGCAAACACAACGCGGCACAATGCAGCGACCGACAGCAAAGATAGCTGTACTAGACGTCGGCAAAAATCTTTAAGGCAAGCTCGTCGCTACACTGCTCGCTTACAAGGGGGGGAAATGTTACCGCCGTTTTACTATAAAGCATAACTTTCACATAAAAATCTAAAAACTAACTGCTTATAAATATTAAACTATCATGTACATGAATTTAAACACATACATACATATTCATTTATATTATTTTCAATATTCAACTCTAATTTTTGCATACATACAAATTTGTTCATTTATTTAACTGTTCATTTATCTTATGCAAAAAGCTGCGGTCAATTTTATATTTTTTCTTAGCTGACACTACGTTTTTAACTCTAAGCGCAGCAAGTCTACAAATAATTTTTAAAGCCTTTTACTTAAAACTTACTTAAAACATTGAAAGAATAAAAGTAATGCTATTAAAATATTTGTTTGATTTAAATTAATAAATCGTAAATTGAATTTACAGTCGGCCTAGACCGACTTTAGACAGTCGGCCTAGACCGACTTTAGACTTTCTTTACTTGTTTTTATTTTTGTTTTTGTTGTTTCTCTGTGCCTTTGAGTTTAACGGATCTTTTTCTAATGAAACTGTCGAGGTACCAGAAGAAGTAGCGTCCATGAAAGGGGGCACAATATTATCTGGTAACGATATTTTATTAGAAACATTAGCACTGGGTGCGGCATTAACTTCGTTAAAAAAGTTTAGAATTTCTCTAAAGTTAGTATTTAACAAGTTAAGACTTTCCCCAAAAGTTTTAATTTTTGAAAAAATTGCATCAGGGGAAAGGGCTCTGCACGGAGCACAGTAGCAACGAAGACCTGATAGTGGGGACAATAGGCTGTCAATGCACGACTTGGAAATTCCAACACAAGAAGCATGGAACATTTGCTCACATGGGCCAGAACAACTGAACATAGGGTACAAAATGTTCTGGCTTTTGCATTGCTCGTTCAAAGAACAAGCAGCAATATTATCAACGGAAAAATAATCCATTGGAAATAACAAAAAACAAAAAAAAAAACAAAAAAAAATTACAAAAATGTGAGCAATGTTAAATGTAAAAGTGCTTCTAGGGTTAGTGCAGTAGAATGCAGCGAACGTAACACTTATTACAACAACAACAATAAACACGTTCACAGCGACAAAGTAAACAAACACCGCACAAAGAGGAATAGGACAAAATAAACAGACGAGAAAGCACTGGCTACAATAACAACAAAATACGTATATAAATATTATAACATTAAACAAATATGTATATTATAAAACTTAAACAAAATACCACTAAAAAGCATGCAGACACAATTAAAAAAATTAAAGAACTATTATTATTTAACTAACACACTTTAGATATACATACTTGACGCTAAAATCACAAACAAATCAAAAGTATTCAATTATTAAATATCACAAAGCACAAGAACAGCACAACTAACACCGAGTAGAAGACGAGATCAACTGAAATCAATGATAAGGCCTGCTACATGACAAGCAGAGCCCGAGATCACATTTTCCAAAAGCTGTTCGGATGGCTTTCTTGAATCTATCTTCTGCTAAAGGAGATTTATATCTATCCTATTCCTCCATCATCTTCCCCACTTACATCTTCCTCAATATGAGGTGGCTCAATATACTGTGCTCACACATTGGTTGTAGCTCCACTTTCGTCGTCAGCTTATAGTTCTTCTAATGCATCTTGCAAGGAGACTGCTCTTTGAAATATTAAAACAGAAGAGAAAAGCTATATATAACCAAAAGATTTATAACTAATAAAAAAACATCAGGGAGGTTACTCTGTAGTTCGACTCGAACGAAGATTTGTTTCACACTCGGTTGTTCGAGTCTCGAATATTGCATACTTGACTCTCGGATTTATTTTTCCCTCTTTCGATACTCTGAAATGTAGCAACTCTGTTGTTCAATTGGAAATATCAAATTTATTCCAAGCAAAGAAAATCTATTCGACAGCAAGAAAGCATTCGTAAGGTCCATAAAAATGTAAGTTTTTAACAAAAAAATGTTTCAAACGTCTTTTAAGCTAATGAACATTTATTTTTGCGTGTATTGCAACATTTCTTTTAGGGCGCTGAAAATAAAGCAACCAAAAATAAAGCCGCGTCAATTGGAACTGATGGTTGACTTAATGGAGCAGCACACGGATTTGGGCAAAGGTGCAGTAAGAGGTGTAGCTGCAAAGCACCTTTGGAAAATATTGACCACCTTTGGAAAATATTAGCAGAGGAGCTTAATCTTAACGGACCTCCTACTCACAGCTTTGTGGAAAGGGAAAAATCGGTTGTCTTGTGTTGATAAATTTTTATATGAATGGTGCTTAACATTTATAGATTTGGGTTGATTACAAAAACCATATTAAATCCAAGTTGCTAAAAAATAAATTGAGCATGTCAGGTACTGGTGATGAGCCAAAGATATATTCGCCTACGAACACGGAAGAGAAAGTAGATGCACTGGTGAGCATATAGGATGCTATAAATGGGTCACCTGGAATACATTTTTGGAGCAAAGGCTTGTTGATGAGTCCATCTCATTACTGACTTCGCCTGTCAACACTCTTGGCAAGAATACCGAAAATGCAACAGAAGAAGAAATTGCGGAAAATGATGTCAATAATAGCAACTTAAGTACTGTTCCTGCAAGAACCACTATGCGTCCATTGGCCATGCGTAATGGACAATAAAATCTTTTAAGATTTCAAGTGGAAAACCCAAGTAAATACAAATAAATTCCTTGGAGAAACTCAATGAAGTTTGCTATACTTTGAAATAAAAAAAGTTTTTAGTTTGTTATAAAAGAAAAAAATTTAACAAGAGATAAGTTTGAATTTAAGAAGAAAAAAGAAATTGAGATGAGAAAATTAAGTATGGAAAAACTTGAACTAAACTAGAGGCTATAAGGATACAATTTAAAAAAAAATGCAATGATCTGTGACGGCCATCTTGCTTTTAAGAATTAAGATGTGAGTTGTGCCTATATGAAATGAGTCCATATAGTTTAATTTATATAAGTTTTTATATATTTTACATTTTAACGTATTTACCAAATGAAGTGCCTTTTGTTTTATTTTTTATGTTATTTTTATTTTAAAAAGATAATATAAACATTTTTATAAATCTAACACTAAAATTTTTCTATTTAATCGCGAATGTTTCTGGCAGTATTTGCCATATTATTATTTTCTTCGCTTGTGTGAAAATTTAAAACATTATCACTAGTTTTCACGGATTCTAAGAGAGGTTCCTATACATTAAACATTAAGCAAATGTTGTGCAAGGTGCTGCAAGCATTTGTTCTCTTGCTACCAACAGACACCAAAACCTTCCTATTAAAACGACAAAAACTCTTTCAATTACCCCCTTCCCTTCGCATGGCTATTGTTAAGGATGGATTCTGGTGTGTTTGCTGCAGCGTTTCGGTAAGGACTCAATTACCAAGGCGCCAAAGAAAATCCGTAGTCGCCTTAAAGAAATAAAATGGAATGCATCATATATATCTATATATGTGGTGCCCTTAAAACCACATATAAAACATGCAGTTAACAATTCATATGAGCACTATACAAGTTAACACTCGTCATATTAAAATCTTAACTGCATAGCTAAAGTTTCATATATCATCTTGCGAAACTCCACAAAATTGTGTTCCCATTGTTTTTGCTGACTCGACACACGCGCCAATAAAAAGACATCAAGATGGCAGGCTTAGCTTTAAGTTATTTAAAATATTGTAAAGTTAGTCTTAATTAGAACTCAATAAAGAAAAAGAGCTTGCTCTCATAAAAAAATATAAAATATAAAACTGGCGCCCAGCAGGGACCATCATAAGAAAAAAGTAGTACTGAATAACAAGTAATCTTTTAGTGAAGAAGTGAAGTTTATAAATAACTCAAAAAAATCCTGAAAAAGTTTTTCGAGTGAACTTATAAACAACAAAAAAGTTGCGAACATTCAAAAATCCTACAAACATTTTTTGGAATAAAACAAATATCAAAAGTTTTTGAACAGTGGACAAAGGTTCTGTGCAACATAAACAAAACACTACAAGCAATTCAAAATCCTAGAAAAGTTTTTTAAACAAAACTTCTAAAAAAAGTTTGTGTACAATTATTACTCAACAGTACTATCGGTGAGAAACCTAAGAAATTTCCCCGAAGTGAAACAGACAGAGATATCCAAAGGGAAACTCGAGTCACCGCTGCAGATTAGAAACCTCATCGGACAAAAGAGAACAATTTTAGGACATCCGTTACACTCACTTAATGATGGCTCCTTTTGTCTTCGTTTTGTAAGTTTAAGCATTGAAGTTAATTGCCATTTGAATAATATACAAAAAAACTATTTTTTTTTATTTTTGTGTTACAAACATTTACATAATTGAATAAAATAAAACAAAGAAAAAAGAAAATTAAGCACAGAAAATGAACATGACAAATTTATATAAATTGAGCAAGGCTAAATCAAAGAAATCAAAAACTCTTTAATTTAAGTTGATATTTTATAGCATTTACTTGTATTAATTTTTAAATATGGCTTAAGAAAACGAAAAAAGTGATCTAGCTTCAAGACTAGGAAACCTTTCCCTATCCACACCCTCCTTTCAACAAAATAATCCACTTAACCCAACAACAGGTACAAATACCCGCTACCGTACAAGCCTGACGTACCAGATTAGAGAAATTGTGACTGAAGTTTTAGACAATAATAGAAATCCATTCATGGAAGACGACGCGGATGAAACAATAGTGAATACTGGAGTTGATGATTTATCCGGTATGGAAAAATTACCAGATGTCTACTGGAATTTTCAGGCAATCCGAGCGAGTTTATGTCATTTAAAAAAGTGTAGACATAATACTAAGTATGTACGAGCCTATACGAGGCAAACCAAAATATTTCGGAATCTTGAGTGTAATTAGAAATAAAATAGTAGGTCATGCCGATATAGCTCTGGAGTTCCACAACACTCCACTTAATTGGAAAAAAATTTCGAAATGTCTCATTCTGCATTATCCAGATAAAAGTGACCTTGACATGTCAGAATACAAACTGACAACACTGGTACAAGGACACTACACCATTCCAAACTTCTCTCAGCAAGTGTATCAACACTGTTATGAGTCACTTTCTGTCATAACTCAAACATACAGACAAAAAGCTCTAGACACATTTATTAGAGGATTGCAAGGAGACCTTCCAAGGTTTCTTAGCATTCGAGATCCAGTTGACCTGCCACAGGCATTGCACTTGTGTCTTAAACTTGATAATGTTAATTATGGAACTCAACATGCTTTGAATAGTCATGCAACACATAATAGATTTTTTAATAATTCACAACCACCCCAAATATTTCCAAGAAATGGACGTCAATAGATCCATTCAATCAAGAATGGTTAACTATCAAAATAGACAGAATTTTTTACCCCAAAATTTTAAATTCCAACACAACTCAAATAATCAAAATATTTATCAACTATAGCCACAGAAGAGACATAATAGTTCTCATCAGCATCATCAAGTTCCGCATAAATTCCAAACATATTGTAATGGTAATGTGCAATATTATTTTTAGACATAATTGCTTTCAGAACAATGTAGAGGTTCGCACGTACTGGGATGGGCTTTAGCTCGCCGGAGGGATGGGTTTTTTTTCTACAAGGCCCTGACCCCATATTTAGAAAATTCTACGTGCTTAAAAAAATCATAAGATCAAATAAAAAAAACACTTAAATCGGACATCGAAACGGACGGACGATAGGGAAACCCTGCATTTGAAAACAGAAACTAACAAGTTCAACGACCTTTCCATATTTTTTGTACCTATACGCATGGAATTAGCTGTTCGATTCCACCATTACCCTCCCAACCATTGTTCTCTGATTCACTATTCATATCATTCCTTAAGAGAACCCTTCAGCTAGTCTGGCAAGTTAACTCACAACAACAAAATTAGTTCATGCTATGTTCCATATTTATTGCATCATTTTAGAAAAAAAACATTATAATAGAGAAAAACCAATGCATTTAAAAAAGTTCGTTATCATTTCGTTCTCTTTACTCATTCTTACTTTTAAGCCAATGCAGACAAAAAAAAATTAAAGATATTATTAAACAAGCACAATTCTATGTTAAAAAAATAAAGTTTAGGAATTCATTAATGAAATAAAGTGGAATTAAAACCACAAAAGATAGATTAATTATGAATGAGTGAGCATAGTAGTAAATTTATAGTATCTTAAGCCTAGATTATAGAAATATTCAGTTTTGCAATATTTACATGTTAATTTTGTAAATTACATAATTGATTGTGTGAAATATTTTTTTGTTTTTTTTTTCTCTTAAAGTTTTATATTATTTAAGCCTATTAGTTTGTAATATATTTTATGAAAAGATTATCTTTTATAATTTATATTTAACTTCAGATGTATAAATAAAAGATATTTATAAAACCAAAAAAAACTTACATGACACTCCAACGATGCATCGGCCTGCTGCTAGACGTGCTAAAGTGTGTTTTTTTCTGTACATTGTTTTTTTTTTAATTTTGGTAAACAGATAAGTGTTTTATGTATTTCTAACATTTATATAAATAAACATTTATACGTGTATGTATACATATATGCTTATAGGTACATATTAACGTTTTAACTTTGTAAGAAATGTTGCGAATGTATATATACATATATATATATATATATATGCATATATATATATATACATGTTTGTAGCATATATTAAGCTTTAATGTTTTTTAACTCTAAGTTAAACTTAATAGGTAGGCATCATATATAAATTTAATATTATTTTTTTTATAACTTTTAAATTAGATTAATTTTAGATCTTTTGTTTTTATTTTTCTTAGCATTATACTTCACTTTAAGGTTTAGGTAAAATTGAGTTTATGAACTTTAAATGTTGATTTTAGAGCACTTTACACTATCTTAATTCTTGATTTTAGGAATGTCTGGCATTGAAGTAGTTTAAGTAGTTTTAAGACTAAATTTTACTCTTAATTTATGGACAGTTGAAAAGAAACTAACGAGATGCGCTTTCGGCTGTTCTCGACTTAGCACGTGGTTTAGGTGATCGCGTTGCATGGTGACTAGCAGTAAGCGGTAACTAACTTCTCCGCTTGCAGGCCATCGGGCTTCTCTCGGTAACTGTGAGCAATAGAGAAGTTATGTATATAAACGTTGTTCGTTTTGTTGCTATTTATGATGACTTTTTCTTTTTTTTTTTTTTTTTTTTGTTAATAATAATTTACCTGATATGTATTAATAATATTTCCTGACTAATTAAATTGTAGACGAATGTTTTTCAGCAATCCTTATTGTTATGTCAACTTTTGTTGTTTTTTCCCAATTTGTTTCCTTTTTCTTCTTTTCTTTTGTTAACTTTAGCTTTTTTTTTCTTTTAACTAAATAAAATTTTAAATCATTTAACTATTGAGTTCACTAGCTTTTCTTTTATTTTAATTGTAAAAATTATAAATTGTGAAAAGTTATATTTTTTTTTTTTTTTCTTTTCAAGTCGACCGTATTCGTTGATGTTCTAGTAGGAAAAGAAAGATGATCGCGTGGTTCACTTAGACGATACCTACTTTACCAAGGCTTACCAAGGTTACCAAGACTAACATAAACTAGAAATACATAAGCGTTTTGTAGATTTCTAAAATTATTTAGTTTACTATCACTTATATCGCGTTGCCAACTATTATGGTAAATTTAAGATAACCATGTAACCGTAAAATATCATTTAAGCGTATATTTTTCTTTGCTTAATTTTTCTAAAATATTTTGCTACGGCGAAAATAGATAGGCAACCGTCACAATATGATACCGACACACAATAGCTTAATAACGAAGACTGTAACTTTCAAGAAGAGAACAAAAATTACAACTTCGACCAAACTACTTTAGAATACAATCAGCCAAACCATGATGAACAAATTGGACATTTAGATGAGCCTCAAGACGTTAATTTTTTACATTAAAACACTCGTTGCCATATTACGAATTAAAAACGAAGGGTGGAAAATTATTAAAATTTCTCTTAGACACAGGATCAAATAAAAATTAAATTAAAGAATGCTATATTAAAAATCCAAGCCGTTAATAATATTGATATACAAACATCCCACCTTACAGACGAACAAGAGAACAAACTGACACATTTGATAAATTTATTTCCAAATCTTTTTTCCGAACCGCATGAAAAACTTACCTTCACAACGAACGTTAAAGGAGAAATAAGAAATACATCCGAGACCCCAGTTTACACCATATACATATCCAAGAGCTCTGAAGGATGAAGTCGAAAAGCAAATTAATGAGCTTCTTGAAAACAACATCATTCGACCTTCCAGATTCACCAATTATAATAGTTGAAAAAAAACTAGATGCATCGGGATTAAACAAAATATAGAATGCTTATAGACTATTGAAAACTAAATTCTGTAAACATTGCCGATAAATACCCAATACCAGACATTAACGACGTTTTGCACAACCAAGGTCATAATAAGCTTTTCTCAATAATGGACTTGAAGAGTGGATTTCACCAAATACCACTTAGAGAACAAGATATAGAAAAGAAGGCATTTTCGATCAACAATGGAAAGTACGAGTATACTCGACTACCATTTGGTCTTAAAAACCAACCATCAATTTTTCAGCGAGCCTTAGACGATATTCTCAGAGAGCATATAGGATTACGATGCTAAGTCTATATTGACGACATCATTATTTTCGGAAAAACTGAACAAGAACACTTCCAAAATTTAGAAGTTATCTATACTTATATAGTAAGTAGGTGCAAATCGATAAATTCGAGTTTCTTAAAACCCAAGTGGAATTTCTAGGGTTCACGGTATCAAAAGATGGAATTAAAACAAATAAGTCCAAAGTTAAAGTTATTGCCGAATTTCCAATTCCTCATAGTTTGCGGGATCTGAGATCCTTTTTATGTATGTCAGGATATTATAGACGCTTTATACGCGACTATGCTAAGTTAGCTAAGCCCCTGACATCCCTTCTCGAAGGGGAAGATGGACATGTGTCCAAGCATCAATCAAAACACAAACGTATGATACTAGATCAAGATGCGTTAGCTGCTTTTAATAAGATTAAGAACACACTTATTTCAAATGATGTTATGCTCCATTACCCAGACTTCAATAAAGCCTTCGAGCTCACCGCAGATGCGTCCAATTATGCACTTGAGGCAGTTCTCGCCCAAAATGGAAAGCCTATCACGTTTTTGTCAACAAGCTTTAATAAAACTGAAGAGTCGTATGCGGCAAATGAGAAAGAAATGCTTTCAACTATATGGGCTTTGGGCTCATTTAGAAACTTTTTGTACGGTGCAAGAAAAGTTTGCATATTTACAGATCATTAACCGACCTTTGCCTTAAGCAATAAAAATACCAACACGAAAATGAAACGTTGGAGCGCAAGTACACTCCAGGCAAGTTAAACGTAATTGCAGATGCTTTATCGTGAACTCCACAAAGCAATGTTAATGCTCTTTCTTCAACCGCTCACAGCGACGAAAGTTCCTTGCATGATTTAATACCATGTGTGAAAGCCCCCATTAATGCTTTCCATAACCAATTTATTCTGAAAATAGGTAATGAATCCAGATACCGACTTAAAACTCCCTTTAACGGATATAATAGGCACATAATAATAGAAAGAGACTTCTCTGAAGAAAATATAATAGACTTATTTAAAAGATATTCAAACCCAAATCTGCTTAATGGCCTTTCAGCACCAGAATCTATAATGCAATCAATTCAGGAATTATATGTAATGCATTTTTCTTCATAAAGAATACGCGCAACTCAACTATGTGTTGAGGACGTAACGAACGAAGACAGACAAGATGAAATAATCATAGAAACACATAACAGAGCACACAGAGGACCCACCGAAAATAAAATTCAAGTTTTGAAATACTATTATTTTCCAAAAATGGCAGCAAAAATAAAAAATAAAATCAAATTATGTGCAATTTGCAAATTAAATAAATATGAACGACATCTAAACATAACCAAACTAAACAAAACACCAATACCGACATACTCAGGACATACAATCCACGTTGACATTTTCTCTACAAAAGACCACCGTGTACTTACTGCAATAGGTAAGTTCACGAAATATGCGGTAGCAAAAATAATTAAATCAAGAGCTATTGAAGACATAAGGAGATCACTGCGTGAGATTTTATTTTTCTTTGGTGTTCCGACTTCCGTTGTTATGGACAATGAAGGATCATTCAATTCAAATTCTATTCTTTTTATGATGCGCGAAGAACTCAAAATTAACGTATTTACATTGCCTCCGTATAAAAGCGAAATAAATGGTCAAGTGGAACGGTTCCACTTGACTTTTACTGATATAATGAGATGTTTAGATAAACAAAACCCATCCAGAAATTTTGAAGAACTCCTCGAGAGAGCAATGTGAATATAATCGCACTGTTCACTCCATAGTCAAAAAGAAACCAGTAGATCTTTATTTCGGAAGGAACGTTAGTTTTGACCCAGACGATTATGACCGTACCAGAGCTAGCAATATTGAAAAACTTCTACTAAAGCAAAATAAAGACATAAATTACCACAATAAAAAAATAAATTAACCAAAAGATTATAATGTAGGAGATATTATTTATGTTGAACATAACAATCGCCTAGGTAATAAACTTTCTAAATGATATAACAGGGAAATTGTTGCAGAAAACAGAAATTTTACGATTAAAACTCAGTCAGGAAAAATTTTTCACAAAGATCATATTCGAAATTGACTTCATAAAATATTCTCTTCTTACAGATTACTTATCCAGATAATAGCAGGAGAAATCCAAATACTGGATTAATCTGGAACGCACATGATTTCTATAAATATAGGTAGAGCCAAAGTTCAAGACGGATACCACAAACTAATACTACCCCGACAACAATCAGTTCGTACGCCTGCATTTTTTATAATATTAACACTTTCATTCACGGCTTACACTTCTCCCGATCATGTTCGACCACATTTTCACTATGTTTCTTTTTCTATTATTACGGCCTCCAATGCTCGTATATCTCGTTCATTTACTTTTGATTTATTACCTCGCCCATGCTGCTGCGGCTCAATTGAGGCGATATTCGCATAATTTTTGATGACGTATAGGACAGTTGACTTTTCTTATCCTAGGGGCTAGCAATATCGAAATTACTTTTGTGTAAAAGAAAGTTTTTAACAATTAACTTTCTAATTTCTTAACAAACCGCTTTGCAACGGTGCCATAGTAGAAAATCATTCAAATAAACTACTGGTATAAAATCAAAGAGTGACCAAAGTTTTCTCAAAACATTCCCAATACATTCTCAATACATTCTCAATTAATATTCAGAATCAGCAAAAAATAATTTGTCCCGTTATCCTTGTGCACATTCGCATTCTTTCTATCGTACGAATTGAATGTTGTCAGTTTTTGGATTGCATTTTATGGCTGTGTTGATTAATCTCGCTATTAACGTTGTTGTTTTTGTAATTTTTTTTACTTTTGCTATAAATTCTAAAAAAATACATTTCAAACTTTAAGGATACTACAAACTTTGTATCAGAAATATTGTTTTATTTATTTATTTAATTCATCTTCATCAAACAGAGTATAAATATCTCTTACTGATTACTTAAATACACTAAATAACTTAAGTGAATTTATCAATTAGATACTAATTAAAGTTATTCTCTAGAGTTATAATATATACTGTTAAAATATAAAAGCAAAGAATTTTTAAACACACTTCTACTTAAACCACGATTAAAATCTATATCTTGGCACACAGAGTTTGCCAGTTTTAAGCAACGCGTTATAGGTTCATTCATGCTGTAATTCACTCTATGAAAAGGTTCATAAAATAAATTTTGAGCCCTTAGAACACGAGAAGGTATGTGAAAAGAAATTTGATAAAGTAGAAAAGAACAATTAATATCAAAGCAAATTATATCTCTCACAAACATAATAGCAAAATATTTTCGCCGGATGACTAGGGATTGTATTCCCAGAAGGAATCTTCTAGCTCTATATTCAGGCATATCAATATTCCATCTCAAGCGACTTATTGCAAATCTCGTAAAACGTCTCTGAATTTTCTCGATTCTGTTAGAAGCACATGCATAAAAGGGATCCCATATTATGCAACAGTATTCTAAAATAGACCTTACAAAGGCAAAATATAAAGCTTTAAGAGAAAAAGGATCACAAAGGTCTTTAGAGTTCCTGATTATAAAACCTAACATACCATTGGCCTTTGCAACAATATAGTCAATGTGACTTAAAAATGTGAGTTTGATATCAAAAATTACTCCAAGATCTTTTTTCTCAGTTATTCTTAACAAAGTCGTATTTCCCAGCTTATATGGGTTAAATGCAGGAGAATTAATTCGGCAAAATGTCATGCTTTGGCATTTAGATAAATTGAGGGGCAATAAATTGCTACTGCACCAAGAAGATAGTTGGTACAGATCCCTCTCCATATTTATACTATCATTTGTATCTTTTATAACAGAAAAAAATTTTATGTCATCGGCGTACATTAAACATTGAGAAAAAGTCAACATTTTGGGAATATCGTTTATAAATAATAAAAACAGAAATGGTCCCAGGTGGCTACCCTGCGGGACACCAGAAGAGACCATTATCGCATTAGATAGGAAATTATTAATACGAACAAATTGAGTACGACCAATAAGGTATGATTTGAACCACTTAAGTAAATTAGAGTGAAATCCAATGAATTTGAGTTTATTTAACAGTAAGTCATGATGAACACTGTCAAATGCTTTTGAAAAGTCCGTGAATATAACGTCACATTGATGTCCATTCTCAAAACAGTTTAAAATATATTTTGTAAATATTGCTAAATTTGTAGTTGTAGACCTTCCCTGAAAGAAGCCATGCTGAAACGGTGATATTAACTCCTTCACTAAGAAAGTAAGTCTGCTGTAGACTAATTTTTCAAAAATATCGGAATGGTAGATATTTTACAAATTGGGCGATAGTTAGTGACCTCATTCTTTGAACCAGATTTATGAATCGGTATAATAAAGGTGGTTTTCCAACTATCTAAAAATTTGCCTTCCTTAAGTGACTGATTGAAGATCATCATAAGAGGTAAAGCTAACGAGTCAGCGCAATTTTTTAAGAGTATGGGTGGAAATCCGTCTATCCCAGACTGTTTATCCTGGTTCAATTGTTTTAAGCCTTCGGAAACTTCTAGTAAGCTAAGATTTAGGCTACCTATTAATAAAGGTGAGTTTACAGATGAGCAAGCGTACGTATCTGAGATAATATCAGATGAAATATAAACTGATTTGAAAAATTCTGCGAAAAGATTGCAAATAGAAAGGGGGTTGGATGTTGTGTTACCCTTATAGTTAATGGTATTTGGAATACCGGTAGACTTTTTTTTGCTGTTAATAAAATGCCAAAAACTTTTGCTGTTATTTTATAGCTGGCGTTCAATCTGAAAGATATAACTTTTGTATAAAAATTTATTTAAAAAATCAAATTTTCTTTGAAGAGATCGATAGTTATTTAGAAGAATTGAATTGTTATCAGATTTCCTATAGAGTTTATATGCTTTATTCTTCTTATTATTTATATTAATTAGTTCTTTATTGAACCATATTGGTTTTGAAGAATTCCTTAATAAAACTTTAGGAATATATAGATGGATAGCTTCATTAAGCTTGTTCAAAAAAAAGTTATAATTGACTAAAAGATTATTATTATTGCTTTAGACTGACAACCAATCGACTGCGCTCAAAAGATTTGAAATCCTAAGAAAATCGCCTTTAGCAAAAACAAAACTAAGACTATTTTCATTTACTGGTTTCATATAATTATAGAACTTAACACTAAGGCATAAGGCATTGTGATGATTTGAGTAAGGCAAGGATGGAGAGCTTAGGCAGTTGACATCCGCATTCACTTCACTGTCAACGAAAACCAGATCCAGAGTGCGATTTAAACTATTTTGAATACCATTAATTTGGCGAAGATTAAATTCTGCCAGATTATCAATTACCTCGCTCTCACATGTGCTAGTAACATTGTAAGGTAGCCAATAATGCAAATCGTCATCGTAAATCCAGTTTATATCGGGGAGATTGAAATCTCCCATAATAATTACATGCTGATTACCTTTAAGAGTATTTAAAATACTAATACAGTTATCTAAATGTGTTTTGTACAAATCAAGAGCACTGTTAGGTGGTATATAACTTAATATAAAGAAAATTTCATAATAATTATGTAAGTTTAATTTTTAATTTTACAATTACAACAAGCGGACAGCCATTAAAACCCCGCCTCCTCTTCTAAGTCCAGATGAGAGGGGGCAACGATCTTTTCTAAAGACATTGTACTGATTTAAATTGAAGTATTCAGCGTTGTTGAGCTTATCTGATAGCCAAGTTTCAGTGAGCGCAATAACGTCATGCTGAAGCGAAGAAGAAAATAATAAAAAATTTGTAGCTTTCGTTCGTAAGCCACCAATATTGTGATAACAAATAAGAAGATTAGAAGTAGATGAAATCATGTTGTTGTCATTTGGTCTAGCGTCATTTGATCTAGGGAGCCGATTTTGATTTCTGAGTTTTTTGGCAATGGTTTATTTATAAAATTTTTTACTCTGACATTATAAGGCCATGCCGAGGCATCCATGATTCGGTCGAGATATTGAGCCGGATAACCAAGTTTAAAATTAATATAAGATTTGTTACTCATGTCGGCATCTTTTTTGATGAGAGGAAAACATTTAAATTGAGACGCTGTTATGCTTAATTTATCTGATATGTGGGTTAACAATATAATCCGATTTTGTATCTGGAAGAAATCTTGATAGGCGCACCCATTTTAGATTTGGAACCACATTCAAGTTAGTGGTTGAATCCGATCCGAAAATTTGCATCTTTTGTAATGAGTTTGTTTTTGTTTTTGAGTGATTTTTCTTCCTTCTATTTTTAACAACAGAATACCATAATCAGCTTGACTGCTATTAGTAAGAACAGAAGCAGCATCTTGTGTATTGTTCAAGCATGAACATGGGTTCGTGTTACATAATTTATGCGTTCTGTCAGTACACAGAACGCGTAAAGGATCAGCGTGAGAAAACACAACGATTAACATTTTATGACGGTCGAGCTGCGTGGGTCTAAAATTAGAAGATAAGAAGTAGATAATAAAATTAGAAGATAAGAACGGTCGCATGCGATAGCAAAACATGTAGCAGGCATGCGACCAAAATATGTATGTTATAGTTAAGAAGTATTGAAGGCTTTTTGTATAAAAGGCGATGCATTTTCAAAAATAAATCAGAACTTACAACTCTCACGAATAAGTGTACAATTATTCATTTTGGTCCTTCGAGTTATTTTAAATATTTCTTATAGTTTTCCCCCACCAGTGGTAAGAGACTTAAGAAATTTTAAAAAAAAAATTAACTAAGCGAAAGAAGGTGTGTTTTTCACGATCTACAGTGAAATAAGCGTATCCGAGGCTTACATCGGAATAGTGTGTTTATTTTAAATAGTTATTTAAAATAAGCAAAAGAATTTAAAAAAAAAACTAGCGACAACGATACAGTCGTAATTGGGATTTGCGAAATCAAATCAAGTGTTGGTGTATTTCACGACCTACAGTGAAATAAGCGTACCCGGGGCTTACACCGGTACAGTGTTTAAAAAAAATATATATCATCATGAAGCAGAAATTATTAGAACGCCAAAAAGAAATTGGCGAGCAAATTTATAGTTTGAGTCAAAGAATTGAAGATGGAAGGGAAAGGAAGACTTGTGTCGAAACAAACGATAATCGGCTAGCTCAATTCTGGAATGAATTCCAGAACAACCACAAACAAATTGAAGCATTTGGAATTACAAATGAAAGCTATTTTGTAAGAGACTATTTTAACCAAATAAAAAATGTAATAGAAGACATAAAGAAGCTCCGTATCAATGAAGCTGCACAACAAACGGAGTTAGTAGAACCAATAAAAGAAGCAGTTGAAGGAGAAGTTGGAGAAATGGCGTCTGCAAAAAAAGTGCAAATATTGAAAAAAAACAGGATGGTGGAGGTCGTCATATAGAGCTGACGTCAAAATGCTTTAAACAAACAAGGAAATTGCGAATATTATTGATAGACGTTGAAGAGCAAATGGAAGAAATTTCAACCTATGAGGCTGATGAAATTAAAGAAAGGATAAAAGAAAAAATCCAAGATTGCAAAACAATTTATAAGAAGCTGACCATTGACATGGGAGTGGTTAATGATGATTTGGAGGATGTTTATGAAGAATTAGAGGAACAGTGTTTTCATACTTTGCAAAAGTTGGCAAGAAAGAGGGATTCACTTTCCCTAAAACCGAATCCGCAGTTAATAAAACTGGAAGAAATCAAGATTCCATTGTTTTTCGGCAATATAAACGAGTGGCCGTCGTTCTTTGACTTATTCACCAAATTAATACATAATATTAAAGGGATTTCGAACGTTGAAAAAATGTATCGGTTAAAATCTGTTATAAAAGGTGAAGCTGGAAGGCTAATTCATCATTTAACCGCCACGGAAGAGAATTACGAGGTCGCATGGGATGTGTTGCAGCAGCGATACGCAAATCGTAGGTTAATGTACACATCACTTGTTGACAAATTAATGGATCAACCAATGATAAATAGTGAAACTGCAAACAGTGTAAGACAGTTGCTCGATACTACAAATGAGTGCATTAACGCTTTGAAGGGAATGAATATGGAGCTAGACGAACTATTCATTGCTCGTATAATAATAAGGAAGCTGGACAAAGAGGGACTTCGTTTGTACGAACAGGCAATCAAAAGAACAAGGGACATACAGAAACTTGAAGATGTGTTGCAATTTTTGGAGCAACATTTCCAATCTTTGGAAGCCATTAAAGGGAAACGCCAAACCGGAACATCTAAATTCACTGGTTATCAGGGCAATCAGCGATCCAGTGGATCGTATAATAGTGTTCAGCAACAATGTTTTTATTGTAACTTAAGCGGTCATAATATCATTAACTGTCGCAAATTTCAAACGCTAACAGTAGATGACCGTAGCAGTTGGGCTCGGAAAACTAACACGTGCTTCATATGCCTGAATCATTCCATAACAAAGAAATGCACAAATAGCAATGAGAGATGTAGGAAGTGTGGAAAAAGTCATCATGTTCTAATACACTTCGAAACAAAACCTCTAGGAACTAGAAGTCAAAACGAGATGAAGCAAGAAAAATCAAATGCAATGATGACAGAAGAAAAGTGGAAGTCAACAATACTTTTAGCAACAGCACAAGTGCGAGTAAAAACCTTGCTAGGCGAGTTTTTCATGATGAGAGCGTTAATCGATCAAGGGTCACAGAGAACAGCAATTTCAGAAGAAGTGGCGCAATTGCTTAGACTGCCAAGAAGTAAAACTAACATAAAGTTACAAGGTCTTGGTGATACAACGGTCGGCATGGCGAAAACAAAAGTTAAGCTAGAAATGCATCCGAGATATATTAGCAACAATGTGTTTGTAACAGAGGCGTTGGTGTTACCAAAGTTAAAAGGCGTTCAGCCAGATAGATCGTTTCAGTACGACATCAACAAATGGAAAAACTATACTTTAGCTGATCCAAATTTTAATAAAACAAGCAGGATTGATCTTGTGATTGGCAGCGACCTATTTCCAGAAATCCTAGAAGAAGGAGTGGTCAAAATGGAAAAAATAGTAGGTCAATCAACCAAATTAGGATGGAAATTATCGGGTGCTCTCCAAATTCCTGATAAAAATTCAAAATACATCTCGGCAGCAACAACGAACCTTGAACGATTTTGGGAGCTAGAAGAAGTTGATGACGCAACAAGTTCACTCGTAGAAGAAGTATGCTTGAAACAATATGAGGCTACAACAAAGTTAGATGCAGATGGCAGATTCATCGTCACATTGCCGTTTAAAGAAAATAAGGAGCTCGGAGATTCCCGAAAACAAGCAATGGCCAGATTTCTTAATTTAGAAAGGCGTCTACAAGCGAACAATTTTGTAAGAAGTGAATATGTAAAATTTATGCAGGAGTATCAGGAGCTTGGACACATGAAAGAAATCAAGGAAGGAGGCAGAGGACAATATTATCTTCCTCATCAAGCCATTATTCGAGAGAACAAGCTTACATCAAAAATAAGAGTTGTGTTTGATGCTTCTGCAAAAACAACAAATGGACAATGTCTAAACGATATTCTATGTATTGGGCCAAGACTTCAGAAGGATTTGTTTGATATAATAATTTATTGACGAATCTGGAAATATGTGATATCTTCAGATGTAGAAAAAATGTATCGCCAAATTAAAATAGCGGAACAAGATCAAAATTATCAATGCATTCTTTGGAGAGAAAGGAAAAATTTGCCTTTGAAGGAATATAAACTAACAACCGTTACATATGGGACATCAGCAGCACCGTTTCTAGCAACAAGAACATTACATGAAATTGCCGCCAAATGTAGCAATCCAAAGGTTGATAAGATCATCAAGGACGAATTTTATATGGACGATTTTATGACTGGAGCGGATAGCATTAAAGAATGTAAAACAATTCAAAGACAGCTTGCAAACCATTTGGAAAAGTTTGGATTTCATCTTAGAAAATGGATTTCAAATAACGACGAAATAATACAAGGCATTCCAAATGTTGTGGAAAATGAAGTTCTACTCCTTCAAGAAGATGAAACAATAAAAACATTAGGTCTCCAATGGAGTCCTAGCAACGATGAGTTTATGTTCAGCATAACACCATTAGAAAAAACGGCGGTCACCAAGCGTCAAGCTTTGTCATATTTAGCAAGAATATTTGATCCAATTGGCTGGTTAACACCTGTAACGGTCATTGCAAAACTGTTCATACAAAAGTTATGGATAATGAAGGCCGAATGGGATGAGCCATTAAATAATGAATTAACAAAAGAATGGTTAAATTTTGTGCAACATTTATCAAATTTAAAAGAAGTTAAAATACCCCGGTGGATTTGGCTAAAAGAAGAAACAGCTTTTCAATTCCATGGATTTGCAGATGCATCCCAAAAGGCTTATGCTGCAGTAGTGTATATCAAGGCAGGAATGATATCAATGATAGCGGCAAAAAGCAAAGTCAATCCAATCAAAAACAAGAAGACCTTACCGAAACTGGAGCTGTGCGCAGCACACTTATTATCGAAATTATTACGCAAAATTGAAGATATTAGAAATCGAGAATCCAAAACATATGCTTGGAGTGATTCAACAATAACTTTAAATTGGATTAAAAACGATAAAAGTAAAGATAAATTCGTCAGATCACGAATAGCTGATATTAAGGCGTTAATTCCTGCAGCAAACTGGAATTACATAAATACGAAGGAAAATCCTGCTGATATAGCATCAAGAGGAATATCACCACACAAACTAAAAACACATGATTTGTGGTGGGAAGGTCCATCATGGCTGGTTAAAGAAGAAAATGAATGGCCAGAGCAGATATCAACGCAGGAGGATACAGTGTTGGTGTCAGCAACAAAATCCAGGGAAATAGAGAATATTTTGCATTTACTTCAAGAAAGATGTGCAACAATGAAAAAATTAGAAAGAGTACTGGCGTACGTTATAAGATTTATAAGAATGTTAAAAAAAGAAAAATTTCCGTCGTATTTAACAACAAATGAACTTCGGACTGCAGAAATAAGGCTGATAATGAATCAACAAAATATGGAGTTCAGGAATGAAATAAAATGCTTACGAAACAACAAATCCATAAATTATCAAAGCAAAATAGCAAATTTAAACCCGTTCTTAGATGAAAAGGGGTTATTGAGAGTAGCAGGTCGACTAACGGTTAAACCAAAAGCATCCGTTAATACTCGGTAAATCTCGGTTGACCACATTGATAATTCAAGATGTTCACAACAATTCGTTGCATGGAGGTAATCGTTTAATGGAAGGCTTAATAAGAAGAAAGTATTGGATCATTGGTCTAAAGGACATAATAAAAAAATGTAATCGGTCATGCGTAAAGTGCATTCGGTACAAACACGCAGCTAATACACAAATTATGGGACAATTGCCAGAATTTCATGTGTCATGTGCACATCCATTCACACATACAGGAATTGATTATGCAGGACCTCTTCTCGTAAAATGTTCTAAGGGAAGAGGACAGAAATGTTACAAAGGCTACATAATGGTATTGGTTTGTATGGCAACTAAGGCCATATGGCAACTAAGGTAAGCGATTTGACATCGGAAGCGTGTTTAGCAGCCTTACGACGTTTTTTCGCAAGAAGAGGAAAAAGTCAACATATTTATTCGGATAATGGTACAAACTTTGTGGGAGCAGCAAAAAAGTTGGATATTGAATTCAAGAAAGCAATAAGAAATAACTCCAAGCTTGCCGCCATTATAGAAAATGACAAAATCCAATGGCGTTTTATTCCCCCGGCAAGTCCTCACTTCGGAGGAATTTGGGAAGCTGGTGTCAAATCAATGAAGTACCATGTAAAGCGAGTCATTGGAGAAAACAAATTGACCTTTGAAGAATTGACTACGTTTCTTAGTCAAATAGAGGCAGTATTAAATTCAAGACCCCTTTGTGCAATTAGCAATAGTGCAGATGAAAATGACACGTTAACACCGGGACATTTCTTGATCGGTCGACCCTTATTAGAAATTCCAGAAGCAGAGGATGATCGCAGGATAAGTTGTTTAGACCGTTGGAAACTTATACAGAAAATGAGAAATGACTTTTGGAAGAGATGGAAAGATGAGTATCTCGTAACATTGCAAAAGAGGTACAAGTGGAAGCAATCAAAATGCAACCTTCGATGTGGCCAAGTAGTCATTATAAAAAATGAGGACACGAACCCGGCAAGGTGGCCTCTAGCTAAAATTGTTGACACTCATCCAGGATCAGATGGAAAAGTACGAGTTATAACGGTTAAAACTCAGAATAACATATTTAAGCGTCCTATTCATAAAATATGTCCTCTGGAGACAACAGACAGAAATGAAGACGAGGATGATCGTCAATCATGTCAAACAACTTTAACGACAACTAGCGCAAACAAGGACAAGGAATTAGTCAGCTGGCATAAGATATGTTTGATGTTATTTCCTATAATAGTCAATCAGGTTAACGCAGCACCATCAAAAGCGTACGGTACAATTTGAGCCCGCATTTCAGAGTTGCAGGAAGACACAGCTGTTTATTTCGAACGTATTGGAAATATGGATGTTTCAAGTGCAAAATGGAATTTAATCATTTACTATGATTTAGGTCCGTATATGGATGAAGTGGACAAAATTCAAAACGTTTTGTTAAAACTACAAAACAACTGCCAGAAGTTGAATGATTATGATAGCTCTTGCATGTTGATTGTAGCAGGTTTTAATAGACGATATAATCGATTAAAACAAAATAACGATCTGTTAATAAAAATCGAAAGATCACGCAGGGCTCCTTTCGAATTCGTTGGATCAATTTACCATTTTTTATTCGGGATGATGGATGCGGACGATAGAAAAGAAATGGAACAAAATATGAAGAACATCTTTGATAACCAACAAGATTTAGATACTCTGATAAAGCAGTAAACTTCTATAGTAGATTCTTCGCTTTACATTTTAAAGAAGACAACTGAAGATATCAACAAGACTTTTTTAAAAATGAGTTCTCAACTCAAAACGTTTCAAGATGCAGTAATGAAAGCAGAGCAAAGATCAATGCTGTTTCAAATAATGACAGCTCAACTTGTTATTATGTTGGATGAATGTGAAGGCGTCCAATCTGAGATAATGAATTTATTAATAGATTTACACCATGGTCACGTTAATCCTCAACTGTTAACGCCTGCGCAACTTCACAAGGAATTATCGACGATTAAGTCTCATTTACCAGTCAAATATAGATTGCCAGGATGGGCATCTGATACTGAGTTAAAAGAAGTCTACAACACTATGAATGCAAAGGGGTTGATAGTCAATCAAATTTGAAAGAAAGAAAGAATAGCACGATTATGGCAAAACTAGAAGCAGAATACATAGCATTCAACTTTGAACATAATTTGTATGCTCTCATGTCGGAGTCAAAACTGAATAAGTGCAAGAAAACGTTAAATGGCAATTATCTTTGTCAGGAAAATTGGCCATGGGTAACTGCAACACATCGCAACTGTGAAATATCCATACTTAAGAGATCACAGCATGCCGAATGTTAATTTCAGGAGATATCGAATTCAAACTTTTGGAAACCGTTATCCA
This sequence comes from Tetanocera ferruginea, assembly GCA_958299015.1. Classification (NCBI taxonomy): domain Eukaryota; kingdom Metazoa; phylum Arthropoda; class Insecta; order Diptera; family Sciomyzidae; genus Tetanocera; species Tetanocera ferruginea. The sequence continues at coordinate 87,814,959 of OY282641.1, read as the reverse complement.
TCGAGAACCGCTGGCTGTTCAAGCTGTTTAATAAGTCCAGCCTGATAGTAAGGTGCGGTTCTGAAACACGCAACATTCTGGAGCTTCCATCACAAGGGATACTGACATTGAGTCCAGCTTGTTCGGCAGTCTACGAGGACATACTTATTCCGTCCTATCAACGGCAAGAATCTCGACAAAAAGTCTCAGTTCAGTCGCTTGTATGGACTAAAGATGTCAAAAGTGTCACACATATTAAACCATTAGATGTAGCATGGATAAATAACAGCTTGGAGATCGATAAGCTGAAGCAGCAGCTTATCGATCATGTACCATTAAGAAAATTGCATTTCCATACCATGAGTGGTCATGTTTCACTACACTCTAAAAAATAAATCTTCATATAAGGTGAAAAACTGTCTTAAAATAAGCTGCAACAGCATTAAGACAGGTTTTGCTGAAATTACTTTTGCCTTTTTTTACTGTAAAACAGCATTCAATAATGTCTTACTTAAAGAAGTAAAATGGTAATTGCAGCCTTATCTTTGCTGAATTTCATCTCTTATCGTAAACAAACTGGCTTAAAAAGCAATGCAAACGATCTTAAATTAAGATCCATATGATGAATTGTAGCCATTTTTAATATAAAAACACATGCATTTGTTTAAATTAAGCTAGCTTGTCTTAAAATCAACTTGCAAAAGCTGACTTCAAATATGGTTCTTTGGGTTTTTAAGCATTTATAATATTAAAATGCAAATCATACTTAAATTCAGGCACAGGTTGATTTGAAGGCAGTGGTTGAAGTACGCTTTACTTTTTACAGTGTATTTGTGGTTGTTTTAGTTTTAGGAATTATTTGTTGTATTTATATAAAGAAAAAATGTAATAGCAAACGGACTGTCAACATTGACTTTTCGTTGCCAGATTATAGTCATCGGGCCCCGCAGAATGTTCAAGCATGAACATGGGTTCGTGTAACATAATTTATGCGTTCTGTCAGTACACAGAACGCGTAAAGGATCAGCGTGAGAAAACACAACGATTAACATTTTATGACGGTCGAGCTGCGTGGGTCTAAAATTAGAAGATAAGAAGTAGATTATAAAATTAGAAGATAAGAACGGTCGCATGCGATAGCAAAACATGTAGCAGGCATGCGACCAAAATATGTATGTTATAGTTAAGAAGTATTGAAGGCTTTTTGTATAAAAGGCGATGCATTTTCAAAAATAAATCAGAACTTACAACTCTCACGAATAAGTGTACAATTATTCATGTATGAATCATATTAGTTTGAGTTTCGACGGCAGCAGCATCAGCAACAACAGCAGCATTAGTTTGAGCAAGTAGGCAATGATTTAGAGAAGCAGAACTTCTTATTGTATCGTGAGCAGAAGTAGATTTAAGAGCAGCAGCAAAAGAAAGAGAAGCATTCGGGAAATTAGGTGACGAAACCGGTTTAGCACTAGACGCAACTTCCGATGAGTCAGTAGAAGCAGAAGAAACAGCAATATTGCTTGGTGAAGCGAGGGCACGGGCGCGAGAACGAGTGAGTCTAATCTTGTCATGACTCACAGGCGATGCGCGAAGTGCATTAGATTTTTCGAAGTTTTGTTTTGATTGATAGTTTTGCTGTTTTAAAGTTGTTTCAGAGTTCAATGCACTTTGAAGTTTAGCAAAATTTTCGCTGCGTTGAATCACTTGAATTTTTAACTCGTTCATATTTGATTCCAAAACAGAGTTTTGCGAAATTATTGGCACAGCACTATTAGTTTCAATGCAATTATTACACTTGAACACAATGCTTTTAGAATTTATAAGATAGTCTAATAAAGTATCATTGTCAATTTCAATGCATGTTTTGTGAAAATAATTAGCACAAAAGCCACATGTTATCATGCAGTCTTCTATGCTATTTTTTTTTTTACACTTGCAGCAATTAGTCACCGGGTTTGACATTGCACACATCTAAGTTAGAGCGCAGTCAGATGACGACTGACGACTTTTCTTATTATAAATATTAGTTGAAAGTGTTAATATTATAAAAAATGCAGGCGTACGAACTGATTGTTGTCAGGGTAGTATATGTTATTGATATCAAGCAATACGAACATCTTTCTTATCCGTTAATCCATCATGAACTCTTACAATCAATGGAAATACTTTAAAATATAAAACCCATTTACCCTTTAAGAAGGAAAAGAGCTTTTAATTTCATCGGCACTGCGTTGAAATACTTTGCAGGAAGCCCTGATCACGAATATTTTGAAATATTAAATAACAAATAAAATGAGTTAATTACCAATAGTAATAAGCAAGTAATTATAAATAAACAATATAATGAAAGAATAAATAATTTAACTTGTTTAAATTTGTGGTGACCGTGGCATGCAGGTTAAGTGTGTGGCTTAGCATGTTCGGAGCCCGGGTTCGATCCCCAGCCGCGGCGAAAAGTTTTTTTCAATAAAAAAATTTTTCTGATCGGTCACCACCTCTCTGCAGACAATGGCAAACCTCAGAGAGTAAATAATGCCATGTAAAGCTTCTTGAGAACATGAACTTTAGCCGTTCGGAGTCGGCATTAAACATGTAGGTCCAGTTCTCGGTCAATTGTGAGCAAACCTTTAGTAACACACACAACACAATTGATCATAAGAAGCTCGGTCAAAGTCCTTTCAAGGGCTTTTTTAATCCTAATCAACTTATTAATTTTAATCTTAATCTTAATTTACAATTTTAATTTATTTAAATATTTGAGTTATGTTGTTATTAATGTTCATTTGCGGCACTCAAAAGAAAACTTTTTCTTATATGCCAACATATATGCGCAATAAAATACAAATACAAAGGGCTGAAATGGCCAATTTGTTTTTTGTGTTTTTTAAATAATTTAACTAAAATTACTAATGAATTAAAAAATGTAATAAGGAAAGATGGTTATGTTAATGAAGAGTTAATATTTAATATTCAATTTAGGTTAAGACTAATAAAAGAAGAGTTTATAAATATTAAATTTGCCATACAATGGGCCAAAATTGATATAATAAATTCAATGTTATTATCACATAATGAAATAAAAACAGCAATTAACATTTTTAATAATGAAAATTTTACCTTCTCCACTATGGAAGAGTCGTTAGAATTTACTAAAGTAAATATATTAACAAACATGACGACACTTTTGTACGTCATTAAAGTTCCACTTACATCAAAATTTAATTATAATAAAATCCTTATCAAACCAGTAAAGAACGGTAATAATGCAATAAGATTATTATTTAATGAAGTACTTCAGAATGAAAAAAGTTTGTTTGGAATAAAAGAAAAATGTCTAGAGTATAACTCGTTATCAGTGTGTAAGCAAAATCAATTAAGGTGGGACATAACATTCGCGGCAGAGAAAACAGACCTTTTTTAAAAATTCATAACTCAGTCAAAAACAAACATTTTTCCAATATTTGTTTTATTATTGTTGAGAATTGAACAAATTACAAGAGAATTGAACAAATTTTTCACTCCAACATAGTTTTATAGAGCTCCAAACTGGCGGCAGAGAAAAAACGGGGCCTCGTAGTTGCAGCGCTGGAAAAAAATTACTTTTTTAAATCTTAGCAAAATTAGTTGTCGTATGACAGGAGCTTTTCTTTAATTTTTTTTCAATTTTTGGTGATGTTCCAAATTTGAAAGTGTGTTTTTCGAAAAAAATATTGACTTCAAAAATTCATAAAAAATCGAAAAAAAATTTTAAAAAAACTCGTGTCATACGATACCGAATCAAGTTTCAAAAAAACACAAAAAAGAATAATTTTCGTCAAAAAATGAACCCGCTAGTGCCGCAACCAGTACGAAAAACATGGTTTCGAGATAAACGCGATCAAAGTTTGTGAACAAAGAAAAAAAAAGGTTGAAAAAAAAATGCGCTCTCACCAATCCGGCTGTAGCTTTTGAACCCGTAAGAACTTTTATGAATATTTACTAAAATACAAAATTATTAAAAAAAGTCAATTTAAAAAAACAGCCAATGTCATGTCCCCCCTTAATAGATATAAGTAATGATAGTTGTATACCAAATTTATTAAGAAGCCTTAACTCATCATGCACAACAATGAATAGACAACTTTAACCCACTGTTGAAGAAGTTTAACGCGGCATTCTAATGCTTAACCAATTCAACGGTACAATAACTGTTTATGAAACCGACCACATTTTGAATGGAACATGGGCAAAAATCATACCAGCTTTATTGCAGCCATTACCGTTGGAAAAGAGTCACATAAACTTATTATCCTTAGAAGCACTGAGTAAACTCCATATAAACAACACTAAAGAGATACAACGGCTAAGTTCCGGACGAATTTTAAGTCAATCTCTATTTAGCGGAACAACAATATTAATACTTATCATGTTCTTCATTGCAGTAAAATCTTTGAGATTTAGAAAATCTAAAATTATAACAATAAAATAGGAAACACCTAAACTAATCAGCCAAGATTAAAGGACCTCGCCTGAGTTAAAGCAAGAAATATCCAAGAGCATCACCTTACCAAATATTTATTCTGGAACATTTCTTTGAACGAGGACGTTTAAAATTTAAAGGGGTAGTAGTTAACACTCGTCATATTAAAATCTTAACTGCATAACTAAAGTTCCATATTTCATCTTGCGAAACTCCACAAAAATGTGTTCCCATTGTTTTTGCTGACTCGACACACGTGCCGATAAAAAGATATCAAGAAACGGCAGCAGCGACGCTCAGGTGATAACAGCAGCGACGGCAAGCTAAGCCTTAATTTTTTTAAACATTGTTAAGTTAGTCTTAATTAGAACTCAATAGAGAAAAGGAGCTTGCTCCCATAAAAATATATATTTATTTTAAAACAAATTAATTTAACTTACACAAAAACACCTCATGTTAGAATTAATTTATAAATATAATCTAAGTTTTCTTTTATTTCTAAGTTTTCAAAAAATTATAAAAATATTAAAGTTAACAAGAATTGTTTACAGAATCGTTTAAATAAAATAAAAAATATATTATAAAAAATAAATATCTAATTGCAAAAAAAAAATAAATAAATATCCGCACCAAAAACTGGCAATCCTGCCTACGATCCTTTCTACAATAATAAATCATCAACAGCGTCATACACATCAATCAGTTGGGGCAACTCTAGAGTAGCTGAACTATTTAGTGACTGCGTAGCACAGCGAACACGTTTAGAAAACCGTCTCACCCGAAGAACCCAGCACAAATCGTTACAGCAGCAGCTCACACGCTCTCGTCTATTCGTCGCACGCTCATTTGAACACCAATACCAGCGTACCGACAAGCAACGATCACGCTTGTACAGCAGCAACAGTAAATAATTGCATTGACTCGGCGACACCGCAATTCAACAACGTTCCGATAATAGTTATCATCAACAGCACCAAAAAAGAACAACGTGCAGCAGCACATTCGCGGAATATAAACAGCGTAGAAAACCAAATCAAATTCCAAACAAAGTAAAAGCTATGAAAATTCTGCTGCTTCATCAAAGCGCATCGAGTCAATAGTTGGTGGCACCGAATCAACACAGACAACAACAGCAGGAGCAACACCAACAACATCATCGACCAACAATGAGCAAAACCCTTCACCTGCCGACAGGTGAAGCAAAATTAACAACGACAACAATAGCAGAATTAACCCTCCGATGGGTAAGAAGGTCCCTGGGGACCTTTTTCATTTTCAAACTGAAATTACTCCTTGATGGTCCATGGGAGACATTTTTTTGAATTGAATTCTTTATTTAGCGTTAAGCTTTTTTCAAGCTTTCTTTTAAAATTACTAACATTTCATTCTATTTTGATTTTTCTGGGCAAAATATTATATAAACTTAATCCTTTAAACAACAATACATTTTGAGCTCTATTACTCCCAAAAAAATCAATTCTGAAATCTAGTCTATTTTTTATATAATATGGCTGTACGTTACCTACAAACCTGACTGTATCCATAAGATACTTTGGTAACATATTATTTTTAATTTTAAATATAAATATTAATACATTCATTAGTGTTCTTTGATTTATCGATAACCATTTTAACGTATCTGACATACTTCTAATAGGTGTTAGTATATTGCACATAACTATACACCACATTCCTCTGTTTTGCAATTTTTGCAGCCTATTCATCATTTCATTTGTTCCTAAAAATAGTATTGTATAACAGTACTCAAAATGTATTTATATATTTTTATTGCGCTACTTATTGATACCTTATGTCGTATCCTCTTAAAAATCCTATCTGCTTAGATAATTTATTACAAATATAATTTAAATGAGCATCAAATCTTAATTCTCGGTCTATCATAACCCCTAGATACTTGATTTCATTAACCTTTTTGATTATTTCTCCATCGACAACAATATCTTTACTGGAATCACCATTAATGATCATAGCTTTGGTTTTGGTTGTATTCAATTTTAGTTTGTTGCTTTTTAAATATATTCCTTCATTTTGTAAGTCTACATTTATTCTATCAATACATTCATCAACCGAATCTTCTGCTTCATACAACAAAGTGTCATCCGCAAACATAAAAATTTTAGAAAATTTTAGAACCTTCTCTAAGTCGTTAATATATATAATGAAAAGCAATATCTCAAGAACAGCTGTGGCACACCTAACCATATTGGTAAAGCATCTAATATATAATCTGCTATTTTTGTTCGCTGTCTTTTTTTGTGAGATAGTTTTGAAACCACTGTCGTTTAACTCCCATTATTCCATATTTTTCTAACTTATTTATTAGTATTTTTCTATCAATTGTTTCGAAAGCTCTCTGCAAATCCAGGAAGATCGCTCCCACTCCCTTTCCCATTTGTACTTCCGTTTTCCACTGTGCAATCACTAGGGTAAGTATTGTCTCGCAGCTATGTTGTCTTCTGAATCCGCTCTGATACTCTGATATTAAATAATTGACTTCCATATACTTCTCCAACTGTTTGTGTACCACCTTTTCTAATATTTTACTTTCAATGGTTAGCTTGTTGACAGGTCGAAACTCCACTGGACGTTCCGTGTTTTTTATTTTTTCTATCGAGATAACTGTTGAGACCTGCCAACAATCCGGAAGTATTCCACTCCGAAGTGACTCGTTAACAATTTGTAGAAATCTAGGAGCAATTATGTGAAATGCACCTAACATAATTTTAACCGACAGTAAATTAACATCTCTTTTATTGTTCATGGTCTTCATAATGTTTTTTAGGTCATTTATGCTAATTAACTCAAATTTAAAATTCACTCGGTAATCTGCACTAAATTTACGTAGTTAATATGAGGTATGTTGCTACTAATTTTCTCCACACTCTCAATAAAAAACGTATTAATTTTATTTGCAATTATTAACTTGTTCAATGTCACCGTACCATCAAAATTCACTTTTTCTATTTCTCTTCATTCTTCCTTTAACACAAATCTTTTGATTATATTCCACATTGCTTTTTGTCCCTGCCCGTGATCAATTTTTTGTGCGATATAATTATTTTTTGCATTTCTCAACTCATCTCTGTAATATATTCTATAGTTTTTATAATTTGCCCAGCCATTCGTATTGTTTGTTATTACCGCTGTAACGTAGTGCTAGCTCGTTGCATTCGATATAGTTCCTAGTGACGACCATACCGCACTTCGCTAATTCGTCGCAAAACGTTTGTACGTTATTTTTAATACTTTTAATTTTTCTATTGTTAGACATACTTTTTATTGAGTTTTCTTGTATATTTATTTCTATCGTTTCATGGTCACTCACCTTGGATTAATTTTTTACCTTAGCCTTAACACTTTCATTATTTGTTATTACATAGTCAATCAGGGTTGAAGATGTATTGGTAGTTCTTGTTGGTTCTGATAAACATTGTTTGCAAGAATTATCTTCGATAATCTCCTGAATATGCCTTCGTACGTAGAATTTCTAAGCCAATCAATGCTAAAATCGCCAGTGATAACCACGTTAGTGTATAATGCCTCTAATTTTTGATCTAATAAATTCACCGAAAACATTTATCGGGTGTGTCCGGCGATCTATAAATTGTCACCAGCACTTGTTTAATGTCATTAAGCTTCAACTTTACTGACAACCACCAAAACATTTTTCCTACTGCCAAAGCACTCATATCTTCTATTTGACATTCTGATCTAATAAAAAATAACACTCCACCAGTATGTTTAGAAATACTGTCACACCGCACGAGGTTGTAGTTAATTAGACTAATTTCTGAATCCCGAATGTCATTAGTTAAATGAGTTTCTGTACAGCATATAAAGTCAAAACTATGTTGAGAAATTATAGGCTCCAAAAGCGTTGCGTTTGTTCGCATTTACAAGTTTAAGCTTTCGTTGGTATACCGGACAATCTTTATCAAATAATGAATGATTAACATTTAATTGAAGGCCTAGCTCTTTATTTGCATCTTCACAGTTACCACAAATTTGTTGGGCTCCATTTTCACAATTTTCGCTTTTATCCCCCAAACTTTCCACATCTTAATTTTTTTGGAAATTTTTAAGTTGTACCCCAAACACTTGAAACATCTTTTAACATTTTGACCATCGAAAACTCTGCAACGCTTTCATCCTAAGTTAATTTTTTTATTTTTTAAAACTTCCTGAAAATATTCGTGATCAATTTCTTCAATTGCACTATACAACTTTTGATTTCGCTGGTCTTTTTTTACTTCATATATTTTTTCGCACTGAATGTTTGCTTCCTTTAGGTACTCGTTTTGCGCCTTCATTTTTTCACAACCTCGGGTTCATTCAATTCTGCACTAAAGTGGGTGATATCGAATTTTGGTTTTATCATTTTAAGCTCTTTTATGTCATACTGTTGACAACACTGTTTGCGTCAAATCGTACTTTTTTTCATTCGCGATATTTTAAAGTTTCTATTAAATTGTTTTACTTAAATTTCAAGATTTATTTAATTAAAGAATTTAAATTGAATTTGCTGTGTTCTCCTGCATCTGCTGAACATCAATTTTTGCTGAGATTCAACAAGAAAGCGCTAAAACAATCCTTTTTATTATTTGCATAATTGCTTTTATGTATTACTTTTAACTTGTTTACATAAATTGTTTTTGCGTTAGCAACAACAATTTCTTGTATTACTTGTGAAGTGAGAGCGAAGTTTCTTTTCCATTTCTTGTCATTTTCTTCATTGTTTGCTTTTGCTGAATTTTGCACCACAGCGCTTCTCAAACTGTTTGACATTAAGTTTACTCTTTCCTCAAACCATCTTCGTAAACAGGGTTGCCATAGAACTTTTTTTTCAATTTAAATATTTATTTTTAAATTTTTATTTTTTCTTTTAAATTTTTAGTTTTTCTTTAAACATTTTATATATTTCATCTAAAAAAATGTTCTGCAATTTTCGTAACTGCACTGTTAAGGGTGAATCACATAGGCTAGTCAATTGCTGGTTATGTGAAGCATTTTTTCATATAAAGTGTGCGGCGTTGACTGCGAGAATTTTTGATGCCCTTCATGAAGGTAAAGGACTTCGTTGGTCTTGCGAGAACTGTAGATCTACAGATGTAGATATTTTAAAGCTTATACGACAATCTCGTAAAGGCTTTTTAGAGGTTTCGAAGGATTTAGCGGCTGCTCAAGCCAGATTGGCTGATTTTGAAGACTTATTTAAGAAGTTTAAAATTATGGATGAAGCCACTGTTTCTCCTAAACGAAAGCGTCCATATAAGAATCTTCGAAATACCGCAAAACCTTCTGCTATAGCCATACCTCCGTCTACTAACAACGATTTAATCTTGATTTCACCTAATTTGAACGCAGAACAAGAAGCGCAGTCATCTGAGTCTGTCAGTGATGACAAAAATACTAATAAGATTGTCTCTTCAAATGTGCCTGCAACAGCTGACATTATTTTACAAACAGCTAAAGCTCCTGAAGTGGCACCAACTATCGTCGTAAATGATTCTCCAAGTCCTTCTGGTAGGAAAAAAACTTACGCCGAAGCCTGTGTTGCTCCAATTTCGGTTCCTTCGTCTTCTAGTATCGCTTCTAGTTCTACTGGTGCTATACCTAAACAGATATAAAAAAAGCAGTAACCAGCCTATATATAAGGAGGTCTATATTTGCCTCACGCTTCGCTCCTGATACATCCGAAGAAGATGTTTTACATCACATAAACTCAAAGTTGAAACTTGTTAATAAGAACATTTCGGTTCACAAATTCAAGTTTTCATATGAGCGGTTCTCTTCTTCTTTTAGAATTAATTTACCAGGTGATCTCTTTGGTAAAGTCATGGATCAACGATTTTGGCCTGAAAATACCGTGGTTCATGAATTTATTCCTAGATCACCACCTAAAATGTCTTTAGCTACTTTACCTTCCCACACCACTAACTCAAAAAACTAGATTGTTGCCATCAGTTCTAAGTCGTATATCAGAATGTCCAAGGTTTAAATACCAAGTTGACAGATTTGTTCATTTTAAGCCATAATCTGCTTTATGACATTATTGCTTTCAGTGAGACTTGGCTTAAACCTAATACATTAAATACTGAAATTCTGTCTAATAATTTTAATATTTACCGTAAAGATAGAAACTCTATTGCTGGTAATTTTTGCAATGGTGGTGGCGTTTTTATCGCCGTTAAGTCTTCACACTTCTTACAAGAAATAATAATATCTGAGTCTTTAGATATTGAATTTTGCTGTGTTCTTGTGAAGTTTGGTTCTTTGAGAATTTATATTACATGTTCGTATATTCCTTCCAATGTCGAGGTGTATGGGAAGCATCTGTTGTCGATTGGTAAAATTTGCTCACAACTGCAGCCTCACGACCACATCTTAATAACTGGTGACTTCAACCTTCCTAATGTTTCTTGGAGCCGTTTTTTTTTTTTTTTTTTTTTTTTTGGATTCGCCAAAGGAGTGAGAAAATCTCATAAATACGTATAGCCCGTACTATACGCATGCACGACTTACATTCTAAAATCTATCCTTATCAACCGGAACAGACAGAATGCACCTACGTACTAAAACACACACCCAGTTGGCGACGTATGAATTTCCACTAAGCACATTAACTGGCTTTTCAGCGGAACATAAAAATTTTATACAAAAACACGAATTTATTAAGAAAATTCTAATTTAAAAAAGTAAACAACATCAAATAAGTAGTAAACTTTACATATAACTCTAAAACAAAGAGACCAAAGTAACTATAAATAATATGACTATTAGTAAGTTTGCGGCCACTATCCAACCCAAGATCCTACGTGGAAAAGAGATTAAACTCTTAAACACCAAACCAATTCCAAATATAACGCAGATATATACGTGTAAATATGTACAAACATATATGTGTATATATATACGGGTCACTATGTAATTTTGGAACACCGTGCTAATGTTATTAATTGGATATGTATTTGGGCCAACGCAGGCATAAACTTGCATGGAAAAGAGATAAACTTTTGCGTACCAAACTAAATAACTAATAAGTCAAATGAATAAGAAAAATTTAAAATTTTTTTTGATTAAAAAGAAACAAGTTCAAGCATACATATCATATTCGATGGTGTTTACTTCATCAAACGCAGTATTATAAAGGAAAAACAAATGAAACGGTCTCGAATATATGGAATTACTTCAGCCAACATTTTAACAGAATATAACACTATATATATTATATTTATATTAACATCCGAGTTAATGTTTGAAACAAAATTCTAAAATGTATCAATTATTTAAATGTAAAATCATTTTCCGTTTCAAGGCATCCACCGACTCACAAAAATTAATTAAGCTGTAGCTATTATTGAAATCACTACACATACATCGTAAAGGGTCATGAAGGGCAAAATTTGAAGTGCACTGGCTCAACTTAAAAAGCACAAAATGTCTAGATCCTCTTCCTGGGATGTTAAAGTAAAGAGATGAGAGAATATATTGGGAGTCAATTTCACCACAAAGTAATTTATATAGGAAGGTGAAATTAAGCACCATCCTTCTGCTTCTCAGGGAAGGCAGTAAAATTTGCTTAAGGCGGGTTTCATACGAAGGAAGAATAATATCTGGGTTCCAACGATGATGACGTTAAGCAAAAAGTAAAAACTGTTTTTGAACCGATTCTATTGCATCAATGTGGACATGATATTGAGGGTTCCATACTACGGAAGCATATTCAAGAATAGGTCTTACGAGAGATATATATAGTAATTTAGTTGTGAAGGCATCATTGAATTCTTTCGCCCATCTTTTAATGAAACCAAGAACACCTCTAGCCTTATTTACAGCCAAATTTACGTGGAGATTGAAGCGAAGTTTTGGATCAACAAAACTATGAACAATTTCTAAATGGATGTTATTTATAGTGTAATTTGTGCTATGAGCAGTTCTACGTGAGAAGGTCATTGATTTGCATTTTTTTAAGTTAAGGTTTAATAGGTTGAAGTTACACCAATCCACTAGTCTGTTTAAATCAGATTGTAAAAGGTGTTGTTCGTCGAGTGACTTGTAGGTAAGAAAAAGTTTCACATCGTCAGCAAACATTAAGACGTCACAATGTTTAATTGCCGAGGGAAGGTCATTAATAAATAGTAAGAATAAAACCGGTCCAAGATGACTTCCTTGCGGAACACCAGATGTAACCATAATATTTTGTGATAGAGAATTTTTATATAAAACTTTTTGAAAACGTCGCGATAAATAAGATTCTATCCAATTTAGCAATTTTACAGGAAACCCAATTAGCTTAAGTTTATTCAATAGAAGATTATGATTGACGCTGTCAAAAGCTTTGCTAAAGTCCGTATAAATAACGTCAGTCTGTTTTCCCAAAGTAAAACCTTTTATTACACGGGATGTAAACTCCAAAAGGTTTGTTGAAGTTGATTTACCCTTTAAAAAACCATGCTGAGTGACAGAAATGGAAGATGATACGAAGTGGATTAGTTGTTCAGTTATGATTTTCTCAAATAATTTAGGGATTGCGCTTAATTTGGCGATGCCTCGGTAGTTAGTGACATCAATTTTGGAGCAAGATTTATGAAGGGGTATAATATATGAATCTTTCCATATAATGGGAAAATGTCCACTTTGCAGGGATATATTGAATATGTTTGATAGAGGAGCACACAGGTTGCTAGCACATTCCTTTAGAATGCAACTCGGAATTTCATCAGGGCCAGTCGAAAAAGAGCATTTAACTTGACGAAGGTTATGCATAACAATAATTGAGTCTATTACTGGAGTTTCAAAAGAGCTAACTGGAGGTAAATAAGGATGCTCAGAACACATATTAAATGGTATGTTGGAGTAAGTTGATTTGAAGAAGCTTGCAAACATGTTGGAAATAACATTGTCACAAGACGATTCCTCTTGATTGAATCTCATAAGGGGTGGAAAGTTGGAAGCCTTACGTTTTGAATTAACAAAAGTATAGAAGAGTTTTGGATTATCATTAAATTGAGATTTGATGTTGGCTATATAAGCAGAATAACACTGTTTATTTAATAGCTGGTATCTGCAACGACAAGATGAATAACAAGCAAAGTCTATATTAGAACCAGATTTTTTATATTTTTTAAATAAGCGATTTTTTAAATTTTTTAGAGACTTAAGTTCACTTGTTAGCCAGGGTGGACTTTAGGGTTTAGAATTAATTTGCTTTGTTGGGACGCACAATAAGAAGCACCTTTGCAAAGTATCATTAAAAAACTGTACCGAGGTTTCGACGTCATAATATGAATACGGTGGTTTAATAGATAGAATCGGTGACCAGTCAGTCTGCGAGAGTAAGGCGTTGAGTTTAACATAGTCTGTACTTTTGAAATTATATAATTTTGTATTTCGCTTATCAGGTGTAAGTTTATTTTCATTTTCATGAGCAAGTAAAACTGTTATTTCAAGAGTTGGATGATGTTCATCTTCCTTGCTTAGCCCCGACTCCGTTGGCTATTACAAGACAGAACGATTTATATTATATATATGCATATGCTTATCAGTGTGGCGTACAGACCTTGTTTGTCTTGATACATCCCACCGTTCTATGCCGACACCAAGCTATGTTAAGTGGGGGCGGATATAACCATGTTTGCCTTCTTACCACAATGTTCTTTGCTGTTTCATATTCTTAAATATCTTATATTTTTATGTACATATTTTAACGTATATTTTAATTTGTTTGTACAATTTTAATTGTGTTTTTATATTATTAATGAACTTTCTTATTTTAATGTTTAAATTTTGTATACCAGTCAGTCTGCGAGAGTAAGGCGTTGAGTTTAACATAGTCTGTACTTTTGAAATTATATATTTTTGTATTTCGCTTATCAGGTGTAAGTTTATTTTCATTTTCATGAGCAAGTAAAACTGTTATTTCAAGAGTTGGATGATGTTCATCTTCCGGAAAAGATACAGGGTTTGAGCGATTTAGATATACAGTAGTGCATTTTCAGCCGTTCTGCTGAAAATTCTGCAGTATTCCTACCATCTTCAGAACATTCACCTGTTAACTCATTTTTAAATGAGCTTTCGAGTCAAGGACTTTTTCAAATCAATTATCACTATAATAGAAGTAACCGTTTGTTAGACCTTATATATATTGATGATAGTAATATTGTTTCAGTTAATAGGTCTGATCCACTTGTGTATCCTGAGGACTCACACCATCCGACTGTTGAAATCACTCTGAATTTTCCCAAACAATCTTTACCAAATCGTTTGAATCCTCCCTCAGAGTTCAACTTTAAAAGAACAAATTATGTAATTTTAAGAAATAACTTGTCAATTATCAACTGGTCATCACTACTTAATATCAATACTACAAAAATATTGCCACAAACCCTTGATTCTGCTGTATGTGCCTTTAACAATGCTCTTAATAATTGCTTTTCAACTTCAGTTCCTCAGAGAAAAGCCTCTCTAATATCTGAACCCACTTGGTATACCAAAGAACTGAAAAATCTGAGAAACTTAAAATCAAAATATTATAAAAAATATTTAAAATCTCATGATATTTGTGATTTTGCTTCTTATACCTCAACTTAATATAAGTACCGTCAATTATGTAGGCAATCTTATAGCATATATTTAACAAAAGTCAAATTAAATATCAAGTCTGATGCAAAATCTTTTTGGAACTTCGTTAATACTAAACGTAAGATAAATTCATATCCATCTTTTACAGTCGGATGTTGATATTACTATATGTAACCTTTTTGCAGATTTTTTTAAGACTACTTATTCATCTGCTTCTAACGATGGTTTAAGATATTATTTAAATCTGCAACCTGGCGATATTTGTTCTCCAATAATTGATATTAACACTGTTTCAACCTACTTGAAAAATCTTAAGACATCTTATAAAAGCGGTCCTGACAATATACCTTCTTGTATATTGAAATATTGCTGTGAGGAGCTTGTGGTTCCAATTACTATGCTTTTTACTGCATCGTTGCAATCTTGCTATTTTCCAGTGGCATGGAAATCTTCTTTTATTATTCCGCTACATAAATCTGGCAATAGGTCTTTGATAGAAAACTATCGAGGAATTGCAAAGCTCAGCGCTCTACCTAAGCTTTTTGAGGCTATTGTAACCTCACAATTATCACATAGCGTTAAATCTTTAATATCTCCATTTCAACATGGATTCTTATCTGGATCCAAATAGAACACCAAATAGAACACAAAGCGTTATATTTAACCTCGTAAAGTCAGATGAGTTTCTTGTTACTTCTGGTGTACCTCAAGGAAGCCATCTTGGTCCTTTATTGTTTTTACTTTATGTAAACGATTTACCATCTGTGGTAAAACATAGCAATATCTTGCTATACGCTGATGATGTTAAACTTTTTCTGTCTTACAAATATGAGCAAGACTCTTTATTCCTACAAACTGATCTTGACCATCTCTGTGAATGGTGCGAAATTAATTGCATGAAGCTCAACTTGGGGAAGTGCAAACAAATGACTTTTTCTCGAAGACAACCTTCTCGAACTAATTACAATATAGGTGACTATACACTTGAGTTTTTAGAGGTTTTCGATGATCTCGGAGTAACTATGGACACCAAACTTCGCTTTCACATTCACATTAATAAAGCAATCAGCAGAGCTAATAGTACTCTAGGATTTATTAAACGATGGTCCAAAGAGTTTAATGATCCTTTTATAACTAAAACCTTATTCACATCGCTAGTAAGGCCCATTCTAGAATACGCGTCAATTGTTTGGTGCCCTCGTTATGGGTGTTACATTGACGATATAGAATCTGTTCAAAAGCAATTTCTTCTGTTCTGCTTACGTGATCTATATTGTAATTCAAACTTTAATTTACCTTCTTATGAATATCGTTTACAGCTAATTAATCTGCCTTCTTTAAAAAATAGGAGAACTATGCTAAATGTTAGTTGGATTTTAAAACTCTTACATGGATATGTCGACAGTCCATATTTACTGAGTAAAATTTACTTTAATGTTCCTCTTCGACCTAGAAGATCTTTTGAGCTACTTTTTATTAACTTTTGTAGAACTAATTACTTACAAATCGAACCACTAAGAAGCGCTTGTGGAGGCTTTAATTCCGTTTCAGATGTTATAACATTAAATGAATCCATGTACTCAATTAAACTTAAAATTTTAGATTATCTGCAGTACCGCCGCTGAGCTTGATAGCGCTCTTTCCAATCAATACAATTTTCGCTTGATGATGGATACAAAACTTCATATAATCTGAACAGACCTGAGCCTGCTTGGACCTCCTCACTTAATCAAATCGAACATGCTTGGTGAACGCTAACTCATCTTTCGGCCGTACCGTGCTGGTTGTATATTTTTTCTTCAACCATGCACGAACGATTTGTATTGTATATATATTAATATAACTGGCCAATGACACCTAGTTGTCTTAGTGCCTGCGTTCGCAACCATTTCTTGATATGGAATGAAATTGGTGTGGTGTATATGACCTAGTTTGTCGTAATACCACCTTGCTTAGCCCCGACTCCGTTGGCTATTACAAGACAGAACGATTTATATTATATATATGCATATGCTTATCAGTGTGGCGTACAGACCTTGTTTGTCTTGATACATCCCACCGTTCTATGCCGACACCAAGCTATGTTAAGTGGGGGCGGATATAACCATGTTTGCCTTCTTACCACAATGTTCTTTGCTGTTTCATATTCTTAAATATCTTATATTTTTATGTACATATTTTAACGTATATTTTAATTTGTTTGTACAATTTTAATTGTGTTTTTATATTATTAATGAACTTTCTTATTTTAATGTTTAAATTTTTTATAATGCTAAAAAGCCTAACAAGGCTTGGCAAATAAATAAATAATAATAATAATAATATTTTCCTTTGTCCAAAATGTATCAATTTTTTTTTTTCGGTATTATCTTCGACACTTAATACCACGGAGCTATTATATTTATCATAAACATTATTAAATTTAACGTACGCGCATCAATTTTATTAAGATCTTGTTCCTTTCGTTTTTCTATGATTTCAGTTGATTTGCTTAATTTTTGCATTTGCTCGTTTTTCACTCCGCATATGTTTTCAACTTTTTCTAATGCTCGAACCCACATTTTTTGCATGCTTTCCATCATATTTTTCTTTGTCTTTTCTCATTATTAACGCACTGATTTCTTTATTATGCTCACTCAATAAATCTGAAATCTCATGTTTTTGCTCATTTAAAATAACTCTATTCTTTTCTGCTACATCTAACATTTGTTTAAAAGCATCGTCAACATTTGCTAATATGTCATGCAGTCGACACACATAAATCTCATATATGGACAACACACCTTCACATCTCAGTCCAGTAACAAATGTAATATTGATATGTTCAGTTTTTATTTATGCACCGCATGTGACACAATTTTGTATTTATTTGTTGTTTTGAATTGCTTAAAAGTCAAAGTTTAGCCGCAGAAACCGACGCACCAGCACTCAAAAGCACGTCGTTGTATACCCGACCCCTATATGTATTCCAAGGGAAGTTTATGCAGAATCGTTTAAAAAAAAAATTCAAGGCGATCCGACAAATAATAGTTAGGATTAATAAAAGTTTAAAGGTGTTTAGTACGGGAAAGGGTGACAAGGTTCCTAGGGACCTTGCACTGAAATTGCAAGGAATTGTTAGTAAATGCAATCTATTTTGGCTTGGTTTTAATTGTTTTATTATTTGAACATATCACAAATGTTTTCTTTGAATTTAAGGTACTTTCTAGATTATTCTTGGCCTTTCCTTGAAAACATAATTACCTGTCTGGGGAAATTCAACTCTTTTTGAATTTTGAATTATTTTATTGTTTGAACACATCACAAATGTATTCTTCGAATTTAAGGTACCTTGTTGACTATTTTTATTGTGCCTTTGCTTGAAAATATAAAAAACGGTCCATCCCTGTCTGAATTTTATTGCCTGCTTTATGGTTAACACAAGTAAACGTAGAAAAAGAGTATAAAAGCGGCTTCAGTTTCGTAAACAGAATTACATAAAGAAACTGAAATGGCATTTAGATATTGCTGAAATGGTGGTACGGCGTAGTACACGCTACCAGCAAATGAGTGAGGAAGAAAGAAATGCAGTGGATGGGAGATTTGCAGACTTCATGAGTGAGGAGGATGAAGTTGATGTTCCTGCATTTGATCTTGAAGGTGCGGAAAATGACTTGACATATCAACTTAATTGTCATGTTGATGACTCTGATGCCGAAAGTGAAGCAGATGTAGAGATCAATGAAGATATTAGTGATGACGACGATGATGAAGAGGAAGGAAGAAACTGATGCTCCGCAAACAAGTGACAATTACTTAATTTCCAAAGATGGCACCAAATGGAGTAAAAATGCACCACCGACTTCCCGCAATCGTGCTCATAACGTGGTCGACTTCACAAGGAGGAAACTGGGACCAGTACAAACCACACATAATCCCTTTACCATTTTCCGCTCGATATTCACCGAAGACATGGCATACATCATAATACGCGAAACAAATCGAAAAGGCCGTGAAGTGACAGCTGCATGGAATTTAGCAAATCCAACGAACACAAAAGAATAGAAAACAATCAATTTGAAGGAGTTCGATGCCTTTTTGGCTATTATATTGTATGCTGAACTCACCAAATCGAATAGTGAACCTGCTTCAGAGCTATGGGGCCCAACGCGGAGTTCAATATACAAAGCTGCATTTTCGTATGATCCCTTCAGATGCATGCTACAATGTCTTAGATTCGACAATGGAAATACGGGAAAGCAGCGACTAACCAGAAGCAAAACTGTGGCTTTTGATTATGTTTGGGAAATGTTACAGTCTGACTTGGCAACAGCTTACATTCCGCATGATGCACTGACCGTTGATAAGCAGATATTCCCATACAGAGGCCGCACTCGCTTCACACAATACATTCCGTCGAAGCCCGCCAAGTATGGTATAATTTTATGGTGGTTGTGCGACTCGAAATCATTTTATCCTGTCAAAGGAATAATTAACTCTCGTAAATTGCCTGACCAAACACAAGAGGTCAATCAAGGGCAGAATTTTGTCTTCAACTTGCGCAGAGTTATTTGGATGCAGGCCGCATAATTTATGCTTACAATTTCTTCTCCACTTTGGAATTGGTGCGTATTTTGATCAGGAAGAAAACTGCATTTGTTGGAACAGTGCACCTGAATAAGACATTTGTGCCACAGGAGTTCCAAAAAAACAGTATGCGTCCTGTCAACAGCACATTGTTCGACTTCAACGAAGACGATGTAGCGCTGTGTTCATATGTGCCCAAGAAGAACAAAACGGTCATTTTGCTGTACAACGCCAACAAATCAGGCGTTGATACAATGAACCAGATGCTTGGCACGTATAAATGCAAGCGCTCAACAAACCACTGGCCACTGGCCATGTTTTATAATATGGTGGACGTTGCTGCATTAGTAGCATTTATTTTATATAATTAAATGCAGCCAACTCGAACAAGTGACAGACGACGGCCATTCCTGAATATGCTGACAAAACAATTGGCAGTACCAAACATAGAGCAACGAGCATTTGATGTAAAGGTGAGAAAATCAATTCTTATGTCCAAAAGCAGAAACTACATATTTTTGCTATTTTTCCTTTTTGTTTTTTATAGTTATTATCAAGACCTACAGAGGCAGAAGCAGCTGCACCGCCATTTGCGCCGAGAGGAAACAGACCTTCATATCGTCTATGTCGTTCTGAGTACGGACGGCAGCGAAAAACTAGGTCCTATTGCAATACCTGCAACAATCCAGTTTGTGCAACAATTCTACACTCATGTATCGATGCAACAACTGCACAGAAAATATTTTGGATGAGGGACAATCTACTCAACAATAGTTATTTAAGCTTTTTTCAATTCATAGTATTAGTATATAAAAGAAAAAAAAGTTCTGGAATTCATTTAAAATTAATCATTAATAAATAACAATAACAAAACCAAAAACAAAAGAAATTGAAACAAATTTGTACAAAATTCCATGCAAATACAAATACAAATAGGTCCCTGAGGACCTTGTACTGCTTATAAATACAACGGATGACTCACCCATCGGAGGATTAACAACAACAACAGAGAAACAATAACAACAGTAGCAGTATTAACAACAACAGCAACAGAAAGCAATACATATATAGCAGGAACAGCAACAACAACAACAAATATATCGGCATATTAATTTTTTTTATAATTTCAAAATAAAATTTGTATAAAATTTTGCATATTTTTTATTTGACATTTTATTAAAAAATTATCATAGGTTGCTTTTTATTTTAGCTTATCACTAGGCTTAAAAACGCATGTTTTAAGATAGGGACGGAAGAAACTGTCCTATACGAAGGACTTAAAAACTTATCGATAGACTTTCGTTGAGCGAAAACAAGCGCTTCGACAACATATCGCGCACTTTTTAAACACCCAATTAAAGTTTTATGCTTTATTTTTATAATTACACACTTTTTATTTAATTAAACAACAACCGAGCACGACATAAAACGCGCCGAACTAGTCACAATAGATAGTCACAAAGTGCATACGACCATGTTGCCACCTGCTCAGTCGGAGAGGGGCGGGTTCACACGTACCAGCCTGGCCAAAAAGGGACAATATGGTAGGGTAGAGTGGGATTAATGAAGAGATGAGAATTGCAACGTATAAACTCAAAGATTACAAAGGATTACAATTGAATAACAAATATATTATTCTAGTTTATATATTTTTATTAACAATTATAAATAATAATTGTATATTATAGTTTAGCTACGTTTAACAACCAGCGGAAAAATCTAAACCTTTCGATAGCGGAGGGGTACAATAAACCCAAGGTATGGGGCGCACTCTAGTTGCGGGTCCAAGGAGATGACTTGAACCCTCACACGACTTCGCCGACTGAAGTCACTAAATTTACCTGTTCTGGAAAGAACAAGGCTTGAGTGCGGGGCCTAACAAGGGGACCAAAATGGCGACCCCGAGACAAGTAAAAAAGTGGGCGAAACAAAAGGTGGTGCAACCTAGATTACCACTACACCTACTGGGTGTATTAAGAATATCTGCACAAAATAAAATACTAGCCAGGACAAAACAACAGATTAAAACACTGGAAACAGAATACTCCCTGATATCAAAATTCCACAAAAGGCTCCAAGTTGAAACTTCCAAAAAGGGTCCAGGCTCCTGGGTCACTCCTTGTCCGTTGGCCTTCACACTTATTTTTTGTGTTTGTTTTTTTTTTTTTATATATATATTTTTTCCGGAGTCGGGTCAGAATCCCACGACTCATTCACTTATCACTTTTTTTTCAACCACTCAGTTTCACTGTTCAGAATGAACTGAACTTGCCGGCAACATTCTAGACTTGCTATTTAGGTTCCACACCATGGAATCCTAAACTCAGCCATCTTTTTTTCCAACGCAGATGCGATTTTCGCAGAAACCGGTATTCAACTTGGGAGGATTCCTTAAAGGATTTTCTAGGCGTATATTTGAGTAAATTTAAATAAAAACCTCCCTACCCACCAAACAAAACATATTTTGGCGGCATCTGCGTTAGTGTTAGTGTGGCACCACTCCACACTTACATTCCACAATGGCCGACCCTCATCGTGAATGAGCCTGGGGATTTGATGTTTGAATCGCAAGTTTCGTTCATGTTGAGTGCGTTTCGAAAGTCGCGGTTTTCAGTGCGTTCAGTCACTCGTGGGATTACGCTTTTAAGTGTCAAGACATTGGATATTGAGAGCAACCCCAAGGAACACAACGGCACTGATTGGTACTTTTACTACTATTAGGCAAGATATGATTAAAACAACAAGCTTCTGACTTAAAGGGAGTATTCTGCGCCGCATTGCCAACCAACGCTTAGCGCAATCAAAGCGGCGCAAAGTAAAATATGATAACACTAGTGGATAGTGATTGTTCAAAAAAATATATACCCAGTACTGCAGAGGTCCTCCAAAATGCACATAGCCAAATCTGGGAAGCAGATTTTAGCACGCGACAACCCCACCTCTACCTCCACGAAAGTTGCTCGGTGTCGTAGGGCACCGAGTATCTTTCGCTGCAAAACTAACTAAACTATGCAGACAACTAAACCTCTTCTACATGTGGCCGCAAATCTTGCACGTGCCATGTACCCTAATCGCGCCCGTCCTCATCTTTGAGGATGTATGTCCAGGGGGATACCCTCTTTTTTATCCTAAATGGTTAAAAATTATTACTTGCTTTAAATTATTAAGCCACACCAGCGAATAGTGATCAGTTACCACCGTAAAATGGACTCCCTCGATGTATGGTAGTCCACAGCCCACAAAACCGCCAGACACTCCTCCGTTGTCGAATAATTCCTTTCACACTTAGTAAGCGACCTACTCAAGTATGAAATTACCTTTTCACCCTCATCGAATTGCTGGGTCAGAACTGCACCTATGCCAAAATCAGAGGCATCAGTTTGAACTGAGAAGGGCCTATCAAAATCTGGGCAACTCAAAACAGGGGCGGTGACAAGGTGTTCTTTCGCCTTCAGAAAGCTTTATTCGCACTCAGACGACCATTGAAACCTTTTGTTCTTTTTCAGAAGATCGCTGAGGGGTTTCACTAAGTCGGCGAAGTGTGGTACAAATCGCCGGTACCAGGAAATGGTGTCTACAAACGACCGGACTTCCTTGACATTTTTAGGGGCAGGGATGGCCAACATCAACTCCACCTTCTCGGGGTCTACATGTAGACCGTGCCTATCGACAACATATCCTAGATATCGAAGAGAAGATAAACAAAAGTTACACTTTTCCCTATTGAGCCTCAACCCGGCATCACCAACTCTACGAAGCACTTCCCTCAAAACCTCAACATGTCTCGAACGTATTCGCTACGATGATTATATTATCTAAGTAGACGAATACGTGGGGCTCGAGATCAGCTCCGATGACCGTGTCTATAAATCTCTGCCATGTGGCAGGCGCATTATGTAACCCGTAGGGCATTCGCTTAAACTGGTATAATCCCCGACCTGGGACAGTAAAAGCAGTGAACGCCCTTGAATCTTCCGCTACTGCAATCTGCCAATATGCTGATTTTATATCCAGGCTGGAAAGGTATTTAGCGTCTTTCAGCTTATCCAACGTTGCGGATATATATGGCAGTGGGTAACTATCAAGCTCAGTGTGCTTGTTCAGCGCCCTGTAGTCAACGCAAAATCTAAAGGAGCCATCCTTCTTCTTTATCATCACCACCGGTGAGGCCCATGTACTGTGAGATACCTCAATCACGTCCTTTTCCAGCATCTGCTCAATCTCCGCGCCGATGTGTTTTTGAATCGCTGGAGATACTGGATAGTATCTCTGCTTAATGGGCTCTACATTTGGGTTTGGGCGGATCCGATGTTCGACCAAATGGGTACATCCTAAGCCTTCTGGCATATCCGCAAATATCTCCACTACCAGCCGCTCTAATGAACCTGCCTCACCATCGGTCAACTCTGATCGTTCCACGATCGTCGCGACGGCCGAAACTTCAACCTGGTCTGAAAACCTCCACTGATTCCTAGCTACATCCGGGACAATGCCCGCTTTGACCCAAAAGTCAACACCTAGCATCAGGTTTTGGGGTAGACCTGGTATGACGAGGCACTCTATAAGGACCGACTTGCCCTTTACCTCGACTGGTAATGTGATGACGCCTTTCACCGAACGAATTCTCCATCCGCTAACGCGACCCTAGAAACCGATGATGACGATAATTAAATTCCCCACGATCTCAGAATATCCCACCCTGACCGACCAATGATGGTCCTTGAGGCCCCTGAATCTAATAGTCCTCTTAGATAAACTCCAAAAATTCTTACACCTAAATACGGCCTTTTATCTAATTCCTTCTCTAAAAGTGTAAAACCTGAACTAACTTCTTCCTGGCGCTTCTGCTCAGGTTCCCTAACAATTACCCTAGCCAGGTGGTTGCTCGCAGGCAACCCATCTACTCTGGGCGAGCGCCTTGCCCTGCGCTCGCATGGGCTCGCTCCACATTTCCCGACGCCTGTCTGGAATCTAATCCCTCTCTTGGCCTGTCTTGGCCCCTATCTACCTCTGCCTGGTAATTAAACCTACCCGACTGCCCTGCCCGATTAGAGCACCGAGAACAGTCCCACTTCATGAATCCATCCCTACCGTAGCCGTAGCATTTGATGCCCCTTGGGCAGTTCGCCGAAACGTGCCCAAATCTATGGCAGTTGAAGCAACGGAATGTTGGCTGTGGCTGCGCTGCGAATCTCCGCTCCAACCGTTGCGCCCGAAGCGGGGCGTTTATTTCGGCTACCGCTGGTTCTGCCGACACATACGCCAAATCTGGTTCCAACAAGTTCTTGGATCTGCCGCTGGGTGGAGGGACAAACGACTCCACATTGGTCCGCACTGCTTCCAATTTCCGCCCTAACGACACTAATTCCGAAAGAGTCTGGGGCTCAGCCAAGCCTAGCTGAGTTTGGAAGAACGGGGTCAAATTCGACATAACTAACCCTAACATGCGGCGTTCTGATAGCGGTTCGGCCAGCCAACCAAACAATCCCCTCATGGTCGCCACAAAGATACCTATGGACTCATTGCCCCCTTGAGTCCTTCTCCTAATCTCATCCATCAGTAATTCATCATAATTGGGAGGGAGAAACTCCAACTTTAACTCCCTTACCAACTCCGGCCAACCTGACACGGTTTTCGAACCGCGTGAAACCATAGAAGCGCCTTCCCGCTGAAAAGATCTACGGCACCTCTAAACAATTGGTTCTCACTGACCCCTCGAGCGTCACACAACTCCTCAACTCGCTCTAAAAACGAATTAAGCGACGTCCCTACCTTCTCACCTGAAAACTTCAAGTCCCACTTGGACAAGTTTTCTACCTTTTCCTGGGCTAACACACTTCCCTCTATCCTAGTCGGAATGGCTACCACCGGTGCTGAAATTGCCCGAACCGGAATAGTTCCCTCCTCTACCGCTGCAAGCTTCTGAAGAGTAGGCCTCGGCTTTGCTGTCTCTGACGCGACCCTACCTAGCCTCGGTGGAGATCCTCCGTCCTCCTCGTCCTGGACGCCAGCAAGTTCGAAGATATCTGTGAGGAGCCCCATCAACCGGTTCCTCAGCACCATCTGCTCCGACACCATCGTAGCCGTCGTAGGGCGGGACCGGTTGACTCGACTTACGCTCCACTCAATATTCGTCAATATTTTCAAATACTCCGCAGACTTCGCGTCCTTCGGAGGGTTCTGCACCAAGGCCTCGATCTCCACTTCCTTCGCCTCTAACGCGGCCTTATCCTCGGCAAATTCAAACGGATAGACAGCGAACATATCTACCGAGTCCCTACGTTCTAACTGCCTTGACGCCCTCAAATTCTTCCTCATGGAGTCAACCGTACCCACTGGCTGCCCACGAGCCTCCATCTCGTACGCCAGCTCTTCCTGATTCAGGCGGTTGATCTCCATTGCTCACACCCAATACAAAACACGACAACGGTTTAGTAACAATTCAAATAAGTTCAAGCGACCGGACCGAAAATAACGACGTAACCCAAACGGCGCGACCACAATTAATGAGCGCTATAATAATAATATCCGCTGGGGTCAATTTTGCTCACTTAGCCCGGACTGGGAACTACTAAAAAGGCAACCAGCGGATACACAACAAAGCAAATGATAAATATAACATTTAATATGTAAATATGTAAAAAGGTCAATAGAATGTAAATATGTAAAATGTAATAAAAATGTAAATATCTAAAATAAAAAGTTATTTGTTTTTGTTTAATTTCAATTTAATTTAAATTAACTCCTAACTAACTTTCAATCTAATCTTAATTGAATTGTGATTTAACTGTACTGATTAATTCCAATTTAAATTTTTAATTTTGATTAAGATTAATCCAATTTAAATTTAATTTTAATTTAATTTTAATTCAATTCCAATCTTATTCCAATTTAATTTCAATTAAATTTTAATTTAATTTCAATTTAATTTCAATTTAGCTCCAATTTAATCCCAATTTAATTTTAATCTAATTTCAATCTAATTTCAATTTAATTCCAATTTAACTTCAATCTAATTTCAATTTAATTTTAATTTAATTTCAATTGAATTTGAATTTAATTTTAATTTGATTTCAATTTAATTTCGATTTAATTTTAATTTAATTTCAATTTAATTTCAATCTAATTTCAATTCAATTTAAATTTAATTTCAATTTAATTTAAAAAAAAAATGTGCTTAAATCTTAGTTTATTTTATTATATATAAATTTTTTCCCAATCAACCGAACTTTTATCAACTGTAGCTTTTGTTGTGATCCCGATCGAGTTTCAATTTAAATCCCAATTCTAATTTTATTCGAATTCAAATTTAATTTTAATTTCGATCTATTTACATTTAAATTTATCTTGATTTAATCTAACTTTAGTTTAACTTTAATTTTATCCTTATTTTAAGGTGTGTCTAGTTTGACGTTGATTTAAGTTAATCTTTAAATTAATTGTAATGCCTAATTTAATCTCACTTTTAAGTTTATTTCAATTCTTACTTTTAGTTTTTTTTTTTTATTTCAACTTCAACTTCCAATTTTCAATTTCCAATCTTTTTAATTTTAAACTTTTAATCTTTAATTTCCAACTTCCAACTTTCAACCTCTAATTTTTTAAGTGCTTTTATCTTTAGTTTTCTTAAACAAATCTGGCCCACTGTGCCACACTCCGACGGCGAAACCAGAACGTGGAACGAACTCACCGAGATTTCCCTTTGGCCACGACGAAACACTTTAATCCAGCCGAGAGTCCCTCCCGTTCGTTTGGACGCGTTCCGAATTCACGCGTTCGCTCGAGTCGAAGGTTGTTCGATCGTTACCGGAATAGCCCGCGACTCCAACCAGCTAGCGACCTCAAAGTTTCTGAAAAGAAAGAGAAATTACAACAACCATACAACAAAAGGAGAAAACACAGTAACGTCGTTGGATGACCGCAACTTAAGGCATCGGCCATACAACGCAGAGATCAACAATAGGACAGCTCGACAATCGATGGTGCTAAATCGACGACGACGATGTTAGCAGTGCGACGACGAACTATGAAGTTGTGTGCTGGAATTCCAAGCGGTAGGTTTTATGACCATGTCTCAAGGGACCCTGGCGAACTCGAACACGAACTCAACTTAGGAATTCGAACTAAAGTTTCGAGTTCCTAACGCAAAATGCTCAGTGGCGCAATCTTCCGAGAATATTCACGATTTCGTAGCTCTTTGAATGTGAAACTTTAGAACTTTACTCGAAGCGGCGACTTTTTTGACTTGAGAAAAAAAAATTCTCACTCGTTGATCCTGAAAGTATAGAAGAAATTTGAAAGCATCTACCAACGAC
Organism: Tetanocera ferruginea; assembly: GCA_958299015.1. Taxonomy (NCBI): domain Eukaryota; kingdom Metazoa; phylum Arthropoda; class Insecta; order Diptera; family Sciomyzidae; genus Tetanocera; species Tetanocera ferruginea. The sequence continues at coordinate 87,787,038 of OY282641.1, read as the reverse complement.
TACTAAGCAAATCACACGGATAGTATACCTGACTAACGTTTGCTTGGGTTTTTCTTTTATGTTTTATTTTGTGGCCTGCTTGTTTGCTAAGCTCTAAGGCACCAGCAACTGCCAAAAAGTTTTGCCTACGTCCATAACTGACTCCAAAGGTTGTGTGCTTCACATACTACGTTCTTCCAACGACGATTCAATATCAAATTTCCACTAATTTGCGTTTCACCAAATTCTGTTGTAAGATTCTCGAAGTATGAGCTGCGATTTATAGCGCAGCTGACTGTGACGTCATGAAAACTGCGCTGCAACTTTGCGATAATAATGCAAGTGTATTTTAGAAGTATTCAATATTATAAGTATACAATATATTGCACAACAAAAGTATATTTTAAAAGTATATTTTTTCCAAGCGAGCGCGCGAATGATAGTAATAATTTCGATGAATTTGAAAATATAGACGTCAAATGTTAAATTATTTTTACTGCAAACTTGAATCAGCTTTTCGTAGTTTGATGCGACGAAATGACGACGGTGACTTCGATTTTTCACAATTCTTCATTTCATTACAAACAAAAAGACAATAATCGATAACCAACAATAATTTTTCACACCAATCCAGCCAGCAAATTTCTCACACTCGCCGAGCAGCTGACTTTGTTCTTAGTTTAGCAAATTATTTTACTTTATTCGAGCCCCACGTTGGGCGCCAATTTGTCGCGCACTTTTTAAGCACCCAATTAAAGTTTTATGCTTTATTTTTATAATTACACACTTTTTATTTAATTAAACAACAACCGAACACGATATAAAACGCGCCGAACTAGTCACAATAGATAGTCACAAAGTGCATACGACCATGTTGCCACCTGCTCAGTCGGAGAGGGGCGGGTTCACACGTACTAGCCTGGCCAAAAAGGGCCAATATGGTAGGGTAGAGTGGGATTAATGAAGAGATGAGAATTGCAACGTATAAACTCGAAGATTACAAAAGATTACAATTGAATAACAAATATATTATTCTAGTTTATATATTTTTATTAACAATTATAAATAATAATTGTATATTATAGTTTAGCTACGTTTAACAACCAGCGGAAAAATCTAAACCTTTCGATAGCGGAGGGGTACAATAAACCCAAGGTATGGGGCGCACTCTAGTTGCGGGTCCAAGGAGATGACTTGAACCCTCACACGACTTCACCGACTGAAGTCACTAAATTTACCTGTTCTGGAAAGAACAAGGCTTGAGTGCGGGGCCTAACAAGGGGACCAAAATGGCGACCCCGAGACAAGTAAAAAAGTGGGCGAAACAAAAGGTGGTGCAACCTAGATTACCACTACACCTACTGGGTGTATTAAGAATATCTGCACAAAATAAAATACTAGCCAGGACAAAACAACAGATTAAAACACTGGAAACAGAATACTCCCTGATATCAAAATTCCACAAAAGGCTCCAAGTTGAAACTTCCAAAAAGGGTCCAGGCTCCTGGGTCACTCCTTTGACCAGCTCGAAACGTATCCAACCGCAATCCCACGGCTTCCGTTTGTCCGTTGGCAAAATCGCCTTCACACTTATATTTTGTGTTTGTTTTTTTTTTATAAATATTTTTTCCGGAGTCGGGTCAGAATCCCACGACTCATTCACTTATCACTTTTTTTCAACCACTCAGTTTCACTGTTCAGAATGAACTGAACTTGCCGGCAACATTCTAGACTTGCTATTTAGGTTCCACACCATGGAATCCTAAACTCAGCCATCTTTTTTTCCAACGCAGATGCGATTTTCGCAGAAACCGGTATTCAACTTGGGAGGCTTTACTCACACCTATTTTTGAAATTCTTTAAAGGATTTTCCAGGCTTATATTTGAGTAAATTTAAATAAAAACCTCCCTACCCACCAAAAAAAACATATTTTGGCGGCATCTGCGTTAGTGTTAGTGTGGCACCACTCCACACTTACATTCCACAATGGCCGACCCTCATCGTGAATGAGCCTGGGGATTTGACGTTTGAATCGCAAGTTTCGTTCATGTTGAGTGCGTTTCGAAAGTCGCGGTTTTCAGTGCGTTCAGTCACTCGTGGGATTACGCTTTTAAGTGTCAAGACATTGAATATTGAGAGCAACCCCAAGGAACACAACGGCACCGATTGGTACTTTTACTACTATTAGGCAAGATATGATTAAAACAACAAGCTTCTGACTTAAAGGGAGTATTCTGCACCGCAGTGCCAACCAACGCTTAGCGCAATCAAAGCGGCGCAAAGTAAAATATGATAACACTAGTGGATACTGATTGTTCAAAAAAAAATATACCCAGTACTGCAGAGGTCCTCCAAAATGCACATAGCCAAATCTGGGAAGCAGTTTTTAGCACGACAAACATCCTTTCGGATGGGTGACCAAGAGCCATCTCAGTTTTATCGCTCGTTACTATTACTACCTGATTCAACAGTCATTAGCGAACTAATATTTAAATTATGCCTACGAAAAGTACCTAAGACTCTAAATATCGCCTTGACTGGGTCAGGTCGCAAGGAGCTAGATGTCTACAACTAGCCCACGACTTTTGGGAAGTCATAGCTGGAAGTTAAATCTCTTCCATAAGCAAAAAACCAGCTGCAGAGTTTGTTTCAAACACGCAACATTTTGCTGAAAACACTACCAATATCTTGGAAAGTTTCAAAAAGTTATCAATTGAAGTACAAGAGCTAAAAAATGAACAGCAAAATCGTTCCCGTTCAAATTTTCAAAATTTCTCCAGACGTCGTTCACCTAATCGAAGCACGTCACGGCGTAGACCAACCAATTGGGTATGTAAATACCACTATAAATTCGGAAAATCAGCTAGGAGATGCGAACAACCAAGCGCTTATGTTCAAAACGAGTCAACACCAAAATACACTGCACATAATACAACAAACTAAAAAAATCCATCATTGCAACGGCGAATGATGGAAGTATCACCACACGCCGTTTATTCATACATGACTGAGACAATAACATTAACTTTTTAATCGACAGTGGTGCAGAAGTTTCGGTACTTCCTGCCCATATATGCAAAGACAAAACGAAAAGTCCATTTTAATTTTGACAGCAGCAAACGGGAGCACTATTTCGACATACGGAAAAAAAATACTTAACGTTAACTTAAAACTCAGATGGGAATTTCCTTTTGTTTTCATTTTGGCAGACATTACAAGAGCTTTTATAGGAGCAGACTTTCTAACAAAGTATTAGAAAGTTCCCATACTATTATACTATACCCATCAAACACAAATCTGAACACTACACTGTCACAGAAGAACCATTACCATTCACGAGACCAAAACGTTTAGACGGAATTTGTAGACCTTCTAATTCAGAAACATCTCCCCATTACACCTTGTAGCAAAAAACGAACCAAATGAATGGAGACCATGCGGTGATTACAGAAGATTGAACGCTATCACAGTACGCTATCACAGAACCCTACCATCAGATACAAATGGTTTTTGTTTATTTGGACGAATTTTAATAGCAAGCGAGACAGAGACAACGCATTGAACACCTAACACAAGCTTTTCAGAGACTTAAAGATTACGGTTTAAACATCAAACCTATCAAATGTATTTTCGGAGCAACTGACATACATTTTTTAAGTTACAACATTTCCAGACAAGGTATCCAACCTTCAGAAGAACGAACACAATGTATACGAAACTACCCACAACCCGTTACAGTAAAACAAATGCAGAAGTTTTTCGGTATGACCAACTACTCGGCCATTCCATATGTTACGGGTGGGACAATTGAACACTTAAAATGTAAATAACTATTTAACTAAAATTAATTTGAAGCATTTTGATGAACATACAGAAATATACCATTGCAGGAACTTATTGTACAACAAAATTTTTTCCTTACACTATTAATAAAAAAATTACTTACTTACTTACTTAGATGGCACTTACAACCGTTGGTCAGTTTTGGCCTGGTCTAAGAATTCGCGCCAGCCTCTTTTGTCGTGCGCTTGCTGGCGCCAGTTGGAAACTCCAAGCGTTGTCAGGTTATCCAATGCCTGGTCTTTCCAATGGAGATGCGGTCTTCCTCGTCTGCATTGGCCACCGCTGGGTACCGAATCAAATATCTTTTTCGCTGGAGCTTCGTCGTTCATTCTCTCGACATGACCTAGCCAGCGAAGCCGCTCTATTTTAATACGCTTGACTATATCAATGTCGGCATATAGCTCATACAGCTCGTGGTTCCATCGTATTCGGTACTCGCCATTGACGCAGATTGGACCATAGATCTTGCGAAGGATTTTTCTCTCAAACGCTCCCAAAGTCCTTTCATCAGAGCTGCTCAACGTCCAGGTTTGTGATGCGTATAGTAGGACGGGCATGATTATTGACTTATAGAGCGTCAGTTTTGTTCGTCGAGAGAGAGCTCTGCTTCTCGATTGCCTACTGAGCCTAAAGTAACACCTGTTGGCAAGAGTTATCCTTCGTTTAATCTCAATACTGATATCGTTGGAGGAGTTAATGATGGATCCCAGGTAAACAAAGTCCTTCACTACCTCAAAGGAGGTGTAGTCAACAGTGACGTCCAAGACGCTGGGACTGTTTGTTTGTTGACACGAGATACTTCGTTTTATCTGCGTTCACTGCAAGACCCATTCGACTCGACTCTTTTTCTAGCCTGGAGAATGCTGCACTGACTTCGCGCGTATCCCACGGTAGTTGGCGCAAATGGTGGGATCGCCTTTCTTGTGGATTGGGCAGAGCACACTGAGGTTCCAATCATCTGGAATGCATTCTTCGGACCATATTCTGCATAGAAGTCTGTGAATGCATTTAAACAGAGCTTCGCCACCGGTCTTAAACAGCTCAGCCGGTAGGCCATCGGCTCCTGCGGCTTTGTTGTTTTTAAGCCGAGCTATAGCTGTTAAGACCTCGTTATAATCGGGCAGCGGAACTTCAACGCTGTCATCATGATTGGGGTTTCCGGGATATCATCTCCACTGGCGGGATTGTTGTCAGCGTCGCCATTTAAAAGTCTAGAGAAGTGCTCCCTCCATAACATCAGTGTACTCTGGATATCTGTCACTAGATTCCCATTCTCGTCCTTGCAGGAAGAGGCTCCGGTCTTAAAACCATCGGCCAGGCGTCTTATTTTTTCGAAAAATTTTCGAGTCTCATTTCTGTCGCCATGTATCTCAATTTTTTCGCACTCACGCATTTCACCCTCTCGTTTTTTTCGCCTGAAAATGCGTCTCTCTTCCCTTCTTTTCTCTCGGTATCGCTCCATAACAGCACGCGTTACAACCGACTGCAGGGTGGCTTTGTAGGCGGCGTCCTTCTCTGCAGTGGCGTCGCGACACTCCTGGTCGTGCCACTGGTTTCGGCGAGGGTGGTGGAGGCCTATCACCTCTTCGGCAGCCGTACGCATAGAGTGGGACATGTGCGTCCACTGTACGCATATATCGTCGATCGGAGGAGTGCTTTCTTGAAGCAGGAGTGAGAGTCGAGTAGCGAAGGCTTCGGCCGTCCGTTTTGACTGCAGCTTGCCGACGTCTAGCTTTTTTGTGTAGGATTGCGAGCATTCTTAGCTGCACTCAAACGTGTGCGGACCTTGGCTGCGACAAGATAATGATCCGAGTTAGCCGATGTTAGCACCACGGATCGTGCGTACGTCTAGTACACTGGAAGAGTGCCTTCCGTCAATCAAAACGTGATCAATTTGGTTGCATGTTTTTTGATCGTGCTGCGGCGAAGTCAATCAACCTCATTCCGTTATCGGATGTGTTGTCGTGGAGGCTGAACTTTCGGACTGTAGGACAAAATATGTTTTCCTTACCCACCTTGGCGTTGAAGTCACCAAGCACGATTTTTATGTCATGACGGGGGCAGCGCTCGTATGCGTCTTCAAGGCGCTCGTAAAAACTTTCTTTGGTCTCGTCATCTTTTTCTTCTGTCGGAGCGTGCGCACATATTAGGCTTATGTTAAAAAATTTAGCCTTGAAGCGGATTATGGCAAGCCGTTCGTTCACAGGAGTGAATCGCAGGACATGATGCCGTATTCTCTTGCCAACTACAAATCCGCATCCAAACTCGTGCTTCTCCACATGGCCGCTGTAGTATATATCACAGGATGCTTGCCGTAAGCAACCCTGTCCCTTCCATCGCATTTCTTGGATTGCAGTGATATCAGCATTATATCTTTCTAAGATATCAATCAGTTGGATAGAGGCACCATCCCAATTTAGGGTTCGCACTTTCCAGCTGCATATCCGTAAATCATTATCAGTTTTTCGTTTGCGGTAGTCGTCATCAGATTTGGGGATCATTCTTTTATTCATTCTTAAACTTTTCATTGAAATATTTTTATTACATGGTGGGCTTCAAACCCAACGCACAACCTTTGCTTGATGGCCAAAGGAAGCCCGCCGCTCAGATTCGCCGCCAAAGTATATCGGTGTGATAGTTTTTTGACGTTTCCAGGAGACACCACGCGGAGGTTTTGAGTCGACTTGAGACGATTTCGACATGGATAATGCTGGCCTCGCCAAGTTGAGGCAGTCAGACACGTTGCCATGTGAAGATCGCTCCCTTATCTCCCTACGGGTGGGACCGCACAAAATGTTATTTAAGAGATTCATTCAAAGATGATTAAATTTCTGTGAGTTCCTGCATACTTTCGAAAAAAAATTTAGTGATTTGAAAAGTCAAAATAATAATAAACCCATCTTCATTAATTTTGTTTTTTAAATCAAATTTTTTTTTATTAATTTCAATTAAAGCAAACATATATTCAGCGTTACGGGTGGGAAATGAAAAATACTGTTAAGGTATTGCTTTTATTTAAGAGTGTTACCACTTATAGAAGTAAATGTGTCTAATTTTTTAATTGCTGCACATCCTCAGCTCCTTCAACGTGCTTGTTTTTTTTTTCTTTTTATTTCTTTATGCAGAACTCCTTGCGCTCCGACAACGTCGTTATTTCTCCGATTATATGGCTGTTGTCTGAACGCTCAAAAGAATGCAGCGACTTTATTTTAATTAAAGATTTCTTTGAGAAAAAAATAATTTTAAATTTAAAAGTGCATTATATTATGAATTCTGTATGTTTTTAATAACGAAAAAGTATTTCTATTCCGAGATAAATTTAATTTTATTTTTTTACCCCATGGTTGATATTTTCGTGGAATGGCCGTACTATCGCAGATGTATTCCAAAACGTGCAAAAAAATAGATACTTATACTGGACTGACAGTACACTACATGCTTTCACAACAATCAAAGATAGTTTTGCAAAGCAAACACTACTCAATCATATTAATAGTAATGCAAAAATTTTGTGAAAATTATGTTCAAATGATAGCTTACATCCGACAATAAAATGAACGACATAGATTAAGACCATCCTTACCTACCCTTTAACCTAAAAATCTTAAATAGTTTTATAACCTTTTTAAATGTAGACAACACAAACATAGCAACTTAATTTAAGATTTATTAAAATAAAGTATATTATTTGCGGTATTTAATAATTTTAAATGAAAATTATTACTTTTAAGCAAGACTTAATACAATTAAAAAGTTTGTATGATGAAATGTCTGCAACCGTAAACATACACTTTATTTCACAGAGATCCACGTCACCTAAGTTAATAAAAAACCAGCACTGATTTAAAAGTAGAAAAAATTCTTTAAATATTTACCTCAACCACTACTCCGAGTCTAAATAACTATCAGGACTTTTATCGCTGTCATCTTCTTTCTGCTGCGGAATTTCAAGCAACGAACGAACTTCTGCGGTAAAAACTTGGAGCTTTTTTTTGAAAATTTTTCGCAAACTGGCTATATATGGGTGAGATGATATTAACAACCTGTTCATTAAGTCCGTGTTTGTATTCACTCTTGAAGGTTTGCGGGTAAATAATTCGCGATAACGCCGGACATCTTTGTTCCTTGCCTCCTGCGCTTCTTCGGATAACTGTCCAATTGGAAGTATACAGCTTTTGATAATAGTACTACCATGGTAAAGTACTTTGTGTACACATACTTGCATGTAGTACCATGGATACAATTTTATATATAAATTTGCCGTATCCTCTGTATACTTCTTAAATGCTTCCTCATTAATGGGCAGTCCTGAGTTTAAGCTTTCCAAAATGGTGTGAAAACGACTTATGAGCTCCATATCTATGCCAGTTATTCTTGCTGATATTGCCGTCTGCTGAGTATTGCCGTCATTACTTTTACCAGATTTCGGCTTAGGCATATCAATCAACAAGCCGGTATCTTTTCGAAATTGGTTTTGAATTTTTTTTTCTTGTTAAAACCTTGTCTCTTAGTTCACCACTTGCTTGCCATTTTTTAAATTCTAAACTGTAAGATATATGCAGCAAACATTCCATGAAACGAATGTAAGCATGCAATGGTGAAAGCCCTAAGGAAAGCATATTGGAGTCAACCGTTTTGCGCAATAAGGCTTACGGATTATTCATACTCGTCGGTTTCGCTCCGCACATATAGCATGTTTGATTTGAACTATAAGCCGACAAAGCATTGCATACTTTCCCGTCAACCATGCACAAAATAAGAGTCGCTTTTACTTGTATATTCACATTTCTCAGATGAATTTCGGTTGGAGTAAGTGCAGAAATTTGATCTTCAATATACTTAACTTCTCTTTTAATTGTTTCTGTTGTTTTCTTTGCAAAAATAAATTCTATAGGACGACAGTACTTCGTTGATGACGTTGCTGGATTTTGCCAAACAATTTTTTTCTCATCAGTTGTTGAAGTACCGAATAGTTGAATAGGAACAATCGAAATAGAAAATAAACTTTCATCAAACAGATTTTCTGAAGTGAATCTTTGTTTATATTGGCTTTGCTCAGCACCATCGCAGCCCCATTTTATTATGATATTTAATTCATTTTTAAAATTAGCTTTTGATAGTTCATTTTCTTGAACTTCACATAGCCTTGTAACGGTATGGTCAATTAAAGATTGTAATTTAATTTCGGCCAAACTTTCGGTTATAGTAATATTATTTGGATAGCACAAAAGCTTTGCTAAATTAACTTTGTCATAGCTTGGATATAATTTTGGGCATATGTCTTTTGAATAATCTTTAAGTAACGGTACTGATGTTTCAATAAATTCGTATCGATTATAAGAGCGAGAGCTTGTTCAGGAGAAATACTTTAAGGAGTCTCAACTGTTAATCTTGACTTCTTAATAGTAGTGCCTCTTCTTGGGGAAGCGCTTAGAAGTTCCTTCACAAGTGCTGCTGAATTTCGTTTTCCAGCTGATATCACTTTTAGTTTAGTAGCCAGAAAAAGTGCACCTTGCTCATTGGTTTTTGCAAGTGCATAAGCCTTGTTCATTTACACTTTTTGGCAGCAATATTCGAAATTTTTGATTGGCCTACCAGCAAAATGTTTGGTTTTTGGTCTACTAAATTTATAACAAACAAATTGTGTTAGCTCTATTTCATATGAGGGCCAATCTTTATTTGCTACATGAATGCGCTCCTTTTTTCGGGAAACTTTTGTCCATCTTAGGCTTAGTTGTTGAACAAGGCTACGCACAAATGATTTTAATTTATCTAAATCAATTCTATCTTTAGATCCTAAACAAACATGTCCACAAAGCAAATTTATTATATTTTCAACTTGTTCGTTCTTAGATGTCGAAAGCCACTAATTAAAAATTTCTAGTCTTTCGCAACTAGCCGCATTTTTGTATGGCTTCTATTGGTATATAAATCAATAAAACAAATAAGCGACATAAGTGGTCTTTATTTTACCATTTAAGAAAGATTTTTCCTACGAAAATGAAAAATTATAAATTTGGTACTTACCAAAAAGGTATATATGTTTTTAATTTAAAAAAGTATTTAGAAACACTTTAACGAGTTTTTTATATATCGCTATTGTGTACACTTCAACAATTTATTTTACAAAAAAAAATATTTTATTACAACGTCTTTTTAAAAAACTACTGAGCTTTAAAACATACTCAATTTTTATTACGAGCACAGTTATTTTGTTCATGTTTTCCTTTCAATGGCTTTTCTTGTTCCGTTATAGATATATTTAGCCAAATTTTTTTTTAAGTGGATGTACTTGTAACGTGGACTATGTTCTTGCGTATTTAATAAAATTATAACCAAAAAATTAAAAAAAAATGTTGAATTAAATTACCTTACGCTTACTTGTAAGACCACTGTGCGTCGGTGGCGTGTTATAACAACAGAACAACGAAGTACTCGAACCATTAGCATTCTTTTCAAAAAAACGTTCACAATCAGAAACTAAATATAGTATATTCGACCGAGAATTACTGGCCATACGGCCGTGCAAAACAAAAACAGTTAACTGCATTTTCATAAATAGTTTTGAGATAATTGAGACTTTTGTGTTTGGTTTAAACTTTTACTTGGTTTTTGCTTTGTTTTGCTTTACCCATATGTATGGGTAAAAACGTGTAATCCCAATGTGCACAAAAACGGATGCGGATCCGTTTCGAACCCGTTACGAGTCCGTCAGAGCGGAATTTGGTTTTTTTATGTTTCGACGGATCCGTTTCGAACCCGTTACGAGTCCGTCGACGCGGAAACGTTTTTTTGTGTTTTGACGGACTCGTTTCGAAACCGTTACGAGTCCGTCGACGCGGAATCGATTTTTTTATGTTTTGACGGACCCGTTTCGAACCCACTACGAGTCCGTCGACGCGGAATCGTTTTTTTGTGTTTTAACGGACCCGTTTCGATCCCGTTACGAGTCCGTCGACTCGGAATCGTTTTTTTTATGTTTTGACGGACCCGTTTCGAACCCGCTACGAGTCCGTCGACGCGGAATCGTTTTTTGTGTTTTAACGGACCCGTTTCGAACCCGTTACGAGTCCGTCGACGCGAAATCGTGTTTTTATGTTTCGACGGACACGTTTTGAACCCGTTACGAGGCCGTCGACGCGGAATGGATTTTTTTATGTTTTGACGGACCCGTTTCGAACCCGCTACGAGTCCGTCGACGCGGAATCGTTTTTTTGTGTTTTAACGGACCCGTTTCGAACCCGTTACGAGTCCGTCGACTCGGAATCGTTTTTTTATGTTTTGACGGACCCGTTTCGAACCCGCTACGAGTCCGTCGACGCGGAATCGTTTTTTGTGTTTTAACGGACCCGTTTCGAACCCGTTACGAGTCCGTCGACGCGAAATCGTGTTTTTATGTTTCGACGGACACGTTTTGAACCCGTTACGAGGCCGTCGACGCGGAATGGATTTTTTTATGTTTTGACGGACCCGTTTCGAACCCGCTACGAGTCCGTCGACGCGGAATCATTTTTTTGTGTTTTAACGGACCCGTTTCGAACCCGTTACGAGTCCGTCGACTCGTAATCGTTTTTTTATGTTTTGACGGACCCGTTTCGTACCCGCTACGAGTCCGTCGACGCGGAATCGTTCTTTGTGTTTTGAAATAATATTCAGAACGTAAACATTAATCAACCATCGCGTTTCGATTTTAGAAAACGTTTTATAAATTGAAATTACTTCTCGTATAATTTGAAAAGAGCAAAATTTAAATGAATTTTAGCAATAATTTACTTACTTATTATAAATTCAAATAGCATTTTTTGAATTGATTCAAGCAAAAAGGTGCTTGGTTATTGAAAAACAAAAAAAAATTCGGACTGACTCATGTCTATAATTAAGAGAGAAAAAGATCGAATTTTCCTTTTTCTTCTTTTTTTTTCGTTTCTTCTTTCTCATCAGTCAGAATTTGTTTCTATTTGTTTTGTTTGTCGCGTACCTTTGAACAAAAAGGTTGTGTGGTTAAGTGGACAGCACAATTTTATTTTATGTACATACATGTATATATTTTAATAATAAATAACAAATATTGTGTTGTGGTTTATTATTAAGGTAAAAAAGTGCGGACTTGTATAGTTTTTGATAGAACTTTGCAAAACAATTTAAAGTGTTAAAAACTATTTCGCAAAAAGAAAGGTACTTGAAACGGCGTGCTTTGCTTTGTTTTGTTGTTGTTGTTTGTTGCCGCTATGTAACTGGTATTTCTATCGGCTGCTTCTGTTCGTGTCAAAGCAAATGCAAAAAAAAGGCACATGAAAAAACGGCGTCACTTGCATTGCTTTGACGTTGTTGTTTTGTAGTTTTTATATTTGTCACTGTTGCTCAAGGTTGCCAGTTAAAATTCGGAATAATTCCCACGGAAATTGGCTTTTCATACAGCACCATAAATTAATAACACCTAAATTACCATGGTATATGTTATATAAATAAAACTACAATAATTTTCCACGGATTGAAATAAAAAAATCATAGAATTAAAATTTTGTAAAAATGTTTCAATAAATGGTTTTCTATGCATTTTTTTGTTTCACATGCATATTGTTAAAAAATGGGTCCGTCGCGGATTCGTTTTATTTGAAAAAAACGAGTCCGTCGCGGATTCTCATTATTAAAAATAGCGAGTCCGTTGCGGATTCGTATTATTAAATAAAAACGGGTCCGTCGCGGATTCGCATTATTTAAAATAGCGAGTCCGTTGCGGATTCGCATTATTTCAAAAAACGAGTCCGTTGCGGACTCGCATTATTAAAAAAACGTGTCCGTCGCGGACTCGCATTATTAAAAAAAACGAGTCCGAAACGGACTCGTATATGGAGTCCGTTCCGAGTTCGAAACGGATCCGGGGAAACGGTAAAAACGATTCGAATTTTTGAGAGGAATTTCATACGAAAACGGACCCATAACGGATCCGAAACGCAATCCGTTTCGGAAAAAATGTAACGAAACGGATCCGGGGAAACGGTAAAAACGATTCGAATTTTTGAGAGGAATTTCATACGAAAACGGACCCGTAACGGATCCGAAACGCAATCCGTTTCGGAAAAAATGTACGAAGAAGCGAGTCCGTTTCGAATTCGAAACGGATCCGTTTGGCACACTGGGAACAAACGAATTCACTAACACTACCTTAGGTACCACAAACACTACTGAAACTGGTTTTCGAACAGTCCCAGTGTGCCATACGGATCCGTTTCGAATTCGAAACGGACTCACTTCTTCGTACATTTTTTCCGAAACGGATTGCGTTTCGGATACGTTACGGGTCCGTTTTCGTATGAAATTCCTCTCAAAAATTCGAATCGTTTTTACCGTTTCCACGGATCCGTTTCGAACTCGGAACGGACTCCATAAACGCGTCCGTTTCGGACTCGTTTTTTGAAATAATGCGAATCCGCGACGGACTCGCTATTTTAAATAATTCGAATCCGCGACGGACTCGTTTTTATTTAATAATACGAATCCGCAACGGACTCGCTATTTTTAATAATGAGAATCCGCGACGGACTCGTTTTTTTTTTAATAATACGAATCCGCGATGGACCCGTTTTTTTTAACAATATGCATTCAAAGCGGAACATTCTGAATTTATTGAAACATTTTTGCAAAATTTTAATTGCATGATTTTTTTATTTCAATTCGTGGAAAATTATTGTAGTTTTAATTATATAACATGCTTTAATATGGATATTAAAATGATATAAAAATGATATGATATGCCTTTGAAAATTATTTTATAATTGATTTTGAATTTCAAACGGAGAGCATCGGAAAAAAAAATCATAAAATATCAAAAAATAAAAAATAATTTTCATAAAGAAAAATTTGTTTTTCTATATATAATATTCGCACATACATATATAAAAAAGAATATTCAAACATTTATTTGGTACTCGCTAATTAATATAAGTGCACCACTGCGGTAAGTTGAACGCGTATGGTATCTTAACCCAGTTAATTAATAATAAAACCATGGTAATTTTCAATAACCAAGCACCTTTTTGCTTGAATCAATTCAAAATTTGCTATTTGAATTTATAATAAGTAAGCAAATTATTGCTAAAATTTATTTAAATTTTGCTTTTTTCAAATTATATGAGAAGTAATTTCAATTTATAAAACGTTTTCTAAAATCGAAACGCGCTGGTTGATTAATGTTTACGATCTGAATATTATTTCAAAACATAAAAAACCGATTCTGCGTTAACGGACTCGTAACGGGCTCGAAACGGGTCCGTCAAAACTTAAAAAACTATTCTGCATCGACGGACCCGTAACGGGCTCGAAACGGGTCCGTCTAAACTTAAAAAAACGATTCTGCATCGACGGACTCGCAACGGGTTCGAAACGGGTCCGTCATAACATAAAAAACCATTCCGCGTCGACGGCCTTGTAACGGGTTCAAAACGTGTCCGTTAAAACACAAAAAAACGATTCCGCGTCGACGGACTCGTAACGGGTTCGAAACGGGTCCGTCAAAACATAAAAAAATCGATTCCGAGTCGACGGACTCGCAACGGGTTCGAAACTGGTCCGTTAAAACACAAAAAAACGATTCCGCGTCGACGGACTCGTAGTGGGTTCGAAACGGGTCCGTCAAAACATAAAAAAATCGATTCCGCGACGACGGCCTTGTAACGGGTTCAAAACGTGTCCGTCAAAACATAAAAACACGATTCCTCGTCGACGGACTCGTAACGGGTTCGAAACGGATCCGTCAGAACATAAAATAACGATTCCGCGTCGACGGACTCGCAACGGGTTCGAAACGGGTCCGTCAAAACATAAAAACACAATACCGCGTCCACGGACTCGTAACGGGTTCGAAACGGGTCCGTTAAAACACAAAAAAACGATTCCGGTTCGACGGACACGTAGCGGATTCGAAACGGGTCCGTTAAAATATAAAAAAAGCAAATTCCGCTCTGACGGACTCGTAACGGGTTCGAAACGGATCCGCATCCTTTTTTGTGCACATTGGGGTAACACAACATATCACACCCAGGAACACGACCACCACGACGCCTTCTAAAACCCGTATGATACTTCATTTTTTTGTCCAATTTTTCTAACTGAAAACAAGTGGCGCGTGGGCAAGACAAAAAAATGTATTAAACAATTATCTTAATATATAAAAGACAAGCTTCCTGCTCCGTGCTCTATATCGCTCAAACTGTTATAGCTGTTATTGCTATATAAAGGCTGAACATGTTAGCCTGGAACAGAACCTGTTTCGCTATACAGTGCTTTTATTTGAAAAAAATGCCTTAAAGTATGCACTCAAAATTTATTTGAGGGGAATGAAAAATGTCATTTCGTCTGCTACTTAATTATTTTGATTAAGACCCGTCGTATGACGGGCTTCTATACTAGTAATATATATATGCTAGCAGGGGCGCAACCAGGAATTTTTTTGGGGGGTTTTATCAAATGTAGAACTTATACATTAAAAACGATTTTAGGTAATTATAGCGGCTGTGTTGTAAAGGTTAGTACGTTCAATTTTTGTACTAATGGTTCCTTGTTCAAACTTCAGGCATGGCCAGCAACATATTTTTTCCACACAAAATGTAAAACGGTCACTGTCATCACATTTTGTCTGAACAGCAGTGGTAGCGGTCGTTGTTTAACCCTGGATCACTAACCTATGGCTGAGTTGCGTCACAACTAACTCTGGGTGTCTTCCACCCACAAAAGAAATTCTCAATAATTAGGACATAATTGCTTCAACCTAAGAAATGTGATAGTTTTCAATATATTCCAGATTATTTTCGCAATTTTAGAATGTTTTGCTGTGAAAAGAATGCATATTTCTATGTAAAACAAAAATTTAAAATTAGTTCACATTTTAATGTAAAAAAAAACACGAAAATACAATAGGTTTTGAAAAAAGCGTGTCATTTGTACAGTTTAAGAGCTAGTGAAATATGAAATATACGATTGTAAAACTGAAGTTATACAGACAAAAACATTATATAAGTACTTTTTTCTCTTTAGAACAAATTTCTACCTCAAAAAGATCAGCTAAAATTATATAATTTTTGCAGTAATATTACGCTACTGGAAGAACTATCGTCTGTAGTTTTCCTATTTTTGCGAAGGCGTTGCGTTAAAGGACATACCGTTGTAAGTGCAAATTGGATATATGTGTCCTTATCAAATGTATTTATCACTGTTAGAGCACGTTGTCTTAGTTTTGCTACTAAGCTTTCTGGGTGTAATTCACCCAAAAAAAAAGTATTTTATAACTAACCTGGGTGTAAAGCACCCAAACAATTCTTATTTTAATCGCGCTGTCACGCTTTTATATTGAAGACCACTAGAAACTGACAATTATTGAATTGAAAATATTGAATAGAGATTAGATTTTGACTGTTAGTTCGTCAAGCAAGTATTGCATTAGAAATCTTAAAAAGAAAGTGTGACTGGGTGGATTCCACCCCAAGGTTAGTGATGGAGGGTTAAAGTCTGTACGGCCCAAATGTCTTGCAAGCGCTAGTTATACGCCGTTTCCAGATTTTTTATTGTTCGGCAGTTATACGAAGATTGTTAGGTCCTAAAAATGAAATTTTTTCTCCCCACAGTGAAAATTTTTCATCCATACTTCACTTCGTTGTAAAAATAGCCAATTGGCTGGCACAAGCCTTAAAAATCGTCCATTGGTGAGTACTTATTATGCTCAATTCCGAAAGTAAAAAACGCTAAATTGCTGACACCGTGGAATAAAAAACAAAAAGCCTGAATTTGAAAAAATCGCTTGAGTCCCTCGCCACCAAAATAGTCGATGAAATTACCCCTTATATCGACTTTTATAGTCTTATTCATAATCTTCCATTGGATTTTCAAAATCAGTTTCATAAAAATCCCTAAAAATTGCGCAAATATTATCCGATTTTAATGAATGAGGGCTCTTTAGTGTAGTGCAGACCTATCGTTAAAAGGTGTAGTAAAGATCGATTAAAGTCAGCATTTACTCATTGGTATAAGTAATACCGTATAACTATAATACTATGTCACTGACATAAACGGGTGAAAAATCAAACCACCATCTTTTTACCTAATAAGTCATTATTCCTTAAAATCGGATATTTTTTGACAATTTTAAGAAATTTTTTATGAAACAGATTCGGGAAAAAAAGATGAAAAATTAGGAATTATGAATTTTTTTCTCCAGTTTCGGAAGTCAATCGGAATAATTTTTGTAATGAATCACATGACTTCACTATAAACTTAATTCTTCAGAGTTTAAATTATAGATGTTAAAAAAAAATATATAAAAAAGACGAAAAATAACAATTTAATAACAAATAACAATTTAATTTCTTTGATTATTTCGGTGGCGAATGACTCAACCAATTTTCCTCAAATTCATGCTTTCTTATTTTGTTTTACTTTTGAATTAATATTTTCCACATAATTCCAGTTGCCTAGTGGGTTCCAAGCTAGAAGTTGAAAAGATAACTCAAATCAAAGTATTGCCAACAACCCCTCAGTGGTCAGAATCAGAACACAACAAAAATTAAATCGACTCCGACCCAAAAGTTAGAGTGACTCTTGAAAACAATTTCTGTATAATTTTTTTGGATCGGAGGAATCCCCATGGAGCGGTTTCTGTTCTTCTGAACCCCTTTTCTGCATAACCATTTTTTTTTTTTTTCAGAATGCAAAAAACTAAAGATTTACGTACGTAGGCTAAATTTTTTTTTAAATTTTTGGTCTTTACACTGATATATCGCTCTTCTTTCCACTGATATATCTTATGGTGTGGTTTAACCCACGATAGAATAATAAAGGTAGGCTCATATTAATATTGCTGCTCAAATGTCTAATTTTACACAAACAATGCTGTGAGTGCTATAAATGTCAAACAAAAAGGCAACAACAACAATTAGAACAATTTAAATTGTTCTAATATCGAACAGCTGATTTTGACATCTAGCTCACTTCCTCTCCAATATGCGCCTACCTTGTTATTCTATCATGGGTTTAATCAAAACTAAGTGCCACAGTTATATAAAATGTGAGAAATCGATATTCAAAAGCTCAATTATTATTTAATTGTCATACTTACTGCTCGATTTGGCAAATCTTGGTGGGTATATATATATTGGTGGGAATATATGAATTTTTAGTTACGCCAAATCGTATTCTGGTAACCAGTTATTAGTAAAATGTACGCCACATAACGCTAGAGTACCAAAATTCATGATTTTCGAATATATATTTTTTTTTAAACACTTATAATAAACGCATTTTTCATAGTACATACTCAGTTTTGATTAAACCACTCCATACGATACACCAAAAGAAAGAAGAGCTCAATACATTTACAATAACCTAAAATGCATGTGAATACCATGAAAAGTATCTATATATTTTATAGGTGTTTAAAAAAAGATTAAATAGTTTTTAAGAGTACCTCTTAGTTTTGTGTCGGTTTCCGGCTCACTTATTTTTCTTCTAATTTTATTAGAACAAAATATGACTAATTTAGTAGATTATGCATCAAACAGAATCAATTTGAAATATGCATTTGGGGTTTTAACTCATTTCATAAGTCGTGTGATTGGTTTTCATGTGACTCACTTTGATTGAATGTAGTGTCCGACCGAATATTCGGTTTCGGTTTCGGCCAGTTTCGGCCCTTTTAATCAGTTTCAGCTATTCGGCATCAATATGGCCGAAACCGAAACCGAATATTTGATCGGACACTACTAATTCGGTTCTAACATATATTTCAATGGTAGATTTGAGTTCGCTTTCATCAAAATTTTTAATGGTGTTAAGTAGAACAAAAACGTGAAAATCAGTCATTTGATTGACCGAGTGTGTGACAGTGTGAGTTGGGTCCAGCACAAAACGATAAATGTTTTTTTTTTTTAGATTATAATATTAAGTTATTTAACTTTAAATACTAAAAAGTTCCTTAAAGTGGTATTAAAATGATCTCCATATTTATTATTTTAAAGTTGAACATTAATATTCAAACGGTCATATTCATAAAAATATCTTGAAATAGATTTGAAGTGCTCAATAGTCAAAAAGCTTTTTAGAGATAAAATGCTTTTTAAAATTTTGTTATTAATAAAAATTTTGTCTCAGCTTATTTGTTAAAATAGGAACACTCTCAATTTGAAATGGGAACAGTGTCAAGAATGGTTTGTGAATTTGATAAATTCAATAATTTTTTGTGTCACAAAATTGTGTCACAATTTTATCAATATGTGATAAAATTTGTGATTTTAAATGCATGTTAAAAGCAAACAGTCAAAAAAATGTTTAATCTATGTTCTTCTCTGAAAAAATTGTCACTTATAATTTTAATTTTCAATATTTTGAAATATTTTGCCACGTTTTCATATTTTTTGAAACAGTTTGAAGTATTTTTGACAATATTTGTGCTCACATAAGAGTAAAAATTTTAAAAAGGCTTTATGAAGAGTTATTATAATCTGTTTCACTTGTTATGTTTTTGAAAGCTTTTAACTAAAAAATTAAAAAATAAATTGTTTTTAAAACAATTTTCATGTAGACATTCAGTTTCGGTTTCGGTTTCAGTTTCGGCCGAATATTACAAAAATGGCCGAAATTCGGTTTCGGTTTCGGTTTCGGCCAAAATTTTGGTTTCGGTCGGACACTAATTGAATGCTGTTTTGCTTGGTACTACAATAATTTTTGGGGGGGGTTTAAACCCCGAAACCCCCCCTTTGGCTGCGCTTATGTATGCTAGAATGGGATAGACACATGCTCACTGCCAAGAGCTAACTTTGACAGTTCAGCATCATTGTTAGTCGGCGCTGTTTCTTTTTTTTTTTGTCAGCAGCTAATTGCATTGAAAAACATTGACAGTTGACAGTTAATTTTTGACCATTAACTTGACGAGCCACGAATTGAGAGAAACATCAATAACAATGCATTGGAAATGCGATTCGGCACTTATTTTTTCTTACAATTCGCACTATATGCATATCCACTCACACCAATTGAATTTAAGCTTGCGCTATTATGCAACTCTTCTAAATTCATTTTCAATACATAAAATTGGAAATAAATAATGAAGTATCATACGGGCTTTACACAAAGATATTTCTGGCCAAAAATGAATACAGAAATTAACAAGTGGTCACAGGAAAGTTTTAGATGTCAACGTTCAAATATACACAAGCACACGAAAACAACTTCACATAAAATCAGTATACCACACGGCCGCTTTGAATATATCCGCATTGATATAGTTGGTCCTTTACCAATATCGAAAGGATATATATATCTACTTACCTTATTTGACAGGAATACACATTGGCCCGAGGCGTACCCATTGAAAGATACAAACGCCGATACGATAGTTGACACCCTTCACAGGGAATATATTTAACGTTTTGGAGTTCCATTCAAAATTATTTCTGATCGAGGAGTACAATTTACTTCAGCTACTTTCAGCAACTTCATTAAGAATCTCGATTGCCAACATATAACTACTTCAGCTTATCATCCACAAGCTAATGGCATGCAAGAGCGTTTTCATCGTCAGTTAAAGGCTTCTCTCATTGCATCAAACAATCAGACAAATTGGGTCTCAGAATTATCATTGGTTCTTTTGGGTGTCAGATCTGTAGTAGGAAGGAAGATATAAAAGCGTCACACTTAATTAATTTCACTTTCACTTAATTTCAACAATATATCCCCAAATTTGTATTCATCAGAAATGACACCATCCATAGGAAGCTTCAGGAACCCTATAATGGACCTTTTGAGGTGACAGAACGTAGACCAAAATATTTTAAAATACTTAAAAATAACTCACACGTTACAGTTAGCGTAGATAGATTAAAACCCGCAATAGTAAGCACAGAAACCACACACACACTTCCGACAAAACATAAACAAAAAGTTCCTCTTTAACTTATACCAAAACACAGTACAATTTTTTGAGGAAGAGGAATAATGTGGTGCCCTCAAAACCACATATAAAACATACAGTTAACACTACATAAAAACACTTTACACAAAAACACCTTACGTTAAAATTAATTAATAAATATAATCTAAGTTTTCTTTTCTTTCTAAGCTTTCAAAAAAATTATAAATATATTAAAGTTTACAAAAATTGTTCAAACAGAATCGTTTAAATAAAATAAAAATATATTATAACAAATAAATATCTAATTGCAAAAATATATTATATAAAAAATAAATAAATATCCGCACCAAATATATATATATAAATAAAATCAAGGCTTAAAATGGAAGCCTACCAAGAATCAATTCTACCAAGAATCCAGCTCTTCATTTTCGAAGCGAGTTTTTAAGAGCCTCTTCACTCACTTTCCGACATTCGAAATTGTATGTGCTTCGCGCATAATGTCTCCTCAATCGCTCTTCACACTTGTACCAAACATCGTGACATGGACTGCTGTGAGATATCCCCATGTGGTGGTCTTGACCGATTTGGTGCTGATACCCTCCTTGACTCAGCAATTTAAAGGCCGCGGACAACTTTATGATAGGTTGATTAGCTGTTGATTTGCTTGGTGTGAATAGTGCGGGTTATTTGCTGCTTAACACATATAAAAACACAACTTGTTAAGCCGGAAATTTTACACAAAGCTATAAAAAATAATCGCTAAATGAGGAGTTTACATTCAAATCTAGATAAGTCACATCGATCCATAAATCGATTTGTCATGTGTATGCATGATAATCGATTGCCATGTGTATGCATGGTTAGTTGTTATGTCCTGTGTTGTCCCTGAGCCCAATCCATGCTGTGGTGGGTAAATTTTTCCCACATTAATTTGTTTGGAGCCACTGGAATTCATGTCATTGAAATATTTCAATGAGATCTGGATTGTGACTTCAAATAGATTAATGCTGAGAATGTGCGAAAAAGCTGTAGTAGCTGAACTCTATTGTTATTGCATGTAAAATCCTCTTTGATAAAAATGATAAGAATACAAGAAAAATGCATTAAAAAACTCTCCTTTTCAATCAAAAGCAGACATGTCCACTGTAAATTTTCAATCAAAAACAGATAAGTCCAAGCAAGATTTCATTTGTGTAGTTTTCATTCAAATTTTAAAACCTTTTTATGTCAAAACGTTGGTATGAGTAATAAATTTAACATTTTAGCGTATTTGGGTATGCGTTCTGTAAAAAAATAAAAAGTTAAAAACAACAAACATTATTTTTACTAAAAAGGACCTTCAGGAAATTTAAAATTACTTCGCGGATTTCTTCCGATAAAAAAAAGTATGCAGAAATCATTTTAATGAGTTCCTCTGATTTTTGAGACCCCGAACGGCGGAATTTAAATTTTGATTAATTTCTAACTATCAAAACCAGACAAGCCCAAAATTGAAATTGAAAAGACGATTTTTTTTTGCACTATGAGACTATTTTTTTCGGATAATATATATATTCCTGCGGAACATAATTTTGCGTAATTAGTTTGTTTATAAAAAATGTCTGTCAAAATTGAGACTTTTTTTTGATTTCCCAACAATTCGATCTGTGTGACTTATCTGGTTTTGAATGTAAACTCTTCAAATAAGTATGCAAAACAAAATTTACAAAAACTCGATCTTGCCTTTTATCGCTTAGAGAAAAGACATTGGACTTATCCCTTATTGTTCTTAATTGAACTCGATCCACCACTTCATCCTCTTCGTACCACAATGCCACGGAATCCATTCATTCGTTGATTATCCTTTGGTTTGACAGAAAATAAATTGGAATTGTTTTTTTTTATTTGATTGCAAATAAATTTAAATTGTCGTGTTCTTCTTTCAGGTGTACATCGAAATGATACCATTTTCTACAAAGGTGCCCAGCTCCTTGCGTATGCTGATGATATCGATATTATCGGCAGAACCAAGAGAGATGAAACTGCTGTTTTCGCCATTATGGAAAAGGAATCAGCCAAAGTGGGTTTGACGGTGAACGAGGTCAAAGCAAAGAATATGCTGTCTGCAAATAGGGAAGTGCGGCGTCTACGCTCCCAAGTTACAGCAGGCAAATATAACTTTGAAGTTGTCAAGGAGTTTACATACCTTGGCACCTCCGTAAACAGCAACAACAATGTCAGCCTAGAGATAAAGCGAAGAATAACTATTGCTAATAGGTGCTACTACGGGCTAAGTAAGCAATTAGGTTCCAGAGCCCTCTCTCGATCGACAAAACTAACACTCTACAAGACGCCCATCATACCTGTGCTTATCTATGGCGCTAAGGCATGGGTGGTATCGCAAACAAATGCAGCCGCTCTTGGGGTGTATGAGAGGAAAGTTCTTCGCAAAATCTTTGGTCCTGTTCGAGTTGGCGACGACTATCGCATTCGAATGGACCACGAACTGTACGAACTCTACGACGACATTGACTTACTTCAGCGCATAACAATTCAGCGACTACGTTGGCTGGGTCATGTCTTTCGTATGGATGAAGCTCCAGCGAAAAAGGCGTTTGAAGCGAAAGCCGAGTGTCGACCACGAATAGGAAGACCATGCCTCCGATGAATTGATCAGGCCGAAGAAGCCCTAACCATGCTTGGTGTAAGAGATTGGAGACGGCGCGTGCGAAGCAGAGACGCCTGGCGAGAGCTGATGAAGTCGGCCGTAACCCGACAACCCGGGTTATTATGGCCACGTAAGTTCTTCTTTAATTATGTATACACTTTTTTCACAGTTTCTCACATGTGGTAGCAGTACTGCCTACTTTCTTAAAATTTGTTCGAGCGCTGATCAGAGTGAAGTAGTGAGTACCGATTCTCTTTCTACTCGAATTTAGCGTTCGAGTACAATCGGCTTTCGAGTCAAACTACAGAGTAACCTCCCAGTACAACAAAACTCAAAATATTATATCAAAAACCAACTAGCTTAGACAGCCAAGCGTTGCCATATGGACACTAGAGTGACCAGAAAAAGAATTCTGGTTTAATTCTTATTTATTCTTAAGAAGTGTAGAAATTAAAAAAATAGTTCAAGTGTCGAGAAAAGAAATATCTTTATTGAATAACTTTATAAAGCTTTGAACGTAGTATTATTATAAAATCAAAATGTTAATTTTAAAAATTACCGTTATCTTAGAAAAGAAAACAACATCAAAAAAGAGAGGAGTAGTTAGAATATCGGAATTTTCGTACTCTACTTACTAAATAGTACTTTAATCGTTTTTGCTTTTATTTATTTTTCAAAATATTATTTTATTAGAAAAGGCGTGAAAAAAGGCGTGAAAATCGAGCGAGCGACGAAAAAATATTTTAGGTGCATGTTTTACTGTTGCATTAGCGTAATTCAACATTTTTAAAAATTAGTACTTCCGTTATAAGGTCATAGTTTCTTCAGTTTTAGATATAATTCAATACGATTTTCAGTATGTTCATCTGAAAATAATATTTATCAAATTTGCTTACACATATTTTACTTCAGAAGTCCCGTTATTTTTATTTGACCTCTTAAAAATGGAATTAATAAAAAAATTTTGTTATTGCTTATATTAATTCGCTTATATCTCGCGAACCAATTACCGTAATAAAAAAATAATGTCAAAATCAAGTTAAACCACATTTTAAGTAATGAGAATGACCTTTGAAGCAACAATTTCATAAAAAAATTATATTGAAACACTGCATGTAAAGTTAGCTATAAAAAATGGCATGGGGACATTTTTTTTTTCAACAAAATTTTTAAGAGCATCTTTTGAAACATTATTCAAGGTTTTTCTTAAATACTTTCCAAAAAATCAAATCTTCGTTTTTTTGTCACTCTAATGGACACACCAAAATAAAACTTAAAAACAGTCCACAAAATATCTGTGTCGACAAGGAATAACCGCTAAAGTCGAGTTAGGACAAAGTGAGGTTATTACTTTCATTGCGTATTTTCGCAACGAAATACACTAGTAATCAAATTTTGTTGGGTGTACCTTGAAAATTAAATGTTTGAGGTCATCGAATCTAAACAGAAAAAGTCATGGTACCCTGACATTAAGAAGAAATTTCAATATTAAACATAAGCTTATTATTGAATTTTTAATTTTTGAGTTGTATGGGAGGTTGGCGTGTCCGTGGGTGGAATAATTTTATAAGGTTTTCGACGACTTTGGACAGAGATGGCAATATACTAATCGGTCTGAGGTTATCCAATGAAGGAGACGAGTCCGTTTTAGGCACAAGGAAGAACTCTAGCTACTTTCCAGGCTAACGGGAATGATGAAGTAGTTTAAATATTATTAACGAAAAATAGCAGGTGTCTTTGTACATAAGGCAAGATAATTTTTTTGAATTTAATGAGGTAAGTTGTCATGGCTAAAAGCATTTGATATTATATTGTAAATATCTTCAACAAGCTCATTTTCCGAAACATTTGTATACCCCCACGCGTACTGCGTAAGGGGTATATTAATTTTGTCATGAAGTGTATAACGCCCATAAGGAGGCGTGGTAGGTACACAAAAGTGTATATATTCTTGATCAGAATCACCACCTGAGTTGATTAAGCCATGTCTGTCTGTCTGTCTGTCTGTCTGTCCGTCTGTCTGTCTGTCTGTCTGTCTGTCTGTGGACACTGAAGAATGAAGAATGAAGAATGATTTAAAGCAGATTAGAACCACGCCTCCTCGCATACAACCCTTATCATGAAAACTATAAAGAGGCTAATATTTAACCTACAACACTTAAATTCGGTATTTGTATATTCTATGTCAAAACTGAGGTGTATTCGAAAAATGAGCGTCATCCAACCTCTAACACGCCCACCTCCCATACAACCCCAAAATTGAAAACAATATAAACAAGCTTCTGTCGAAGCTATATAATAAATTAAGAATTTATTCACTTTATATCAAATTTAAAGCGTGTTCGAAAATTGGGCATCATCCACCAACGAACACGCCCACCTCCCATACAACCCCAAAATTGAAAACTTTATTTATTTATTTATTTGCTAAGCCTTAGGCTTTCTAGCACTATAATAAATTAAAAAATACAAAATTTCAATGCTATTGTATAAAGCAAAATAAAATGAGGATTAGTGAATTATCAAAAGAATACAAAACACATTAATAATAGAATATACTATTTTAAAATTAATAAAATTACATATTATATTAATATAATATGTACAAATAAATTTTAAGATATTTTAAAATATTGAACAGCGAATCACATTGTGGTACAAGGCAAACATGGTTATGATCGCCCCCACTTAAAATAGCATGATGTCGGCCTAGAACGGTGGGAGGTATCGAGACAAACAAGGTGTGTACGCCACACTGATAAGCATTTGCATATATATATATATAATATAAATCGTTTTGTCATTGCTAAAGCCAATGAAAACCTGGCTAAGCAAGGTGGTATTTCGACAAACTTGGTCATATGTACCACACCAATTTCACTATATAAAGGGTGATTTTTTAGGAGCTTGATAACTTTTTTTTTAAAAAAAAAGCATAAAATTTGCAAAATCTCATCGGTTCTTTATTTGAAACGTTAGATTAGTCCATGACATTTACTTTTTGAAGATAATTTCATTTAAATGTTGACCGCGGCTGCGTCTTAGGTGGTCCATTCGGAAAGTCCAATTTTGGGCAACTTTTTCGAGCATTTCGGCCGGAATAGCCCGAATTTCTTCGGAAATGTTGTCTTCCAAAGCTGGAATAGTTGCTGGCTTATTTCTGTAGACTTTAGACTTGACGTAGCCCCATCTGACAACAACAACACGATTCACAACATTTGACAACATTTCCGAAGAAATTCGGGCTAAGTAAATGTCATGGACCAATCTAACGTTTCAAATAAAGAACCGATGAGATTTTGCAAATTTTATGCGTTTTTTTTAAAAAAAAAGTTATCAAGCTCTTAAAAAATCACCCTTTACAACGAAATGGTAGAGAACGTAGGCACTAAGCCAACTAGGTATCATTGGCCAGTTATATCAATATATATATACAATAGAGAGCTGCATGAATGTGTTTGAAATGCGCCTCAAAGCATTAACTTGCTTTGCAAATACTTACTCTCATCTTCATTGATCTTGTAAGACAAATGAATGAGCGTATCGAACATTTGAACTCAGAGCAAAAGAGAAACAAAACATAATCAAGACATTTGTGTGCTATCTACCCATAAGAGCGTGCTCACTTAGGCTGTGCTCACACGTTGATCAAATGATTGAAGAATAACGGGATTTTTTTGTGCATTTTACTCTCTCTGAGAGTATTTGAACGAAGTCTGCTCACACGTGGTTGTTTGATTGAACCTCCGAAGCAGGCTTTTCTGCTACCTACTGTTTGCGGTTAGTATCATTTTCCTACTGTTTTATTTCGCTGTGTTTTGTCGTGCTGTCTGCATAAAAGTTTACAAAAATTGAGAACGGCAGTGAAAATTTGTATTTTTACGGATTGAAATTGATTTCGTTAGGAAATCAATATGCCGGATATTTTTGTTTTTCTTTGGAATGCATTTATACAATATTCGGTCAGCTGTCTTGTCCACGAAATGGTAATTTTTCACTTTTAATATTTTAAAAACAATACACAACACTCTACACTCACAAACATTTACTCCTTTTTTTACTCATAAAAGTACTTTTTTGTTAAATCTACTACCTTCTTATCAATAACTTACTACTAAGCAGCAGCCGAGTAAAAGTTTGCAACGCTTTGCCTGAATGATTCAGGTCTAGAGCGTGGTCAAAACTTTGAATGAAGCGATGACGTATTCAGAGTTCATTTTCTCTCTCGCAGAGAGTTCATTTTTTTTTAGCTGGACAAACAACAACAAAGTTGAGTTCATTCAATCATTTGATTAACGTGTGAGCACAGCCTTACAGAAACTATTCGAATATTGAGTGCAATGCAGTGAGTATACTGAGTGAAATTAAAAGGAGTTCAAACAAATTAATATGTATGAAAATCTATGGGTTTTATTCATGGAATTAAAATAATTTATTCTGTTGGCGTATGTTTATGTGTAGTTTTCAGTATGTATTAGTTGCTTATATTATTTCCATCATTTTTACATATAAGTTTTTAAAATAAAATTTAAATTTAAAATAAAATATAAAGAGAAAAAAGTAAAGGGAAGAAAATACATTAAATGCTTATATCTTCTTGCAATTCATTGTATGCATCAGCTTTATCAATATTAGCGTGTAGAAACATGATTTGGTTTACTGATACAGGGTTGGAGCCAATAATATTTCTTTTTTCTGAAATTAGTTGTCTTGCTTGAGAAAATGTTCTTTCGGAGGCGGCACTACTTGCTGGAATCGCCAATATTTTGCAGCTCATTTTATAAAGTAGAGGAAATTCCTCTCTATGTATATACCACCATTCTAGCAGGTTGAAACTATCATGAAAACTTATATTTGTGTGTTCATATTTTTGTAATTCTCTTAGAATCCTTTCATCGTTTGTTAATATTTAATTTTGTTGAACAAAGTCAACGAAGAGTTCAGAGTTATGCGACGACTGCAAAGATGTCGAAGGAGTTTCTTCTGCTTGTTCATTTCCAACATCGAATTGACTATGCATTAGTTTTTTGCATTCAACCATAATCAAATTTTTTTCGGTATCATTAAAAGACCAATTTTGTGATATATAGTTATGTTTTTTAAAACTAAAGTGTCCAAGTAAAAAATAAGCTTAGTTTTAAATTCTCGTATAACATCGGCATCTCCACCTTCGACTTGACAAACCTTCTTCAAGCGATGGATATATACTATTGCTACATGAATGGTGGCATAATTTTGACCTTCTAACTTTTTAGATGCCTCTTCGAAAGGTAACAAAATCTTGATTATGGAACTTAAATTGCAAATTAAAGCTATTTAGTTCCCCTTTTTCTTGCAAAATATTAATTATTTCCACCCAATTTTTTTCAATCCTATCAAATAAATAATACATAGTGTTCCATCGCGTGGGTGAGAAGCTTTTCAAAGATATTTTCAAATTAGAGTTGATACCCGATTTTTTGAAATACTTAACAAGTTTGGATGACATTATGCACAATTCAGCCACTTCAGGAATTGCTTTCATTGATTTTTCCAGCGTGTTGTGCAGCAAATGATTAATGCAAAAAATTTGATTGTGTGCACGAAAGGCCGCAACCATATTTGCACCTCTGTCCGTAACCATAACGCCCTTGTCATCGAGTTCACATCCAAACTCATTAAGCAAATTACGAACCTTAACATAAATATTTTCACCTACATGTTATAAAGACATTTGTAAAACACATATATTAACATACAAAAGAAAACTATACTTGTGAATCTTTCATCCATTGATTTCATTCCAAGAAGTCGGCTAATCAATATTCCATTTTCTATAAAATGAATTGTTAAAGATATGTATGAAGTTCTCAAATAACTATCAGTCCATATGTCTGACGTTAGCCCATATCCCATTTGCTTCATTCTTAATACTTCCGCTCTTATTTTTGTAAAATAAAAATGGCTAAGTTTTTCTACATTTCTCGAAATAGTTGTTGGACTCGGTAAAAGTTTATCAACATCAACATTCTGTCCATATCGTGCCCCAATTTTAATTAAAAACTCAGCAAATTTTTTAAGGCCAGAATCTTCAACAATTTTAAATGATCGACAGTTCTCTATTGCCCATTGAGTAACGATACGAATTCCAGTTTTCTTTGTTTCGGTATCTTCCTCTATTTTTTGAACAGTAATATCATCTTCATGTCGATAAGTAACATAACATTTATGTTTTACAAGGTTTGATGTACTCTTCTTTATAAACTTATATATATTTTTACAGAGTCTGCATGCAACTAAATTCTGAATTTCATCTCCAGTCCCAGTTTCAATTTTTCCGAAAACTTCCCATACTTTGCTTCTTCCCCTTTGTGGGTTAATTTTAAATTCACCGCTTAAAATTCTATTTTTAATAACAGTTCGATTTAAATCACCAATAGTTATAAAAGATTCCTCGTTTGTAAGTAAATCGTTCGAAGATACCTGATTTATAAAAGAAAATCTTTTTTAATTTTTATTAACAATATGGATTTAAAAATGCTTAGTTTTGTCTGGGCAGGTGGCAAACAGGCCCGTAGCGAAGGGGGTTTTAGGGTAATAATCCTCCTTATAATCAAAAAGTATAAAAAATAGAGAATAATAAATAAATAAACAAATAAGAATTTTTTAAAAACAGCTATTAGCTTAGTTAGCAAGCAAAAACGCTTGATTTACATCAAATAATATAACAATTGTTTTCACAATTGTGTCAAGAAACAAACAAAATAATCTTCGATTTGAAACTCTTCAAGAAATTTTAAGCTATGACCTTTTTAATTACTTTATTTATTTATTAAAAATTACTCAAGTAAAATTATAAGCCATTGCAATCTGTTTTAAATTTTAGTTTAAAAAATAAAAAGCCTGCAAAACTTTGTAAAAAAGTCACAAACCCCCTCCCCCTCCCCTCCCCCAATTAAATTCTGGCTACGGCCCTGCGCGAAACCATCGATATAAACCAATTCCAAGAAAAAAAAAGAAAATAATTTTCGACACAACAAGCTAATAGTTAACTACAGACAAGAAAATAGTTTACATATCATTCTATTTTTCTGTTAACCATAGTTAAATTTTTACAATTATTATCAAAATCTCTTTTTGAATTAATTTACCTCATTCTCTGCCATTTTCACTGATCAATTTCGGTTCAGTGAAATAACGCCCAATGAAATAACGCCCAAAAAATTTCCATACAAATTTGGGCGTTATTTCATAATGAAATAAGGCCCAAAATTTTGGGCTTTATTTAATTTTATTTGGGCCTTATTTCATTTTTTATTTTGGGCTTTATTTCATTATGAAATAAGGCCCAAAATATTATAAATGATTTGCTTTGAAAATATTTTGGGCCTTATTTCATTTTTGATTTGGGCGTTATTTCATTTATTTTGGGATTTATTTCATTTTTTATTTTGGGCGTTATTTCATTTTTTATTTTGGGCGTTAATTCATTGGGCGTTATTTCACTGAACCATCAATTTCACTTCACTTTCAATTTGTTATTTAACACAACAGATCAACACTTAAACTGAAAATCATTCATTGCACTCACTATACCCATGAAATTTAAGACGCCAAGAGCTGCACGTGCTATAATTCATTCGAATGCACAGAACATTAGAGAAAGCAAATAGAGTGAAACACACCAAGAGAAGCCTAAGAGTGTTATACTCTTACTCTTTTAACACAACAGATCAACACTTAAACTGAAAATCATTCATTGCACTCACTATACCCATGAAATTTAAGACGCCAAGAGCTGCACGTGCTATAATTCATTCGAATGCAAAGAACATTACATGGTTGAATAACAAGGTTGCTGCAAGACTGACTGTGCTCTCTTTCGCATATCCGAAAGTGTCAAAATCAACTGGCTGTCGGAAAACAGAACAACAACAACAACAGCTGAAGCAGTTCGCTTTGACATTTGCGGCAGTCGCGCTCTCCGTGTTGCGGCTACCTTATTCAGTGTACCCTGGAACATTAGAGAAAGCAAATAGAGTGAAACACACCAAGAGAAGCCTAAGAGTGTTATACTCTTACTCTCTTTAATCTTCTGATGAGTTATTGTACTGAACTCTTGCTTGCATGAATGATATAAATGGAGTACACTTCATCACTGTATTCACTGAAGATTGACGAAATGAATGCATTCATGCAGCTCTCTAATATACAATAAAAATCGTTCTTGCATGGTTGTAGGAAAAAATCAAAAATGTACAACCAGTGCGGTACGGCTGAAAAATGAATTAACATTCACCAAGCATGTTCGATAAGAATAATTGAGGTCAACAGGTTCAGGTCCATTCATATTAGTGTAGTTTAATGTAGTTTTATATCCATCACTAAGTGAAAATTATGCATCCTTGGAAAAAGCGTGATCAGACTCAGCGGCGGTACTGCAGGTAATCTATAATTTTATGTTTAATTGAGTACATGGATTCATTTAAAGAAATAACATCTGAAACGAAATTAAAGTCTCCGCAAGCGCTTCTTAGTGGTTCATTTTGCAAGTAATTAGTTCTACAAAAGTTCATAAAAAGTAGCTCAAAAGACCTTCTAGGACGAAGAGGAACATTAAAGTAAATTTTACTAAGTAAATATGGACTGTTAACATATCCATGTAAAAGTTTTATAATCCAACTAACATTTAGCATAATTCTCCTATTTTTTAAAGAAGGAAAATTAATAAGCTGCAATCGATATTCATAAGAAGGTAAATTAAAGTTTGAATCACAATATAGATCGCGTAAGCAGAATAGAAGAAATTGCTTTTGAACAGATTCTATATCGTCAATGTAACACGCATAAAAAGTTGGCAACTCTTCGAACAAAGAGGTTGATCAAAGTTTCCTGGTCCGATTTTAAAGCTATTTCTTCATTCAAACTGATTGAATTAAAATTAAAATTAAGTTTGAACTGATAGAATTTTATAATAAACCTTATAATAATAACAGAAAATTATAATAAAAGTGAAATACTACTAAAAAAATATTAAAATGCCCCCATAAAAATCGCGTGTAAAAAAAACTTATAAAGCAAATTGCTTTCAATGCAAATTGCGGGTGGAGACGAGTGATGAAGCAGTGCAATGTGACAAGTGTCAAAAAACTATGCATGCTCAATGCAGCAAAATGGACAAGCGCCAACTAGAAGAGCTCATGAATAATGCAAGCCTAGAATATGTGTGTCATTTTTGCGAAAAATCCGAAAATACTTTAATTTCTACAGACTTAAATGAGATCATGTTGAAATTGAGCCAGCTGGATGAAATTAATAAAACAATTCAATTCATGTCATCTCAATATGACTCTATTCTAAAAGGTGTTGCTTCTAATAAAAAAAAAATAGAAACGATACAAAAAGAAAATCGCGAGTTGCGTGAAGAAGTCGAGGAATTAAAAGTTTCTCTTAAATATTTAAATGATGAAAGAGTTCAAAATTACTGCGTTATTCGAGGGGTCAATGTTTTAAGTGAACAAACAACAGCTGCAGAAACTGTGATTGATATTTCGAAAAAAGTCGGTGCGAATATCGAATCCAATAACATTAACCAAGCATTTTTCTTGAAAAATAAAATCTCTCCAAACAAAAAGTCAATTGTTGTAAAGTTTGCAGACAAGAATAGTAAAATGAAACTTATGTCCGTTAATGCAGATCTTAAGTATATAGAAGATATGAAGAATATGTATATTAATGACTATTTAAGTAAAGAAATAATGCGTTCGTTAAGTCATGCAAAATCTCTCAAGACGATTGGATACAAATTTGTTTTTGTGAGAACGAACAAAGTTTTTGTGAAAAAGAGCGAACAATCAACACCGAAAATAATAAGAATCTTGGATGATGTTGAAAAATTGTTGCTTGCTTCTTCTGGTTCATCAACAGGTCGAGTTAGAACTTCGCTCTCTGCCCCTGCTGCTCTGGATGCTGGTGCCATTAGTTATGAAGAATGTGAAGAATGTGAAGATGAAGAAGAAGAATAATAATAGTAATGCCAGTTTATTATATTTTTTTTTTATTTTTTTTTGTAGTCTTATCATTTTGTTTTACTTTTATGCTTATTTAAATGAATAACAACCAATACTTTAAAAAATTGAAATGTTATGAAGAATATTTGAAAAATATATCTTATAGTTTTCTCAATATTATCTCCCTTAACATAAGACGCGTTTCTTCAATAAACAAATTTAATAAATTTAGAATTTGGCTTAAAATCTTTTTTTTCGTTATATCTTCGGTGTTTCTTGTTCGATCCGGAAGATTTTATATCTGTGTGTTTGTTGGTGTTATCCAAATATTTTCTGGTGTTTTTTCACCTCAAATGTTTTTTTTTCGACTGATTACACAATCGATCTTCGTTTCTACCATATTATCCTGCACCAAAAAGTCCAACAAATTAAAGCTTTGAAAAAATCATAATAACCATGGGAAGAAGTGAAATCGAAAAATGGATTTTAGAAGCACTTCCGACCTATTTTGCAAAGAATAACAATTTGGATCATAATAAAATTTTTTTTGAATTTTCGAAATCATTTCGGGATTCAAGGTGGCTGTAACGCTCGCAACTGTCAAGTTTCGCGAAAATGTGCCCCAATCGATTTTCGTCAGTGACTGCTGTGGCCGAGTTATGTACTATTTGAACGAACGCTCCGTGTTTTGCGAATGGCAAAGATAATCTGTCGAAAATAAAACGTGATACAAGCGGATTAAATTATGACGTCAACATTACATCATTCAATTATATAACTAATGTTTTCTGTGGTGCTCACCTGGAATTTTAATGATTTCGTCTGAATACTGAAGATCAGACAGTTGGTCTTGCTTGTAAAACTGGAGACATGGCGGCTCAGTGATCTGAACTCTTGACCAGTCGATCATTTCAGTGTAAGTTGTGCTGCAATAGTTGATGTGGGGTTGGTGGTTGGGACCACGAAATTGCCGAATTTGGATTCGATTGTGGGTTCTCGACACTATTGGTATTTTTGCGCCAGCCACAATGTTGAAACTTCGTCGTATATATTTTCTGTGAATGCACTGCGTTTGACTTTTCAATTATGCTGAAGGAACAACGCGTATTCCACCACATTTCGTTTTGTTGGTAATTTTGTTCTGTCCATTTTATTGATCACTGAAAAAGATCGATGCATGCAGGTTTAGTGTGTGGCTTAGCATGCTCGGAGCCCAGGTTCTATCCCCAGCTGGATCTTAAATCTTAAATCTTAAATCCGGATTTCCGATTTCGAAAATTAAAAAAAAAATTTATAATGATCCAAAGTGTTATTCTTTGCAAAATAGGTCGGAAGTGCTCCTAAAATCCATTTTTTCGATTTCACTTCTTCCCATGGTTATTATGATTTTTTCAAAGCTTTAATTTGTTGGACTTTTTGGTGCAGGATAATATAGTAGGAACGAAGATCGATTGTGTAATCAGTCGAAAAAAAAACATTTGAGGTAAAAAAAACATCAGAAAATATTTGGATAACACCAACAAACACACAGATATAAAATCTTCCGGATCGAACAAGAAACACCGAAGATATAACGAAAAAACCAAAACAGCACCATAAGGACCACTTTAAAAAAAAAAAAAAGAAACAGTTTCGATAGTATCGTAAGTGTAGACGTAGAATTCCGTTTAAGTTGTAACCTCTTCTACTTTGTCTCTTTGGTCCGATTGTTTTGTCCATTTTACACGTATTTTTATTGATCTTCCGAAAATTAACAAATAAATGAATAACACTCAATAATGGACTACTTATCGAGGCCAAAACAAAGAAAAATTAAAAATTTAAGTATGATTAAATGAGCAAGCAAAAAGAAACAAGAAAAATTTAAAATTTTTTCGATCATTTCGTTAAGTTTGATAGGTTGAGTTTATTGACTTAGTTAAAAAGAAGGCGAAGCAAACGCACTTTCCATTGGTGCCATTTTCGTCTCTGCCCGATATATAGTTTGCAAGCTATAGTCAGTTGAACTACTAATTTCAAATTAATATTAAGACCCCGATTTTAAAAAATCGTATGGAGTCTATATTTCACGCTGAGCACATGTTCTTTCCTCTCGTCTCTGTCTGATATTTAATTTGCGAGCTACACTTTCGTCTCTGTTCGATGTATAGTTTGCGAACTACATTCGCTAGTGCTAGTGGGATGTGGAATGCAATTTAATTTGCATTAAAAACAAAAATTAATATTTTACGCCATCTATTGGGTAAAAGCATAAAACGAAATATGATCCAACTCGTTTTTTCATAAGAGTTAAATCTAACCGGATCACAGACCCATTTCGTTAAATTTGATAGTTTGAGTTCATTGACTGAGTTGAAAAGAGGTTCATGACCTCTGGTTTCAAAATAGTATACTAGAACAGTAGTGCATACATAAGCCCAATGCTTACAATGCTTAAACAACGAAATAAAAACAAAGAAAGCAGCAGGCACATTATAAGCAGCTGATGATTGATTTTCTTATATAAAAACATGCATTTTTCTTCTTGTATTTTACTAATTTGTGACTTTAATATAATAGTGACAAAATCCAATATTAGATATTCATTCAGCGCAGGATATATTTGATATTTTAATATATATATTATCTTTGAACAATGAGTATTAAAGACTGTAGGTATACCTAAAGTATTCGTCAAAACGTTGCCTTATGACCTTGAAAAAATCTGTTAAAACGACCCCATACAAACCGTGCTGTAAGACGTAATTCTACGTCAAAAATGTCTTTCAAATATCTAACGATTGAGGCGGGGTCAAAATAAGTATATTTTTCTGTCATACAAGGTGATACGGTCTAATGTGCAGTGAATGCCGTCTCACGTGCTAAGAATATGTTTTTATATTGAACTGAAGCGGATAGCTGAAATCCGGCAATGTATGCAAAGTACGTAATTTAGCATTAAAACCACAATTCAAGGCATGTGCGCGAATTCATCAACTTGTGGTGCGTGTAGGAATCCTTTATTTCTTAATTTGTTTGTTTTCTAGATGGCAAAAACATTGTGAAATCAAAAGAAGAAAGAAATCGGTCGTTAGCCCTCGTTCCAGCTATTTGGGAGAATTGTGGAAAGCTATATTGGCTAAAACTCAAGAGCGATAACATGGTCAATAATGTTATTAGAATCATGTTGCTCTTGGTACGCGTGAAGAAGAGTGGATCAAGTGTGCAACAAAAGTGGTGGCAACGAACATTGTTAGCTACGTTGTTCAAAAATAAAAATGATCAGTCCTTCTGAAGCAAAATGATACATATTCCACCAGCGATGTGGAGAACACTATTCCTCCTAAATGCCGTCGTATTTCAAGAGCGAACCTGAACGATAAACATAATTCTACTATGACTTAAAAAATTATGGCATTTTAATATTAGTTTATAATTCTTAAAAAACATATTTTCCAAGAATTATTTTTAGAGCTTGATGCCAAATAATTTATTTAAGCCAAACAAGTTGCTACAACAACAATGTTCTTTGCAGAACAAACCGAGCAGACTAGACCATGGTTTCGTCGGACGCTAATCCGACTCATCAGTAGTCTCTGTGGTTTATGCAGTCCACTAACTTAGATAAGCTAATTAGCTCAAATGCAGTAAAACCAAAACGGAATTACCCAAAAAGCTTTTCACTTATTCAAGCAGTGTTTTTCTACTCTTTTGCTAGTTGCAAAATTTCAAAAAATTGACTACATTTATTCTGCAAAGCTTTTGTTGTTGCGGATTTTGTTTCTTTCTTTATCACATTTTACTTCTTTCAACAGCAGGAGCTTCTGCTGTTGAAAATTCGTTGGAAATGAGCGAAAATTCTGTTTGCTCATCACATATGATCGCGAATGCACCTGAAGATAAATATTAGAACTGATGCCCAACGGTTCAACGCATCAGTTTTGACTTGGCGACCAACAGATTTCATGTGCTCAGATGAGTGGTGGTGCTGCTCAGTAGTAAATACTTTTCGAAAACAGCAGCAAAATAGAAAATTCACTTCAGGACTTTGAGTCCACTCCAGTGGTAACCAACGAGCAAACGCGTCTGTTAATTTTGTTTTTTTCTAATGGTTCCAAAATAGATGGCTCATTTTGCAGAAGATCATGCGCGCACCTCTTATTTAAGAGGGAACAATGTTCCGTTTGATCTCATTGACAAAGTTTTCACCAGAACATTTTCGATTGTATTTCTTGGACGGGCATAGAAGTTATACAGAAAGAAGGAATGCTTCAGCAAGTTTGTCCGCATCCGGAAATTCTTCTTCAAGCTGTGCCATTCGGTTGACAAAAACTATTCCATGGCCATGTGCGATGAGTAGTTCAAGAATGTGGCCATTCGTACGAGCGGCGCACGAATGCAAGTAAAAGGAACTCGCGCTTCTCGCACAAAAAATCGAAAACGTTCTAACCACACTACCGTTCCAAGCAAACCCAATGACGATGATATTGAAGATGATCTGGAGGAGCCGAAAATGGGTTAGGAGATTGAAAATTCCAATGATAGTGATCATTTCGAAAAGAGCGGCATTTCCGCCCCCCCCCCCCCAACATTACCATTACGAAGCCGGATATAGTATAATAAAGAGATATAGTATGTATAGTATTCTAGAGAAGACATGTTGGAGCAGTTATTGGAGGTACGTGAAAACTTAATTTTTTGTGTGAACTTCCGTTGCTGGAGTTTGATTATTTTTCCTTTATTTTTGTAGACTTAAATTTTTACGAAGACTGACAAATCATCCAGTGGTTACGAAAGCCCCAAAGAAATGGACAGAAAGTGATCGCAGTCACGGTCGAAAATATATATATATGCAATTAATGAAAGTGACCGATTTATTGATTGGCCCTTTCTAACTCATAAGAAAGTAGGAAAGTTTTTTCACTACTGTGTTTTTTCAGGGTTTTCCATAAAAAAATCGTCATAATCTGAATTCTCACTGTCAACACAAATATAGTGGTCAGAATAATTCATGTTTTTGGCGTTTGTGGCCATTTCATCTTTGATTGGTTCCAGCACAAATTTTGGTGAAGCAGGCACTAAATTATCGAGTGCAGCAGTAATGTCATTACTGTTCAAACGGTTGAGTTGCATTTACGACAATTTTTGTCATTGCAACAATTCCACCTTTTTCTCGAATGATTCACGTTGTGATTTCAAGTTTCGGTAATATTTCTCTCTTCTTTTAACTTTTCTCCAAGAACGAATCATATTTACAATTCCTAAAAACTTGAACAAAATTTGTATGCGTCGAGATTGAATGCAAATGATTGTTTGCACGACGGCATACTTTCAATCATTTTATTACTTTAAAAGGCTATATTTTATGACAAGACAAACAAAAGAAAAATATGATTCGTCTTCGACGTATGGTTGTACATATCACAGCTAGCCTAATGGATATCGTGTATGAATATGGAACGTTAGGACGTTGGTTCGAATCCAGGTATAACACGCAAACAGAAAAAACATTTTTTAATTATAAATATATTGGCAATATTATAACTCTAATAATAATAAAAAATTATTATACATAAAAGAATTAAAAAAAATAACAAATTTACCTATTTATATTTATTTTTCAAGCAAGTCTTTTTTGAATCTTTGTAAGGAGTATTCTAAAGTCCTTTGAAATTACTCTACACAACAAATTTGTCTTGAAAGTCATTATTTTTTAAGTCTATGTAAGGTTCCTTTTAAAGACCTCTCAAAGTTAACTTACCAAGTATCTTCAAATACAATACAAAGGGGACCATGTCTTAATATCCCATACGCCATATTGGCCTTATAAGCCTCTATTAAGAACTTATAAATACAATTTCCTGTTTTTTACTTATCTTTTAAAGGTCTGTAAAAGAACCTATAAATATTTTTTGTGTTACTAGGGTATTTCAATTAAGTTTTCAAAAAAAAATACTTTGACTGCTAGTTTTAATTTTATTTTTATTTATTTTTATTTATTTTTATTTATTTAAGTGCAGTTTAAAAACTGAAAACCCTCGTATGAGTAAATTTCTCTGCTCACTTACGGCACGTAGCGAAACGACACGAAACTACAAAATATAACTAACATGTGTTCTTATGTATACATGCTCAGTAACCTTAAACGAAACGGCGACGACTGTTGACGCCGGTGGGAATCGTTGCAAAGAATTCTGACCGACTTGTCGTTCGCTTTGTTGACAAAAAATCAGCTGCATGAGATGGATTCCGAAACAAAATTGAAGCCAAGCCGAAATGTTTTATATGACATGAGTCACAAAAATTATAGCAACAAAGATATAAAAATCAATTGAAGAGTGTTGTACTCATATTTAAGATTGATTTGTTTTGAATTGTTATTGCCGCGGATACGCTAAGTGGGCAACGGGCTTAATTCAGCTTGTCAAATTGTGTATGGTGAATTACGTTGTTCGGGTATTCATGCAAAGCGGCAAGCTTATATTTTGGGCAATTAGTTATTTTTATCAGGCAGATTGTGTGAACGTCACCTAAAGTTGATAGTGCATTTGCAAAGATATGGAAGCTGTTAACTTGTCAACAGTCAACTTTAATAATACATCAAATAAAAACAATTTGAAGAATATTAATTCGATTAAGTTGATTTCAGAGGATTTCCCGCAAAAAAAATTTATAAAAAAAAATTGAATGGGCCCTTAAGCAACGACAACAATTCATGGCTTTGAGGGTTTAGGGGAAGTGCATATTTGAAGATAGCGTGGGCTGATGTTTACATTAGCTTAAGGCTTGCTTTAATAAGTTGTTAATCTTGAATGTTTCTATCATACCAAAGAGCTGAAACGTCTAAGTTATGTGAAGCAAACCTCCTTATAGGAATTTTTCCGGGAATTGTAAACAAGAGCTAACCTAAAAAACGCTTAGCACCATTAGAATAAGCTTACTCGACTTAGGTTATCCCCTCGAGCACAGCGAACTGATAAAGTTTCGCAACACTTAAAGAAACATACACAAGAGAGGGCAAACAATAAAGTTGTACTAGTACGAAAAAGTACTAGTCATTTTGTTTCTTTGGACACGATCGTCTGTCAAAATATATAGCAAGGAAGAACGCGTTCACCAGCATCC
This sequence comes from Tetanocera ferruginea, assembly GCA_958299015.1. Classification (NCBI taxonomy): domain Eukaryota; kingdom Metazoa; phylum Arthropoda; class Insecta; order Diptera; family Sciomyzidae; genus Tetanocera; species Tetanocera ferruginea. The sequence continues at coordinate 87,746,575 of OY282641.1, read as the reverse complement.
ATTGCATACAATTAATTTTCATTGGTCACATTCAGCGTACTCAACAATTTTCAACGGTTAATTCCAAACTAAAGACAAACATAAATATACATGAAGTTCCGCATAAAAATGAATTTAAACATAGAAAATTATTAATTGTCGGAAAAGTTTCCATTGGTATTTGAAACAATGCTTGACATGTCATCAATTTGACAACTTTTCTAACATTGCGATAACTTCGCTTCCCGATGTGTTGCTATCACAACAGTTGACACAGCTGAATGTAGCCAACGCAAATAATAACGAACAGCTGTTTTTGACAGGAACACATTTTCTTTTAGATGAGAAAATCAATAATTTTCAATAACGGTATTCACGATCTGGAGTTTTTGTAGTATTTTTATTAAATTAAGAAGAATTTGCTATAGATTGTGAGCACTCCTACAATGCAGTGCTGTCATAGACCGTCAAGCCAGCTGTTTGTCAAATACACAAATACTACGCAAAATTTACAATAGAGTTCCACCATTGTAAATTAAGCATTTATAGTAAATGGAAAATGTATATGTTTTGCTTGCGTACAACTATCAAATTTACTACAAATATCAAACTTATCAAAAAAACAGAATATCATACCTTAAACTCCAGATCGTGTGTGAATTAGATAAGAAAAATCAGTCGTGTAACACTTTGAGCAAAAAATCACACACGTATAAAAATATCACGCAAAATCACACACAGAACAGAAAATCACAAAGAACAGAAAATCACTCAAAAGCATATCCCAACCAGCAAGGAACGCTCAAAATTAGGGTTATACAGCGAATTCTCTAAGCTGCTTTGCAGTGTAAGCAGCCAAAAATGTAAGTAAATTTTCGTACTTTGAGGTACAAGCTAGTATGTTGCATAGACTGCTAAACAGCTTTCTGATCGAACTTCGAAAATTTTCAAAAATCTATTATAGTCGTACAAATTCGAAGAGGCAAAGAATTTGAATTTTTAAATATATATATATTTTTCTTTTTTTTCTGATTTTCGTTTTTATTTTTTTTTATTTATATATTTTCTTCTCCTTTCTTCTTTTTTCCCCATTATCGTTTTTTTTCTTAATTTGTAACCATCTGATTCGCAGTGAAAAACTTTTTATTAAAATTTTGCCTTTGCCAGGGTTCGATCTCGTGCCTCGCCGATTTGTAGTCCGACGCCTTAGCCACTCTGCCATGTCGATTTATATCGAGACGAAGATTTTTTTTCATTTATACAGCTAGTTCTGTCGTAGGTATCAATAAGCAGCGTTAAGTTGAAAAATTAGGTAGAATCGAACCATTAAGCAGCTTTAAGTTCAAAATAAATGTAAAGAAGATGTACAAGCGACACTTCAGAACTATTTTTGAACTTAATTATCTTAAACGTGCATAGAGGTATAACTTGTTACTTTTGGAACTATAAGTTCTATCGCCTGAAATTACCACCATAAAGCAGCTTTAGGTGTGGCAAGTTCCACAACGTACCTTTAAGCAGCTTTAGGCGTGTCAAGTTCTACAACGGACCATAAAGCAGCTTCGCAGTGCCATGGAACTTATTTTGCCTCTTAAAGCAGCTTTAAAGGGAACTCATACGTTAATTTCTACTTATTTTGCTGGTTGGGATGTAGTGTTCTCATACACACTACATATACATACACACTACATACAGATAATACGATAAATTCAAAATACACTTTACACTTTCTACTTGCTTCAAAATTAATTTTTTATATTTAAATTATCAAAAATTTTGTATTCAAATATTTCAATTTTTATTTTCAGATGTTGAAAATATTTCATTATAAAAAGTCATGTTCTTTTAAATAATAAAAAAATTACAATCAAAATTTGTTATACAATTATTATTAAATAAAATAATAGAAACAAATCAAAATGGTTTTAATTTAAAAATACATAAAACCATACATATATGTAAGGCCATTTCCTCACGGAGCAATTCAAAAGTAATGCAATTGCAACAAATGTTGCTAACCCATGTTACTATACCGAAACCTTCGCATGGAGAAACTTTTTCAAAACTAGTTGGCAGCACGTTTGAGATAAGTTTTATGCAACGCAGCATGCTGCAATTTATATCACCAACTTGTTTTTTTTTTTTTTTTACTCTGTACAATGCTAAAAATTAAGCTTAATTTTGTTGCAGCTCTTTTACTGCAACCAACAATCTGCTGTTTATATTATTTTTTAATGTACAGATGGACCCAAATCTTTTTTGCCGTTGTTTTTATCGCTTATAGTAAAATAAAAGGAATTATTGTACTTTGGGGCCCACGCCGCTTGTTTGTTTTGGGCCCTCAGGTAAAAATATGTCTATTTCTATAAAAATAATCAATGTTGTGTTGTAACATAATTTGCTCTCCTGAAAGCATAGATTGCAGTTATGTTTTCAATTGCAGTGGTTTGAAACTTCATAAATAATTGTGTTGCAATTGCAACACTTAAAGAAACATACACAAGAGAGGGCAAACAATAAAGTTGTACTAGTACGAAAAAGTACTAGTCATTTTGTTTCTTTGGACACGATCGTCTGTCAAAATATATAGCAAGGAAGAACGCGTTCACCAGCATCCATTGCATACAATTTATTTTGGTCACATTCAGCGTACTCAACAGTTTTCAACGGTTAATTCCAAACTAAAGACACACATAAATATACATGAAGTTCCGCATAAAAATGAATTTAAACATAGAAAATTATTAATTGTCGGAAAAGTTTCCATTGGTATTTGAAACAATGCTTGACATGTCATCAATTTGACAACTTTTCTAACGTTGCGATAACTTCGCTCCCCGATGTGTCGCTATCACAACAATTGACACAGCTGAATGTGGCCAACGCAAATAACAACGAACAGCTGTTTTTGACAGGAACACATTTTCTTTTAGATGAGAAAATCAATAATTTTCAATAAAGGTATTCATGATCTGGAGTTTTTGTAGTATTTTTAGTAAATTAAAAATTTGCTACAGATTGTGAGCACTCCTACAATGCAGTGCTGTCATAGACCGTCAAGCCAGCTGTTTGTCAAATACACAAATACTACGCAAAATTTACAATAGAGTTCCACCATTGTAAATTAAGCATTTATAGTAAATGGAAAATGTATATGTTTTGCTTGCGTACAACTATCAAATTTACTACAAATATCAAACTTACCAAAAAAACAGAATATCATACCTTAAACTCCAGATAGTGTGTGAATTAAATAAAAAAAATCAGTCGTGTGACACTTTGAGCAAAAAATCACACACGTATAAAAATATCACGCAAAATCACACACAGAACAGAAAATCACAAAGAACAGAAAATCACTCAGAAGCATGGCAGAATTATAAGGTAGGCTCATATTTTATAGCTCGCTCACACGTCAAAATAAACAACAACAACGAATGGATCTACAGTTGTCAAAATTACATAGTTCGTAGAAACGTCAGTGAGTAGAAAAAACAATAATAAACAATAATATTCAACAACTCTATTAAGTCGGCTTTAAGTTCAGATTTTTCATTATATAAATAAATTGAGCAGCGTCAATAGATTGTCGGTGAGTAGTTCCATATGGCAGCTTACATCAGTAGTTGCTTCAAAACTTTTGCCATTATCAATATAGCTTTCGATGGACATGATGAACACATATGGGCGATTCAAATGACTATAAACTTGTTCGAATACAGTCTTTGGTCTTGCTTCAGCCACAAGAGCATTGTTCTTATGTTGGCCTCCACCTAATATGGTGGAATATTGCATGGCAGAATTATTCTGCCATGAGCCTTCCTTATTATTCTGCCATGGAATATTGCATTTCCAATTAAATCGTCGGCTGCACCACAAAAGCTTTGCTTCACTTGTGTCGCACGTTTTTAACACAATAAAAACATTTTCATACGCACCTTGAGCACATGATTGCAAAATGCAGTTTGTTATTTTCAACGAAAAACGTTGAAGAATGAGTAAAATAATTTAATTAAAAATTTTACTACATTGAAATGCACACAAAATTGTCAACTAACAAAAGTAAATGTCTACTTTTTGACAAGCCGAAACGGAATGCAAAATGTAAAAAAAAAAAGCTGTTTTTTGACATTTAGCTCACTTTCTCTCCAAAATGCGCCTACCTTATTGTGGTGACTCAATACCACCACATATAAACACCAACATCACAACATACAAAACACACACTCTACAAAATATACACTTTCATATTTATCCAAAAATAAATATTATTATCTAAGAATCAAAATATTGTTAATCAAAAATTTTCATTTGTAAAAATCATTATTCAATTTGTGTTCGACGAAATAAGTTCATAAAATAAATGTTAAAAAAAATTAAAATTTAAATAAATAAAGAATTTTTATTTGTGGAAACATACCCACAATTGGCGATCCTGCCAGGAGGCACACAACGAACAACCACGACGACGACAATATTCACAAACAACAAGCCACATCAACAACAAAGGAAGACGAAGACATCACTTTAGCGGCAGCGTTACCAACATCGCTACGAACCCGCTTACCATTCATCGAGACGACAATCATTGACATTCCTTCGTCGTCTTACGATACAGATAGCAGAACCGCGAGCAACACGTGCTGCGCACATAACGGCGAAAACATCTACATGCAACGTACTCTACAACACCATCAAAACCTACAACATCAACTAGAGCTAGAACGTGAAGGGCAACAAGATACCCCATAGTAACAACACGTTTCCAACATAGACGTATGAATGGTCATCAACAATCCAAACCCAAGTTGACGATATTGAAATTAAATTAAGACAACCTAGCAATTGATGAGCCTAGCAGAACCGAACAACAAACACCCACGACGAAGAGAATCCAGTAAACGAAATCCCAGACAACACACATAAAACAGCAAGAAAGAAGCAAAAGACGGTAAATTTCTCTGCTTCCTATATTGCCTCGAAGAACTGCAACAACAGGAACAATAACAACCAGAACCAAAATCAAAACCAAGAACCGATCATTAACGGAAACGACAACAAAAAGGAACCCTATACCTGCCGGTAAGGTAACACAACAACAACGAAATCAACAGCAACAGCAATAACAACAAAAGCAATAACAACATCAGCAATTACAACAGCAGCAATATCAACAACAACAACAGCGGCAATAAGAACAGCAATAATAACAACAGCATTAAACAACAACAACTCCAGCAACTACAACAAAAACAACAACTACAATAGTTATGATAGCATAACCGACAACAACAACAACAGACACATCGGAATATTCATTTTTTTATTATTTCAAAACATTTTTATAAACTTTTGTAATTTTAATTTTTTTTGACATTTTATAAAATTTTTTTTACAGGTTGCTTTTTTATTTTTAGCTTTACACGAGGCACACACTTAGCTTTTAAAACGTATGTTAGACAATAGGGACGTATGAAACCTATTGTCTCACATACGTAGGCACTCCACTGCACTAGGGAAACACATTTTTAGGTACAGATTTTAAAAAAATATGAGTCTTCAACACACACCACCACCCCATCCAAGACAACACTCCACCCCCTTACTGTTTCTAACCCTCTCTCACACCTCTCTCATTTCGGCGAAGGTGACCATCTCCCTCCCAATCCATTTGATACACCAATGCATCCAGAAATACAAGCGGCGGCAGTAAAATTGCCACAATTCTGGACCACTTGTCCCGACGCATGGTTCGCCCATGCAGAAATACAATTTCAGGCAAAAGGAATCACAACTGACAAGACAAAGTACGAGTACCTCGTAACCGCTCTACCTCAAGAGGTAATTATAACAGTGCTAGACTTCATACAAAAACCTCCGCCCTCAAATTTGTTTGAAGGCTTAAAAAGAACTTTGATTGACCGACACTCTTTAAGTGAAGCCAAGGGGTTCGACAAAATTTTGTCTGGCACTGAGATGGGTGACCAAAAGCCATCTCAATTTTATAGATCACTTATACTGTTAGCCGGTACTACAGTCAGTAACGACTTAGTTTACAAAATTTGGCTTCGCAAACTCCCCAAAAGCCTTAATATTGCTTTGACCGGATCTGGTCATAGAAAGCTAGAGGAACAATTGAAACTAGCCGACAATTTGTGGGAAGTTATGTCAGAATCCGAAGTCGCTTCAGTTGTCAATAATGCCCAGCGCATGACAAAAATCACCCAAAACTCTGAGCTTGCGATGATAACGCAATCGTTTGCTGAAACAACGTCCAAAATCCTAGAAAGTTTCAACAAACTAGCAATTGAGGTCCAAGAGTTAAAAAACGAACGATACCGCAATCATTCACGTTCGAACTCGAGAGAGAATAATTTCCGAAGATTTTCAAGACGAAGATCCCCTTCAAGAAGTGTGTCACGACAACGATCTACCAACTGGGTATGTAGATACCATTTTAGGTTCGGTAGGGCAGCTAGGCAATGCGAGCAACCATGCTCATTCGATCAACCATGCTCAAAGCCGCCTTTTTATATACGATAACGACAATCACATAAACTTTTTGATAGACAATGGAGCAGAAGTTTTAGTACTTCCAATAAATAAATTCAAAACCCACAAGAAAAATTCAGACTTAACACTACCAGCAGCTAACGGTAGTACAATCTCAACTTTCGGCAAGAAATTACTTAACGTAAATTTGAAACTAAGACGCGATTTCCCTTTCACATTCATACTAGCAGACATTACAAGACCCATCATAGGAGCTGATTTCCTTACGAAATATGGACTCTTGATAGACTTAAAACACAAGAAACTCATTGATCCACTTACACAGCTATCAGTTAACGCAATCACACCATTTACAGAAACATCACTACCCAAACTTATTACACTAGACAACAAATATACAAATATACTCAAAAATTACCCATCACTAACAGCAACCCGACTGCAACAAACCAGTTAAACACAAAACAGTACACCATATAACTACAGAAGGACAATTACCTTTTTCAAGACCAAGACGCCTGGACTCCAACAAATACAAAATCGCCAAACAAGAATTTGACTTCTTAACCAAAGCAGGCATCTGCCGTCCTTCAGACTCCATGTCATCGTCTCCACTACATCTTGTACCAAAAAAAGATGTGAACGACTGGAGACCCTGTGGTGACTATAGAAGACTAAACTCAATTAGTCAAAATCTATTGAAGTCAAAATCTATTGACTTACACAACAAACACATATTTTCGAAATTAGACCTAGTTAGAGCATACCACCAAATCCGCATGGCCACACAAGACATACATAAAACCGCGATTACTACACCGTTCGGAATGTTTGAGTTTCTGAGAATGCCATTCGGTTTAAGAAATGCAGCTCAAACATTCCAACGTTTTATCAACGAAGTATTACGAGAGCTAGACTTCGTATTTGTATACCTTGACGATATTCTGGTGGCCAGCGAGACAGAAGAAGAACACCTCAAACATCTTAATTTAGTTTTTGAACGACTATACAATTACGGACTAAACATTAAACCAAACAAATGTATTTTCGGCGTAGACAGAATAAATTTTTTAAGTTACGACATTTCAAACAAAGGCATACAACCATCTCCCGATAGAATTCAGTGTATTGTTAACTATCCAAAACCAGAAACTGTTAAACAAATGCAGAAATTCATTGGGATGATTAACTACTACCATAGATGCATTCCTAAATTAGCACACACACTCACACACATTTATGATATGATAACTTCAGCAACAAAAACGAAGGACAAACACTTAACATGGACAGAAAACACAACAGAAGCATTCGCAACCATAAAAGAAAGTTTTACTAAGGAAGTGCTACTTAATCATTTTAATAGCAAAGCAAAACTTTCTATCGCTGTAGATGCATCTAACACTGCTATAGGTGCAGTTTTACAACAAGAACACAATCAGGAAACAGAACCACTAGCTTTCTTTTCAAAGAAATTATCACCATCAGAGACAAAATACAGTACGTTCGATCGCGAACTTTTAACAATTTACGTTACAATTAAACACTTTAGACACTATTTAGAGGGACGAACATTTACAATATACACAGATCACAAACCACTTACTTCAGCATTACATTAAAAAACAGAGAGAAGCCCAAGGCAAACACGACACCTAGAATTCATTGCACAGTTTTCCAACGACATCAGACACATTAAAGGTACCGATAACACCGTAGCAGACGCACTTTCAAGAGCTGAGATAGAGGCTTTCACAACCTCTGAGATAAACCTCAGAACTCTACACAAAGAGCAGACCACAGATTCAGAACTACAAGAGATACTTAATAAACACACTTATAAATTCGAACAAATATATAGTTGACCGAAACACACGTTGGCCCGAAGCGTATCCAATTAAAGATACCAACGCCAGTACTATCGTAGATTCACTTCAAAAGGAATACATCTCACGTTTTGGAGTTCCTCTGGAAATAACTTCCAATCGAGGACCTCAATTCACGTCCACAACATTTAGAAACTTCGTTAAGAATCTAAGAAGCAAACACATAACCACTTCCGCTTATCATCCACAAGCTAATGCGATTGTAGAACGATTTCACCGCCAACTAAAGACTTCTCTAATAGCGAGTAACAACCAGACAAATTGGTACACAGAGCTACCACTAGTTCTTCTAGGACTCAGGTCCAGGGTCAAAGAAGATATTAAAGCTTCACCAGCTGAAATGGTTTTTGGTCAAACAGTCAGACTACCACAGCAAATAGTAATACACAGCAGTCAGAACTTTAATTCGTCGGACACCTTATCCAAACTTAAAGAGGTCGTAGAAGATCAAAAGTCAAACATTGCGCATCACAGCACCAACTTCCAACAATATGTACCTCGAGCTCTCAAAGACTTGAGTCTTTGTAAGGAGTATTCTAAAGACCTTTGAAATTACTCTACACAACAAATTTGTCTTGAAAGTCATTATTTTTTAAGTCTATGTAAGGTTCCTTTTAAAGACCTCTCAAAGTTAACTTACCAAGTATCTTCAAATACAATACAAAGGGGACCATGTCTTAATATCCCATACGCCATATTGGCCTTATAAGCCTCTATAAAGAACTTATAAATACAATTCCCTGTTTTTTACTTATCTTTAAAAGGTCTGTAAAAGAACCTATAAATATTTTTTGTGTTACTAGGGTATTTCAATTAAGTTTTCAAAAAAAATACTTACTTTGACTGCTAGTTTTAATTTTATTTTTATTTATTTTTATTTATTTAAGTGCAGTTTAAAAACTGAAAACCCTCGTATGAGTAAATTTCTCTGCTCACTTACGACACTTAGCGAAACGACACGAAACTACAAAATATAACTAACATGTGTTCTTATGTATACATGCTCAGTAACCGTAAACGAAACGGCGACGACTGTTGACGCCGGTGGGAATCGTTGCAAAGAATTCTGACCGACTTGTCGTTCGCTTTGTTGACGCCGGTGGGAATCGTTGCAAATAATTCTGACCGATTTGTCGTTCGCTTTGTTAACAAAAAATCAGCTGCATAAGATGGATTCCGAAACAAAATTTAAGCCAAGCCGAAATGTTGTTTTATATGACATGAGTCACAAAAATTATAGCAACAAAGATATAAAAATCAATTGAAGAGTGTTGTACTCATATTTAAGATTAATTTGTTTTGAATTGTTATTGCCGCGGTTACGCTAAGTGGGCAACGGGCTTAATTCAGCTTGTCAAATTTTGTATGGTGAATTACGTTGTTCGGGTATTCATGCAAAGCGGCAAGCTTATATTTTGGGCAATAAGTTATTTTTATCAGGCAGATTGTGTGAACGTCACCTAAAGTTGATAGTGCATTTGCAGAGATAAGGAAGCTGTTAGCTTGACAACAGTCAACTTTCAGCATGCATATTACCAGCTGATTGCTGGTATAAATTTGCTAGGTCGATTGCTCACCTAAATCATAGAGCAAATATATCTGGTTTGTGCAAACGGTTCTCCATACATTTCATTTATAAGGCTGATATACTTATCCGGTTTATACCATTTATAAGGGAATTGCCCATTTGCAGGAATACCCTTAGTGAAAGTATAACACTGTGCTAGTTGTAAATCCATCAAACGGGGTACCCAGGGGGATAACTTAATTCGAGTGTGCTGATTCTAATGGCGCTATGGGTTTTTTTAAGTAAGCTCTAGATTTCGAGTTATTCGCAAATCAATTAGGGTTGATTTCACTGCTGAAATTTCCGAAATCGCAAATTTACGAAAATTTCAGTGCAATTGTTGTTGTTTTGGTTTTCCGAAGTTTGTTTAAATTTAATCAATTATTGAGTTAATGAAAATTAATCGTCGTAAATTTGCGAAGAAAATATCTGTTCAGTAGTCGTTAGTACAACTGCGGACATGCAAAATATGATTAGAAGAAGAACATTTTGTCTGTTCTCATATAAATTCGACAAATTAAGCATCATATTATTGTTTGTAATGCAATAACTAAATTATTAATTAAGAATAATTTAGACGGCAAGCAATATCTTTTTAACAAAAGGTAGATATGATTAATTGTTTTGTTGGCGTTCGATAAAAGCCAGCTATGGCGACTTTCATGCTGACAGAAGCATGAACAAAATTAAAAACGGTCGCTCACTTCAACTCGTCGGAAATTTGCGAGTATGGAAATTTCAGCGTTGAAGTGAATACCCTTAATATCACTCCTAAGGATTAAACGGAAGCAATTTTTTTTATTTTTTACAATTTATTATTATTAAATCGATATAAATTTATAGAATCAACATTGAATCGACAAATATACATCAAATAAAAACAATTTGAAGAATATTAATTCGATTAAGTTGATTTCAGAGGATTTCCCGAAAAAAATTTATAAAAAAAAATTTAATGGGCCTGTGGATAGCGGGAAGTAATTAAAAGTTAAATTTAATATTTAAAAAGTATTTATTAGTGATAACAATTTTAATTTAAAAGACAAGAAAAATGTGTGTGTTTTGTAAAGACGACAAGAATTCAAGTGACATTAAACAGCTGTTGTCATTTTAGAATGTTGCCACGTTGATTCAATATGTGCAGAGATGCCACATTACTCCCCCCTAGGGATGCGAAACGAACATGAGTTGTCCTGCCTGATCGTGTCTGATAAGTATGCTGCTGAGTTGTATCTTGAAGTGCCGTATTCTGTTTGTCGTTGACCATGTATGCTGCTTTTAAACGATCGATGCTAACGTTGACCTTCTTACCACGAATGTTGACGGTTAAATATTTGTCGAAACGGTCGACCACTGTATAAGGTCCCTCGTATGGAGTTTGAAGTGGCCGACGAACCATATCATTTCTAACGAATACAGCTGGAGTTGTCGCAAGTTTCGCTTCGATAAATGGCGAATATTTCGAGTGGTTCGAAGTCTGCTGTGGTCTCAATTCGCGCATGCGTTTACGTAGGTCGGTTACGAACTCGGCTTCGTTTACGTTTTCTTTGGAATGTGATTGCAAAAACTCACCTGGTAACCGTATCGTGTCACCATAAACCATTTCTGCAGGCGTTGACTTGATGTCTTCTTTATATGATGCTCGATAACCGAGAAGTATCAGTGGGAGAACATCAACCCATTGTTCTGTCTGGTAACATTATTTGCGGCCTTGAATGTTCTGTGCCAACGTTCTATAATACCGTTCGCTGCTGGATGATACGCCGTTGTCCTCAGATGCTTCACACCAAGTAGTCTCGTTAGGTCTCGAAAAAATGAAGATTCGAATTGTCTTCCTTGATCGGTTGTTACTTTCAGTGGAACACCAAATCTCGCTATCCAGTTTGAGTAGAAAACGAACGCAACTTCTTCGGCAGTTATATTCTCGATAGGATATGCTTCCACCCATTTTGTATAACGATCAACGCAAGTCAGACAATATCGATAACCTCTGCAGGTAGGTAGCGGTCCGACAATATCAATGTTCACGTGATCAAATCTATGCTCTGCTAGTGGATATACTCCAAATGGTGCTTTGTTGTGTCGTTGTACTTTCGACCTTTGGCATGAAATGCATAATCGTGCCCATTCGCGGCAATTCTTTTTCATGTTAGGCCAGACAAATTTTTCGGAAACCAACATTGTTGATTTTGCTGCGCCAGCGTGGCATAAATTGTGTATGGAATCGAATCCAATTTTTCGAAATTCTGGTGTAAGAAATGGTCGTGCTTTTCCAGTGCTAACATCGCAGTAAACTTCTGCAGTCGTGCCTGGTAAGGTGAAAATTTTTAAGTCCAAACATGAATTACTATTTAAAAATTGTTTAATTTCGTCATCCTTAGCTTGGCTTCTCGATAAGAGTTCGTAGTCGATATGCTTTGGTGTGTCGATGGCTTCGATTCGCGATAGTGCATCGGCGGTCAAATTTTCTTTGCCAGGAAGATATCGAATATCTGTGGTGAATTGACTTAAAAAATCGAGGTGCCTTGCTTGTCTAGGCGAAGATTTGTCCAACTTTTGTTGAAATGCAAATTGAAGCGGTTTATGATCCGTAAAAATGAAGAAGCGTAAACCTTCGAGCATATATCGAAAATATTTTACAGCATTATATGCAGCCAATAGTTCACGGTCATATGTACTGTACCGTTTTTGAGCGGGACTGAGTCGCTTAGAGAAAAATCCTAATGGTTGCCATTGTTGAGTAGCCTCGTCGAGTTGTTGAAGCACTGCGCCTATTGCGATTTCAGATGCATCAACAGCTAAAGCAAGCTGGGCGTTAGGATTTGGAAAAGCGAGGAGTGCGGATTCTTTGAGGTCGGTCTTGCAAGCTTGAAAGGCATTTTTCGCTTCGTCTGTCCAGTTGATTATTGACGTATCGTTCTTCTTATTTCCTTGAATGAATTGACAAAGCAGAGCTTGATTGACGGCGGCGTTAGGCAGGAAACGGCGAAAAAAGTTAACCATGCCTAAAAACCTTTTTAAATCGCAAACTCGCTTTGGCAGAGGATACTTTTCTATGGCTTCAACTTTCTCAATTGGTGGCTTAATGCCAGCGGTGCTCACTGAGTAACCAAGGAATGTAACTTCAGCTTTGCCAAGTACGCATTTTGACGGATTGATGACGATGCCATAATTGCGTAATTTTTCAAATACGGCACGTAAATGTTTGCGATGATCCTTTTCGTTCCTTGATGCAATTAAAATGTCGTCTAAATATGGCCAGGCGAAATCTAATTCACGTAAAACATGGTCCATAAATCGCTGAAATGTTTGACCTGCGTTCCTCAAGCCAAAGCACATAAACACGAACTCGTACAAACCGAAAGGTGTCGTAATAGCCGTCTTGGGAATATCAGCCGGCTCCACAGGCACCTGGTGATAAGCGCGTCGCAAATCGATGGTAGAAAAAATGTTGCAGTCGTGCAGAAAATGTGTGAAGTCGTGAATATGCGGGATCGGGTAGCGATCGGGTTCGGTGACGGTGTTTAATCGCCGAAAATCTCCACATGGTCTCCACTCACCATTTTTCTTTTTCACCATGTGTAGCGGGCTCGACCACGGACTGCTGGATGGACGGCATATACCTGCGTTGAGCAATGTTTGTATTTCATCTTTGGCAGCTTTCAGTTTTTGCGGTGGCAAGCGTCTAGGTTTGGCGAATACTGGTGGGCCTTGGGTAGCGATGTGATGCGTGACGTCATGCTTGATGCTCTTCGTTGTTGAATTATCGATGGTAATATCTTTGAATTCAAAGAGAAGGTCCTGGAACGGAGTATTATGACTTATTTTAGATAAATTTTGTACATCACCTGTTTGCGTAGTCATAGCGCAACCTTTGGCTATGTTTGTTACGCCGTCGACTAACTTTCGTTGCTTCAAATTAACAGAAATGTTATAGCTGGAGAGAAAATCTGCCCCAAGAATAGGCTGTGATACGTCAGCAGTAATGAAATTCCAGGGAAACGATCTGCGAAATCCGAGATTTATATTAAGCATCTTTTCTCCGTAAGTTTTGATTGTTGATTTGTTAGCAGCGTATAAAAAATAATCACAGTCTTGATGACGTCGTTGTGTTGCAGTCGGTGGAATGACACTGACGTCAGCGCCGGTGTCAACAAGAAATTTGAGGTTAGATTTTGTGTCAGTTATAATTAAGCGGCCTTTGATTGATGCTTGCCTGTCACGTACCGCTTTTAATGACAGACTGCTTAGTTTAACGTCATTTTGCAGGGCATGCGACACTTTTTTGCTTTTTTGCCAAATTTTTTGTGATACCAACAGATTTCCTCACCTCTTGCGTTGTCGTCTCGTGCACTTGCGTGCGATCGGCTATTACTTCGGCTACGCTGTTTTATAATTGCTTTAAGTGAAGCAATTTCTTTTGAAAGTTCGTTAATTTGCTGCGTCATCGTCGTGTGTACATCGTGTGGCTTCGTGGAGACAGCTTGAACATGCGGACCGTCGCTAACCTCAACTATTTTGTCTGCCAACTGTGCGAGCTTGTCGAGGGGCTCCATACTGATAGAAATGATAGAACGAATGCTTTGTGGCAGTCTATTTAGCCAAATTGACTTCAACATGTTGTCGTTCATTTCGGTGCCTGCTAAATGGCGCATTTCGCGGAGCAATTGCGATGGGCGCATGTCACCAAGGTCGAGATCTTGCAACAATTTTTTTATGCGTTTCTGATTGGAGTCTGCAAATTGTTCCAGAAGGCGGTTTTTCAACGTTTGGTACATTTCGCTTTCCGGTGGATTGAGTATTAAATCGCTTACTTGACTTAACACATTGCATTCAATTGCAGCTACAATTGTATGGAATTTGGTCTTATCGCTTGAAATTCCAGCAGCTATGAATTGCGACTCCACTTGGGCGATCCATAATTCAGGCTTTGCGTGCCAAAACGGTGGAATACGTACTGCAACTTTTGCAATTTGAGCAATTGGTTGCTCTGCCGGCGCGTATGGAAGTGGCGCAGTCGCAGCGCTGCGCTGTCCCTCGTTGATTTGTTCGTTAGGCATCAGTCTTAATGCTTACCAAGAATTTTCGCTCGGGGTCACCAATTTGTGACCCCGCAATCAGAAGGTTGCGTGTTCATATCACGTCGGGGTCACCAATTTGTGGATAGCGGGAAGTAATTAAAAGTTAAATTTAATATTTAAAAAGTATTAATTAGTGATAACAATTTTAATTTAAAAGACAAGAAAAATGTGTGTGTTTTGTAAAGACGACAAGAATTCAAGTGACATTAAACAGCTGTTGTCATTTTAGAATGTTGCCACGTTGATTCAATATGTGCAGAGATGCCACAGGCCCTTAAGCAACGACAACAATTCATGGCTTTGAGGGTTTAGGGGAAGTGCATATTTGAAGATAGCGTGGGCTGATGTTTACATTAGCTTAAGGCTTGCTTTAATAAGTTGTTAATCTTGAATGTTTCTATCATACCAAAGAGCTGAAACGTCTAAGTTATTTGAAGCAAACCTCCTTATAGGAATTTTTCCGGGAATTGAAAACAAGAGCTAACCTAAAAAACGCTTAGCACCATTAGAATAAGCTTACTCGACTTAGGTTATCCCCTCGAGCACAGCGAACTGATAAAGTTTCGCAACACTTAAAGAAACATACACAAGAGAGGGCAAACAATAAAGTTGTACTAGTACGAAAAAGTACTAGTCATTTTGTTTCTTTGGACACGATCGTCTGTCAAAATATATAGCAAGGAAGAACGCGTTCACTAGCATCCATTGCATACAATTAATTTTCATTGGTCACATTCAGCGTACTCAACAATTTTCAACGGTTAATTCCAAACTAAAGACAAACATAAATATACATGAAGTTCCGCATAAAAATGAATTTAAACATAGAAAATTATTAATTGTCGGAAAAGTTTCTATTGGTATTTGAAACAATGCTTGACATGTCATCAATTTGACAACTTTTCTAACATTGCGATAACTTCGCTTCCCGATGTGTTGCTATCACAACAGTTGACACAGCTGAATGTAGCCAACGCAAATAACAACGAACAGCTGTTTTTGACAGGAACACATTTTCTTTTAGATGAGAAAATCAATAATTTTCAATAACGGTATTCACGATCTGGAGTTTTTGTAGTATTTTTATTAAATTAAGAAGAATTTGCTATAGATTGTGAGCACTCCTACAATGCAGTGCTGTCATAGACCGTCAAGCCAGCTGTTTGTCAAATACACAAATACTACGCAAAATTTACAATAGAGTTCCACCATTGTAAATTAAGCATTTATAGTAAATGGAAAATGTATATGTTTTGCTTGCGTACAACTATCAAATTTACTACAAATATCAAACTTATCAAAAAAACAGAATATCATACCTTAAACTCCAGATCGTGTGTGAATTAGATAAGAAAAATCAGTCGTGTAACACTTTGAGCAAAAAATCACACACGTATAAAAATATCACGCAAAATCACACACAGAACAGAAAATCACAAAGAACAGAAAATCACTCAGAAGCATATCCCAACCAGCAAGGAACGCTCAAAATTAGGGTTATACAGCGAATTCTCTAAGCTGCTTTGCAGTGTAAGCAGCCAAAAATGTAAGTAAATTTTCGTACTTTGAGGTACAAGCTAGTATGTTGCATAGACTGCTAAACAGCTTTCTGATCGAACTTCGAAAATTTTCAAAAATCTATTATAGTCGTACAAATTCGAAGAGGCAAAGAATTTGAATTTTTAAAAATATATATATTTTTCTTTTTTTTCTGATTTTCGTTTTTATTTTTTTTTATTTATATATTTTCTTCTCCTTTCTTCTTTTTTCCCCATTATCGTTTTTTTTCTTAATTTGTAACCATCTGATTCGCAGTGGAAAACTTTTTATTAAAATTTTGCCTTTGCCAGGGTTCGATCTCGTGCCTCGCCGATTTGTAGTCCGACGCCTTAGCCACTCTGCCATGTCGATTTATATCGAGACGAAGATTTTTTTTCATTTATACAGCTAGTTCTGTCGTAGGTATCAATAAGCAGCGTTAAGGTGAAAAATTAGGTAGAATCGAACCATTAAGCAGCTTTAAGTTCAAAATAAATGTAAAGAAGATGTACAAGCGGCACTTCAGAACTATTTTTGAACTTAATTATCTTAAACCTGCATAGAAGTATAACTTGTTACTTTTGGAACTATAAGTTCTATTGCCTGAAATTACCACCATAAAGCAGCTTTAGGTGTGGCAAGTTCCACAACGTACCTTTAAGCAGCTTTAGGCGTGTCAAGTTCTACAACGGACCATAAAGCAGCTTCGCAGTGCCATGGAACTTATTTTGCCTCTTAAAGCAGCTTTAAAGGGAACTCATACGTTAATTTCTACTCATTTTGCTGGTTGGGATGTAGTGTTCTCATACACACTACATATGCATACACACTACATACAGATAATACGATAAATTCAAAATACACTTTACACTTTCTACTTGCTTCAAAATTAATTTTTTATATATTTAAATTATCAAAAATTTTGTATTCAAATATTTCAATTTTTATTTTTAGTTGTTGAAAATATTTCATTATAAAAAGTCATGTTCTTTTAAATAATAAAAAAAAAATTACAATCAAAATTTGTTATACAATTATTATTAAATAAAATAAAAGAAACAAATCAAAATGGTTTTAAGTGTTCTCATACACACTACATATACATACACACTACATACAGATAATACGATCAATTCAAAATACACTTTACACTTTCTACTTGCTTCAAAATTAATTTTTTATATTTAAGTTATCAAAAAATTTGTATTCAAATATTTCAATTTTTATTTTCAGATGTTGAAAATATTTCATTATAAAAAGTCATGTTCTTTTAAATAATAAAAAAAATTACAATCAAAATTTGTTATACAATTATTATTAAATAAAATAATAGAAACAAATCAAAATGGTTTTAATTTAAAAATACATAAAACCATACATATATGTAAGGCCATTTCCTCACGGAGCAATTCAAAAGTAATGCAATTGCAACAAATGTTGCTAACCCATGTTTCTATACCGAAACCTTCGCATGGAGCAACTTTTTCAAAACTAGTTGGCAACATGTTTACGATAAGTTTTATTTTTTTTAGAATTTACTAATATCTTATTTAATAGATTAAAATGAAGAAGATATGAACATTTTTGGTAATTCAATATAAGCTGCGTTCGATTCGCGAGCCTATACTCAATTGATGTAGCTTATTTCAAAATTTGTATGAGAAAACATCAACAAAGTCTCCAGCTAGTTGAAAAAGGGAACGTCAACTACCGAATGAGTTGGGTTAAGTTAAGTAGCCAATTTTTTGTATTTTAGTTGGTTTGTGAACGGGATAGGGTGAAATGTCATAGATTCTGACAAAATGTGATGTGAGTACAAAAACAAAATTAAATTCCTTCAAGCAGTTAAAAGGCTATATTTTATGAGTTTATCAAGATAAACAAAAGAAAAATATGATTCGTCTTCGACGTATGGTTGTACATATCACAGATAGCCTAATGGATATCGTGTATGACTATGGAACGTTGGGACGTTGGTTCGAATCCAGATATAACACGCAAACAGAAAAAACATTTTTTTATTATAAATATATTGGCAATATAATAACTCTAATATTTATAAAAAATTATTATACATAAAAGAATTAAAAAATAACTAATTTACCTATTTATATTTATTTTTCAAGCAAGTCTTTTTTGAGTCTTTGTAAGGAGTATTCTAAAGACCTTTGAAATTACTCTACACAACAAATTTGTCTTGAAAGTCATTATTTTTTAAGTCTATGTAAGGTTCCTTTTAAAGACCTCTCAAAGTTAACTTACCAAGTATCTTCAAATACAATACAAAGGGGACCATGTCTTAATATCCCATACGCCATATTGGCCTTATAAGCCTCTATTAAGAACTTATAAATACAATTTCCTGTTTTTTACTTATCTTTTAAAGGTCTGTAAAAGAACCTATAAATATTTTTTGTGTTACTAGGGTATTTCAATTAAGTTTTAAAAAAAAAATACTTACTTTGACTGCTAGTTTTAATTTTATTTTTATTTATTTTTATTTATTTAAGTGCAGTTTAAAAACTGAAAACCCTCGTATGAGTAAATTTCTCTGCTCACTTACGGCACGTAGCGAAACGACACGAAACTACAAAATATAACTAACATGTGTTCTTATGTATACATGCTCAGTAACCTTAAACGAAACGGCGACGACTGTTGACGCCGGTGGGAATCGTTGCAAAGAATTCTGACCGACTTGTCGTTCGCTTTGTTGACAAAAAATCAGCTGCATAAGATGGATTCCGAAACAAAATTGAAGCCAAGCCGAAATGTTTTATATGACATGAGTCACAAAAATTATAGCAACAAAGATATAAAAATCAATTGAAGAGTGTTGTACTCATATTTAAGATTGATTTGTTTTGAATTGTTATTGCCGCGGTTACGCTAAGTGGGCAACGGGCTTAATTCAGCTTGTCAAATTGTGTATGGTGAATTACGTTGTTCGGGTATTCATGCAAAGCGGAAAGCTTATATTTTGGGCAATTTGTTATTTTTATCAGGCAGATTGTGTGAACGTCACCTAAAGTTGATAGTGCATTTGCAAAGATATGGAAGCTGTTAACTTGTTAACAGTCAACTTTCAGCATGCATATTAACAGCTGATTGCTGGTATAAATTTGCTAGGTCGATTGCTCACCTAAATCGTAGAGCAAATATATCTGGTTTGTGCAAACGGTTCTCCATACATTTCATTTATAAGGCTGATATACTTATCCGGTTTATACCATTTATAAGGGAATTGCCCATTTGCAGGAATACCCTTAGTGAAAGTATAACACTGTGCTAGTTGTAAATCCATCAAACGGGGTACCCAGGGGGATAACTTAATTCGAGTGTGCTGATTCTAATGGCGCTATGCGTTTTTTTAAGTAAGCTCTAGATTTCGAGTTATTCGCAAATCAATTAGGGTATTAACTTCACTGCTGAAATTTCCGAAATCGCAAATTTACGAAAATTTCAGTGCAATTGTTGTTGTTTTGGTTTTCCGAAGTTTGCTTAAATTTAATCAATTATTGAGTTAATGAAAATTAATCGTCGTAAATTTGCGAAGAAAAGATCTGTTCAGTAGTCGTTAGTACAACTGCGGACATGCAAAATATAATTAGAAGAAGAACATTTTGTCTGTTCTCATATAAATTCGACAAATTAAGCATCATATTATTGTTTATAATGCAATAACTAAATTATTAATTAAGAATAATTTAGACGGCAAGCAATATCTTTTTAACAAAAGGTAGATATGATTAATTGTTTTGTTGGCGTTCGATAAAAGCCAGCTATGGCGACTTTCATGCTGACAGAAGCATGAACAAAATTAAAAACGGTCGCTCACTTCAACTCGTCGGAAATTTGCGAGTATGGAAATTTCAGCGTTGAAGTGAATACCCTTAATATCACTCCTAAGGATTAAACGGAAGCAATTTTTTTTATTTTTTACAATTTATTATTATTAAATCGATATAAATTTATAGAATCAACATTGAATCGACGAATATACATCAAATAAAAACAATTTGAAGAATATTAATTCGATTAAGTTGATTTCAGAGGATTTCCCGCAAAAAAAATTTATAAAAAAAAATTGAATGGGCCCTTAAGCAACGACAACAATTCATGGCTTTGAGGGTTTAGGGGAAGTGCATATTTGAAGATAGCGTGGGCTGATGTTTACATTAGCTTAAGGCTTGCTTTAATAAGTTGTTAATCTTGAATGTTTCTATCATACCAAAGAGCTGAAACGTCTAAGTTATGTGAAGCAAACCTCCTTATAGGAATTTTTCCGGGAATTGTAAACAAGAGCTAACCTAAAAAACGCTTAGCACCATTAGAATAAGCTTACTCGACTTAGGTTATCCCCTCGAGCACAGCGAACTGATAAAGTTTCGCAACACTTAAAGAAACATACACAAGAGAGGGCAAACAATAAAGTTGTACTAGTACGAAAAAGTACTAGTCATTTTGTTTCTTTGGACACGATCGTCTGTCAAAATATATAGCAAGGAAGAACGCGTTCACCAGCATCCATTGCATACAATTAATTTTCATTGGTCACATTCAGCGTACTCAACAATTTTCAACGGTTAATTCCAAACTAAAGACAAACATAAATATACATGAAGTTCCGCATAAAAATGAATTTAAACATAGAAAATTATTAATTGTCGGAAAAGTTTCCATTGGTATTTGAAACAATGCTTGACATGTCATCAATTTGACAACTTTTCTAACATTGCGATAACTTCGCTTCCCGATGTGTTGCTATCACAACAGTTGACACAGCTGAATGTAGCCAACGCAAATAATAACGAACAGCTGTTTTTGACAGGAACACATTTTCTTTTAGATGAGAAAATCAATAATTTTCAATAACGGTATTCACGATCTGGAGTTTTTGTAGTATTTTTATTAAATTAAGAAGAATTTGCTATAGATTGTGAGCACTCCTACAATGCAGTGCTGTCATAGACCGTCAAGCCAGCTGTTTGTCAAATACACAAATACTACGCAAAATTTACAATAGAGTTCCACCATTGTAAATTAAGCATTTATAGTAAATGGAAAATGCATATGTTTTGCTTGCGTACAACTATCAAATTTACTACAAATATCAAACTTATCAAAAAAACAGAATATCATACCTTAAACTCCAGATCGTGTGTGAATTAGATAAGAAAAATCAGTCGTGTAACACTTTGAGCAAAAAATCACACACGTATAAAAATATCACGCAAAATCACACACAGAACAGAAAATCACAAAGAACAGAAAATCACTCAGAAGCATATCCCAACCAGCAAGGAACGCTCAAAATTAGGGTTATACAGCGAATTCTCTAAGCTGCTTTGCAGTGTAAGCAGCCAAAAATGTAAGTAAATTTTCGTACTTTGAGGTACAAGCTAGTATGTTGCATAGACTGCTAAACAGCTTTCTGATCGAACTTCGAAAATTTTCAAAAATCTATTATAGTCGTACAAATTCGAAGAGGCAAAGAATTTGAATTTTTAAAAATATATATTTTTCTTTTTTTTCTGATTTTCGTTTTTATTTTTTTTTATTTATATATTTTCTTCTCCTTTCTTCTTTTTTCCCCATTATCGTTTTTTTTTCTTAATTTGTAACCATCTGATTCGCAGTGGAAAACTTTTTATTAAAATTTTGCCTTTGCCAGGGTTCGATCTCGTGCCTCGCCGATTTGTAGTCCGACGCCTTAGCCACTCTGCCATGTCGATTTATATCGAGACGAAGATTTTTTTTCATTTATACAGCTAGTTCTGTCGTAGGTATCAATAAGCAGCGTTAAGGTGAAAAATTAGGTAGAATCGAACCATTAAGCAGCTTTAAGTTCAAAATAAATGTAAAGAAGATGTACAAGCGGCACTTCAGAACTATTTTTGAACTTAATTATCTTAAACCTGCATAGAAGTATAACTTGTTACTTTTGGAACTATAAGTTCTATTGCCTGAAATTACCACCATAAAGCAGCTTTAGGTGTGGCAAGTTCCACAACGTACCTTTAAGCAGCTTTAGGCGTGTCAAGTTCTACAACGGACCATAAAGCAGCTTCGCAGTGCCATGGAACTTATTTTGCCTCTTAAAGCAGCTTTAAAGGGAACTCATACGTTAATTTCTACTCATTTTGCTGGTTGGGATGTAGTGTTCTCATACACACTACATATACATACACACTACATACAGATAATACGATAAATTCAAAATACACTTTACACTTTCTACTTGCTTCAAAATTAATTTTTTATATTTAAATTATCAAAAATTTTGTATTCACATATTTCAATTTTTATTTTTAGTTGTTGAAAATATTTCATTATAAAAAGTCATGTTCTTTTAAATAATAAAAAAAATTACAATCAAAATTTGTTATACAATTATTATTAAATAAAATAATAGAAACAAATCAAAATGGTTTTAATTTAAAAATACATAAAACCATACATATATGTAAGGCCATTTCCTCACGGAGCAATTCAAAAGTAATGCAATTGCAACAAATGTTGCTAACCCATGTTTCTATACCGAAACCTTCGCATGGAGCAACTTTTTCAAAACTAGTTGGCAACATGTTTACGATAAGTTTTATTTTTTTTAGAATTTACTAATATCTTATTTAATAGATTAAAATGAAGAAGATATGAACATTTTTGGTAATTCAATATAAGCTGCGTTCGATTCGCGAGCCTATACTCAATTGATGTAGCTTATTTCAAAATTTGTATGAGAAAACATCAACAAAGTCTCCAGCTAGTTGAAAAAGGGAACGTCAACTACCGATTGAGTTGGGTTAAGTTAAGTAGCCAATTTTTTGGATTTTAGTTGGTTTGTGAACGGGATAGGGTGAAATGTCATAGATTCTGACAAAATGTGATGTGAGTACAAAAACAAAATTAAATTCCTTCAAGCAGTTAAAAGGCTATATTTTATGAGTTTATCAAGATAAACAAAAGAAAAATATGATTCGTCTTCGACGTATGGTTGTACATATCACAGATAGCCTAATGGATATCGTGTATGACTATGGAACGTTGGGACGTTGGTTCGAATCCAGATATAACACGCAAACAGAAAAAACATTTTTTTATTATAAATATATTGGCAATATAATAACTCTAATATTTATAAAAAATTATTATACATAAAAGAATTAAAAAATAACTTATTTACCTATTTATATTTATTTTTCAAGCAAGTCTTTTTTGAGTCTTTGTAAGGAGTATTCTAAACACCTTTGAAATTACTCTACACAACAAATTTGTCTTGAAAGTCATTATTTTTTAAGTCTATGTAAGGTTCCTTTTAAAGACCTCTCAAAGTTAACTTACCAAGTATCTTCAAATACAATACAAAGGGGACCATGTCTTAATATCCCATACGCCATATTGGCCTTATAAGCCTCTATTAAGAACTTATAAATACAATTTCCTGTTTTTTACTTATCTTTTAAAGGTCTGTAAAAGAACCTATAAATATTTTTTGTGTTACTAGGGTATTTCAATTAAGTTTTAAAAAAAAATACTTACTTTGACTGCTAGTTTTAATTTTATTTTTATTTATTTTTATTTATTTAAGTGCAGTTTAAAAACTGAAAACCCTCGTATGAGTAAATTTCTCTGCTCACTTACGGCACGTAGCGAAACGACACGAAACTACAAAATATAACTAACATGTGTTCTTATGTATACATGCTCAGTAACCTTAAACGAAACGGCGACGACTGTTGACGCCGGTGGGAATCGTTGCAAAGAATTCTGACCGACTTGTCGTTCGCTTTGTTGACAAAAAATCAGCTGCATAAGATGGATTCCGAAACAAAATTGAAGCCAAGCCGAAATGTTTTATATGACACGAGTCACAAAAATTATAGCAACAAAGATATAAAAATCAATTGAAGAGTGTTGTACTCATATTTAAGATTGATTTGTTTTGAATTGTTATTGCCGCGGTTACGCTAAGTGGGCAACGGGCTTAATTCAGCTTGTCAAATTGTGTATGGTGAATTACGTTGTTCGGGTATTCATGCAAAGCGGAAAGCTTATATTTTGGGCAATTAGTTATTTTTATCAGGCAGATTGTGTGAACGTCACCTAAAGTTGATAGTGCATTTGCAAAGATATGGAAGCTGTTAACTTGTCAACAGTCAACTTTCAGCATGCATATTAACAGCTGATTGCTGGTATAAATTTGCTAGGTCGATTGCTCACCTAAATCGTAGAGCAAATATATCTGGTTTGTGCAAACGGTTCTCCATACATTTCATTTATAAGGCTGATATACTTATCCGGTTTATACCATTTATAAGGGAATTGCCCATTTGCAGGAATACCCTTAGTGAAAGTATAACACTGTGCTAGTTGTAAATCCATCAAACGGGGTACCCAGGGGGATAACTTAATTCGAGTGTGCTGATTCTAATGGCGCTATGCGTTTTTTTAAGTAAGCTCTAGATTTCGAGTTATTCGCAAATCAATTAGGGTATTAACTTCACTGCTGAAATTTCCGAAATCGCAAATTTACGAAAATTTCAGTGCAATTGTTGTTGTTTTGGTTTTCCGAAGTTTGCTTAAATTTAATCAATTATTGAGTTAATGAAAATTAATCGTCGTAAATTTGCGAAGAAAAGATCTGTTCAGTAGTCGTTAGTACAACTGCGGACATGCAAAATATAATTAGAAGAAGAACATTTTGTCTGTTCTCATATATATTCGACAAATTAAGCATCATATTATTGTTTATAATGCAATAACTAAATTATTAATTAAGGATAATTTAGACGGCAAGCAATATCTTTTTAACAAAAGGTAGATATGATTAATTGTTTTGTTGGCGTTCGATAAAAGCCAGCTATGGCGACTTTCATGCTGACAGAAGCATGAACAAAATTAAAAACGGTCGCTCACTTCAACTCGCCGGAAATTTGCGAGTATGGAAATTTCAGCGTTGAAGTGAATACCCTTAATATCACTCCTAAGGATTAAACGGAAGCAATTTTTTTTATTTTTTACAATTTATTATTATTAAATCGATATAAATTTATAGAATCAACATTGAATCGACAAATATACATCAAATAAAAACAATTTGAAGAATATTAATTCGATTAAGTTGATTTCAGAGGATTTCCCGCAAAAAAAATTTATAAAAAAAATTGAATGGGCCCTTAAGCAACGACAACAATTCATGGCTTTGAGGGTTTAGGGGAAGTGCATATTTGAAGATAGCGTGGGCTGATGTTTACATTAGCTTAAGGCTTGCTTTAATAAGTTGTTAATCTTGAATGTTTCTATCATACCAAAGAGCTGAAACGTCTAAGTTATGTGAAGCAAACCTCCTTATAGGAATTTTTCCGGGAATTGTAAACAAGAGCTAACCTAAAAAACGCTTAGCACCATTAGAATAAGCTTACTCGACTTAGGTTATCCCCTCGAGCACAGCGAACTGATAAAGTTTCGCAACACTTAAAGAAACATACACAAGAGAGGGCAAACAATAAAGTTGTACTAGTACGAAAAAGTACTAGTCATTTTGTTTCTTTGGACACGATCGTCTGTCAAAATATATAGCAAGGAAGAACGCGTTCACCAGCATCCATTGCATACAATTAATTTTCATTGGTCACATTCAGCGTACTCAACAATTTTCAACGGTTAATTCCAAACTAAAGACAAACATAAATATACATGAAGTTCCGCATAAAAATGAATTTAAACATAGAAAATTATTTATTGTCGGAAAAGTTTCCATTGGTATTTGACATGTATATTTGACATGTTATAAACAATGCTTGACATGTCATCAATTTGACAACTTTTCTAACATTGCGATAACTTCGCTTCCCGATGTGTTGCTATCACAACAGTTGACACAGCTGAATGTAGCCAACGCAAATAATAACGAACAGCTGTTTTTGACAGGAACACATTTTCTTTTAGATGAGAAAATCAATAATTTTCAATAACGGTATTCACGATCTGGAGTTTTTGTAGTATTTTTATTAAATTAAGAAGAATTTGCTATAGATTGTGAGCACTCCTACAATGCAGTGCTGTCATAGACCGTCAAGCCAGCTGTTTGTCAAATACACAAATACTACGCAAAATTTACAATAGAGTTCCACCATTGTAAATTAAGCATTTATAGTAAATGGAAAATGTATATGTTTTGCTTGCGTACAACTATCAAATTTACTACAAATATCAAACTTATCAAAAAAACAGAATATCATACCTTAAACTCCAAATCGTGTGTGAATTAGATAAGAAAAATCAGTCGTGTAACACTTTGAGCAAAAAATCACACACGTATAAAAATATCACGCAAAATCACACACAGAACAGAAAATCACAAAGAACAGAAAATCACTCAGAAGCATATCCCAACCAGCAAGGAACGCTCAAAATTAGGGTTATACAGCGAATTCTCTAAGCTGCTTTGCAGTGTAAGCAGCCAAAAATGTAAGTAAATTTTCGTACTTTGAGGTACAAGCTAGTATGTTGCATAGACTGCTAAACAGCTTTCTGATCGAACTTCGAAAATTTTCAAAAATCTATTATAGTCGTACAAATTCGAAGAGGCAAAGAATTTGAATTTTTAAAAATATATATTTTTCTTTTTTTTCTGATTTTCGTTTTTATTTTTTTTTATTTATATATTTTCTTCTCCTTTCTTCTTTTTTCCCCATTATCGTTTTTTTTCTTAATTTGTAACCATCTGATTCGCAGTGAAAAACTTTTTATTAAAATTTTGCCTTTGCCAGGGTTCGATCTCGTGCCTCGCCGATTTGTAGTCCGACGCCTTAGCCACTCTGCCATGTCGATTTATATCGAGACGAAGATTTTTTTTCATTTATACAGCTAGTTCTGTCGTAGGTATCAATAAGCAGCGTTAAGGTGAAAAATTAGGTAGAATCGAACCATTAAGCAGCTTTAAGTTCAAAATAAATGTAAAGAAGATGTACAAGCGGCACTTCAGAACTATTTTTGAACTTAATTATCTTAAACCTGCATAGAAGTATAACTTGTTACTTTTGGAACTATAAGTTCTATTGCCTGAAATTACCACCATAAAGCAGCTTTAGGTGTGGCAAGTTCCACAACGTACCTTTAAGCAGCTTTAGGCGTGTCAAGTTCTACAACGGACCATAAAGCAGCTTCGCAGTGCCATGGAACTTATTTTGCCTCTTAAAGCAGCTTTAAAGGGAACTCATACGTTAATTTCTACTCATTTTGCTGGTTGGGATGTAGTGTTCTCATACACACTACATATGCATACACACTACATACAGATAATACGATAAATTCAAAATACACTTTACACTTTCTACTTGCTTCAAAATTAATTTTTTATATATTTAAATTATCAAAAATTTTGTATTCAAATATTTCAATTTTTATTTTTAGTTGTTGAAAATATTTCATTATAAAAAGTCATGTTCTTTTAAATAATAAAAAAAAAAATACAATCAAAATTTGTTATACAATTATTATTAAATAAAATAAAAGAAACGAATCAAAATGGTTTTAAGTGTTCTCATACACACTACATATACATACACACTACATACAGATAATACGATAAATTCAAAATACACTTTACACTTTCTACTTGCTTCAAAATTAATTTTTTATATTTAAGTTATCAAAAATTTTGTATTCAAATATTTCAATTTTTATTTTCAGATGTTGAAAATATTTCATTATAAAAAGTCATGTTCTTTTAAATAATAAAAAAAATTACAATCAAAATTTGTTATACAATTATTATTAAATAAAATAATAGAAACAAATCAAAATGGTTTTAATTTAAAAATACATAAAACCATACATATATGTAAGGCCATTTCCTCACGGAGCAATTCAAAAGTAATGCAATTGCAACAAATGTTGCTAACCCATGTTTCTATACCGAAACCTTCGCATGGAGCAACTTTTTCAAAACTAGTTGGCAACATGTTTACGATAAGTTTTATTTGTTCAAAATTTACTAATATCTTATTTAATAGATTAAAATGAAGAAGATATGAACATTTTTGGTAATTCAATATAAGCTGCGTTCGATTCGTGAGCCTATACTCAATTGATGTAGCTTATTTCAAAATTTGTATAAGAAAACATCAACAAAGTCTCCAGCTAGTTGAAAAAGGGAACGTCAACTACCGATTGAGTTGGGTTAAGTTAAGTAGCCAATTTTTTGTATGTTAGTTGGTTTGTGAACGGAATAGGGTGAAATGTCATAGATTCTGGCAAAATGTGATGTGAGTACAAAAACAAAATTAAATTCCTTCAAGCAGTTAACTGTCAACTGTTTTTTTTTCAAAATATTTAAAAATTACTTATGTAGATTGATTTATTGGGAGGTAAAAATTTTTAAGTTATTTATTGATGTGGTCGTCATAACAATAGTGCTGCCAACTATTGTGCAAATAAAAGCAAAATAAATAGACGTTTTTTTCACAAGCGAGTTGAGCACTGGCGAATCGCACGCAGCTATAATATAAAGGTGGAACTTATACAAATTGTCTGAATTTGTAATATGAACTTAATATTTACTTTTTAAATGTTAAAACTTTATACCTGCTTAAGCAAATTTCAATTGCAGTGTTGGGTTTGTTCGTTAATATACGTATTTTCGCATTTACTTGAACGCACTAATCAACAATAGTGTGTGATAAAAAAATGACATATGTGTGAAAAATCCCTTGCTTTAAACCATGATGCAAAAAGAAGGTGATAGCGAGTTTGGCACTTCTCTCTCAAAATGATAAATTTATGTTTCCCCGATCCTGTGAAAATCAGCTGATGGCGAATTTCAATCGTGCGTTGGACCTAACCTCAATGCCATGATCAGTTCTTTTATGGTGGCTAACAGAAGTTGCGGAGAATACTTCCAATAAGTGGGACACAATACAACAACACAGAGCAATTGCATTTAAAAAGTTATTTATTCATAATCTACACAATTGTAATTTACTTTTTAAGCAGTAAAATTTTGTTTACCTCGCAACAAACAAAAAAAAAATAATATTGTGTGACACTTATCAACTGTTCCGCTATTTCGCTCGCAATTTTTGACAGGAAGAAAGAAATGTATGGTGTAGAGAAAAACTCGCTATCACCTTTTTTTTGCATCATGGCTTTAAACCACACACAGGGTTCCATCGCACAAAAATAAAAAAGTACTCTTAAAATAATAAAATATGTATGGAAAAAATAAAAAGGTGTGTGCAGATAATAACAATTTTTCCGTATACAATAAAATGGTACAATATATGCAAGCAAAAAAAAAAGGTCCTCAAATAGAAAAGGATAATAAAATCAATGCAAGTCCTTGACTTTATGAAAATGTCCTCTTCATAATCGTGCGTATAGACATTCTCCATCTTTATATTAATTTATAATTCTTGAAAAACATATTTTTCAAGAATTATTTTTAGAGCTTGATGCCAAATAATTTATTGAAGCCAAACAGGTTGCTACAACAACAATGTTCTTTGCAGAACAAACCGAGCAGACTAGACCATGGTTTCGTCGGACGCTACTCCGACTCATCAGTAGTCTCTGTGGTTTATGCAGTCCACTAACTTTGATAAGTTAATAAGCTTAACTGCAGTAAAACCAAAACGGAATTACCCAAAAAGCTTTTCACTTGTTCAAGCAGTGTTTTTCTACTCTTTTGCTAGTTGCAAAATTTCAAAAATTGACTACATTTATTCTGCAAAGATTTTGTTGTTGCGCTTTTTGTTTACTTCTTTATCACGTGTCCATCTAGGTTCCAACATTTTGTTGGTATTTAACCATAGAAGGCGTGAAAAAGGTTTTTTGAAAGCAGCTGTTTAGTTTATGCGCAAGCATATAATTTGTCATCATGTTTTCGTAGGTTATGCTCGCACCAGTTTACATGACTTAAAAAATTGTGGCATTTTAATTGTTTATATTAGTTTATAATTCTAATATAAACAATTAAAACAATTAAAATGCCACAATTTTTTAAGTCATTCTCCATCTTTGTTTGTCATTCATTATGACAATCAATCGTATCGCCATCCTTTTTTTATTTTAAAAATTTTACAATAATAACGACTCTATGTGAATTCGTAAGTCCAAAAGTAAGCGTGCTAAGTTGCCAACCCAAAAGTTGCTTAAACCTCTCTTTAATTTTTTCTAAATGTCTAATCAACTGAAGTTACAAATTCATCAATATTAACGACTTTACATTTGTACTTGGTGGTAGAGATGTTTGTAGAATAACATTGCTTAATAACTCGAATTGTCTGAGGTAAAACAATAACAAACCACCACACACCAAACCAATAACACCTCCACAACCCTTCTTCAAATTCTCTTTTTTACGCGAGTTCATGTATGTGGCCATTATTTTTCGTTACTCAAGAGTCAAATACAGAAATAGTTGAGTTGGCCAGTCAGCGGCTATATTTGTTTTTAACTGCTTAAGTGTATCGAAAAGCGTAAGTCAGCTTTTATATTAGCAACGTGAATATGGATGCGGACAATAATTTCTGATAATAACACTGTACAACAAAACTGAAGTTTTTGCAAATCCCAAGAGGTTTCACAACGGTTTCCTTAGGTTTTGGGTTCGCAGAATCCGAATCTGAAGTCAGAATTTTCGGGTCACCCTAGGTTTTCGAGCTACAGGGGAGGAAAAACCCTAACCCTCTACTGTTAATGAAATCAATATGACCGACCGCCATTACTTTTTCAAGAGGAACATTTTTTGCCTTGGAACCCATCCCCTCTGACCCCTCCGTAAGGGGGCTCCCATACAAGTTTTATGATTTTTATATATATTTTATATGACCTTTTTTATTTAAACAAAAAACGAATTTTATTAATATTTGAAACTCGACACATTTTCTGTTTGCCTATTTATGATTATGTAGAATTCTAAACATTAAATTTAAGAAATACCAATAATAATAAAATACATTAAAAATACAAAGAAAATTAATTTCAAGCAAATTTTTTGTATTCAAATAAATTCATATTAATGAAATTTGTTTTTGTTTAAATAAAATTTTCATATAAAATATATGTAAAAATCATTAAATTTGTATGGAAGCCCCCATACGGAGTGGTCGGAGGGGATGGGTGCTAAGGCAACAAATGTTCCTCTTGAAAAAGTATGGGGGTCAGTAATATTGATTTCATTTACAGTAGGGGTTAGGGTTCTGCCTCCCCTGCAGCTGGAAAACCTAGGGTGACCCGAAAATTCTGACTTCAGATTCGGATTCAGCGAACCCAAGACCTTTAGAAACCGTTGAGAAACCTCTTGGGATTTCTTGAGTGTTGTACCGTGTAATTTATATGTGTGTTGTTATAAAATGAAACCCTACCTCTGGGACACATCTAATACATCATTTCAAGAGCTATTAATAAAATGCAAACATAAAAGGTGTGGTGTTAATTAATATATTTGTTTATATCTTTATTTTTACGTCTTCAAATTAACACTTTGTTTTGTATGTTTGCACAATATTTATCAGCTTCTTATATTATATATTTTTCATTATAATAATAAAAATAGAAAAGAATAGTAACAATAAGAATTATGATTATTAATTATTTCATTATTTTAATATAAATACTCGTGAATATTTTTTCTTTAGGGCATACCATCGCATTTGCTTTTTTTAAATGGATTCATTCTTTCAGTTGCGCAACCACATTTCTTATTTCAATGTTTATTGCTCAAATTTCATATGTTGAATGACGGTTTGAGCTTGATCATGAATGATAATTCAGTCACTACGAATTATCACTCAAAAGTGTTGAAAATTAGTGCCTTTCAAGATCGCTAATCAATATTCGCTTAAATCAATATTCAATAAAATTGTCCCATATGGCAACATTGCTTATTTTCATGTATCTACCACCAATATTTGTAAACAAACTCACAGCAAAGACCAAAGTGTGATGAAATACGAAAAATTTGCTTATTTTCATGTATCTGCCACCAATATTTGTAAACAAATTCAAAGCAAAGACCAAAGTGTGATGAAATACGAAAAATGAAGGAAGTACCAAGAACGGACCGACTTCGTACCATCTGATTTGTATGAAAATTTCATACAAGCTGGATGGTACGAAGTACTTTCCTATATCGGTACTTCCTTCATTTAAGTATTTCATCACTCTTTCCTCCTTGAAAAATTTTCATTGGGAATTTTCTACATCCAATACGTAAACAATCTTGTAAAAGCTTTAAAGTGCGTGTAAAGTGAAAGAAAAAATGAAATTGTTTGGCAACACCAAAAGAAAAATACATAGGAAAGGGGACAAATAAAGTTGTACTAGTACGAAATAGTTGGTACTTCGTATCCATGATAGAATTAGAGAAAGGTAGTCCAGATATTTGACATACCCTTAATTTTTGTAAACAAAAAATATTCTCTCTCAAAAAATAATGATAAGCAGGGTTGTGTTGACTTCGTGTTTTTATGGTTTTGTTACGTCTTTTAGCTTAAAATGTACTTTTTCGATGTAATTGCAAACAAAACTGTGTGCATTGCTTAGGGCCAGTTTCACGACAATAAGTAAACCACTGACCAGAGGTTAACTAACAGATTTGAGTTTCACAATCAAAGTTAACTTGAGATTAAGCCACCACTGGTGGTGGTTTAAATCATTAATTAACTAATAGCTGATTTATGTAATAGAAATAAAGGGACAATAGAAACGTGAAACAAATAATGATGGATTCCGATTGGAATTACGGTATTGATAGCAATTCGGACTATGTTTATATACTAACAATTTCCAAAAGAAAATAAATGTATTTTTGTGAAAAATTAGGACGTCTCGCGTTTGCACTTTGTGTTGCATCTATTATTTTGTCCCTTGTACAAAAGAAAAGTATTAAAGCAAATTACAAAAACATATGTTTTATACAGTGTTGCCATATTTTGCTTACACAATTGCCATTAGTTAACTAAAGCATTGTGAAACCCAAATCGCGAAAAGTTATAGTCAACTAACAGCTTTTAGTAAGTTAACCAATTGGTGAACTAATGGTCGTGAAACTGGCCCTTAATTAAGTTTGTTACGGCCATAAAAGTTATTAAAATTTTCAAATATTTTTTAACTGTCAATTTGGCGAAATTCGTTATTAAATAACTCGCGATTTTTTTTGTGCTATTAATTTTGTGTTATTAATATTGTGTGATTTTAATTTGCCTTCTACGTGCGCAATTTGTAAATTTTCACAATTTCAAAATTGTTTTGCAAACTATATTCAGCTTTTTGCTGTCGACGACTTAAGTGTAACTTTAGTTACGCATTTTTCATACTAAAGTTGAACTTAAGTATGGTCAATGAAATGAAATGCATTTTCAGAGCTTATACGTCCACCTTTTACCTTCGAAAAATTTTTTTTTCGAAATTTTAATTTTTTGCTTAAATGAACTAACATAATATTGGGAGCATACTGTGAAAATTTCAAGCAAATCCAATGAGTAGTTTTTTTTTGGCGAATTGTTTTATGTAGCCAAGTCAGGCACAAAATCACCTCATGTGCACATATTTGGTGATCTACCTTTTTTATTACATTGTTATGTATTCTTGCAAGCAAAGTACTAAAGCAATGTTGTTTTTGTGTTTTTTCTCAAAACTTTGTTTTTATTTTTTCAAATATACATACAGTTGGGAGCTATTATTACTTATTATTTGTCGTTATTTTTTCTCTTAGAATGCATTTCTCAGGAGATATTTTGTAACATAAGTTCAAAAAACCTACTACCACCCTACCATCCTATTTGCAAAAAAAAAAAACAGAATTAATTAAATATATTTTATATACCTAAAATATGCTTATATTAAACCAATCTTACCATAGAATTATTTTAATACTTTTTTTTATTACCATGTCTTCGGGCACTTTCCACCTCATTTATCGGAAACCAATGATCCGATTTGTATGAATCTTTTTGTTTTTGAAAGTCAACACCCAAATGCATCGAAAAAAATCTCTAAAACCGATCTTTTTTTTATTTTATTGTTTTGAAAACACATACCACAACTTTAAATGCGATTATCTCGAAACCACTTTTTCGCGATTGGTTGTAATTAAAAGTTATTGAAAAAATTGTCCGATTTTAATAATTTTTGCACCACACATTAAGAACAGCAGTCATTCTCGTCGGTACCAGAATCTTGAAGGTAGCTCTAAAAACAACGGAATTAGACCTATTTTAAGCCCTAAAAAATACCTGTTTTTGTGAATTTTGACTTTTGGATGCTATAGTTCCGTTATTTGTTGAAGAAATCTCTTTATTTTGGTAGCGACGATAACGGCATTAATTCTTAACATATTCCCGTTTTGGTTTTTATATTCAAATGAAGCACAAACATTTTTTGATTACAACCAGCGGGGTACCTTTTTTTTTGTTGGTCTACTTTGACATGACATACAAAAAAAACAACAACAATATTAATTATAAAATTAAGTTTGATATTTTTCCTTGTCAATATAAAAGACCGTTTTTCCATATCCTTAATAACTTTTGTAAAATTTAATTTTCAGCGAGGCATTACATTTTGTGTCGCCAAGGTAAAAGGTGGCCATAAATTTAACTTTAAGTTGGTAAAACTGGCCCTTAAACTATTAAATGTTGCATCACTATTTCAAAGTTGTATAATTTTTCGATGTACGCAACTGTACAATTCCTCAAGTCCTCAACTACACTGGCAACTGCACTGATTCGTGAATACGTCTATTCTTTTTATTCGTAATAAAAAAGTATTATAAAACGTAGTGAATGCAAGTACATTTTTCGAAATTGTACTACGGAATAGTATGATTTTTTTGCAACTGAGTGCCTGTGATGTCGTCAAAAAGTCTCCCTCTTGTAATAATTGTCAACTAAGGGTATGAACTTTCATTTTTGGGAGAAGACGTCAAATGTCTGGACTACCATATAAAATTATTGTATCATGTTTGTATCTAAATTATTAAAAGGTATTCAAA
This sequence comes from Tetanocera ferruginea, assembly GCA_958299015.1. Taxonomy (NCBI): domain Eukaryota; kingdom Metazoa; phylum Arthropoda; class Insecta; order Diptera; family Sciomyzidae; genus Tetanocera; species Tetanocera ferruginea. The sequence goes on along the minus strand of OY282641.1, from coordinate 87,711,010 downwards.
ATGGTACGAAAGTACGTACTTATTTAACCTTTCTCTGACTATATGTATATATGAATATATATGTATATATAGTATGAATATCCCAGCGGTCAGAATAGGCCTGAATCAATACATTCTTTCAGGCCTGAGGGGTAATGGTAAGGCCTGAGTATTCAACACACCTCTTGATTTCCTTTTCCCATATAAATGTCATACTTACAGAATACCTGCTATAGTATAGCGTTAACTCAGGCCTGAATATCCCTAAGAATATTCCTCCAAAAATTCAGGCCTGAGTGAATGCTTAAATATCAGGCCTTCTATCAGGTCGTCCCAAGCCTGAAAATTCAAATGAGAAAACAAATAGCAGATACATCATTTACCGAAGCCGAGCTGCAACTCGTCTTCGGTGTCATGAGCATTGTTTGAATTATTTTAATGAATTAAAGTTCTTAGAACTTTTTCACTAAATAATTAAAATTTTTGTTTTGTTTTGAGAATGAAAAATGACGCGTCGATTACTTTGCATTTTTGTATTTTTATTTTGAAAAAATTTCCCAAACTTGTTTGATGGCATTACGACTTCGCTTCTTATCTCAGCCGTTGCTCAGGTGCGAACACGAAACAAAATCAAAAATACTTTTGAGGGATATTTGGGTTAACTGAAAATACTCATAAACTTTTGATAGCATTACGCCTTCACTTCTAAACTCAGGGATATCTTCAGGCCTGAGATTGACACAAAACAAAATATTCAGAGGTTAGACAATTTTAGGGAAGTTTTTAGAAAGCTGAAATGCAAATGCTTATTCTAAATTCAGATGTGATCTCATGCCCGAGTTTTCGAAGCAAAATAGAATTGATTTCATGCCAGATTTTATTAGGTATGACAATTGCTGACCGCTGGGATATTACTAATGTCCAATGTGGTGTGACACGATTTTAATAGTTTCTATATCCGTTTTCACAGCTCTATTAGGAGAAGGTTGGCAATATGACTAATTATGAAATTAATATGTAGACACATCTTTTATTTTTAAGGACTTACATGGATTTTGGTTTATAGAACCGAAAAGTATCAAAAACTGAAATGTGAAGTCGAGCGGCAAAGTAAGAAACGAAAGTTTTTGGTTGCTCCTGAGGATGTCGAGCATTAATAAATAAGAAAATTATTTATTTATTGAAATCTACGGGGTAACCTCCCAGCAAATTACGTATATGAAATAAAAATAAGTGCTGTATGTTTTATATTTATAGCATCTTACTGTAAAACGAAGCAAACGATGTCGAACAAAATTGGCTTGCTTTATCTACTCTGCGTCATCGTGCACTATTACGTCGCTTACGTTACTCAGATAATCTCGACGTGAATATTTGTGAAAAAAGCATTACCAGATTATAAAGCTTCAGTATTTTCCATATATTTTTTAAAATTCTTAAAAAATTTTAATGTTAAATCCTATATATTTTTAGAATAATTCTAGTTTGGGGCCCACGCCCCCTTTTTTTTGTTTGTATTTTGGCTTCCTAAACACAATGGTGCAAGAAAAAAGGGCCGCTCTCTTATGTTTTTGGAGATACAGTTTGTGGCAACTCTTTTTAAAAATTTAAATTTCATCGTTACAGAACAACAAAACTTCAAAAACTTTAGTTTCTTTTCAACTCGCTGCTTCTTACGCAAACATTCTCACGCACAAGCAACAAGAAGAAAAGAAAAAGTACAGAAATCCAGTTAGTTCTTGCATCAGCTAAAAAGCGCACGCGTTTCACAAACATCCTATATTTTTAAATTAATATTGTTATTAAATAAAGTTAATTGTTAATACTTTAAAACACTCGATTTATGTTATAGTATATGGACCAACAGCCATAATTGGTGACCCCGCGAATAATCAAACGATCAATCGCATAAATCGCAGCTCTAGCGCTCCGCTTAACATTTTTTAATATTTTAATTTTGTTTGCAAATAAAGGCATCTGCAAAAGTTTACTGCTTCAAGCAACTCTACGAGCATCTCGAAATTTCGCCGCAGTACACAGCCAGCACTTCACGAACATTCGGCTAAGCTGCGCAGCAACGTGCGCAGCTCAGTAAGCGTCACTCGAACAATCTCGAAACTTTCGGCAGCTTGCGCAATTTATTCAAGACCACGCATTTTAAATCATGCCCAACGAACATGAAAGCATTCCAAATACCGAGACACATGGCAGCGAGGAGCATTAAAATATAAATGTTGCAATTGAAGACAAAACTGAAGTCGCTAGTTTTGCTGGCTATCGTGCTCGAGCACCCTTCCCGGTAGTAAGCGAGTTGTCAGACGCCGGCATCGCACGTTTTTTCATGCGGTTGGAAGCATGGTTCAGCACGCAAGGCATCAGGTCCATTATCAACAAGAAAAAACGTGACCAAGAGCAATTTAACGCAGTCGTAACTAACATGGACGAGCGTCTCTTTGAGCAAGTTCAAAACATTATCAGCAACCCACCTGAGAATGATAAGTACGCTCATCTGAAGGCAGCCATCATCGGCAGGTTCGCAGAATCCGCAACAACTCGTCTGGAGCGCCTTTCCAGGGGGCATACAACTCGGTGACAACAGACCAAGCCGTCTGCTCAATCTTTTGCAGCACACCAACGCAACGAATGACGAACGTGTCGTCAAAGGGTTTTGGATACAACGGCTGCCCCCTCAGGCACGCGCTGTTGTCGCAGGTATAGAGGAAAGCCAACCAAACATCACTCTCAACAATCTCGCACTAGCTGCTGATGCAATCACCGAGGCTCTTAAAACAACGTCGATTGATTCGATATCAATCAATACTGATTCATTAGGGGCTGTTGCAGCACTATCACAAAGCAACCAGTCGCAGGTGACAATTTTTCACGGCTGGAAAAACGTGTTGACAATCTGGACTCTAAGATCGATAGGATCGAAAGGAAAATCGGTCAAATAATCAACAGCCGTGGACGTTCTCAATCTCGTGACGAGTCCCAGCAACGCGATCGTCCAAATACACCCTCTGCAAAATCATCCACTTGTTGGTATCACCGTTAATTTGGTGCTAATGCACAAAGATGCAACAAGCTGTGCGACTCCTCACTCGAGGCAAAAAACTAACTTGGTCGACGGTCGTCGCCCACAAGCAACCCTCAACTGGAGGCACCGTCGATACCAAATCAATTTCAACTGTTACCAATCAACAACAAAATATGATAGAACAGCCACAAAAATCAGCCAGAACAATGGTAAATATTTTTCCAAAGAAAAAATCTAAACGTCTTTTTTTAACAGATATTCAGTCTAGCATTAAATTTCTAATCGATACTGGGGCCGAGGTATCAGTCTTGCCTGCCTCCAGTCAGCTCAAACTTCGTCCAACCAAGTCACCACTCTACGCCGCCAATCAGACCATCATCAACACATACGGCACCGTTCGGCGACGAGTTGACTTTGGTTTTCGGCGCCCATTTATCTGGGAATTTGTTGTGGCAGAAACTGAATACGCAATCATCGGTTCAGATTTTTTGGACCACTTCAACTTGCTGGTTGACATCAAAATGAGCCGCTTAATCGACGCAGAGACACATATCGCAAAATATGGTATCTGCGAAATTGTCGCAGCGCCGCAAATCACCACGTTTGATGCAGCAGATCCATACGCTCACATCCTTCGAGAGTACAAAGACATCACGCAGTTGAATCGTTGCAAACCGAAACCAACAACAATTTCTGTCACCCACTGCATTGAGACGAGAGGACCACCTGTGTTCGCAAAACCTAGAAGGCTACCTCCAGACAAACACAAAGCAGCGCGCGAAGAATTTGAATATCTAATGGATATTGGAATTTGCCGCCCATCGAAGAGCAACTACGCTTCACCGCTTCATATGGTTAAAAAAGCCAATGGATCATGGCGACCGTGCGGTGATTACCGTGCTTTGAACGCACAGACAACGCCAGATCGATATCCACTACCACATTTGCAGGACTTCACCTATATTTTGCATGGTAAGAAAATTTTTTCGACCATAGATCTGAACCGGGCATATCATCAAATTCCAATAGAGGAAAAAGATGTCGCAAAAACGGCGATAACAACACCTTTCGGGTTATTCGAATTTACCCACATGACCTTTGGCTTGCGGAATGCGGCCCAAACATTCCAGCGATACATGCACGATGCTCTGCGAGGATTGGACTTCGTATTCGTCTACATCGAAGACATCTGCGTCGCATCAGAAAATATCGAGGAGCGTAAGCAACACCTTCGCCAAGTTTTCGATCGTCTGCGGCAATTTCATTTGTCCATAAATCCACCGAAATGCTGCTTCGGAAAATCGACAGTGAAATTTCTTGGCCACACAGTGATTCCTGAAGGTGGTATAACACCACTTGCAGACAAAGTAGATGTCATCAAGAGATTTCCACTACCTACACAGGCAAAACAACTGAAAACTTTTCTCGCCATGATCAATTTTTATCGTCGCTTTTTGCCAGCCGCTGTCAAACATCAGCAACCACTTCAGCAACTCATCAATGGTAACAAAAAAAATGACACTTCGGCAGTACCATGGACCAATTCAACGAAGCAACTCTTCGAAATGTGCAAGAACGATCTTGCTAACGCAACTCTTCTCGTTCATCCGTCACCTGATGCAGAATTATCACTCAGCACAGATGCAAGTGACTTCGCAGCTGGCGCTGTTCTTCATCAAATCGTGAGCGATGAGCTTCAACCACTCGGTTTTTTTTCAAAAAAATTCACAGATGCCCAACGGAAGTATAGTACTTATGACCGTGAGCTAACCGCGGTTTACTTATCTGTGAAACATTTTCGGCATATGATCGAAGGCAGAACAGTTACCATTTGCACGGACCACAAACCACTTCAATTTGAGTTTTTGCAAAAGCAGGATAAAGCATCCCCTCGTCAAATCCGGCAGCTTGACTTCATCGGGCAATTTTCCACAAAAATAATTTTTGTTCTTGGAACAGTCAACACAACAGCAGACGCGCTATCTCGAATAAATGGAATTACTGCAGAAGTCATCGATTTTGATATCTTGGCAGAAAAACAATCGACATGTGAAGAACTTCAGCGTTTTCTCAACGACAATGCTACGTCACTTCAACTCAAAAGAGTCAACATTCCAAATTCATCAGTACAAGTCGTATGCGATACATCCGGCACAACAGTACGACCATTCGTACCGTCTTCGTGTAGAACATTGGTCATCAAAAAACTGCATGATATTGCACACGGCGGCGTGCGAGCAACAACAACTCTGGTTAAGCAACGTTACGTTTGGCCGCGTATGGGTAGCGACATTGCAAGATTCGTCAAACTCTGCCAAAAATGCCAGCGGGCCAAGGTAAGTCGCCACACTAAATCCCATTTGGTACATTTCAGACTCCATCACAACGATTTGAGCACATCAATATAGACTTGATCGGGCCCCTTCCACCGTCTGACGACAATCGTTACTGCTTAACGATCATTGATCGCTACACCAGATGGCCGGAAGCTGTAGCTATCAGGGACATCACCGCCGATACCGTAGCTCGAGCCTTAATACAAAATTGGATCTCAAGGTTTGGCGGACCATCGCGAATTACAACAGATCTCGGGAGGCAATTTGAATCAACACTCTTTGCCGAGCTAGCAAAAATTCTCGGTATCGACCACCTCCGCACTACGCCATACCACCCTCAATCCAAAAGCATTATTGAGCGATGGCATCGGACATTTAAAACATCCATCATGTGCAGCGACCGTCTCAATTGGTCAAAAAAGCTGCCCATAATTCTACTTGGGCTAAGATCAGCATATAAGCCTGACATCGGTTCAGCACCCGCACAACTCGTCTACGGTACAACATTGCGCTTGCCTGGTGAGGTTTTCGCAAAAAGTCAACAAATCATCCCTCAAAACGAATTTGTCAAGGAATTTTGCGGTTATATGAGTCAACTTCGGCCAACTTCGGCCAACACCAGCAGCGCATCACAACCAAAGCAGCCACTACGTTTGTCCAGAACTCAAAGACACCACACATGTTTTCGTTCGCAATGATACGGTGAAACCTGCGCTGCAGCTGCCATACGACGGTCCATTTGAAGTGAAGGAACGAAATTATAAATATTTCACCATTCGAATTTCTGGGAGAGACAATAAAATTTCAATCGACAGACTAAAACCAGCCCATATCGATACAAGCAGCGATAACACCACCCCAACTACAGTTTCCGATGGTCAGAATTTTCCTGCGACTACACTTGCCTCAAAAACATCAACGCAGATCAATGTTCCTCAGCCAACACAAACTTCATCATCTGAATCTGCAACACAAGAGATGGTGCATTCAGTTCCAAAAACTACTCGCAGTGGAAGATCAGCACGATTTCCTACTCGATTTTTATAATAAAAATCTAGCGGGGGGGTACTGTGGCAACTCTTTTCAAAAATTTAAATTTCATCGTTACAGAACAACAAAACTTCAAAAACTTTAGTTTCTTTTCAACTCGCTGCTTCTTACGCAAACATACTCACGCACAAGCAACAAGAAGAAAAGAAAAAGTACAGAAATCCAGTTAGTTCTTGCATCAGCTAAAAAGCGCACGCGTTTCACAAACATCCTATATTTTTAAATTAATATTGTTATTAAATAAAGTTAATTGTTAATACTTTAAAACGCTCGATTTATGTTATAGTATATGGACCAACAGCCATAAGTTCATCACAGTTACGAAATTTTAGTTAAAATATGTGTCGTTTTTGTATGAAAATATGCTATATGAATGCTTATTTGTGCAAGCAAACCTAAGTTGGAAGCAAAGCAAACTAGTACACCTATAAGGGGTGGTTTTGTGGTCGATAAAAAATTTTTCAGTTTTCCCATTAAGCAAGTGGTTCACATATAATAAACTCAAAAAGTTAAAAAATACCAGTAAAAATAAAAAAGACTAAGGAATAGTTATGTGTTTGCGCAAAAAGCGCCGCAGGCGAAAAATTTTTTTAAAAATCGCGTGATTTTTTATATCTGACGCGTGATCTGCATGCGTCATGTGTTTTCATTTAAAGTTAATGCGTCAGCAGGAGATGTGCTTAAGCCTAATAAGTAAGGAAATAGAAAAGGTAAGATATTTGTTATAAGTATGTGCAGTAGAGCGTATCACCAAAACTAACCTATTTTTGACCCCGTCTCAATCGTTAGATATTTGAAAGACATTTTCGAAAAAAATATTTTTTTTTTAAAGTGGTCCCTATGGTGCTATTTTGGTTTTTTCGTTATATCTTCGGTGTTTCTTGTTCGATCCGGAAGATTTTATATCTGTGTGTTTGTTGGTGTTATCCAAATATTTTCTGGTGTTTTTTCACCTCAAATGTTTTTTTTTCGACTGATTACACAATCGATCTTCGTTTCTACCATATTATCCTGCACCAAAAAGTCCAACAAATTAAAGCTTTGAAAAAATCATAATAACCATGGGAAGAAGTGAAATCGAAAAATGGATTTTAGAAGCACTTCCGACCTATTTTGCAAAGAATAACAATTGGAGGTACGTGAAAACTTAATTTTTTGTGTGAACTTCCGTTGCTGGAGTTTGATTATTTTTCCTTTATTTTTGTAGACTTAAATTTTTGCGAAGACTGACAAATCATCCAGTGGTTACGAAAGCCCCAAAGAAATGGACAGAAAGTGATCGCAGTCACGGTCGAAAATATATATATATGCAATTAATGAAAGTGACCGATTTATTGATTGGCCCTTTCTAACTCATAAGAAAGTAGGAAAGTTTTTTCACTACTGTGTTTTTTCAGGGTTTTCCATAAAAAAATCGTCATAATCTGAATTCTCACTGTCAACACAAATATAGTGGTCAGAATAATTCATGTTTTTGGCGTTTGTGGCCATTTCATCTTTGATTGGTTCCAGCACAAATTTTGGTGAAGCAGGCACTAAATTATCGAGTGCAGCAGTAATGTCATTACTGTTCAAACGGTTGAGTTGCATTTACGACAATATTTGTCATTGCAACAATTCCACCTTTTTCTCGAATGATTCACGTTGTGATTTCAAGTTTCGGTAATATTTCTCTCTTCTTTTAACTTTTCTCCAAGAACGAATCATATTTACAATTCCTAAAAACTTGAACAAAATTTGTATGCGTCGAGATTGAATGCAAATGATTGTTTGCACGACGGCATACTTTCAATCATTTTATTACTTTAAAAGGCTATATTATATGAGTTTATCAAGATAAACAAAAGAAAAATATGATTCGTCTTCGACGTATGGTTGTACATATCACAGATAGCCTAATGGATATCGTGTATGACTATGGAACGTTAGGACGTTGGTTCGAATCCAGGTATAACACGCAAACAGAAAAAACATTTTTTAATTATAAATATATTGGCAATATTATAACTCTAATAATAATAAAAAATTATTATACATAAAAGAATTAAAAAAATAACAAATTTACCTATTTATATTTATTTTTCAAGCAAGTCTTTTTTGAATCTTTGTAAGGAGTATTCTAAAGTCCTTTTAAATTACTCTACACAACAAATTTGTCTTGAAAGTCATTATTTTTTAAGTCTATGTAAGGTTCCTTTTAAAGACCTCTCAAAGTTAAATTACCAAGTATCTTCAAATACAATACAAAGGCGACCATGTCTTTATATCCCATACGCCATATTGGCCTTATAAGCCTCTATAAAGAACTTATAAATACAATTTCCTGTTTTTTACTTATCTTTAAAAGGTCTTTAAAAGAACCTATAAATATTTTTTGTGTTACTAGGGTATTTCAATTAAGTTTTCAAAAAAAATACTTACTTTGACTGCTAGTTTTAATTTTATTTTTAGTTATTTTTATTTATTTAAGTGCAGTTTAAAAACTGAAAACCCTCGTATGAGTAAATTTCTCTGCTCACTTACGGCACGTAGCGAAACGACACGAAACTACAAAATATAACTAACATGTGTTCTTATGTATACATGCTTAGTAACCTTAAACGAAACGGCGACGACTGTTGACGCCGGTGGGAATCGTTGCAAAGAATTCTGACCGACTTGTCGTTCGCTTTGTTGACAAAAAATCAGCTGCATAAGATGGATTCCGAAACAAAATTGAAGCCAAGCCGAAATGTTTTATATGACATGAGTCACAAAAATTATAGCAACAAAGATATAAAAATCAATTGAAGAGTGTTGTACTCATATTTAAGATTGATTTGTTTTGAATTGTTATTGCCGCGGTTACGCTAAGTGGGCAACGGGCTTAATTCAGCTTGTCAAATTGTGTATGGTGAATTACGTTGTTCGGGTATTCATGCAAAGCGGAAAGCTTATATTTTGGGCAATTTGTTATTTTTATCAGGCAGATTGTGTGAACGTCACCTAAAGTTGATAGTGCATTTGCAAAGATATGGAAGCTGTTAACTTGTCAACAGTCAACTTTCAGCATGCATATTAACAGCTGATTGCTGGTATAAATTTGCTAGGTCGATTGCTCACCTAAATCGTAGAGCAAATATATCTGGTTTGTGCAAACGGTTCTCCATACATTTCATTTATAAGGCTGATATACTTATCCGGTTTATACCATTTATAAGGGAATTGCCCATTTGCAGGAATACCCTTAGTGAAAGTATAACACTGTGCTAGTTGTAAATCCATCAAACGGGGTACCCAGGGGGATAACTTAATTCGAGTGTGCTGATTCTAATGGCGCTATGCGTTTTTTTAAGTAAGCTCTAGATTTCGAGTTATTCGCAAATCAATTAGGGTATTAACTTCACTGCTGAAATTTCCGAAATCGCAAATTTACGAAAATTTCAGTGCAATTGTTGTTGTTTTGGTTTTCCGAAGTTTGCTTAAATTTAATCAATTATTGAGTTAATGAAAATTAATCGTCGTAAATTTGCGAAGAAAAGATCTGTTCAGTAGTCGTTAGTACAACTGCGGACATGCAAAATATAATTAGAAGAAGAACATTTTGTCTGTTCTCATATAAATTCGACAAATTAAGCATCATATTATTGTTTATAATGCAATAACTAAATTATTAATTAAGAATAATTTAGACGGCAAGCAATATCTTTTTAACAAAAGGTAGATATGATTAATTGTTTTGTTGGCGTTCGATAAAAGCCAGCTATGGCGACTTTCATGCTGACAGAAGCATGAACAAAATTAAAAACGGTCGCTCACTTCAACTCGTCGGAAATTTGCGAGTATGGAAATTTCAGCGTTGAAGTGAATACCCTTAATATCACTCCTAAGGATTAAACGGAAGCAATTTTTTTTATTTTTTACAATTTATTATTATTAAATCGATATAAATTTATAGAATCAACATTGAATCGACAAATATACATCAAATAAAAACAATTTGAAGAATATTAATTCGATTAAGTTGATTTCAGAGGATTTCCCGAAAAAAAAATTTATAAAAAAAAAATTGAATGGGCCCTTAAGCAACGACAACAATTCATGGCTTTGAGGGTTTAGGGGAAGTGCATATTTGAAGATAGCGTGGGCTGATGTTTACATTAGCTTAAGGCTTGCTTTAATAAGTTGTTAATCTTGAATGTTTCTATCATACCAAAGAGCTGAAACGTCTAAGTTATGTGAAGCAAACCTCCTTATAGGAATTTTTCCGGGAATTGTAAACAAGAGCTAATCTAAAAAACGCTTAGCACCATTAGAATAAGCTTACTCGACTTAGGTTATCCCCTCGAGCACAGCGAACTGATAAAGTTTCGCAACACTTAAAGAAACATACACAAGAGAGGGCAAACAATAAAGTTGTACTAGTACGAAAAAGTACTGGTCATTTTTTTTCTTTGGACACGATCGTCTGTCAAAATATATAGCAAGGAAGAACGCGTTCACCAGCATCCATTGCATACAATTAATTTTCATTGGTCACATTCAGCGTACTCAACAATTTTCAACGGTTAATTCCAAACTAAAGACAAACATAAATATACATGAAGTTCCGCATAAAAATGAATTTAAACATAGAAAATTATTAATTGTCGGAAAAGTTTCCATTGGTATTTGAAACAATGCTTGACATGTCATCAATTTGACAACTTTTCTAACATTGCGATAACTTCGCTTCCCGATGTGTTGCTATCACAACAGTTGACACAGCTGAATGTAGCCAACGCAAATAACAACGAACAGCTGTTTTTGACAGGAACACATTTTCTTTTAGATGAGAAAATCAATAATTTTCAATAACGGTATTCACGATCTGGAGTTTTTGTAGTATTTTTATTAAATTAAAAAGAATTTGCTATAGATTGTGAGCACTCCTACAATGCAGTGCTGTCATAGACCGTCAAGCCAGCTGTTTGTCAAATACACAAATACTACGCAAAATTTACAATAGAGTTCCACCATTGTAAATTAATCATTTATAGTAAATGGAAAATGTATATGTTTTGCTTGCATACAACTATCAAATTTACCACAAATATCAAACTTATCAAAAAAACTTATACCTTAAATATCATACCTTAAACTCCAGATCGTGCGTGAATTAGATAAGAAAAATCAGTCGTGTGACACTTTGAGCAAAAAAATCACACACGTATAAAAATATCACGCAAAATCACACACAGAACAGAAAATCACAAAGAACAGAAAATCACTCAGAAGCATATGTAGTGTTCTCATACACACTACATATACATACACACTACATACAGATAATACGATAAATTCAAAATTATAAGTCGTAAGCAAGGCGAAAAAACGCAAAAAACGTAAAAAATCGCCCCAGAAGCTAGCCAGACCAGATGCCATCGTTGTAGCGAAAGCAGGTGAGCTCTCATATAGCGACATCATCAAGAAGATGAAAGAAGAAAAGGCACTTGAAGGGTTCGGTGAAAACGTCTCAAGAGTTAGACGCACTGAAAAAGGTGAAGTGCTTATTCAGCTAAAGCGGTCCACAACCCAGTCGACTCAGAAGCTAAAAGAAGAGTTCGACATGGTATTCAATGGCCAAGCCGAGACGAGAGCCCTTACAGAGGAGATGCAGGTCGAAATTAAAGACCTGGACGAAGTGCCGACATCGGACGATGTGCGAAACGCCGTCCAGAAGTATCTGGGTGAGCCTATAGTGGTGAGCGTGAAGTCACTTCGTAAAGCCTATGCTGGCACACAAACGGCGGTTGTAAGCCTACCTCTGACACCGGCAAGAAAGATGACCGAAACCGGAAAGCTTAAAGTTGGCTGGGTCATATGTAGGGTTCGAGAAAAATTTACTCAAACCAGGTGCTTCAAGTGCCTCGACTTTGGTCATAGCGCAAAAAGCTGTAACAACACTGACCGAAGTAAGTGCTGCATGAAGTGCGGTAAAGAGGGCCACAAGACGAAAGAGTGTAGTGCGGAGGCAAGCTGCTTTTTATGCATAGCCAAGAAAAGCACAGAGACAAACCACCGTGCCGGAAGCTGGAGATGTCCATCCTTCAAAAAAGCTACGAAGCCTAAGCGAAGATGAGATTCCTGCAGCTTAACCTTAACAACTGCCGGGCAGCGCAAGACCTACTAGCGCAAACGGTCAGAGAACAGAGCACCGATCTTGCAATTCTAAGCGAACCGTATGCCTGCAAAAACCCAGGAGTTTGGGCCTCAGACAACACTGGCAAAGCTGCCGTATGGTCGTGCGGGAGGGACCCCCTCCGTATACACCTTCGTACACGCGCAAACGGCTTTGTTCGAGTCGAGGTAGAGGGTGTTCAGATTATGAGCTGCTACCTTGCCCCAAGTTTGTCAGTTGAAGAGTTTGGCGAGACCATAGATGCCATAGTTGAGGACGTACAAGGGACTAAGCCAGTTCTAATAGCTGGCGACTTTAACGCTTGGGCTGTAGAATGGGGCAGTCAACGTACAAACCAAAGAGGCTTCATTCTTCTCGAGGCGTTCGCATCACTTGACGTGGTGCTGCTCAATACCGGATTGCAGCACACATTTAGTAGTGCAGTAGGTAGCTCCTTTATTGATCTGACCTTCGCTAGTAGTGAGCTTGGTTTTCAGACTGGGTGGATGGTGCAAGATATTTACACGCACAGTGACCACCACGCCATTACATACACGTTAAGTAGACAGCATCGTAGCCGAAGGAATAGTAGCGAAAACAGATCTGTTTATAAAACAGATTCGCTAGATGAAGACATCTTCAGAGTTATGATGGCAGACATACACCTCGCCGGCACAGCAACCGATATGGCAAGACAAACTACTGACCAAGTCAGGAGAGCTTGCGACGCTTCCATGCTCCTAAGAAGACCAAGCAAACGACAGCGCAGTCCAGTTTACTGGTGGTCCCATGAAATCGCAGAAGCACGCAGAGAATGCATTCAAGCTAGAAGAAGATACTACCGCTCAAGAGGTACCGACAGATTCGAATTTCTTCGCGAATCCTACCGTGTCTCCAAAAAATCCTTGAAAAAAGCTATAAATAGGAGCAAGCGCGAGTGCTTTCTGCAGCTATGTGATGAGGCAGAAGCTAGCCCATGGGGAACCGCCTACAAGATAGTAACAAAAAAGCTGAAGGGGCTTAGACAGCCCACTCCTACGGACCCACACCTGCTTGGTAACGTTGTAAGGACTCTCTTCCCGCCACAACCAGCAATTTCGCCCCACGATGCAGATGAAGACGATCTGAATCAAATGGTAAGGGTAAGCACTGACGAGGTGGTGACAATTGCCAAATCCGTGAAGAACGATAAGGCACCAGGGCCAGATGGTATTCCGAACCGTGCGTTAAAACTCGCCATCTTAGAGCAACCTCAGACATTTGTCGAGCTCTTCAACGCCTGTCTAAGGGAAGGCATATTTCCAGCTCAGTGGAAGGCCCAGAGACTAGTGCTCATACCAAAAGGCAGTGCCTCCACGGAAGATCCCTCAAGCTACAGACCAATTTGTCTGCTTGATACATTAGGGAAAATCTTTGAGCGACTATTGTGCAACCGAATTGAAGACGCAATTCAAATAGCCGGAGGGCTATCCAATCGTCAATTTGGGTTTCGGAAACTGCACTCAACGACAGATGCCATAAAGCTTGTCACCACAACTGCGCAGGAAGCTATCGCAGGCACTCGATGGAGGAATGGTGCAAAACAATATTGCCTTGTAGCAACGCTTGATGTACGCAATGCGTTCAACTCAGCTAACTGGAGCAATATTTTGAAAGCTCTCAGGGAGTTTAGAGTACCAAGCTACTTCACGAAAGTTATTGCGAATTATTTCCATGAGAGAGTGCTGCTATATTCAACCAATAGCGGCGCAAGAACGTACAATGTCACTGGTGGCGTTCCACAGGGGTCAGTTCTAGGGCCCCTTCTGTGGAACGTCATGTATGATGGTGTTCTAAGGCTCGAGGTACCTACAGGTGTCAAGATCGTCGGATTCGCGGATGATTTAGCGGTTGTTGTTACAGCTAAACACCTAGAAGAAGTAGAGGCCCTTAGTAGTGTTGCTATTAGCACTATCTACGACTGGCTAAAGTCAGCCGGGCTTAGTTTAGCGGAACATAAGACGGAGGCGGTGCTTATAAGTAGCCGTAAAAAGTCCGAAATCGCAGTTATAAACGTGCGCGGGACGGAGGTACGCTCAAAACCATTTATTAAGTACCTCGGTGTGCTAATCGACTCTCGACTCTGTTTCAAACAGCACCTAGAGTATGCCCACAGAAAAGCAGCCACTTCATGCCTGGCGCTAGCAAGAATGTTGCCAAATACACGAGGACCAAAGCAAGCTCGCAGGAAACTTCTTCTCAATGTCGTGCGTTCGATTTTGATGTACGCATCAACGGTCTGGGCTGCAGCGATTAAGGTGAAGTCCTACCGTCGAGGAGTAGAGTCGGTGTACAGACTAGGCGCTCTTAGAGTGTGCTGCGCTTTCAGAACAGTGTCTGAGGATGCAGCTCTAGTGCTCGCTAGCTCGATCCCCATCGACCTCTTGGTGGAAGAGGCCCAACCAGGAGCTGTTAGCGAGAGCGCATCCTCTCGTAAAAAACTGGCGCGAGAGAGAAGTATATCCCAGTGGCAGGCACGTTGGGATAGATCGGCGAAGGGACGCTGGACCCATCACCTCATCCCTAACCTTTCCGTGTGGTGTGGTAGAAGTCATGGTTCAGTGAATTACTACCTCACCCAAATTCTGAGCGGGCACGGTTGCTTTAGAGCATACCTGTATAAATTCAAGCATGCAAGTGACCCCTATTGCACTCATTGCCCTGGTAGCATAGTAGAAGACACTGCACACGTCCTCTTCGAGTGCCCTAGGTTTATTGAAGCAAGAACTGATGCTTCGGTCCGCTTGGGCGAAGTGGTGACACCCCAAAACTTGGTGAACCTCATGTTGAGAAGCGAAACCAACTGGTCAGTGGTAAGCTCCTTGTCCAAACGCTTAATCGACGAACTTCGAAGAGTCGAGCGTTTGCAAAATAGTTCAGCTTGAGATAGGGAACTATATTCGATGTTTAGGGTTCTCCCCGACCCAGAGTCGACATCAAGTTAAGGAGAAAATTTAGGCTCTTAACTTGACAGTCATCCGACAGACAAAATTAGTCCATCAGTTTCAGCTTAGTGCTGTTCCCCCATCCCGCGAAGTTATGCCTTACGGCGGTTCCACGGGATTCATACTGGGTCGAAGATTCAATGCGGAGGTTAAGGTTTAGTGCGTAGGAATCGCACACTCCCACCTGCACGGTGGGGCCTTTTGAAGGTTCCCCCTTCGCGAATAAAATAAAAAAAAAAAAAAAAATAAAAAAACAAATTCAAAATACACTTTCTACTTGCTTCAAAATTAATTTTTTATATTTAAATTATCAAAAATTTTGTATTCAAATATTTCAATTTTTATTTTTAGTTGTTGAAAATATTTCATTATAAAAAGTCATGTTCTTTTAAATAATAAAAAAAAAATTACAATCAAAATTTGTTATACAATTATTATTAAATAATATAAAAGAAACAAATCAAAATGGTTTTAAGTGTTCTCATACACACTACGTATACATACACACCATGATACAATAATTTTATAAGGTAGTCCAGACATTTGACGTCTTCTCCCAAAAATGAAAGTTCATACCCTTAGTTGACAACTATTACAAAAGAGAGACTTTTTGACGACATCACAGGCACTCAGTTGTACAAAAATCATACTATTCCGTTGTACAATTAGAAAAATGTACTTGCGTTCACTACGTTTTATAATACTTTTTTATTACGAATAAAAAGAATAGACGTATTCACGATTCAGTGCAGTTGCCAGTGTAGTTGAGGACTTGAGGTGTTGTACAGTTGCGTACACTGAAAAATTTTACAGCTTTGAAATAAACTTATACTTAAGTTAAACTTAAGTATAAGCTCTGAAAACGCATTTCATTGACCATACTTAAGTTCAACTTAAGTATGAAAAATGCGCAAATAAAGTTATAAATACTTAAGTCGTCGACAGCAAAAAGCTGATTATAGTTTGCAAAACAATTTTATAACTGTGAAAATTTACAAATTGCGCACGAAGAAGGCATATTAATAGCACAAAGAAAAAATTGCGAGTTATTTAATAACAAATTTCGCCAAATTGACAGTTAAAAAATATTAACAACTTTTAAGGCCGTAACAAACTTAATTAAGGACCAGTTTCACGACCATTATTTAACTAATTGGTTAACTAACTAAAAGCTGTTAGTTAACTATAACTTTTCGTGATTTGGGTTTCACAACGCTTTAGTTAACTAATGGCAATTGTGTAAACAAAATATGGCAATACTGTATAAAACATATGTTTTTGTTATTTGCTTAAATACTTTTCTTTTGCACAAGGGACAAAATAATGTATGCAACACAAAGTGCAAACGCGAGATGTCCTAATTTTTCACAACATACATTTATTTTCTTTTGGAAAATGTTAGTATATATAAATATAGTCCGAATTGCTATCAATACCGTAATTCCAATCGGAATCCATCATTATTTGTTTCACGTTTCTATTGTTGCTTTTTTCTATTACATAAATCAGCTGTTAGTTAACTAATGGTTTAAACCACCACCAGTGGTGGCTTAATCTCTAGTTAACTTTGATTGTGAAACTCAAATCTATTAGTTAACCTCTGGTCAATGGTTAACTTATTGTCGTGAAACTGGCCCTAAAAGTGCCCCTACACTATATGTTCAACACAAATGACTTGTCAAAAAAGTTTCATTTCGAATTTCATCTGTATGTCAATAATGAACTTTTGTCATACAGCTCCTTTCATTTGACCACAGACTATCTGACACGATATTTCTGCTAACTGTATGAGTTTTCCGGCAATTTTGTTCACTCGAAGCCACGCCAGTGCTCAAAAAGTTGCAAAATGATTTCTGATGAATGATTTCAAATGAAAAATATAAATTTGTGGAATAAATAATCAGATTTTACGTTTTCTTGACTTTTTTTTTATTGCATGATATTGTTTTTTTTTCAAACTTCAAACTTTTACATATGAAAAACAGATCAAATTAGAAACAGTTCTAATTCAAATTTGTACATACGGAAATACAAACGACTTGTCAGAATTTGAATTCCATATGTTCCACACTATATGTATGTCAAAGCTATCTGTAAAATTTGGCATGTCATATGTATGAAACATATAGTGTGGGGGCACTTTAAGCAATGCACACAGTTTTGTTTGCAATTACATCGAAAAAGTACATTTTAAGCTAAAAGACGCAACACAACCCTAAAAAAAAACGAAGTCAACACAACCCTGCTTATCATTATTTTTTGAGAGAGAATATTTTTTGTTTACAAAAATTAAGGGTATGTCAAATATCTGGAGTCCAGGTAGTCCAGATTCTGGACTACCTTTCTCTAATTCTATCATGCATACACACTACATACAGATAAAACGATCAATTCAAAATACACTTTACACTTTCTACTTGCTTCAAAATTAATTTTTTATATTTAAGTTATCAAAAAATTTGTATTCAAATATTTCAATTTTTATTTTCAGATGTTGAAAATATTTCATTATAAAAAGTCATGTTCTTTTAAATAATAAAAAAAATTACAATCAAAATTTGTTATACAATTATTATTAAATAAAATAATAGAAACAAATCAAAATGGTTTTAATTTAAAAATACATAAAACCATACATATATGTAAGGCCATTTCCTCACGGAGCAATTCAAAAGTAATGCAATTAAAAAAACCTTTTCAAAACGAGTTGGCAACATGTTTACGATAAGTTTTATTGTTTATGCGAAATGTAAAATCCAGCTTAGATCGAGTTCCTTCCTAGATGGCAACCCTTAGAGCCGAATTGGGATCCACAAATTATCTGCCGCTCTTTTAGTTGTAAGATTTGATTTGTATGTATTCTAAGTAAGGTTAATTCGATTGTGCTTAAGACTAAAACGCTCACTTTTTGTTAAACCACAACCACGGTAAGATCAAAACTCACAATAAAGAAACATTTCAAAATATTAATCCTTCCTTCCTTTTATTTTCCATTTCCACGGAGCTACAATATTTCAGCATATCCTCTTCAAAGTTTGCAGCTCAAATCATTTCTTGAAACAAACATTTGGTCCATCTTCAAACCGGATAGCAGCGGATAACAGGAGGAACATTTCCAACCTTTTCCAACTTTTCATCACTATTTCATCAATAAAGTCCACAGGAATAAAACAGGTGCGTAATTTTTATTCCATAATTATTACCAGTGAAAAGTGCAATTATTTAAAGTGCAAAAATACGAAAAAGTGTGTGTGTGTGAAACTGTAGAGCGAAGCAAAAAAAAAAAAAAAATGTAAAATAAAATATATATAAAATATAAAGAGAAAAAAGTGCTAAGACGACAGTGGACATAGTTCGAAAATTCTTAAATTCTTTTGAAAATAACTATAAAAAAACAAAAAAAAAAAACAAAAACACAAGAAAAACCAAGACAGAATATATTACTGAAAGCAAGAATTTTTTCTGGAAAAATCTGTCTAAAACCAAATAGAAAAAAAAAAAAAAAATTTGTATAAAACCGCTCGCATCTACAGTTAAGTGACACATATAAACATACATATATCCATCCATGTATATGCACACATAATATATTTATATATATATATCTGTTTTTACGAATTCAATTCCGTTTTTTAAAATATTATATATTAAAATCGCATCCAATTTAAAACATTAAAATTTTGTGTCGTAATATTTCCAATTGTACCCACTGTACGTTTAAAGTTAAAATTCTCAGCGTGAAACTAAATAGAAGCCGCTATAAGCATACATATGCACACATTTTTTAGCAAAGTTCCAAACCTCTGCTAATATTTTATCTAATTCCGCGAAAGTTCTCATTTTCGAACTATTCTACACGCATACTACCATTCTTTTATGTTTAAACGTTTTAAAGAGAACAAAGTCTCCAATTATTGGTAAGAAATAAGTGAGGTTTCTAAGCTTAATCAACATTGTTGCAATCTCTGCTCCAAACTTAACAAATGTTGGCATCGTGTTAAAGAGAGAAGATACGCAACATTTCAACTTACATTTCAGCAACATTTCTGCAACATCTCTTCCACCTAACCCAGAGTAGTGTTTTAGACTTAAGACACAAACTTAAGTCTTTTCTCAGCAACAGTTCCATATATTAAGACTTAAGACACAAACTTGGATTTTTACTCAGACACATTTCCACATCTTAAAGCTAAGCTTAAGCCAACATTTCTGCAACATTTCTTCCACATACTCCGAGCAGTGTGTAAGACTTAAGACACAAACTTGAGTCTTTCTCAGCAACATTTCCATATTTTCAAGCTAAGCTTAAGTCAACATTTCTGCAACATTTCCTCCACATACTCCGAGCCGTGTGTAAGACTTAAGAAACAAACTTGAGTCTTTCTCAGCAACATTTCCATATCTTCAAGCTAAGCTTAAGTCAAGATTTCTGCAACATTTCCTCCATATACCCCGAGTAGTGTTTTAGACTTAAGACACAAACTTGAAAATCAACACTACAACCTGCACTTCGCAACATAAAGCCTTAAAATTTGTTATAGCCCTTTTTGAGACCTATCAACATTGTTAATAATTATTTGAAAAGCTATCAACATTGCTAATAACTATTTGAAAGCTATCAACATATCCATTTAGAAGCTTTATATACAATAAATTAAAATTCCAAGCAACGTTCTCGCGCATAAATTCAGCAACATTGCATAGCTTCATCTTTGAATTTACTTATTATATATATGGTCATTTAGGCCCGTTAACTGATCTCCGAAGTTTAAATTCCTTAATCTCAGATTTCGTAAACAGAGTTTAAATTTTAAACTCAGTTAAAATTATTTTCGTAACTTATCTCATTTTTATCGGCAGTTTTCTTAAACTCTGTTTAAAAATTTAAACTGAGATTAAAAAACATATTTGAGCGGCACTGTAGTAAAAATTCTACAACTTTGACGTAGAACATCAAAATATTTCAAAAATTTTTAATAAAATAATGCAAATTGTCAGTTTCATTGGAATATTTTTTTTCAAAACTTAAAATATGTTTGTTTTTTGTTTATTGTTTTGATTTTTTTGAAGTATGATTTTTTTATTTTTTATTTTTTGTTTATGATTGAGAATATTTCCAATGTTCTCAGAGAATTTTTGACAAAATCTAAGTTTAAATTTTTTAAACCTAGAATTTCTGTGTTTAAATTTAAACTTGCCTCACCAAGTTAAACTTAGATTTTTTGAGATGAGGTATCGGCGTTAAAATTTAAACTGAGGTTAAGGAATTTTAAACTTTGTTTAAGCTAAACTTTGTTTAAAATTGAGATCAGTTAACGGGCCTTAAACAAAAAAAAAAAAAATCTATCAGAATATTATGTTTACATTTTTGATTTGATAGACGAATTGTTATCACTTCATTAATTTATTGAATTACATTTCCATTAATTCTTTATAGTGTTTCAGCTTCCTAGGTGTACCAGTAATCCAGCAAATAATTTTTAATTTTCCAACATTTCAGAATTCCAGCTTTTTAATTCAAATTAAAATTTTGCGTGACGATTAAATCAATTTTTTGATTGTTTAGGTTCTGTCCTAAAATAAAAAAAAAAAGAAAAGAACAACATCACAAATTCAAACATTGTGTTTTAAGACAAATTTAATTCGTGAAGCAAAATTAATTTATCGAATAAATTAAAATAATATTCTGAGTTATATTGTATATTAATTCGTGAAATTCGTAAAATTTAATTCGTGAAGCAAAATTAATTTATCGAATATATTAAAATAATATTCTGAGTTATATTGTAATTTCAACACTTTTGCTGATTTCCTGTTTGGTTTTTTTTTTAGTTTTCAAACTTAAACTTTTTAAATTCATTGCATTCCATTGCGAATTATAATTCATAAATTAGTACTCTCGCATTGAATTCGTGAGTTCAAGACTCTTCAGCTGAACATCCAAATCCAATTTGGGCGTAACTTGTTTTTTTTTTTTACTATCGACAGTTACATTCCATACTCCTCTCGTTCGTCTTCGATACATTTTAATATCGATTGGTTAATTTGAATTTCTAGATCCATTTCTAATTTCATTTCTTCCATTTCTTCGCCAAGATTCTATATCGTTTTTACAATCGATTCTCCTTCTCCGGTTCATTTCTAAGCCAACTAGTCCCATTTCTAATTTTGGTTCTGGAGAATCTTTAATATAGATCTTTTTTAAAAAAAATTTGACTGTTTTCAGTACTTTCATTCCTAACTCCATACTATTGTATTTGTTTCCACCTGCACTACTTCTTTCGTCACTCCACTGATTTTCTACAATGGCATCCCTCGGTTTTTTATACGTTTAACCGATGCTCTCGTCGAATTCGAAGCTGATTTCAATTCACTACCAGTAGCAGCCTTCTCACGTCATTCTTTAGAAGTGCATCGGGAGGAAATGAGATCGATTTGGACGAAAGTAAAAACGGCATACGAAGCTTGTATGAAGGAAGTTGTGGATGACCAGAGCGATGATGAAGGCACCGATCTGGAAACAATGAAGGCTCGCTACCGTAATTCCTACGAACATATGTTCGTTGTGTTTCAAAAATCGGCGAGTACAATTAGCAGTTAACATTACGTGTTGATACATCATTCACTCATCAAAGAAGTAATGAAGTTCCAGTTCCAAGCAGCAATTTCCACCTTCCACCTTGCGACACGGAAATTTTCAGCGGAGATTATTTATCATGGCCAACATTTCGAGACATGTTCCAAGCGATATACATAAATAATTCTCGATTAAGTCCGGTGGAAAAATTATTCCACCTTAATCAGAAAACTCGAGGTGAGGCTCGTGACATAGTCAAAAAAACTCCACTCACCAACGATGGATTTTTCATAGCGTGGAACAATCTAAAGGATCGCTTTGAAAACAAGCGAATTTTGGTGAACAGCCAATTGCGCATCCTGTTTAATCTTCCCGCTGTATCCTCAGAGTCGGGGACTGCGATAAAAAAACTCCAAAGGGACATTAACAGTTGTATTTCTGTCCTCCAATTGTACGATATTGCTATTGATAACTGGGATGCGATTTTCGTATTCCTGTGCTCTTCCCGTCTTCCTGATGCAACATTGGCTCTTTGGGAGCAATCAATTCAAAACAAAACAGATATACCTGTTTGGAAAAATTTAGATTCATTCCTTACAAATCGGTATCAGACACTTGAAACTGTAGCGCACATCCGCTCTTCTACTAGTTCCAAGTCCCCAGGTTTAAACAAATTTCCTTCCAATTCACGAACTCCTGGAATTAGAAAGGTAAATACTTACCATACAAATGTTGCAATTCCAACTTGCAAAATATGTCCAAACGAGCACCATACAATCCGTCAATGTCCACGTTTTCTTTAAATGAACCCTTCTGAAAGAATGACAGTAGTCAAAAAACATGGACTTTGCCTAATTTGCTTGGCTCGTGCTCATTCCATAAAAAACTGCAAGAGTACTTTGCTATTGTCCAAACGAGCACCATACAATCCGTCAATGTCCACGTTTTCTTCAAATGAACCCTTCTGAAAGAATGACAGTAGTCAAAAACATGGACTTTGCCTAAATTGCTTGGCTCGTGCTCATTCCATAAAAAACTGCAAGAGTACTCATAATTGCTACACTTGCAACAAAAGACACAATACATTATTACATAATGATGTATCTTCCAACACTTCCAGCTCTTTTACTCCAATTCGATCTAATTTAACTCCACAAGCGATATACGAGCAACCAAGCTCAAGTCAAACTTTTCAACGCTCTCATCTAACACAAGTACAGTCCACTGACGATTCAAGTCATATCCAAAACAGTCAGTCCTGCTTCGCATCCAATTCAAAGGGTATTCTCTTAGGTACAGCTATGGTATATATTTGCCATCTAGATACAACTTTCACTGCAAGGGCCCTCTTGGATTCTGGATCAGAAGGAACATTCATTTCTGACCGCCTATTCAAGCTCCTAAAACTTCCATGTTCCACAATAAATGCTCAAGTTTCTGGACTTAACCAGGTATTTTCCTGTAAAATACAAAAATCATGTTCCTTCATTCTGAGCTCTCCTATTAATCCTGAAATTAAAATAGAGGCATCAGCTCTTGTTCTTCCGCAACTCACAGGAAATCTGCCGACATGTTCTATAGACTCATCAATTTTATCACAGATTCCAAATATACGACTAGCTGATGCTAATTTTTTCAAAAGTTCACAAGTTGATCTTTTAATAGGCTGTGATCTCTTCCCATCCATCATTCTTGATGGTGTTAAAAATAGAATTTGGGGATCATTATTGGCCCAAGAAACCATTTTTGGATGGATTTTGTCCGGTCCATTGTCCGATAAGATAACTGCAGCTCCCTCTGCAGTTGTTTCCTATTTCAGCGAAGTCGCACTCGACAAGCAAATTTCCCGTTTTTGGGAGGTGGAGGATCTTCCACAAAAACACTATATGACGGAATCTGATCGTTTTTGTGAAGAAAACTATATTCAAACTACGAAGAGAAGAGACGATGGTCGATATGTAGTTTCTCTTCCATTAAAAAACGGACTCCAGGATTCGTCAAAACTAGGGTTTTCCAGACCCAGTGCAAAATCACAATTTCTTCGAAATGAAGCGCGACTTTGCAAAAATTTAGAATTCAAAGCTGAGTACGACAGTGTTCTACGAGAATATTTAACGTTTAACCACATGAAAATGGTCGCTTCTCCAAAGAATTCATACATTCCAAATCACTATTACCTTCCACATCACGCTGTTATTAAGCCAGATAGCACAACTACTAAAGTTCGTGTTGTGTTCAATGCTTCCAATCCATCATCAAATGGTAATAGTCTCAATGATATCCTTCACACCGGTCCAGTTCTCCAAACGGACTTAACACTTTTAATTCTAAAATGGCGTTTTTATCAGTTCGTGTTCAATGCTGATATTGAAAAAATGTACCGCCAGATCCTAATAGATCCCTCTCAAACATCTCTTCAGCGTATTTTATATCGTGATAATCCAAAAAATGAAATACAAGATTATGAGTTACAAACAGTAACTTTTGGGGTAAATTGCGCTCCTTATCTTGCTATTCGCACCCTTCTACAGTTGGCAGATGATGTCAAAGAGCAATATCCGCACGCAAGTAATATCCTAAGACATAACATGTATGTCGATGATGCCCTAGCAGGGTCTCATGATCTTCAAACCGCAGTTCAAGCTCGGGATGAGCTTATTGCGGCATTGAATTCTGCTGGATTCTCATTAAGAAAATGGACATCAAATTCCAAACAGCTTCTTAAAGGACTTCCTCGAAATGACCTTCTCAAAGAAGACTTTCTACAACTTGATGACACAAGTCACGTAAAAACTTTAGGCATTCGTTGGAATGCTCATTCAGACTCTTTTTATTTTATCACTAAGCCCATTCCATACAAGGATATCTTTACTAAACGAGAAGTATTATCTGAAATCGCGAAGTTATTCGATCCTGCTGGCTGGTAAGCTCCATGCATCGTTTACGCAAAGATGTTAATGCAGCAGATATGGCTTGAAAAAATCGATTGGGATGAGGTTATATCTGAAAACTGCCTTAAGAAGTGGCACTCCTTTGTCACTAACTATAAAATTATAAATCATATACAAATTCCTAGGTGGATAGAGTATTCTCCTGAATGTGATATCCAACTCCATTCGTTTTGTGATGCATCAGAAAAAGCCTACGCGGCAGCTATTTATGTTCGAATAGTTCACGGTTCTAGAGTTTCCACTCATTTACTGGCTGCCAAGACCAAAGTAGCGCCCGTGAAAACCATTTCCCTCCCAAGACTTGAATTATGCGGTGCAACTCTCTTGTCTGATATGGTTGATCATCTTTTAACTAAGCTCGAAGTTAAAAGGTGTAATATGTTCTTTTGGACAGATTCCACTATTGTGCTAGCATGGCTGCAAAAGCCTCCATGTCATTGGGTAACTTTTGTGGCAAATAGAGTGTCTAAGATTGTTCAAGGCGTCGGTTCAAGCAATTGGTTTCACGTTGATTCCGCTTCAAACCCAGCTGATTTAGCTAGTCGTGGGGTACTTCCACAGGATCTCGTTAGTAACGATCTGTGGTGGCATGGCCCTAATTGGCTTCAACATTCTTCTAATCAGTGGCCAAGCAAGAATCACGATGATTCCTCAGAAACCGAGCTTGAAATGAAACCAATTAAATCTAATTTCGCCTTTTTCCAAAATTTTGAAGACATAACCGAACGGTTTTCTACATTTCCAAAGGCCTTAAGAGTTATTGCATATATTTTCAGATTTTTTCACCATACGCATCCAAAGCATTCGTTTAATTTCAAAGAAAATTCTATTCTCGTGACTTCTCGAGAGGTTCGCCACGTTAAAACGCGACTTATAATTCTTGCCCAGAAAAATGCATATTCTGATGAATACCTTAATCTTGTTAAAAAGCAGCCGCTATCCGCTTCCAGCAGCATTTTAAGTCTTAATCCATTTGTCGATGATTCCGGCTTACTAAGAGTTTGCGGTCGACTTGTTTCCTCCCCAACGTTATCTTACGATGAACGACATCCCATTATACTTCCATATAATTGTAATTTATCACGCATTCTTGTTCAGTTCACTCATCAGATCTCCCTCCATGGAGGCAATCAACTTGTTCTGAGACTCATTCGACTGCAATTTGGATTCCTAAAGTTAAAATTATCATAAAGACAACAATTCATAAATGCAAAATATGTGTTATTTATAAAAAAACGGTCCAAAGGCAATTGATGGCTTCCTTGCCACCCGAACGAACAGTATTATCGAGGCCATTTGCTCACACAGGGATGGATTTTGCTGGCCCATTTGAAATTAAAAATTATACTGGTAGAGCTTGCCTTATTACCAAAGGATACGTATGTGTTTTCGTATGTTTCTCAACGAAAGCAATACATCTTGAGGCCACATCGAGTCTATCTACTCCGTCATTCCTAGCTGCCTTTAATAGATTTGCATCTAGACGTGGATGTCCACTCCATGTCTATTCTGACAACGGAACAAATTTTGTGGGTTCGTCAAAGGCGTTAACGACTGACTTCAACCGAGCTACTCGTGAAGTAGCTCGTTTAACTCCAGGTCATTTCCTAATTGGAACTCCAATTTTAGCTCCATTAGAGCCCGATATTCCAGAACAACCGAGCTCCAAAAAAGAAACAAATGGAAAACTCCTGAACCTAATCTGCAGGAAAATGTTATAGTAGTCATAAAAGACGAAAATCTACCTCCCAACGAATGGCGACTGGGTCGTGTTACCAAAACTTATTATGGTAACGATAAACGAGTTCGAGTTGCTGATGTATTAACGAAACGCGGCACTATTACACGGCCTATAGTCAAACTTGTCACTCTTCCCGTTAACTAACACGTCTTACTTCCTCCAATTTTTTCATGTATTTGTCTTTTCCATTTATCGTTTTTCATATCAACATATTTCTCTTACTTTTTTAGACAATATGGTTACTGAATCCAAGGGTAAACGAAACCGTAGTCAAATCTCCAAGACTCATCACTCCAAAAATCAAAGCCTGGTACGTCGATCCAACAGAAAGACATTTCCTTGCCGTATCTGTGACGAAAACCATGCGCTCCGTTTCTGTACCGTATTCCTAGCGATGAACACCGAAAAGAGAATGCGCATTGTACTTTTCCATAAGTACTGCTCCAATTGCTTGGCTCTTAAGCATTCCAGCGGATCATGCCGCAGCAACACCGGTTGTCACTACTGCAAAGGGGATCATCACACACTTCTACATATGCACGACCGCCTGCGAAATCCTCGATCTGTTGTTTTGAATGATGGAACTCCACCACGCCCATCCATCGCATCCATTCTTTCCCAACACATCGTTACGTTACTCCCTTCGGCTGTAGTGCAGCTCGAAGTTCACGGAAAACGAATCTTCGCACGATCGTTATTGGATCCATGTCGGCCACTGAGTCGCATTTCATCCGAACTTGCCAAGAAATTGAGGCTTCCTACCACTTCTATTGGCGACCAAGAAATGTGCTCCATCATTATACGATCTCCATATGATCCAAGCTGTTGTGACTCATTCGTCACAAGCGAAGTTGAGTTGTTTTTATATTATAAATTACAAACACTGACCTACCTCAATAATAATGAAGCGATCAGCGTTTTTGCAATGCTTACCAACTGAAGTTTTCAGTCAAGCACCGAACAATTAAAATAATGCAACAGTCAGCTGAAAATAGCAATTAAGCACGGGCCAGCTACTTGAGCTGCGCTTCTGTTAACATAGCTCGAAATTGATCGCGGAAGTAAATGAACTCTTGTGGATTGAATTGCAATGTAGTATGTATTGTTTCTAGGTTAATAAACCGCTGTTGTTGAAAATATGTGTGTCGAAATATAACACGCGGAAATAAGCCAATTCGTGGTGCCAACGATGTCAAATATCGAGGTGACCAAACGAAGAATGTATATATGTAAATAAACTAATATGTATGTTTGTATATTTAAGTAAGTTTGTATATTTAATCGTTTATAAATCTTAAACTAAAAACTGTACTATAAATAAGAGTAAAATTAATAAAGAAAGAAGAGTGTTAATTAAACAATAAAGAAGTGCAGTTTAATTTTAAACTTTCAGGTTCCACCGATAAAGGAAAGGATTATTTGGTGAGTATAAATATAACGATGTAACAGTTAATATTTAACGTTACACAACAGAGTTGTGTGGGTTCAACAGAGAACCCCACACAACATTATGGCGCAGCCGGTAGGATCTCGCTGGACAACCCCACACAACATTATGGCGCAGCCGGTAGGATCTCGCTGGACAACCCCACACAACATTATGGCGCAGCCGGTAGGATAACCCCTTTTAAAAAAGGATAGTGATTCGAACTCGGTTACCCGTGTTCAAATAAATAAATAAATAATAATAACTTCCCAAAGATTCTGCGATTCCGTAGCCAATTCCTTGTAGTTGACCGGACCCTCCAGAATATAATTAAAAAGGTTTAAAACCAGTAAAATAAAAATTTTTAGATTAGATTACAGAATTAAATTCAGAGAGAAACTATAGTATAGGGTGAGAGTTGTTGTTGAACACAGAAAATTTTAAAGGCAACGAAAAGATAATGAAATCATAATAAAAAAAAAATTCAGAATGAACATATGCGAGATAGCGAAAATAGTATCGGAGCTTGTGCCTCTATTTTCAGGAGCAGACTCCAGTGAGCTACATGAGGAAGTGTATAAGTTTATACTTGGGACAGAATTAGCTTTCCAAGTGGTAGGACAATCGAATTTAGAAAAATTTATTCAATGTGTGAAACTAAGACTTTATGGAGATGCTTTCAAATTAGTAAGACCAAGACAATTTAATAATCTTAATGAATTATTTATACTTATAAAGAAAACGGATTTGGAAAGAAAAGAATTAGATGTAGTATGGCAGGAAATACAGAAGACATTACAACAACCTGGTGAAGAAATACGAAACTATGCAAGACGGTTAAGTGCTCTAAAAACAACAGCAGAAGATATAATAAATAACGAATACAAAGACGGTGTGTCCGCACTTTTAAGTGAATTAAATAAAACTGTGATTACAACTTTCAGAGTAGGTCTGCAGGATTCAACTCTGAGAATATATATGCTAAGCGTTAAAACAGGAACATTTGAGAGTGTAGTGGAAGAAGCGATAAGTGCATTTGGGCTTATCGAAAGAGGGAAAAATACGAGACCAAATCAAAGGGCATTTGGTATAAATTTCAGTAAAAATGATGTGGCATGTAGGTTGGCTGATCATGAGGTTGAAGCAGGTCATAGGCCTTACTCATCATCAGAGAACCTGCCAGGAATTCAAATAACAAGAAATTATGAGAATATAACGTCTAGAAATGTTAACTTAACATGTTAATTTTGTAGTAGAATAGGGCACACAAGAGATGAGTGCTACGAAGTAAAAAAACAAGTTTATTGTCAGAAGTGTAGACATTATGGTCACGAATATAATTTAAACTGTTCGGCTAGCAGAAATATGAATAATAATGAAATAAAGGGAAATCAAAACAGTTATGACAGAAGTCAGAATAATTATAACATAAATCAAAAGAGCAATGGTAACATGATGCAAGAATCAAACAAATATGAGGTTAAATGTAAATGGTGTGCAAGATTAGGACACAAAATGCAGTATTGTGATGCAAAGAGAGAATACGATTCGAAACAGGGAAACTATTGAGGGCCCAGCCAAGGCCAATGAGCTGGGAACCCAAAAAATTTAGGAAAACTGGGCCAAGTAGGGTAGTCACAGATGATTTCACGTCAAAAAAGATTGTAAACATCTGTACACCAAGGAAAATGGGGAACAAAATACCAGAAAATCGTACATCGGTAGATAAGACTAAAGTTTTGGTAACTAATGAAATAACAGAAAGCACCTCGACAGAAGATAGTACGTCAGAAGATGAGGCTAATTTTTTATTTAACAATTTTTATTCAAACATCGAAGAATTGATGGTAACAGAGCAAGAAAAAATAGTGGAGGAAGATTTAACGTCGCAAAAGATAGTAAACATCCTCACAACTGAATCAAAGATGGAAGTATCAACAGATAAGGATACAGTAGGAAAAGAAGCTATATTAAGTAGTTCTCAGGAAAGAGATAAAGATTTAGCAAACTCGTTACACAATAAGAATTTTACGTTTCAAAATAGGAACGTACAAGGTAGGAGTTTTGGTTTTCGCAAAGTCAATGATGTGTTCATAGAAATTCCCTGTAAGGATTCTATAGAAGGACGACTCATTTTACTTGTGGATACCGGGGCTGAAGCCAGTTTAGTTAAACAGAATGCATTAAAGAAAAATTTGAATAAAGATACAAGGGAAATTAAACATTTGAGTGGAGCATTTGGAGGTTTTGTAGATACTTTGGGGTCCGTAGAGATCCAACACGATAAGATAAAGAACTTAAGTTTTAAGTTACACGTAGTGGCACTAGAACAAGGGTTGCCTGCAGATGGTATTTTAGGTCGGGATAGTTTGTGGAATAATTCAGTTATAGATGCGATTAATAAGACGTTAATAGTCTATGGTAAACACATGGAGACTAGAGTGGAATTACCTCTAAAACAAATAAACGAGATTAGTTTTTTAAACTACAATAAAGAGATAAGAGTTAAAGCAAGAACAATACAAACGGTTGAAATTCCGATAAAAACAAATATTTCAGTTGTTGTAATCCATAAACAAGAGATTATGCCGGGGGTTTATTTAGGTGAAACGTTAGCAAATGTGAAGAATAAAATGGCATATGCAACAGTGCTAAATGCGAATAAGGATGACTGTGTCATACCTAAAGATTTTAGACCAAATTTTTCAAATTTTAAAGAGTTCATAGTGGATGCGAGCTCGTCGTATAGTGCAAGGGAAGTAGACGTAAGAGAAAGGGTTAATAGATTGATAGAAACAGTCAAATTCGACAAAAGTTTAAACACTGAAGAAAGAGCATCAATAGAAAATTTAGTAACGTCTTTTCAT
Organism: Tetanocera ferruginea; assembly: GCA_958299015.1. Classification (NCBI taxonomy): domain Eukaryota; kingdom Metazoa; phylum Arthropoda; class Insecta; order Diptera; family Sciomyzidae; genus Tetanocera; species Tetanocera ferruginea. Next base: position 87,679,923 of record OY282641.1, on the reverse strand, counting down.
GATATTTTCTTGCTTGAAGGAGATAAATTGTCATGCACCTCTGTTTTAAAACATGAAATTCAAATGCAAAGAGATCAAGCACCAATTAATCAAAGACAGTACAGGTTACCACAAATGCATAGGGAGGAGATACAAAGACAAGTAGAAAAACTTTTAGATGACGACATAATCAGGCCGAGCAAGTCCCCGTGGAATTCACCAATGTTGCTTGTTCCAAAGAAAGCCGGGGAAGACGGACAGAAAAAGTGGAGATAAGTTATTGATTTCAGAAAAGTAAACGATGCCACAATCAAACAAGTTTTCCCTATTCCTCGAATTGACGAAATTCTGGATCAGTTAGGTCATTGTAGATATTTTTCAACACTAGATCTAGCTAGTGGCTATCATCAAGTTTTAGTGAATAGCAAGGATAAGGAAAAGACAGCTTTTAGTACGTCGTTAGGTCATTATGAGTTTAACAGAATGCCGTTTGGACTAACTGGAGCCCCAGCTACATTCCAAAGGCTTATGAATCACATACTTACAGGACTACAAGGGATAGATTGTTTTGTATATTTAGACGATATTGTAATCTATGGTAAAAATTTACAGCAACATGAGGAAAAACTTGGAAGAGTTTTTCAGAAATTGAGGGAGAATTGTTTAAAGTTAAACACAGAGAAATGCCAATTTTTACGTCGTGAGATAGCATATTTAGGGCATAAATGTTCGGAAATGGGAGCTTTGCCAGATCCACAAAAACTGGAATGTGTGAAAAATATACCAGTTCCGAGAAATAGAAAGGAAGTTCAGGCATTTTTGGGTTTAGTAAATTACTATAGAAAATTTATAAAAAATATGTCACAAATCGTGTTACCAATAAATAATTTGCTTAAAAAGGACGTAAAGTTTCAATGGACAGATAACTGTCAGCAAGCTTTCCAGACGTTGAAGGAAGCAGTTACCTCGTCTCCAGTTTTAGCTTATCCAGATTTTGAAAAACCTTTCTTATTAACTACAGACGCAAGTGGAGAGGCACTAGGTGCAGTTTTATCGCAAGGCAAAGTTGGCGAGGATAGGCCAATTGCATTCGCGAGTAGGGCATTTAATAGCGCAGAAAAACGCTATTCGACAATAGAAAAAGAATTTTTAGCAATTGTCTGGGCAACGAAAAATTTTAGGGCTTATCTGTTAGGCAGGCCTTTTAAGATATATACAGATCATCAACCATTGAGGGGAATAGCAAATCTGAAAGACCAAACATCGCGTTTAGCACGATTCCGGCACAAACTTTCTGAATACGAGTATGAAATTATATATAAACCAGGTAAACGAAATTTAAATGCGGATGCGCTTAGTAGGATACCCCAACAAGAGCAGGATATAGTAATAGTTCAAACAAGGTCAAAGGCTAAAGAACAAGAAAAGAAAATTGAAACGGAAGAAACTGCAGAGAAATCTAGTGAACAATATGATGAGGTGTTAGACCAACAGAATAAAGAAATAGTAATTCTAACCGATCCAAAAGACATTAAAATAATTTTGAGAGATTTTCATGATCTACCACTAGGTGGGCACCAAGGAGCTCTAAAAACCTATTTCAGAATAAGGCAAGAATATAAATGGAAAGGGATGCAAAAGCAAATCAAGGAATATGTTAAGAAATGTCACAAATGCCAGGTTAATAAATGTTCTAAATTAACAAAAATGCCAATGGTGTTAACAGATACACCGACGCGTCCATTTGATAAAGTTTACATGGACATAGTGGGTATCCTGCCAGAGACTGTGTCAGGAAATAAATACATACTTACTTTTCAAGATGATTTTTCGAAATACATGGCATGTGTCGCAATACCGGATGCTGAAGCTAGTACGTTATCAAAAGCGTTCTTCGACGAAATTATAACTCGTCACAATACTCCAAAAGTTCTGATTACCGATAACGGTTCAAATTTTGTGTCGAAATTGTTTTCGGATGTGTGTAAAATGTTAGGAATTAAGAAATTACACATAACTCCATACCACCCACAAGCTAATGGCTCATTGGAAAGAAGCCATCGTCCATTAGCAGAATACTTACGAAGTTTTGCAAAAGAGGATGGGTCAAATTGGGATCAGTGGTTAACATTTGCAATGCATGTGCACAATAACACACCGCACATAAGCACCAAACAAACTCCGTTCAAAACTTTGTATGGGTTCAATTCGGAAATGCCAACTAATCTCAAACGTAAATGTAGTCCGGTGTATAACACCGAAGATCCTTCAAAAATCCTTAAATATCAAATCCAAAGAACTCACGAACTAGTGAGACAGAACCAGGAGCGAGCAAAAGAATTATCAAAAATACAGTATGATAACTCTTTAAATCCTGTAGAATTTAAAATTGGTGATAAAGTACTGATGAAAAATCAGGCTAGAAAAAATAAATTTTCACCAATATGGATAGGCCCATATGAGGTCATAGCAATAAAAAGTCCGGTTACCACTGAGATTTTAATAAAAGGAAAAGCTAAGAAAATACATAATAATTTACTGAAGTTGGTTCACAGTAATTAAATTATGTTATGAAAATAAAAAGTAAATTAAATTAAAATTAGATTTACATTGAAAAATTCAATCAAACATTAAATTAAACCAAAAGTATGAAAATAAAATCAAACGAAACTAAATAAGTTTCATTAAAGAGAGATATTGAATTTTTTTTTTGAGATGAAAAAAAAAAAATTTTTTTTTTAAATTCGTTGAGATAAAGGTATTCATTAATTTTTTTTAATTTAACAAAGGCATTTGAAAATTAAATTTTTAATTTTTGAAAATAAGTTTTCAAACATTAAATAAAAAGAAAATTGGTTTTAATCAATAAACAATTTCAAATTAATTATATGTTAATAGAGTGTTAAAATACAAAAGATTAAAAAGTTGTAAGAGATATTTAAGAAATTAAATTAAAATTATACAAGAGAAAACTCACAAATTTAATTTACCATACTACAAGATAAAAATTAATATTTACGATAAGATTTTTATAAAAATCAAAACTACAAATTTATTACACGAAACTTTTCCGTATCAATAATCGTGGTCCTAGTTCTGATTCGAGTTGGCCGTAGCAGCAATAAAACTGAGTCGATCAGGTGGACAACGCTATACAAGAGAAAGGAGCTATTCTGACGAAGTTCGAGGCCTCAGACGTTAATGAGTCAAAAGTATCAAAGGCTAAGTAATGAAGCAAAACATGTTTCAAGTAAAACATATAAGAAAGCATTTAAAAAAAAAAAAAAGAATAAATACAACAAGAAAATATACAGGCTTTTAAAAGGTTGAGGGTTACAAAGTGTTATTAAAAATTTGAAATTACAGCGACAATTATTTGAAATTAGAGCGATTGTAAACACAACGAATAAAACTATTTTTGTTTTTCCCATTTAAACGGAAAAATCAATCAAGTCGTAAGATTTCGTTATGATTGAAAGGCTTACAAGTACAACGATTAAAAATGAATTCGAATATGCATAATTTGTATTTACAAAATGCATTCTGGTTTCAGAAAACCACGAAAGTACGTCTATTATGTGAAATATCTGCATTTAGTTCATACCTTTCTAACAAAACGCTTAACCAGAACGAAACCAAAGTGTTTGATAAATTTATAGAGTCGCTTCCCAATTAACAACACTAGCAAGCATAGCTTGTCGAACTTTAAAATAAGCTTACGAAAATATGAACAACACAAAACACGAAATAAAAACGAAATTTGGCATCTTGTTCATAACTTCAAGACTTCACAAGAAGAAAAGTAGTTTAAATACTTCAATAGAGAAGAAAAGGGGTGACATATACTTGTCAGTAACGTTTATCAAATAATCATCAAAGACAGAACATCAGCAGAGTCCTCATAATAATGCCAAGAAGAAGAACAACTTTATCAAAAATCAAATAACTAATATCATCAAAATTACTAGGACCCACGAACAGATACACATAAATAAAGTAAAGAATATAAGATAGCTTATACAAAACTTATTTAGCACACAATATTACTAAACAATGCAAACATGCAAGGAATTTTAAAAAATTAACTGTAAAATTATGCCTGTCTCTTCTCACATATAAGTACTTTAAGATTGAAGAAAATTAAACCTCTTCAAGGTAAAAATTTTCTTTCATATGGGGGAAGGAAACCTACAATAACTTTGTCACGAAATAATCAAAAATCCTAAATTTAAGAGAATATACACAACAAATAAATAGAAAAGAGTGTAAAAAATAAGAAAAATAAACGTATAAAAGGAAAATATAAGATACAAATTGCTATTAAGAAATATTATTATTAAAAACAAAATTAAGAGAATTATTATTATAAGACAAAAAATTTAAAAGAAAAAACACTGCATATAAAAACTGCATATGAAAATCAAAGAAATCTGTATTCCAAAAGTTATAACTTTTAATAATTATTAAATATTAATGTGTTAATGATTAAAATGAACCTTACATACATACATAATGCAAAATTCTGATAAATTCATGTGACGAAAAATTATTGCTAAATGAAAAGAATAATTTTTCTTTGTCAGAGGGGGGAGGAATGTTGTGACTCATTCGTCACAAGCGAAGTTGAGTTGTTTTTATATTATAAATTACAAACACTGACCTACCTCAATAATAATGAAGCGATCAGCGTTTTTGCAATGCTTACCAACTGAAGTTTTCAGTCAAGCACCGAACAATTAAAATAATGCAACAGTCAGCTGAAAATAGCAATTAAGCACGGGCCAGCTACTTGAGCTGCGCTTCTGTTAACATAGCTCGAAATTGATCGCGGAAGTAAATGAACTCTTGTGGATTGAATTGCAATGTAGTATGTATTGTTTCTAGGTTAATAAACCGCTGTTGTTGAAAATATGTGTGTCGAAATATAACACGCGGAAATAAGCCAATTCGTGGTGCCAACGATGTCAAATATCGAGGTGACCAAACGAAGAATGTATATATGTAAATAAACTAATATGTATGTTTGTATATTTAAGTAAGTTTGTATATTTAATCGTTTATAAATCTTAAACTAAAAACTGTACTATAAATAAGAGTAAAATTAATAAAGAAAGAAGAGTGTTAATTAAACAATAAAGAAGTGCAGTTTAATTTTAAACTTTCAGGTTCCACCGATAAAGGAAAGGATTATTTGGTGAGTATAAATATAACGATGTAACAGTTAATATTTAACGTTACACAACAGAGTTGTGTGGGTTCAACAGAGAACCCCACACAACAAAGCTTTAAAATAGAAGCAAGCGCTAGTGTTGATCATCGCATAACCATGCGAACTCCTTCGAAATCCATCGAGGAATCAATAAAGGAGAAATTCCAGAATGTCGTACTTGCCGATCCCGAATTTTACAAGTCAGCACATTTATCAATTATTCTAGGTGCTGATTTGTATGCGAAGATCATCCTACCTGGTTTGATGCCCAGCACAAATGGCCTTCCGTTAGCGCAAAACACCGTCTTCGGATGGATTTTATCTGGCTCCTGCGCTATCTAAACGATATTTTAGTATATTCTATAAGTTCCAATTCTGCATTTGGTTTTATATATAACCAAATGTATATTATCATAGACTAAATGAAATTATGAGTTATATTCCTTAAATTTTTCACTTTATCCTATCTTTAACTTAATCCATTATTGTTTATGAATTTAAAATTACAATCCATATGAACTGTTTTAATCCAACTTTGTTTTCTTTCAAGTTGATCTTCCGATAACTTTTATTGCAGCCATACTGCAAGGCGGGCGGCGATGTTTATGCGAAATGTAAAATCCAGCTTAGATCGAGTTCCTTCCTAGATGGCAACCCTTAGAGCCGAATTGGGATCCACAAATTATCTGCCGCTCTTTTAGTTGTAAGATTTGATTTGTATGTATTCTAAGTAAGGTTAATTCGATTGTGCTTAAGACTAAAACGCTCACTTTTTGTTAAACCACAACCACGGTAAGATCAAAACTCACAATAAAGAAACATTTCAAAATAGTAATCCTTCCTTCTTTTTATTTTCCATTTCCACGGAGCTACAATATTTCAGCATATCCTCTTCAAAGTTTGCAGCTCAAATCATTTCTTGAAACAAACATTTATTTTTTTTAAGAATTTACTAATATCTTATTTAATAGATTAAAATGAAGAAGATATGAACATTTTTGGTAATTCAATATAAGCTGCGTTCGATTCGCGAGCCTATACTCAATTGATGTAGCTTATTTCAAAATTTGTATGAGAAAACAGTTAAGTAGCCAATTTTTTGTATTTTAGTTGGTTTGTGAACGGGATAGGGTGAAATGTCATAGATTCTGACAAAATGTGATGTGAGTACAAAAACAAAATTAAATTCCTTCAAGCAGTTAAAAGGCTATATTTTATGAGTTTATCAAGATAAACAAAAGAAAAATATGATTCGTCTTCGACGTATGGTTGTACATATCACAGATAGCCTAATGGATATCGTGTATGACTATGGAACGTTGGGACGTTGGTTCGAATCCAGATATAACACGCAAACAGAAAAAACATTTTTTTATTATAAATATATTGGCAATATAATAACTCTAATATTTATAAAAAATTATTATACATAAAAGAATTAAAAAATAACTAATTTACCTATTTATATTTATTTTTCAAGCATGTCTTTTTTGAGTCTTTGTAAGGAGTATTCTAAAGACCTTTGAAATTACTCTACACAACAAATTTGTCTTGAAAGTCATTATTTTTTAAGTCTATGTAAGGTTCCTTTTAAAGACCTCTTAAAGTTAACTTACCAAGTATCTTCAAATACAATACAAAGGGGACCATGTCTTAATATCCCATACGCCATATTGGCCTAATAAGCCTCTATTAAGAACTTATAAATACAATTTCCTGTTTTTTACTTATCTTTTAAAGGTCTGTAAAAGAACCTATAAATATTTTTTGTGTTACTAGGGTATTTCAATTAAGTTTTCAAAAAAAAATACTTACTTTGACTGCTAGTTTTAATTTTATTTTTATTTATTTAAGTGCAGTTTAAAAACTGAAAACCCTCGTATGAGTAAATTTCTCTGCTCACTTACGGCACGTAACGAAACGACACGAAACTACAAAATATAACTAACATGTGTTCTTATTTATACATGCTCAGTAACCTTAAACGAAACGGCGACGACTGTTGACGCCGGTGGGAATCGTTGCAAAGAATTCTGACCGACTTGTCGTTCGCTTTGTTGACAAAAAATCAGCTGCATAAGATGGATTCCGAAACAAAATTGAAGCCAAGCCGAAATGTTTTATATGACATGAGTCACAAAAATTATAGCAACAAAGATATAAAAATCAATTGAAGAGTGTTGTACTCATATTTAAGATTGATTTGTTTTGAATTGTTATTGCCGCGGTTACGCTAAGTGGGCAACGGGCTTAATTCAGCTTGTCAAATTGTGTATGGTGAATTACGTTGTTCGGGTATTCATGCAAAGCGGAAAGCTTATATTTTGGGCAATTTGTTATTTTTATCAGGCAGATTGTGTGAACGTCACCTAAAGTTGATAGTGCATTTGCAAAGATATGGAAGCTGTTAACTTGTCAACAGTCAACTTTCAGCATGCATATTAACAGCTGATTGCTGGTATAAATTTGCTAGGTCGATTGCTCACCTAAATCGTAGAGCAAATATATCTGGTTTGTGCAAACGGTTCTCCATACATTTCATTTATAAGGCTGATATACTTATCCGGTTTATACCATTTATAAGGGAATTGCCCATTTGCAGGAATACCCTTAGTGAAAGTATAACACTGTGCTAGTTGTAAATCCATCAAACGGGGTACCCAGGGGGATAACTTAATTCGAGTGTGCTGATTCTAATGGCGCTATGCGTTTTTTTATGTAAGCTCTAGATTTCGAGTTATTCGCAAATCAATTAGGGTATTAACTTCACTGCTGAAATTTCCGAAATCGCAAATTTACGAAAATTTCAGTGCAATTGTTGTTGTTTTGGTTTTCCGAAGTTTGCTTAAATTTAATCAATTATTGAGTTAATGAAAATTAATCGTCGTAAATTTGCGAAGAAAAGATCTGTTCAGTAGTCGTTAGTACAACTGCGGACATGCAAAATATAATTAGAAGAAGAACATTTTGTCTGTTCTCATATAAATTCGACAAATTAAGCATCATATTATTGTTTATAATGCAATAACTAAATTATTAATTAAGAATAATTTAGACGGCAAGCAATATCTTTTTAACAAAAGGTAGATATGATTAATTGTTTTGTTGGCGTTCGATAAAAGCCAGCTATGGCGACTTTCATGCTGACAGAAGCATGAACAAAATTAAAAACGGTCGCTCACTTCAACTCGTCGGAAATTTGCGAGTATGGAAATTTCAGCGTTGAAGTGAATACCCTTAATATCACTCCTAAGGATTAAACGGAAGCAATTTTTTTTATTTTTTACAATTTATTATTATTAAATCGATATAAATTTATAGAATCAACATTGAATCGACAAATATACATCAAATAAAAACAATTTGAAGAATATTAATTCGATTAAGTTGATTTCAGAGGATTTCCCGCAAAAAAAATTTATAAAAAAAAATTGAATGGGCCCTTAAGCAACGACAACAATTCATGGCTTTGAGGGTTTAGGGGAAGTGCATATTTGAAGATAGCGTGGGCTGATGTTTACATTAGCTTAAGGCTTGCTTTAATAAGTTGTTAATCTTGAATGTTTCTATCATACCAAAGAGCTGAAACGTCTAAGTTATGTGAAGCAAACCTCCTTATAGGAATTTTTCCGGGAATTGTAAACAAGAGCTAACCTAAAAAACGCTTAGCACCATTAGAATAAGCTTACTCGACTTAGGTTATCCCCTCGAGCACAGCGAACTGATAAAGTTTCGCAACACTTAAAGAAACATACACAAGAGAGGGCAAACAATAAAGTTGTACTAGTACGAAAAAGTACTGGTCATTTTGTTTCTTTGGACACGATCGTCTGTCAAAATATATAGCAAGGAAGAACGCGTTCACCAGCATCCATTGCATACAATTAATTTTCATTGGTCACATTCAGCGTACTCAACAATTTTCAACGGTTAATTCCAAACTAAAGACACACATAAATATACATGAAGTTCCGCATAAAAATGAATTTAAACATAGAAAATTATTAATTGTCGGAAAAGTTTCCATTGGTATTTGAAACAATGCTTGACATGTCATCAATTTGACAACTTTTCTAACATTGCGATAACTTCGCTTCCCGATGTGTTGCTATCACAACAGTTGACACAGCTGAATGTAGCCAACGCAAATAACAACGAACAGCTGTTTTTGACAGGAACACATTTTCTTTTAGATGAGAAAATCAATAATTTTCAATAACGGTATTCACGATCTGGAGTTTTTGTAGTATTTTTATTAAATTAAAAAGAATTTGCTATAGATTGTGAGCACTCCTACAATGCAGTGCTGTCATAGACCGTCAAGCCAGCTGTTTGTCAAATACACAAATACTACGCAAAATTTACAATAGAGTTCCACCATTGTAAATTAAGCATTTATAGTAAATGGAAAATGTATATGTTTTGCTTGCAAACAACTATCAAATTTACCACAAATATCAAACTTATCAAAAAAACAGAATATCATACCTTAAACTCCAGATCGTGTGTGAATTAGATAAGAAAAATCAGTCGTGTGACTAGGGTTGCCAACTCAGGAAAGTACAAAATCGGGACGGAGCCATCAAAAATGCGGGACTTGGCTCAAAAATGCGGGACAAAACTAGATGAAATTTTTTATTTTATTAAATATTTCCATTTATTTTTTGAGGAATAAAGGGTATCAACGATCTGTCATGCAAAACAAAAAACTGCATTTTCATAGTTTTGAGATAATAAGACTTTTGTGCTTGGTTTAAACTTTTTCTTGGTTTTTGCTTTGCATAATTTTGTTCTCTCATCTTATTTTACTTTGAATATGTATGGGTAAAAATGTGTAATGGCGTTTAACCGTATTTTGCATTGCATTTATAAAATTTTGCAGTTAAGTGTCAAGTGCAAAAAGCAGCTAAGTGAACATTTAATACGTTTAAGTAACGTACACAAACCCTTTTAAAAAGGGACAAAAGTATTATTTTAAAACAAAACATGGAGAATTCAAAAAACGTACAAAAAAACATGTAACAGCCAATAAATGTTTTTTTGTTTTTTTGGGCAGCGATGCCCTTACACTATCGCAATGGTTCCTTGATATTGTTTGGATCCCTTTCTAACTCTTGCCCAATTCATGAAAAAACCAAAACATAAATCCAAATCGTTTTGATAAATAAAATGTATGAAAAATAAATAATTAATTAAATTTGATAATAAAATTAAACAGTTTTAGTAAACTGTGTTTCATGTCAAATTGGAAATTTAGATACAAACAATCTTAAGGTTTCAAATGCGGGACAAAAGGCGTCCCGCAAGGGGTCGTCGCGGGACGCTAAAAAATTAGCTGAAATGCGGGACGTCCCGCGAAATCCGGGACAGTTGGGAACCTTACGTGTGACACTTTCTACTTGCTTCAAAATTAATTTTTCATATTTAAATTATCAAAAATTTTGTATTCAAATATTTCAATTTTTATTTTTAGTTGTTGAAAATATTTCATTATAAAAAGTCATGTTCTTTTAAATAATAAAAAAAAAATTACAATCAAAATTTGTTATACAATTATTATTAAATAAAATAAAAGAAACAAATCAAAATGGTTTTAAGTGTTCTCATACACACTACATATACATACACACTACATACAGATAATACGATAAATTCAAAATACACTTTACACTTTCTACTTGCTTCAAAATTAATTTTTTATATTTAAGTTATCAAAAAATTTGTATTCAAATATTTCAATTTTTATTTTCAGATGTTGAAAATATTTCATTATAAAAAGTCATGTTCTTTTAAATAACAAAAAAAATTTCAATCAAAATTTGTTATACAATTATTATTAAATAAAATAAAAGAAACAAATCAAAATGGTTTTAAGTGTTCTCATACACACTACATATACATACACACTACATACAGATAATACGATCAATTCAAAATACACTTTACACTTTCTACTTGCTTCAAAATTAATTTTTTATATTTAAGTTATCAAAAAATTTGTATTCAAATATTTCAATTTTTATTTTCAGATGTTGAAAATATTTCATTATAAAAAGTCATGTTCTTTTAAATAATAAAAAAAATTACAATCAAAATTTGTTATACAATTATTATTAAATAAAATAATAGAAACAAATCAAAATGGTTTTAATTTAAAAATACATAAAACCATACATATATGTAAGGCCATTTCCTCACGGAGCAATTCAAAAGTAATGCAATTGCAACAAATGTTGCTAACAAATGTTTCTATACCGAAACCTTCGCATGGAGCAACTTTTTCAAAACTAGTTGGCAACATGTTTACGATAAGTTTTATTTTTTTTAGAATTTACTAATATCTTATTTAATAGATTAAAATGAAGAAGATATGAACATTTTTGGTAATTCAATATAAGCTGCGTTCGATTCGCGAGCCTATACTCAATTGATGTAGCTTATTTCAAAATTTGTATGAGAAAACATCAACAAAGTCTCCAGCTAGTTGAAAAAGGGAACGTCAACTACCGATTGAGTTGGGTTAAGTTAAGTAGCCAATTTTTTGTATGTTAGTTGGTTTGTGAACGGAATAGGGTGAAATGTCATAGATTCTGGCAAAATGTGATGTGAGTACAAAAACAAAATTAAATTCCTTCAAGCAGTTAACTGTCAACTGTTTTTTTTCAAAATATTTAAAAATTACTTATGTAGATTGATTTATTGGGAGGTAAAAATTTTTAAGTTATTTATTGATGTGGTCGTCATAACAATAGTGTTGCCAACTATTGTGCAAATAAAAGCAAAATAAATAGACGTTTTTTTCACAAGCGAGTTGAGCACTGGCGAATCGCACGCAGCTATAATATAAAGGTGGAACTAATACAAATTGTCTGAATTTGTAATATGTACTTAATGTTAACTTTTAAAATGTTGAAACTTTATACCTGCTTAAGCAAATTTCAATTGCAGTGTTGGGTTTGTTCGTTAATATACATATTTTCGCATTTACTTGAACGCACTAATCAACAATAGTGTGTGATAAAAAAATGACATATGTGTGAAAAATCCCTTGCTTTAAACCATGATGCAAAAAGAAGGTGATAGCGAGTTTGACACTTCTCTCTCAAAATGATAAATTTATGTTTCCCCGATCCTGTCAAAATCAGCTGATGGCGAATTTCAATCGTGCGTTGGACCTAACCTCAATGCCATGATCAGTTCTTTTATGGTGGCTAACAGAAGTTGCGGAGAATACTTCCAATAAGTGGGACACAATACAACAACACAGAGCAATTGCATTTAAAAAGTTATTTATTCATAATCTACACAATTGTAATTTACTTTTTAAGCAGTAACATTTTGTTTACCTCGCAACAAACAAAAAAAAAATAATATTGTGTGACACTTATCAACTGTTCCGCTATTTCGCTCGCAATTTTGACAGGAAGAAAGAAATGTATGGGGTAGAGAAAAACTCGCTATCACCTTCTTTTTGCATCATGGCTTTAAACCACACACAGGGTTCCATCGCACAAAAATAAAAAAGTACTCTTAAAATAATAAAATATGTATGGAAAAAATAAAAAGGTGTATGCAGATAATAACAATTTTTCCGTATACAATAAAATGGTACAATATATGCAAGCAAGAAAAAAAGGTCCTCAAATAGAACAGGATAATAAAATCAATGCAAGTCCTTGACTTTATGAAAATGTCCTCTTCATAATCGTGCGTATAGACATTCTCCATCTTTATATTAATTTATAATTCTTGAAAAACATATTTTTCAAGAATTATTTTTAGAGCTTGATGCCAAATAATTTATTGAAGCCAAACAGGTTGCTACAACAGCAATGTTCTTTGCAGAACAAACCGAGCAGACTAGACCATGGTTTCGTCGGACGCTACTCCGACTCATCAGTAGTCTCTGTGGTTTATGCAGTCCACTAACTTTGATAAGTTAATAAGCTTAACTGCAGTAAAACCAAAACGGAATTACCCAAAAAGCTTTTCACTTGTTCAAGCAGTGTTTTTCTACTCTTTTGCTAGTTGCAAAATTTCAAAAATTGACTACATTTATTCTGCAAAGATTTGGTTGTTGCGCTTTTTGTTTACTTCTTTATCACGTGTCCATCTAGGTTCCAACATTTTGTTGGTATTTAACCATAGAAGGCGTGAAAAAGGTTTTTTGAAAGCAGCTGTTTAGTTTATGCGCAAGCATATAATTTGTCATCATGTTTTCATAGGTTATGCTCGCACCAGTTTACATGACTTAAAAAATTGTGGCATTTTAATTGTTTATATTAGTTTATAAACAAAACATATTTTTCAAGAATTATAGACTAATATAAACACTTAAAATGCCATAATTTTTTAAGTCATTCTCCATCTTTGTTTGTCTTTCATTATGACAATTAATCGTATCGCCATCCTTTTTTTATTTTAACAATTTTACAATAATAACGACTCTATGTGAACTCGTAAGTCCAAAAGTAAGCGTGCTAAGTTGCCAACCCAAAGGTTGCTTAAACCTCTCTTTAATTTTTTCTAAATCTCTAATCAACTGAAGTTACAAATTCATCAATATTTACGACTTTACATTTGTACTTGGTGGTAGAGATGTTTGTAGAATAACATTGCTTAATAACTCGAATTGTCTGAGGTAAAACAATAACAAACCACCACACACCAAACCGCTACAACCTCCACAACCCTTCTTCAAATTCTCTTTTTTACGCGAGTTCATGTATGTGGCCATTATTTTTCGTCACTCAACAGTCAAATACAGAAATGGTTGAGTTGGCCAGTCAGCGGCTATATTTGTTTTTAACTGCTTAAGTGTATCGAAAAGCGTAAGTCAGCTTTTATATTAGCAACGTGAATATGGATGCGGACAATAATTTCTGATAATAATTTATATGTGTGTTGTTATAAAATGAAACCCTACCTCTGGGACACATCTAATACATCATTTCAAGAGCTATTAATAAAATGCAAACATAAAAGGTGTGGTGTTAATTAATATAATTGCTTATATCTTTATTTTTACGTCTTCAAATTAACATTTTTTTTTTGTATGTTTGCACAATATTTATCAGCTTCTTATATTATATATTTTTCATTATAATAATAAAAATAGAAAAGAATAGTAACAATAAGAATTATGATTATTAATTATTTCATTATTTTAATATAAATACTCGTGAATATTTTTTCTTTAGGGCATACCATCGCATTTGCTTTTTTTAAATGGATTCATTCTTTCAGTTGCGCAACCACATTTTTTATTTCAATGTTTATTGCTCAAATTTCATATGTTGAATGACGGTTTGAGCTTGATCATGAATGATAATTCAGTCACTACGAATTATCACTCAAAAGTGTTGAAAATTAGTGTCTTTCAAGATCGCTAATCAGTATTCGCTTAATGCAGGCTTCAAATCAGCGTTTTTGTGTGGCATACGGCAGCCATATACACACAAGTTCGATAGTTAAGAAGCTAGTTCGCCAGCTTGGCACACAAGTTGGCTTGTTGTAGTACTTTGTGGAGTACATTTTAATGATTTAAGTACGATATGAGAAATGTTTGGTACTTTTTGTTTTCTATTTGGTAGTACTCTATGTAAATTGCATACAGTATACGTGATAACTTTGTTAGGATTCAGTAAAAAATTTGTTTCGAAAAAAGTAAGCAGGTGTGGAAGACTTGGAAAGCATTTTTGCTTTATTTTCCCCACACAAAAATAATTTTATTTCGAAGCAATAAATACTTTTTTAAGAGTACATTTCTACTCTTCTCAAATGTAACCCTGTGTGTGCCAAACAAATTCCGTAATTTGAACGCTCGCTTTCTCGAACACATACAAGCCGCCATATTGTTTGCGAACACGAGTTCCAGATGTGAAGCCCACATAAATCAATATTCAATAAAATTGTCCCATATGGCAACATTGCTTATTTTCATGTATCTACCACCAATATTTGTAAACAAACTCACAGCAAAGACCAAAGTGTGATGAAATACGAAAAATTTTCTTATTTTCATGTATCTGCCACCAATATTTGTAAACAAATTCAAAGCAAAGACCAAAGTGTGATGAAATACGAAAAATTAAGGAAGTACAAGAACGGACCGACTTCGTACCATCTGATTTGTATGAAAATTTCATACAAGCTGGATGGTACGAAGTACTTTCCTATATCGGTACTTCCTTCATTTTAGTATTTCATCACTCTTTCCTCTTTGAAAAATTTTCATTGGGAATTTTCTACATCCAATACGTAAACAATCTTGTAAAAGCTTTAAAGTGCGTGTAAAGTGAAAGAAAAAATGAAATTGTTTGGCAACACCAAAAGAAAAATACATAGGAAAGGGGAAAAATAAAGTTGTACTAGTACGAAAAAGTTGGTACTTCGTATCTAAATTATTAAAAGGTATTCAAAATGGTACGAAAGTACGTACTTATGCAACCTTGCTCTGACTATATGTATATATGTATATATATCTCTGTACTCATACTAATGTCCAATGTGGTGTGACACGATTTTAATAGTTTTTATATCCATTTTCACAGCTCTATTAGGAGAAGGTTGGCAATATGACTAATTATGAAATTAATATGTAGTCACATCTTTTAATTTTAAGGACTTACATGGATTTTGGTTTATAGAACCGAAAAGTATCAAAAACTGAAATGTGAAGTCGAGCGGCAAAGTAAGAAACGTAAGTTATTGGTTACTCCTGAGGATGTCGAGCATTAATAAATAAGAAAATTATTTATTTATTGAAATCTACGGGGTAACCTCCCAGCAAATTACGTATATGAAATAAAAATAAGTGCTGTATGTTTTATATTTATAGCATCTTACTGTAAAACGAAGCAAACGATGTCGAACAAAATTGGCTTGCTTTATATACTCTGCGCCATCGTGCACTATTACGTCGCTTACGTTACTCAGATAATCTCGACGTGAATATTTGTGAAAAAAGCATTACCAGATTATAAAGCTTCAGTATTTTCCATATATTTTTTAAAATTCTTAAAAAATTTTAATGTTAATCATATATTTTTGGAATAATTCTAGTTTGGGGCCCATGCCCCCTTTTTTTTGTATGTATTTTGGCTTCCTAAACACAATGGTGCAAGAAAAAAGGGCCGCTCTCTTATGTTTTAGGAGATACAGTTCATCAAAGTTACGAAATTTTAGTTAAAATATGTGTCGTTTTTGTATGAAAATATGCTATATGAATGCTTATTTGTGCAAGCAAACCTAAGTTGGAAGCAAAGCAAACTAGTACACCTATAAGGGGTGGTTTTGTGGTCGATAAAAAATTTTTATAAAAATTTTTCAGTTTTCCCATTAAGCAAGTTGTTCACATATAATAAACTCAAAAAGTTAAAAAATACCAGTAAAAATAAAAAGAGACCAAGGAATAGTTATGTGTTTACGCAAAAAGCGCCGCAGGCGAAAAATTTTTTTAAAAAATCGCGTGATTTTTTATAAAAATTTTTCAGTTTTCTTATTTAGCAAATTATTCATATATAATACTCAAAAAGTCAAAAAATATTAGTAAAAATAAAAAAAGACGTACGAATAGTTGTGTTTGAGCAAAAAGCGCCGCAGGCGAAAAATTGTTATAAAAAATCGCGCGATTTTTTATAACAATTTTTCAGTTTTCCTATTTAGCAAGTGGTCCATATACAAAACACTCAAAAAGTCAAAAAATACCAGTACGGGGTATTGGCCAAATACATGTTCAGAAAATATGTAAAATCAATACGACCGTCAGTTGATCCGCTTGTTGAGTTTTTTAAAATAGCAGGAGAGCTGTACGATCCTGTAAAAGCTCACTTGCTCACATTGCCTCAAGAGCCAGAAAGTGAATCCGATTGAGATTCTGATTAAAATTATATTATTAAAAAAAAATTTTATCAAAGGATAAATATATATTTGTTTTTACTTTTTTATCGAATAGGTAAGTTTTACGTTTAAATTGGTTGTTTAATAGTGAATATTCGTTTAAAAACTATGGTTTAAAAACTATGAGCGATTTTTCAAACTTTGATGAATTGTATCTCCTAAACCAGAAGAGAGCGGCTTTTTTTCTTGCACCATTGGATTTAGGAGGGCCAAATACATATGATCAAAAAAAAAAAAATTAAAAAGGGGCGTGGGCCCCAAACTAGAATTATGCCACATTTTTTAACGCTGGCACTGCTTTTTTCCATCAGCTGTTTCATTTTTTTGGTTTGATATAATTGTTGACGTTTGCTGCAAACTGCAATTTGTTTACATATTTTTTGACAAATTTTAGTAAAATTGTATTTAATAATAGCTGCGTTCGATTCGCCAGCCTATACTCGCTTATTGTCGCTTATTACAAAATTTGTATGAGAAAACAACAACAAAGTCACCAGCTAGTTGAGCATAGAGAAAGTCAACTACCTATTGAGTTGAGTAAAGTTGCGTTGCCAAGTTCTTGCTTTTTAGTTGGTTTGTGTACGGGGTAGAGTTAACTGTCATAGATTCTGCCAAAATATGACGTGAGTACAAAAACAAATCAAATTTCTTCAAGCAGTCAACTGCTTATACCCTAAACATGAAAGGTCAGGGTATATTAACTTTGTGCAAACGTTTGTAACACCTAGAAATAAGCGAGCCCAGTATAGAAAAGTATATATATTCTCGATCATCTCGTGGGTCGATTTAGACATGTCCGTCTGTCCGTTCGTCCGTCCGTCCGTCTGTGTGTTGTCCGTAAACACAGGATAAGGAGTTGAGATAATTGCATGATACAATACAATACACACATTCACATGGACCCAAGGATCTGCACTATTAATAACTAAGTTAATTAACTAATAATTAAGAAAAAATAAGAATTTATTTATGTTTGCTTAAGTATATCAATAGCTGCGTTCGATTCGCCAGTGCTCAACTCGCTTGTGAAAAGAACGTCTACTCATTTTGCTTTTATTTGCTCAATAGTTGGCAACGCTTTTGTTATGACGACCACATCAATAAATACATTAAAATTTATCCCGTACACCAACCAAGTGAAAAAGTAAGAACATGGCAACGCAATTTTACTCAACTCAACAGGTAGTTGACTTTCTCTATGCTCAATTAGCTGGAGACTTTGTTGTTGTTTTCTCATACAAATTTTGAAATAAGCGACAATAAGCGAGTATAGGCTGGCGAATCGAACGCAGCTAATATATATTTTAATATGATAGGAGGTTTAGGGTATTCCATAGTCGGGCTAGACCGACTTTAGAGGTTCTTTGCTTGTTTATTTTCAAAATATTTCAAAATGTCTTATGTCGATTGATTTTTTGGCAGGTAAAAAATTTTAATTTATTTATTGATGTGGTCGTCATGACAAAAGTGTTGCCAACTATTGAGCAAATAAAAGTTAAACGAGTAGACGTTTTATTCACAAGCGAGTTGAGCACTGGCGAATCGAACGCAGCTAATGTTTGCTGCGATACCATCTCTTAATTTTAACATCCGAAATAGTAAGTTATAGTGATAGTGATGAGCCGTCAATTCGTGTCAAACGTAGAAGAGTTCGCGATAAAAAAAACGTGCTGGATTCTCCAAATTCGCTTGTAGTTTTCTTTGTGCTAAATATATATGAGAATTTGTTAATAAATAAATAATGTTAAATATGCTTATGAAAATGTATTTGCTTTTTCTCCACAGCAACTTCCATTATGAAAATTTTGTAGAGGATGACTATTTGTTTATCGCCGTTTTTTGATGTTCCGCTTCGCTTAATTTTCTTACAGTAAGCCAAATTTGTACTGCTGTTACGTCTTCGTTCGTAACTAAATCAGGTGTTCCGATTGTTATCGATATACGTTTTACATCAAGCAAAAACAGCTGATTATTGGCTTCTGAGCGAAGTCTTCGTGAAATACATGTTTCGTTTGTTTTATAGCAAAATGCTTTTAAGTTCCTAGGAATAAGTCTGGCTTGATGCCCACGCGCTTTTTTGTTTTTTTTTTTTTATGTATTTTGGCCTTCTTAACAGGGCATCTCGACAGGCTCGATTCATTGCTGTCAATTGGCAATTATTGCTAAATGGAGACCACACTCAATTGCCATGGCAATTATATTGCTTTCCATGTATTGCCGCTATAAATTTGACGCTGTCACTTTTGCAGTGTGACATGAGATTTTCATAATTCTGCTAGCGTGGTAGTGAAAATATCAATAAAATAGAGGTACACAGTTATTTTTTTATAATAGGAATAATTTTACTTCAGCGAATAGGCCCGAATTTTTTATTGTTATTAAATTTATTTGGACCTCCTAAGCCCAATGGTGAAAGAAAAAAATTGTCGGTCTCGATTAGTTTAGCAGATAAAATTGAAAATTCAGTGCAAATTTGTGTGTTTGAAAGCTTATATAAGCTTTTTTATGATACTTACCCAAAATGTGCTTTTTTACGGCGTATTAAACACAAAAATTTCATTTTAAGAACAAACTATATATTTATTAAAAAATTCATCATTCTGAGTCTGCATAAGAAGCATCAAGTTCATCCGCAGACTGTGCCTCCATATAGCTCTTACTGGGTTGTGTAAAGCTCACCAGCAATTTTAAAAATAGTAAAAGTGGATCGACATTCAAGGCGTGGCACTGCTTTACAAACATATAATATAATTGCCGCGATTTTTAATAAACATTTTTCAACATTTCTTATGGGCTTCACAAAACTCAATATTTTGTTTAAGAAAAAAAAAGACGCAGGCGATATTAAAAATCGCGGTGGTTTTAAACAACAATTTTTCTATTCTCCTTAAAGTTTACAATTTTTTATAATTCAATTTCGAATTATGAGGGTTAAAGTTTTTGTGCTTCTCACGATATTGCATTGTTTCCTTTAATAAGCCTTAATAAGCCTTTAATAAGCCTTAAAAATCCACATTTAGGTTAAGAAATCATAATGTAAAAGGCTACATTAAATCAATCGAGACCGACAATTTTTTATTTCACCATTGGGCTTAGGAGGTCCATATACGTTTAATAAAAATAAGAAAAAAAAAATATTCGGGCCTGGTCGCTAAAGTAAAATTATGACAACACAACAAACTGTTAGTCGCTTAAAAGTTTGCCGAGCAAACGAAAAAAAATGCTTCCAAGTTATGTTCCAGTTTTTGTGTGAATTTCCTAAAAAGGTGGCAACTGTATCGGATTGACAGTCAATAGTGATTCATGAAATCAAAATTTTTGCACCCAATATTTTTAACGAAATATTAAAAATTTCTTTTCGATGAATATTTCGATGAAAAAAGAAAGATAAGGAGAATTCATAAGATTGCACTATAGGAAATTTGTACAGTTTTTCTGGCCAAAATTAAATTTTTCGAGTTTTTTTCAAATTTTTCAAAATTAATTATTTTTTTACTTCCATTAGGAGCAAAATACTGCATTATTGTTTTTGAAGTTGAACACTTTATCGTCTGTTGGCAGTTTATCAAACTTCTTCATTTTATTTGAGTTTGAATTTTTCTCTGTAAAGTTAAATATAGTGACCAAATTTGGAAAGCCTGTTTCTAAAAACAGGAAACAACTATTTCCTTCAACTTTATTATGCAAGTGACCCACCAAAAACTAACCTTGATTACTTACAAGAAAAATCTCGCAATTTTTAAAGAAATTTGCAGAGTCGTTGCCTAAAAGTTTTAGAAAGACAAATATTTTAAAAATTTAACATACTGATTGGCTTTCAAGCACACATTTATAAATAAACACGGAAATATCTAGTACGTGCGAAATATGCAGCCGCCATTATGGTTTCCCATTTTGAGTTCTTGGTTTTAAATATTAGATTGGAAATCAGTTACCTTAAGACCCCTTATTATAAGTTTCACATAGATGCAATGATATTTAAAATTTTTTACCGCTATATCTTGTCGTTCAAAATTTCAAAACTTTAACATGAGATTTGAGGTCAATGACGTTAAACCCCCGTATTCTTTGTTTCGCCTAGTTATAATATTTGAAATTTACCGCCATATTAGATCCAAAATTTTGAATGTCAAAATTTTCACATCGAATTCGAACTCAACAACCTCATAAAGTTCTTGGGAATCATTTCAGAATTTTGGCCACTAAACCGGTTTAAATTTCCCACTGTGGATTGGTCAAATATTCCTATTATTTACAATAATATTGGTTATTTAAACGTTTAGTTGTGAAAATATTAGATGACGGTTACATTTTCAGAACCGAGTTCTAAAAAATTTTAAACTTTAAAAATTTCTGCAGCACTATATGTCAAAGCATTCAATATAAATAAAAACAATATAAATATATTGCCATTCGGACACGCTTGGTCGCTGGAATCAGCTGATATAGATATAAGGTGATCAAGCAGATCAGCATGAACAAAGAGAGAAGAAAACCAAGAGGGACAAAACCGTTTACAGACACATCAAGTTCAAATCAAAATACAAGAAGGACAAACACATACAAGCAGTTATCTGAACGAAAATACGTGTGCGCGTTTCCTTTTTTTTAATTTTAACTGATTTCGATTGAGCTAAACATAAATTCTGTTGTTTGGAGGTGTATGTGTTTGATAAAATAGGTTAAATATAAAACCTAAAATTCTAAAGTGGACAATAGAAATAAAACATTATGTAAAAATTACAGCTCTTGGTTAATTCTGCTTCATTCATTGTTGTAACTCTTCTTTATTCCTCATGAGAAACTAATTTCCTGCTAATATTCGTAAATTTAATGTTGTTTTATCAGATTCGTTTTGGTTCTGTTTACTTTTTTTGACATTTGAGAAAATGCTTCCAAGTTTGAAAAATATTTTTAAACGACTTTGTGGTCGTTTTTTGACTAGTCGCTTAGTGAAAAACACAGCACATACATTCATACAGACAGTTTAATCTATTAATTAATATAAATACATTTTATACCCCGTCTAGCCATGGTCCTACGCTTTCACCTTTCTTTAATTTTTTCCTCATTTCTAATCAACTGAAATTGAAAATTCATCAATATATACGACTTTGAAAGTTGTAGTTGGTGGTAGAGATGTTTGTGGAATAAGATTGCTTAATAACTCGAATTGACTGAGGTAAAGGCCTAACACTTGCCTCAGATTCAAATTCGCATGTTGAAATAGTGCTCCGCCACACATACAACATTCTACACTTGTTTCTCTTGATTTCACTTTCCCTCCTACTTATCTATCTTCCCATTTCCGAACCAAGGCAGACTTGACTGAATAGGTTTGACACCTGAAATCCTTGATTCAAAGCTAAAAAAAAAAAAAAATGGTACAAGGAAAAAAGGTTGTATCTCTTATGGTTTGGGAGATACAATTCATCAAAGTTGCGAAATTTCAGTTAAAATATATGTCGTTTTTGTATGGAAATATGCTGTATCAATGCTTATTTCTGCAAGCAAACCAAAGTTGGAAGCAAAGCAAACTATAAGGGGTGGTTTGGTGGTCGCGCGATTTTTTATAACAATTAAGTTTTCCTATTTAGCAACTGGTCCATATATCGCACACTAAATACAAAACAGTCACAACTCAAAATTTTTTTATATCGACTTCTTGTTATAAATCAATTCACAAAACACATATCTCACTATCTTTTTCATTATTTTCTTCATTAACTGGAAGAATGAAGTTTGTGTGTTTAAATGAAAATTGCTTTTGTTCAGCAGTTTCTTCAACCAAAGGGTTTAATTTTCACTTCTCCTGAAAAGTCATGTTTTTTGAGTTGTGACTGTTTTGTATTTAGTGTGCGATATAATGCACTCAAAAAATCTATAAACATCATTAAAACTATAAGCTTAAAGCACAAGCATGAGTGCCATGCATTCTGATTAAAAGTATTTTATTGATAAAAAATTTTATCAAAGGATAAATAATTTTTTTTTTTACTTTTTTATCGAAAAGGTAAGCTTATACATTTAAATTGGTTGTTTAATAGTGCATAATCGTTAAAAAGTTATGGAGAAATCACAGATTTTTATGAGCGATTTTTCAAACTTTGGTGAATTGTACCCCTAAACTAAACCACGGTCAGTGGCGTAGCGAGGGGGGGAAGGGGGTGTCATCATGCCCCGGGCGCCACTCGCAGAGGGGCGCCAAATCATTCTCAAGACAAGCAAAGTTTTGCAAAAAAATTTGTTTTAATTAATTAATTCAATAATTAAGTTAGCCAACTGTAGGGTACAATGCTATGATAATGCTGCCCTTATGTCTAATCACATATCTGGCGTTCAACAAAGAATAATAGAAAAAAATAAGGCAACATTTGTAAATTGTGATAGCTAACAAGGCAACATTGTGAAAGCTGGTGACAGCTAACCAAGATTCAATCTTTGTAACATGTTTTCGAATAATTGATAACATACATCTCTTTTTCTCACGTTCAATATTACGATGGAAATTGTTAAAAATGCTTTAAAAAATCTGTTAAAGAATCTGTAACACGATGGAGCGCCAGAGCGCAAGCAGTTAGCGTTATTGTCGAGGGTCTGGAAGAATTCGTAGAACTAAAAGAAAATTAGCAGATGAAAATACTGCCACAAGTGGTACACCAGAAATGCTGCAATCTTTATCTTAAACCGAATTTAAATATCATAACTTTAGTCCCTTTCTGGCTTGAACTCTAAGAGAATTGACCGTGTGCAGCTCAGGTTACAAGGTCCTAAAATTAAGTTTAAGAAATTCGTAACGAGATATGTGAAAAAGTTATCGAAAAGGCTAAAAATCTTTGTTAAAAATGGAGAATCGATACAACAATCCGTATAAAATGTCGCCGACAAATGCGCGGAGAATTGACTCGAGATATGGTCTTTCCGCAGAAAGCGAAAAATCTGGCGTTATGAAAAGCGTTCTTGGTCGTCTGCATCAGGAAATAAGTTCACAATTTACAAGACAAGGGGCCTTAATTCCAAATTTTGGTATTTTCTGGACGTTGAAAATTTATTAAGTAAGAATAATCCGTACAACGATCTTGAAAAGAATTGTAAAAATTTGGGTGAATTTTATAATAGAGTCAGAATTCGTGAAATCAGCACAAAAAATTAAAGTTGCTTATTTTTTAACGAAAATGACTCACTCAGAAGACTTGCTTGAGGAGAAAAAATTTGCTTACTTTTTTTTTCGAAAATTTTGTTTTTGTAAAAGTTATAGGCAGTAAAACTTTTGGACTAGACTTTTTTAAAAAAATCATAACTTCTCAACGGTTCCATTGATTTTGATAATTTTTATGTCATATTAAAGATAATTCATGGTAGTTTAATAATACTTTTGTAAAATAAGTCATAACTTTTTTTTCATAATTTAAAATCAATTTGTTTATTTGCAAAAGATTTTTCTCAATGTTCGCCCTCCTTCTAAAAATTTAAAAAATATTGACCACCTCTAATAAACCATTACAAACTGAAATCCGTTTAAAAATCGATGGAGACTCTTCCCGTTTGGCCACAATCTTCAAATAGCTGCAAGCGCATGAAACCAATTCCTTACTTTTTTTTCTATACAATTTACAAAAATACAATACAAAAACTGTAAATAATAAATAAATAAATAGTACATATACCTTCTATAGAACATAAAAATTAAAAAACACAGTATCACCTTAGATTTTGTTGTAAAATTATCGGCTTGGAATCATAATAAAATTATAATGTCAGCTCGTTGTTGCAATCCGTTCGTAAAAAGAAAACACACAAAAATAACTACCGGTGTTAGGTTAGTAACGAACAAGTGGAGTGGTCAATACAAAAATATAGTTGGCAAATATTTGTGCAACAGCTGCAGGCTAGAATCAAAAAAAGAAAAAGTTTTGAGTGCTATTTTGCCTGCAGTTGAAAAAGCCAGTTGTACTGAAACTCATGACGAATATGATTTAGAAGATGAAATTTTCAGTTCGGACGCTGAGGATTCAGACGGTAAGTTACTATTGTTTCCTCATTTTTGTTTTTATTCGTTGGTAAATCTAAGAATCTTGTGGTTCTTTCGACCTATAGAATCATTTTGTATGGTCTCAAATAATAAAAAGCTGGACTCGCACGTGAAAAATTCAACGGCAGATACCATGGTAGCAGAAGAAATGAGAATTGCTTTGCTAAAAGAAAGCAATAGGCAAGCAAAAATGAGAATTTTGACAACTGCTCCGATTGAATGGTCGGCTGCAAAGATACGAAGAAATCTTGGGGTTACTCGCTATATGGCAGAAACCTCAATAAAACTTCGCAAAGCTTTAGGATTTAACTCAAATATAACTCCTAAAGTAGGCAGGCGCTTGCCCGAAGAAATTGTAAAGAAAGTGCAAACGTTTTACGAGTGTGAAGAGTATTGCCGTATAATGCCAGGAAAAAAAGACTGCATATCCATTTTAAGAGATGGCCACAGAGAAAATGTTAAAAAAAAACTCCTGCTCTGCAATTTGAAAGAATTGCATGCGCATTTTTTGAGAAGGAACCCGGACATTAAGATAAGCGTATCTAAATTTATCAAATTACGACCTCCGTATTGCGTGGTCGTTGGATGCAGCGGTAGCCACAATGTTTGTGTGTGTAAAATTCACCAAAACATGAAATTAAAACTACATGGATTTAACAATGCTTTACGAAGTTGCGACTCCAATGAACAGATTTCAATACAAGATTTAACAAACGGCGGAATGTGTTCTGTGCCGAATGAATTTTGCCATATGCAAAATTGTGTGCGTTGTCCAGGATTTCCGGAAAAATTTGACCGGAGTTTATTTGAAACCTTGACAATTACCTACAAGCAATGGTCATGCACTGACAGGTGAATATTCCTGATTTACTTATTATAAAAAAAACTGAAAATTTCATATTCATTTAACCTACTTAATGTTATTGTATGCTGTTTTATTTTAAGGTGTGAGCTTATCGATGTCGCAGAAAATATTGAAACATTTTGGGCAAAACTCTTTGTAGAAATACCTTTATACAAAAAACATGACTTCATCGCCAAGTCGCAGAACGAATATTTTTCAAATATTAAAGAAAACTTGAAGGACGGCGAGTATTTGGTCGCTCTTGATTTTTCAGAAAATTATTACTGGTCTAATGACTAGTCTAATGATCAAGCAACTCTGCACCCTTATGTAATTTATTACAAAATTGAGAATACGACAGTAAGTGAATGTTTCGCACTTATTTCGGAGTGCAATGAACATGATACAGTCGCCGTGCATTTATTTAATAAAACAATGATAGATTATCTAAAAACAACATTCGGAGGCAAGAATGTGCAAAAAATAATATATTTTTCTGACGGCTGCGCGGGGCAGTATAAAAATAAGTACAATTTTGCAAACTTAGTCCTTCACGAATCCGAATATGGTATTAAATGTGAGCGGCACTTCTTCGCAACTTCACACGGAAAAGGTGCTTGTGACGGCGTCGGTGGAACCATCAAACGTCTGGCTTCACAAGCGAGCTTGCAACGACCAATAGATAATCAAATTACAACGCCACAAGCACTGTATCAATGGGCCGAAGGATATTTTGAAAATATAGCTTTTGACTTCTGCTCAAAAGAAGAGCACAAAGCAGAAAAGGAAGAGCTGTTTGAACGTTTTCAAAGAGCAATGACAATCAAAGGAACTCGATCATATCATTCTTTTGTGTCTATCTCCGCTTATCTCCGCCTATCTCCGCTTCCGATAACTTAAAGGTTCATAATGTTTTTTAACAATAAATAATCAGCTTGATAACTAATAAAAACCAAACTATTTTTATTTCAATTTATATGACTGGATGATACTGTGTTTCTTAATTTTTATGTTGTTTAGAAGGTAAACGTATTATTGATTTATTATTTACAGTTTAGCCTATATCGTAGATAAACTTGTATAGAAAAAAAAAGTAAGGAATTGGTTTCATGCGCTTGCAGCTATTTGAAGATTGTGGCCAAACGGGAAGAGTCTCCATCGATTTTTAAACGGATTTCAGTTTGTAATGGTTTATTAGAGGTGGTCAATATTTTTTAAATTTTTAGAAGGAGGGCGAACATTGAGAAAAATCTTTTGCAAATAAACAAATTGATTTTAAATTATGAAAAAAAAGTTATGACTTATTTTACAAAAGTATTATTAAACTACCATGAATTATCTTTAATATGACATAAAAATTATCAAAATCAATGGAACCGTTGAGAAGTTATGATTTTTTTAAAAAAGTCTAGTCCAAAAGTTTTACTGCCTATAACTTTTACAAAAACAAAATTTTCGAAAAAAAAAGTAAGCAAATTTTTTCTCCTCAAGCAAGTCTTCTGAGTGAGTCATTTTCGTTAAAAAATAAGCAACTTTAATTTTTTGTGCTGATTTCACGAATTCTGACTCAATACAGATTTAAATGGAACAGAACTTCCATTTAAAGAAAAATATGTTTTTCCAAACCTGAGAGTAGCACTTCAAATATTTATTACTATTTCAGTATCAATGTAAAATCAGTGTAAAATTGAATAAAATATGTAAAATACAGTACAATGTCGGATTTTAGCGTCTTCACTCAAATGCATCTCCTGACCGTATTTTTGCACGCATTTCTTTCGGCGGTAGTTTATATTCTCCACTAAAAATTAAAATAGTTTTCGATTTTTTATGAATTATGATAGCGCAAAAACCAGAGACCCAAAATAACAGTTATTTATTTTTTTTTTAGGTCGAAAAAGTTGTCGATATTTTGAAAAATATTTTATACGTTGCTACATAACAGTTATTTTCAATTTATATTTTTTACGTTGCCTCATAACAGTTATAAACGAGAAAAAATTTTGTACGTTGCTCATAACTTTTATTTTCAAAAAATTTGTTTTTACGTTGCCTGGTAAGAGTTATTGTACACTCAAAAAAATACTGTAGTAAAATTTACTGCATAACGTGTATTTGTTTCATTAATTTGTAGTTTTATTTATTTTTAAATACACAAGTATTTATTCCAAATCTTTATACTTCATTTACATTTAAATATCTAGTACTACACGACGTAGTTGTATGTAGTCAGTACTTGTTTAAATGTATTAATTTGACAATACAAATTTTTTTTAAAATAGCAATCTATAATTTTTTGTTTATATTTTTTTTTTTCAATAAATAAAAAGTAGCTTGAAGGCTGGAAAAATATTTTAAATATTTTATTAAAAAAAGTATTGGCGCCAACTTGTAAGCATTTGGTAAGTAATCCCTCATTTCTATTACCTTTTTATAACTAAGCTCTTCTTTCAGCGGACAGTCTTACTTTGAGATGGCTGCATTTTTAGCTAATATCCTGAATAAAGCTTTTGGCCTGGCAAAAATGAATCACAATTCTGGAATGCATTGTTAAGAAAACAACTGACCGCTGCTCTCCTTCTCCCTGATTTTTGAGCTCTTCTTTATAACATTTAAGAACAGTTTATTTATTAAAAGTAATAGATTTTTGTTTGGAATAAAAGAAAGCTTCTACTTTCTTGCTTATCGTTGGAGTGCTTTTTCGCGAAACAGCATAAATAGTTAAATAATAGTTTAAAAATAAACCGTGTTCAAAAATTATTTCAATATTATGTAAAAATTGTTGGTTAACTTTGTACTTTATGTGTTATTAATAAACATAAATTGCAACCAAAAATAAAATAATTTTTATTTAATTGCAGTAAAAATAACTACAAATGTAGTAAAAATTTAGAAATTACTGCATAAAAAATTTTATTTTTAAAATTCGATTAAATAAATTTGTAGTAAAATATACTACAATTGTAGTCAAATTTACTTCAAAGAAAAAAAAATGTTCTGTAGTAAAAATAAATAAAAGAAATTAGTAATAATAAATACATTTTTATTTGGACGATGAGCTACTTTACATTTGTTTTAAATAAAATTTTATTTATTTTTACTACAGCATTTTTTGAGTGTAGAGAAATAACTTTTTAAGTTATTTCTAATATATAAAAATTTCGCGTCACGGTGTTTGTTGTACCAATTTTTTTATATATTTGAGAGGTATGAGAATAGGTCGTAAAGTTTGTTTTCACCCTCCTACCCGCTAGTGGCGTTGCATTTTTTAAGAACACAAATTTTCGGTAAACACAAGTTTTGACCTATATTGAGTCGTGCCCTTCGACTGATAAATTTAGCAATCTTTGGAAAGGGGGTGTGGGGTAGTCCACAAATAAAAAATATTTTTTTTTTATTTTATATAAATTTTATTTTTCTAGACATTTGTTTTTTTAAGTCTAAGTTTGTTGAATACAATTTTCGTAATAATATTTTTTGATAATAATTTTTTGATAAATAAAAATTGAATCAACAAAAATATATTTTTTAAATTCAAATTTTTAAATTAAAGTATTTTATATTGTATGTATGTGTGTTGTGTGTATGTGATATGCAGACACCACATTATTCCCCCTCATAGGTTTTTGTTGTGTTCGCTAATAAATTAAAATGTACTTTCTTTTTTGGCTTGTGTGTGGAAGAGAGTGTTTGTGTAGTTTCTGAATCTAAGAATGCTGGTTTAAGTCTATCTATGTTAATTGTTATAGTAGTGTTTCCTTTTAAATTGTGAAATATTTTGGTGTTCTGTCTACCACTTCGAATGGGCCATCGTACGGATTTTGAAGCTTGTGTCTGATGGAATCGTTACGAATGAATACAAATTTACAACTCTTCAACGCCTGGGGTATGTACTCTTGATTTGATCTTATATGAAACTTGCTATCTGACTGAATGTTTTTAGTTTTCTCTTTAAGTGCTGACAAAATTTCTACTGAGCTGCCCGTTGGATCACTTTGTACTACTAGCTGTCGCGGCAGTCTCAGATTCTGTCCAAAAACCATTTCGGCAGGAGATGTTTTGATATCTTCTTTAACCGTGGATCTTAGACCTAACAAAACTAGGGGAATTTCTGAATACCAGTTCTTCTGGTTGTTACTTGTCATGAGTGAGGCTTTTAATTGTCTGTGAAAACGTTCCAAAATTCCATTGGCTTGTGGATGGTATGGGGAGGTCATTATATGGTGGCTTCCTATGCTCTTAAAAAATTGCTTAAACGTGTTGGAAGCAAATTGAGGACCACGATCTGTAGTAATTTCGCGCGGAACACCAAAGCGTGAAATGAATTCTCTATTGAAAGTCTCTATAATTGTTTTAGTCTCGGTGTTTTTTAGTGGGTAAGCCTCAGGCCAACGTGTAGTTCTATCGATGGTGGTTAATAGGTATCTGTAACCATTTGATATTGGTAGTGGACCAACTAAATCGATGTGTATATGTTCAAAACGACCGTGTGGAATGTGTATTTTCTGAGGTTGTGTTTTGGTGTGTCGTTGTACCTTTGCTTTCTGACAGTTCATGCATTCTTGTGACCATTTATTAATGTGTGTATTCATACTGGGCCAGAAGTAACGTTGTGTGATACGACGTCTGGAAGCTCTTGTTCCAGGATGTGAGATGTTATGTAGTTGTTCGAATATCTTTTTACGTAAGGTCTGTGGAATGTAAGGTCGTATATTGTCTGTGGAATTTTCGCACCAGATACTAATGTTTAAAAATGGAATGTCAATGTGTTTAAATTTGTACATTTTGTTGTCCGTGATATTTTTTAATTCTGTATCATTATTTCGTTCTTTGTGTAATTGTTTTAGGTCGATATCGGGTGTTTTTAATTCTTCGATTTCGCATCTCGATAGTGCATCGGCTACTATGTTGTCTGTACCTTTGATGTGTGTCATTGTGTTAGTAAATTGTGCAATGTATTCAAGGTGTCGTGTTTGTCTAGGGCTGCGTTCTGTTTTTGAGTGGAGTGCATTCGTTAATGGTTTGTGATCCGTGTAAACTGTAAATGTATCGCCTTCTAAATGATGTCTATAATGTTTGATTGTTAGATAGATTGCTAGTAATTCGCGGTCGAATGTACTGTATTTTGTTTCTGTTTGTGTTACTTTCTTAGAAAAAATGCTAAAGGTTGAAGTATTCCATTGTGTTCTTGTTGTAAGACTCCGCCAACTGCGGTGTTAGATGCATCTACGGCCACTGATAGTTTTGCTTTACTATAAATGTGATTAATTAGTGTTTGCTTAGCAAAACTATCTTTTATTGTTGTAAATGCATGTAATGTTGTGTCTGACCATTGTAAGTGTTTATCTTTGGTTTTTTATGCGCTTGTCGCCATGTCATAAATGGGACCTAACATGTGTGCGAGTTTTGGAATGCACCGGTGGTAATAATTTGCCATACCTATAAATTTTTGTATCTGTTTAACTGTTATTGGTTGTGGGTATTCTTGTATACATCGTGTTCGTTCTTCAGATGGTCTGATACCATGTTTAGATATGTTGTAACTAAGGAAATCTATGTCGTCTACTCCAAATATGCATTTGTTTGGTTTGATATTTAAACCGTATTTGTCGAGCCGTTGAAAAATTTGTGTTAAATGTTGAAAGTGTTCTTCTTCATTGTTACTGGCCACAAGAATGTCGTTTAAATAAACGAAAATGAAGTCTAGCCCGTGTAGTACTTCATGTATGAACCTTTTGTTAACTATGAAACTATTTAATTGTTTTTCTTAATTGCAACCCTTAATTTTGTTACTTTTATTTTCTGCCTTTTACCTAATCTGCAACCCTGCGTGTGTTGTAACTTTTGTTGAGTTGAGTTGTAGAGTTGACAAAAAAAGAAAAGAAATGGCGTTGCGAATCGGAAACTTTGTGTGTGACCGTATTTTTTCGTTTAAATAAAATAAATAATTAGTTTTTCTATACAAGAAAACGTTTTTGTACTCCATCCTTTGACACTTTGGAATGTTTGCGCTGCGTTTCTCAAACCGAAAGGCATTCGGAGAAACTCAAACATTCCAAAAGGTGTTGTGATTGCTGTTTTGTGTATATCTTCAGGAGCCATGGGAATTTGGTGATAGGCCCTGACTAAATCAAGTTTTGAGTAGATATGTGTATTGTGTAAGTTGTTCGAGAAATCGTGTATATGTGGTAGCGGGTAGCGGTCTGGTACTGTTATTGTGTTCAGTTTTCTGTAGTCCCCGCATGGCCTCCAGTCGTTCGGTTCGCGTTTAGGTACTAGGTGAAGTGCAGAAGATGTTTTTGAGTTCGACGGTCTACAAATGCCAGATTTAACTAAAAAGTCAAATTCATTTTTAGCTATTTTCAATTTTGGCAAGTCTAGACGTCGCGGTTTTGTAAATGGTAACTGTCCTTCAGTGAAAATGTGATGTACTATTTGGTGTTTGACAGGTACAGTGTAGTCGGGTTCCGTTATTAGTGATGGACATTTTTTTAGTAATTCTGTGTATTTGTTGTCGACTGAAAATAATTTTGTTAATGTGGTTTCAGTAAATGCTGAGATAGTGTTGACTGCTAAGTTTGTTAATGGGTCGATGAGTCGTTTGCGTTTTAGATCTATTAGTAGTCCGTATTTTGTTAAAAAATCTGCACCTAAAATTGGTCTGGAAATGTCAGCAATGATGAAGTTAAATGGTAATTCACGTCGTAATTTTAAGTCAAGTGTAAGTAGTTTTTTTCCAAAAGTCGAAATGGAAGTGCCATTGGCCGCTGTTAAAGTGAGATCAGATTTCTGTTTTGAAATTTTGAATTTGGAGGAAGGAAGTACTGATACTTCGGCTCCGCTGTCTACTAAAAAGTTTAATTTATTTGTTGGGTCATAAATAAAGAGACGACGTGTTAGTGTGACAGGTCCATTGTCAGTCGTCGCGACAATGGAGTCATTTAGTTTGTTGTGTTATATTGTGTTGAGTTGTTTTGTGTTGTGTTGACGTTTTGTGCATATGCACACGGTTGTTCACATCTACGTGCTTCCCTACCGAATTTGTAGTGGTATCGGCATAACCAGTTTGGCCAACGTGTGCGTGAGTTTGACCTATTTCTCGCTGGTGACCGTGATCGGAAATTATTTTGTGATTTAAGAGCTTCAACTTCTAGTGACAATTTGTTAAAAGCACTTAATATGTTCGTCGTAGATACTGTTAGCTTTTGTACCATATTCGCAAGTTCGTTAGTATTGGAACTATGGCTTGTTTGTAAGACTGAAATTTCGTTCTCACTTATGACTTCCCATAGCTTATCGGCCATTTTCAGAAGTTCCTCTAGCTCTGTATGGCCTGACCCGGTCAAAGCTATGTTGAGTGTTTTAGGAAGTTTTCTGAATAAAATCGAGTACCGTCATGATTACTTCTTGCGGAAGAGCCGTAATCAGGTATTCATATTTTGTTTTATCCATCGTAATGGATCTAGATTGAAATTGGATTTCGGCATGTATGAACCATGCCTCTGGACAATTAGTCCAAAACTGGGGCAGTTTAACCGATGTTGCGTGAATTTCCGTACGTTCGGACCTTTCGAATGGGTTGGTCGGATCGGACTCTAAATCTATCGGTCTATTTATGTGGCCATCTCCGTGTTGAGAGGGTTGTGGTGAGAAGGGGTGAGTGTGGTGAGGGGGTGTGTGTCTAATACTCATTATTGGTTGTTGTTATAGTATTAAAGTTATGATATAATAATAATATAATGTGTTCCTATTAGTGTACCTAGGTGTGGTGTAGTGCCTACGGCGTAAAACGATCGGTTTCCTCCGACCCGATCGTTTG
Organism: Tetanocera ferruginea; assembly: GCA_958299015.1. Taxonomy (NCBI): domain Eukaryota; kingdom Metazoa; phylum Arthropoda; class Insecta; order Diptera; family Sciomyzidae; genus Tetanocera; species Tetanocera ferruginea. Next base: position 87,646,139 of record OY282641.1, on the reverse strand, counting down.
CCAACCGTGTAAGAAGCTAAGTGTGTAGTGTTATTATATTTACGTATTGCCGCTGTTGACATCGCTCTTCTGTTGACGTCGCTGCCACTGTTGACGTCGCTGCCAATGTTGGCGTCGCTGTCGCTGTTGGCTTCTCTGCCGATGTTGGCGTCGCTGCCGCTGTTGGCGTTGCTGCTGTTGTTGGCGTTGCTGCTGTTGTTGGCGACGTTGTCGCTTTTGTTTTAGTGCTGCGGTTGCTGTTATTGTTTTTGTTGTTATAGCTGTTGTTGTTGCTGCTTTTGTTGTTCTTTATAGTTGTGGTTTTGTTGTTGTACTGTTGTTGTTGTTATTGTTGTTGTTTTAGTAGCAAGTTTCTTTGACGTTGTTGAGTTGCGGCTGTGATTATGACAGAGTTGGTGAGTTTTTCGATAATAATTCAACAAGCTGCTTTTACTGCGTTGCGGTGTCACCGAGTCAATGCAATTGCTTACTGTTGTTGCTTCTGTATTGGTGTGGTAGCTGCTTGACGGTACACCGGTATTGGTGTTTAGGTGAGCGTGCGACGAGTAAACGAGAGCGTGTGAGCTGTTGCTGCTGTAACGACTTGTGCTTGGTTCTTCAGCTGAGACGGTTTTTTGAGCGTGTTTGCTGTGTTACGCAGTCACTAAATAGCTAGTTAGTTACTGTTGCTGTTACTGATGTTGCTGCTGCTCCAACTGATGTTGATGAAGTCGCAGAAATGCTTTGTAACTTTGTTGCTCCTAGCAGGATCGCCAGTTGTGGGGTAGTCCACAAATAAAAAATATTTTTTTTTATTTTATATAAATTTTATTTTTCTAGACATTTATTTTTATAAGTGTAAGTTTGTTGAATACAATTTTCGTAATAATATTTTTTGATAATAATTTTTTGATAAATAAAAATTGACATCAACAAAAATATATTTTTTAAATTCAAATTTTTAAATTAAAGTATTTTATATTGTATGTATGTGTGTTGTGTGTATGTGATATGCAGACACCACAGGGGCATGGCACTACCCTTTTTGTCATTATCCAACAAAAATATTCCATTTGCATCGTTTTTAGTTGCATGTTTTTTACTGTATTTTTGTTTTTTCTTAAAATGAGTAGTTGGTTCTTCGTGTGATAAAGTTTTATACAAAATTTGAATTTTTTACTTCTATGGTTAAGAAAAATCAGAAAAAGAAGTACAGCAACTGCAATTATACTACTGTTCGCCTAAACAAAAATTTTATTCTATTCAGGAGTCTAGTCCAAGTGCACTTGTACTTCTCTTTCTCTAACAAACAATTTAAATACTTTTATACAAAATTGTGAAATCCGCGGCTACTCGCTGAAATGACTGAAATAAAAAAAATTCTTTAAGTTCTCATACTTATGTAACTAATTTTTTTTTCGAAAAATCACTTGTACTGCTATTGCCCTAAAATACGATTTAAGAAAACACTTACGTTGCATTCACAACTGCATTTTTTATGAATCCCTAGAGGCAACGTAAAAAATTAAAAATTGAAAATAAACGTTATAAGCAACGAAAAATATTTTCTTCATTCATAACTCTTATTTCAGAGAAAAATTATTTATTTTTTCAAATAATTGTTATTATTGATAAATATTTTTTTTCTTACAATATATATATGGTCCAATTTTTAAAGATATTTCTTATAACAGTTATGACTCTGGCAAAAACTACTCATCCAAATGAAAAAATTTGTTGATCAAACATGAAGAAAATTAGAAATTTTATTCGGCTTAGCGTGATTATTAATATTGAACAAGAAGTGTACAAGATATATTTCAACATATGCGACTATATTTGAAAAAAGTGAGAAAAACTTTTAAAATCTTATAAATCTTATAAAATCTTTAAAAAACACGTAAATCCTAGTACTCTATCCGTTTGCGTGAAATTTCACTCGCAACATTCATTTTTTTGTTGCGTGAAAATTCTGACAAATATTTTGTTGTGAAGAAATTGAAAAATTTGAGAAAGTCATGCTTTACTTCTCAAAATAGACCAGCCTTATTCATACAAAAATTCAATATATCTTTAGTTCGTGTTTGTAAGAGTAGAATATAGTTAAAATATCGAATGTAACATGATCAGTTCGATACAATTGATGTCAAAATTATATATAGTAAAATTTACTTAATTGAAATAAAAAAATATAAACTTTATTATTTCAGTTAGCGAGTAGTTGAGCAAGCAACAGTTATCTTTAACGAACTGTCAAAGTTAGGAATAAACATTGCTAGCAAAGTTATTTATATGTTATGGATACCAGTTAACAGGTTAGGTAGTTAAGGGCCAGTTAACGATAACCACAAGTGTCTTTAACGCTTTTGGGAATTCCACTGATGTTAATGCTCTACATAAAAAATAATTTAAAAATGAAGTGGCTGAATACTTGGGAAAAAATAAGACTAGCATTACAGAAAAACCCAAAATAATCAAAGCTCAGAATTACTAATATCCTTAGACTTTCATTCTTCATTCCTTAACCAACGTTATTTTCTCTTCATGTCCTTTTATTTCTTCGGCTAATGATACACCTATTCTAATGTTTGAAGCCACCTTTTTTATTAAAACCAATTTAGAAATATTATTACAAACAATATTAAAAAACTTTTAAATGAATTGGTAACATCTCGATGTTACTCGATCTTTGTACTCGTACAACTAATATTTGTCAAATGTACCTCAATCAAAAATGTCAAATGTACCCAAATGATCTCGGCATCTTTTTTTTAAAACTTTTTTAGTTTATATTTAGTTCTATTGAAATTCACTTATATTTTCAAAAAAAATAAATAGTTTTTACCTTTTGTAAAAGGTACTTTGATTAACTTTTATAACTCGGTCAGGAAGTCGTTACGTATCAGTGCCGGAAAATAACAGTTACGCACGCAAAACATAAGAACTTTTCTGTTACTTTTCTTCATGTAATGCAAGAATCGTCAAACTTCGTGACGATTACTGAAATACAATGATGCAAAATTTATAAAACAAATTATTGTAAAATAACGGTTCGTTCGTACCGAAAACGTCATAGTCAAATCTGCACCAAAGTCAAGGGTACCCCAGTTTACCCTACTAGGCTTAACTATAAAAACTTGTTTTGCGATTTTCGTGTTAAGAGACCCTAAATCTGAAACAAAATATAATGAACTGTGATTAATGTAATTTAATAAGTGTATTATAATTATTTGTACTAAATATTAAAAAATATATATAATATATCATAATTTTTTTCATTATTTCATTGGGGGCGCCAAAAAATTGTTTTGCCCCGGGCGCCAGTTATGCTCGCTACGCCACTGAGCACGGTTCACTTAAAACTGGACGCACGTTTGCAGTTGTAACTCATGTTGTTTTTGTTTGTTTTATATGATTCTTGCATACATGCACTCATAATGAATGTACCGTTATTGCATATAAATTATTGTTTCGTACGAAGTCTGGTCGCTGCTCAGTTCGCGATGGAACTTCAACAACGTTGGATGATTTTGCACACGTATCGCACAAATCCCTCATGGTCCGGTTCGGAAATTGCGAAAAAATTGAAAATGGCAAAATCAACGATATGTAGTGTTGTAAAACGATTAAATGACCGATTAACTATTGAAAGAGCAAAAAAATAATGTGGAAAATTTGAAACTAGAAACGAATCTACCACAAAAAAATTTTGATATCAATCGAAAATAATTCTGGACTTTCTGATGCTTGTCGGGCAAAAAAATACAACAAAAGCAAGAGCACTGCGAGGTGAATGCGGTTAAAGGCACGGTATAAGTCGTACCATGCAATAAAATACCCTAATCGGTCCGAAAAGCAAAATTTAGTTGGTAAGCAGAGAGCACGTCGGCTATACAATTATTTAACAAAATTTTAAAATTGTGATATAATGGGCGATGAAATGTACGTCAAACTTGATGTAAAGCAGTACCCTGGTCAAAAATGTTACACTGCAAAAAAACGAGGCGACGTTGCAGCAAAATATAAGTACACCATGCTGGACAAATATTCTAATAAGTAATGATTTGGCAAGCACGAATTCAACAATTTCGTCACCGCGATATCAAAAAGAATGTCTGGAAAAACGTCTAATGCTATTTATAAGACATTATACTACACCCCCTTTGTTTTGGCCTAACTTGGCGTCCTGTCATTATTTCAGGGAAGTGATGCAATGGTATCAAAGAAACAAGGTATCATTTGTACCAAAAAAAAATCAATCCACCGAATTGTCCCCAATTTCGACCGATCGAAAAATACTGGGCAAATGTGAAGGCAAAACTAAAGAGGATGGCTCATCCAACGAAAAATTACAAATAAATTATTATTAAGTGGATTCGGCATGCTGCAAAAGTGACAAGAAATGACGTGCAAAATGTAACGGCGCCTATCAAAAGAAACCTGCGAAATTTTGTCTATAAAAATAAATCTTGAATTTTTATTTTAATGCCTTAAATAAAACATGTTCAACCTTTAAAACAGTGCAATAATATTTTTTGTAAATATTTTCGTTTAGAAGTTATAAACAATTTATTGCGTCCAGATTTTAAGTGAACCGTGCTTTAGAAGAGCTCGACTTTGTTTTCTTGCACCATTGGATTTAGGAGGGCAAAATATATATAATCCAACTTAAAAAAAGGGGCGTGGGCCCCATACTAGAATTATGTCATTTCCTATTCTATACATATCTTATAATAAGGTGATTCATGTCACTTCGTCAGTTGTCGTATATCGTAAATCGTATTCTTCAAATGAAATTCACAAAAGAACTTTTAGAACTTTCGTATCTATTTATTGTAAACTCCAATTGATCGCATTCCCTATAATTGAGCGTTAAGGTATCGATGAAGCACAAACCGCTAATTTCAGTTAAACTACGAGCCCTAATTCAGTTACAGTTTATAAATTCAAATTCTGGTATTTGTCTCAAACATACATATCGTCACTTTTTTTTTTAAATTATTTTATTCCAGCAATAATATGTATATTAGAGTGTATCGACTTGTATGGGAAAAATCTTACCCCCAATTCCGGTACCAAAATTAAATATTACATGAAAAATCCTATCCATTGGTGTACTTTTTTTTTATTTGAACCAATTTTGGCGTCCCCCGAAATGCATTTTTATGCATTTTTTATCAACTTTTGTACTGGAGACCCATTAATGGTTAATTTAAAAAGAAAATCAAGCTTATCAATCAATTCCTTTCATATAAAGACACAGAAATGCAAATTTTCATCCCTGTTGACAAATGCTCTGACGAGATATAACAGTTATTTTTAAAGTGAATCTACTTGTTATTTAATATTTGATATGTTTTTATTAATTCTATGAAAGTTTTTTTAAACTTTTGTTTTTTTGTTTTTGATTGCTTAATGCAAAAGTAACGTATTTTTTTCAACTATTTAAAACCCAATTTTAAACCAAATTTGGTTAACTAACCAAATAATAAGAACATTTTTTTTAGAACAGAATTTTTAGATGTAAAGGACTAAAAATACCTTTTTGTTTCGAATTTCGGCCTTTTTGAACGGCCCTCCAACATCGAAAATATTATTCCTTTTCTTCGTTCTGCAGAAGCAGCAGCCACTGTCGTCTCTGTGACGAGTTTAATATGCTATAACTTGCTAAAAGTTAAAAATAATACTTTCATACAACAAATAAAAACATATCAAATATTAAATAACAAGTAGATTCATGTTGAAAAAAACTGCTCTATCTCGATAGAGCATTTGTCAACAGGAATGAAAATTTGCAGTTCTGTGTTTTATCAAACAAACAAGCTTTATCGTGTGGATGATAATGTAATGAAGGGCTCTTCAATAAAGACTCACCCGTAAGTAAATCCTCGGAGGGAGAAATCGCAGCCACAAGATCAAAATAACTCCGCACGGAAAACTATTACAGACATCTATCCCTATTTCATTTTCCATCAAGACAACGCTTTCGGTATTGAATGAGCTCAATACACTTCATATGGCCAGAAGTTAGGCCTGGGATGTCGAAGAAAGCACACGACCAGTTGTGGATGAAAAATTATTCTCAGATTAAATCCCCATTGCTTTGGGAGTCCAGAAATTCTAGTGAGTTCCAGTTCCACATATAGGATATTATTGTTATTTCAAAGTAGAGCTACAAAGAGCAACTTCTTGTCAGAAATGAATTGCCCAAAAAAGTCCAGAGATCTGTCACAGAATATTATAACAAAATAAACAGGGAAAAGATAGGCAATCGTAGAAATTTGCATCGACAAAAGATGAGTGGCGTTCGGTCACCGCATCGATGTCGGATGCTTCTTGTGGAATGCGTTCGGTGAATCACGGTAACACCGAAAACAAAAAAAAAAACGAATTGGCCATTTCAGCCCTTGAAAGGACTTTGACCGAGCTTCTTATGATCAATTGTGTTGTGTGTGTTATTAAATGTTTGCACACAATTATTTTCTGAAACATAAAACGCTATTATTTCAACACTATTGAACATTTCAACATTTCAATTGAACATTTCAACCAATCAACAAAGCAGCAACTAAAGGAAACGAATAACCATTTCGAAAAAACTGGAAAGTATTACCATACTTTCGTTTTAAAATGAAAAATGGCAATGAGTTAAAATTTTTGTTAGACACCGGCTCGAACAAAAATTATATTACACAAAAATACATCCGAAATCCTATACCAACTAAACCCTTTTTTGCAAACTCTGTTGGCGGTCCAGTTAAAATTACCCATTACGCAAATATTGATATTTTTGGAAATGAGATTGGAAAACTAAAATTTCACATTCTACCCAATCTAACAACTTTCGTATGCCATAATTGGCAATGATACACTAAAAACACTTAATTCAGTTATTTTCACAAATGAAAATTACTTCACAATCCTCAATAAATATAGATACCCCATTCATCAATTACAAATAAACTCCATTACGCATACAATGCTACGGCTAGACCATCTTAGTTCTTAAGACAGTGAAAATTTGAAACAACTTTTTAACTCATGTTCAACTTTATTTTCCGATCCTGATAAAAAACTTACATATGTTACTAATGTCAAGGCTGAGATTAGAACAAAAAGTGACAGGCCAATATACTCGAAAACCCAATGCCACTAAAAAAAGAAATAGATAAACAAGTTGAGGAATTATTAAAAGATGGCATTATTCGCCCATCAAAGTCTCCTTACAATTCACCTGTGTGGATTGTACCCAAAAAACAAGACGCTTCAGGAGTAGAAAAATTTCGTATGGTTATCGATTATCGTAAACTAAACGAAGATACCATACCAGATAAATACCCAATTCCGGATATTACCACAATTTTAGCTAATCTAGGATCAAATAAATTCTTCTCTACAATTGATCTTAAAAGCGGTTTCCACCAAATTGCTCTCAACGAAGCTGATATTGAAAAGACCGCATTTTCAATTGCTAATGGAAAATTCGAATTCACGAGATTGCCATTTGGCTTACGCAATGCTCCTGCTATATTCCAACGTACTTTAGACGATGTGCTTAGAGAACATATCGGTGTCAGATGTTACGTGTACATCGATGACATAATTATTTTTAGCAAAAGCAAAAAAGAGCATTTCGAAAATCTTAAGATTATCTTTGACACTCTTGAAAAAGCCCATTTAAAAGTACAATTTGATAAGTCTGAATTTATCAAAGAGGAAATTGAGTTTCTTGGTATCATAGTTGGGCAAAATGGTATTCGGACTACACCTAAAAAAATATAAGCTATATTAAATTTTCCACGACATTTCTAGGAATGACAGGACACTACCGAAGATTTATAAGAGCATACGCACAAATCGCAAAACCTCTCACCGAAATATTAAGAGGAGAAATGGGAAGAATTCCTAAAAACTTGTCTAAGAAAACACAATTAAATTTTACAGCGCAACAAGTAGAAGCATTTAAGCAATTAAAAAATTGCTTAATATCAGATGATGTTATGCTTCACTATCCTGATAAAAACCATAGTTTTTGACAATGAGAAAACATTCAATTCACATCCAATAAAATTTATGTTAGAAAATGAATTCAATATTGAAATATTCACTGCTCCACCCTATAAAAGCGAGGTGAATGGACAAATAGAAAGGTTCCATTCCACCTTATCGAAAATTATGAGATGCTTAAAACAGGAAGACCCAGATAAAAACTTTGACGAACTAATAGAATGGTCAGTCAATGAGTACAACCATTCTTTTCATTCAGTCACGGGTAAAAAACCAGTAGATTTATTTTTTGGTAGACCCACTTCATATAACACCAATGATCGAGAGGAAATTAGAAGAAAAAATTTAGAAAAACTAAAAACAAAACAAGAACAGGATTTACAGTACCACAACAAAAATAGGCAGGAAACAATAAATTATGAAATTGGAGACAAAATATTCGTTAAACAGAATAAAAGACTAGGAACTAAACTTTCCATAAGATATAAAGAAGAAATAGTTAAGGAAAACAGGCATTCAACCGTTACAACAGAATCAGGAAAAATAATTTACAAAGACCGGATTAGAAATTAATCAAACCAAATTTGTTTATTTTTAGAGCACTCCTTTCTATAACCCATAAAACTATTTGTTACGGTTCACTTTTCTCAGTCTGAAATCATTACTATTGAGGACGGCATTGGAAAAATTCAAACCGGAACTTATAGGATTCTTCATATCATTAATCTGACCGAATACTCCACAATCATAAAGGACATAGAAACTAACTTCATCAAAAACATCCCAGCATCCCATCCATTATATCCATTCATAGCAGTGGAAATTAACAGTGTTACCGTCACCATTAATAATATAATACCAAAAACTAGGGAAAAACGATCACTCAATTTTATAGGATCAGCATGGAAATGGGTAGCTGGCAGCCCTGACCATGATGACCTTGTAGCTATCAATAGTAAATTTGAAGAAATTATAGAGAACAACAATCATCAATTAGTTATAAATAAAAATATTTTGGAAAGAATTCATAATATCACTCAAGTCAGTAATTCAATAATCGACATAATAAAGGAAGAAATTGAGAACATTAATAAAGCAATTCATCTCACAAAAGCTAACATAATTAATACCTTCATAATATCAAACCAAGAAGCTCACAAAATAAACAATATTTTTGTAGAAGAAAATATGCCATTTGCTTCCTTAGAAGAATCATTAAATTTTGCCAACATACAAATTGCTATAAAACAAAGTATTCTAATTTATGTAATAAAAATACCTAAAACAGGGAATGAAATTTGTAATTGCATTATAACGAAACCTTTAAGTAAAAATGACACAATTCTTAAAATAAAGTACGAAAAAATATTGATATGTAATGAAAAATATTATGGAATAGAAAATGATTGTAAATTAATAAACGATATAATGATTTGCAAACAGGATCAAATTATTAACCTAGAAAATGAAAATTGTATTAAGAACTTATTAGAAAATAAACCATACAATTGTATTATAACAAACACCGAACACATTAAGAAAATTGAAGAATTGAATAACGGATTAATATTATTAAATGACTTTAAAGGAAATCTTACTATTAATAATAATACAAGAAATTTAAACGGTTCATTTTTGATAAAATTTTTTAACGAGACTATTAAAATTAATAACTTAAGTTTTACAGCTTTTGAAACCCACAGCTTGAGACCATTGCCTGCGTTAATACAGCATTCGAATTCTCGTTCCGAGTTCGAGGAAGTGCTATCTTTGAAATTTATGAGAGAATTAAATATTAAAAATATTAAAAAAATCAGCTCATTGAATTTGTTGGTAAAATCCAGCATGTTCACACATTTTGGTCTTTTGTTATTGATTATAATCATAATAATAATTTTCAAATGTAAGAAACGTAGAACGACCGAAATTATTATCCAAAATACAGAATCCCTTCAGATGCCGACAAAGAAATGTTCAAGGCACAAAAGTTTAAACGACATTCCATTTTTTTTTTAACCAATCGAGGACGATCGGAATTTCGGAGGGAGGAGTTAAGAAATATTTTATTGCATCATTGCATTATTGCAATACATTCATTTGTTTATTCATGAAATTCAATACGCTACACGCGCATCCGTTCTACTTAGAGTCAGTGAGCGCTGCACGCGCAAACCTCTTTTTGCTGACCAAGCTATCTTGGTCATTGGCAGGCTCAAGTGTAGGTTTATATTAAGGAATAATAGCTTTAAGTTAGCCAGTCATTAACTGAACTCAATGTAAAGCACATAGTGCTGATTTTATAAAATAAGCAAACTGATTTAATTAAACAAATAAAGCAAGCACATAGTGCTGACTTAAAAAAATAAATAAACGTTTTATTTATTTAATTTATATTTTAGCTGTGTTTTTTACCAAGCGAGTTGTAAAAAACGATCGCTTATCATATGTATACTCGCTTAAATAACACAGGAAACTGTAAAAATAACAAACAAAAAAAAAATGCTTCCAAGTTATTTTTCAATAATTGTGTTAATTTCCTATAAAGGTATTGACAGTCAATAGTGATTCATGAAATCAAAATTTTTTTGTACCCAATACTATTAAAGAATTATTAAAAATTTCTTTTTGATGAATATTTCGATGAAAATATACAAATTACTAAGTAGAATTAACAAGATTGGTCAAATATTCCTACTATTTAAAAAATTATTGGTTATTTAAACGTTTAGTTTTGAAAAATTCATGAGTATCGGTTACATTTTCAGAACCCAGTTTTAAATACTCTAAATGTGAACATTTCTGCAGCACTATGTGCCAAAGAATTCAATATAAATAAAAAACAATAATAAGTTGTCAAATAAAATTGTAATCAACAGATTACGACGTAAAGTGACCAAGCAGATGAGTATGAGCAATCTGAAGAAAGCCAAGAAGAACACAAACCGTTATCAGACGCGTGGCAATTTCAAATCAAAATACAAGGATTTTGATCCAATTTCAAGGATCAAAATACAAGTGGTTCCAGCAGTTATGTGAACGAAAATATGTGCGCGAGTGCATTTTTGTTTTTCTAAAATTTAAAATTTAAATTGAACTCAACATTAATGTTGGATGTGTGTGTGTTTAATAAAATATGTTAGTGGTCAGAAAGAATAAAACATGTAAAAATTATAGCTCTTGAATTCTGCTTCACTCATTGTTGTTGTAACTCTTTTCTGCTCCTCATAAGCTCTTCATGCTGCTCTAATATTTGGAAATTGAATATTATTTTATCAGATTTGTTTTTGTTTTGTTTACTTTTTCTGACATTTGAGAAAATGCTGCCAAGTTTGGAAAATATTCTTAAGCGACTTCGTGGTTTTTTTTTTTTTTTTTTTAATATTAATAGTAGTATTTATTATACTTTTAATTGAACTTCATAACATGATATATAACAATTTTATAAATTTTCATGAATTGTGCTATTTCCATTATTTCTAACAAATTCTGAGATATTCTGATAATTCTTCTTTTAAAGATATTAATATTTCTTTCTGATTTTATAAAATTAGGCATCGTATTATATAGTTTTAGTCCCTTGAAGAAGAGCGATCTTTGCATTGCTGTCGTTGTAACCCTTTGTAGTCTAAAGTTGTCTGCGTTTCGTAGATTATATGGTTGAACTTCTCCCACATAGCTTAGCTGATCAATTAAGTATTCTGGAGCATTTCCCATCTTCATTTTTTGGACAAAGTTTATTGTATTAAGTGCCATCCTTTGTTGTATATTAAGCCATTTTAACGAATCAAGCATTGCTTGTATTGGAGTATATCTGTTACATTTTAATATTGCACGCATAGCCTTATTCTGAAGTTTTTGCAGTCTTTCTAATTGTGTTATTGTGCAGCAAGTGTATAGTATTGTGGAGCCGAATTCAAAATGTGGTTTTATTATTGTGTTGTACATATTTATTGCCGTTATCATCGATACTTTATTTCGCACCCGTTTAAAGAACCCGATTTTTTTACATATATATTCAACGTGCTGTTTAAATTTTAAGTCCTTGTCAATTATGAAACCGAGATATTTAATTTCATTAACTTTTTCAATTATTTGATCATTAATTTTAAAAATTACGTTACTGTTCATGTTAATTTCCATTATTTTCGTTTTACTTTCATTAAGTTTTAATTTGTTCATTTTGAGCCAATTGTTTATGTTTTCCATGTCTTTATTTAAATTATTTGCACATTCTTCCTCTGTGTTGCCTTTAGCATAAATTAATGTGTCATCAGCATATAAAACAATTTCGCATTTTTCCAAAATATTGGGCATATCATTTATATATATTATAAATAATAAAGCTCCCAATATTGACCCCTGTGGTACACCAAATTCATTATCAATTTTTTCTGATTTAATACCGTTAACCTTTGTTATTTGCTTTCGGTTTGTAAGGTATGATTTAAACCATTGCAATTCATTTTCTCTTATCCCATACATATATAATTTTTGAATTAATAAGTCTCTATCTATGGTCTCGAATGCTCTTTTAAAGTCCAAGAAAAGTGCCATTATCTTACTTTTTGCGTCTCTGTATTTCCATTTACTTATCACATAGTTAACTGCTGTTTCACAAGAATATTTTTTTCTAAATCCCGACTGATACATTGATAATAAGTAATTTATTTCCATATAGTTTTCCAATTGTTCTTTTGCAATTTTTTCTAAAATTTTTTCACATGTTTTTAACGTGTTTATTGGGCGGAATTCGTCACATTTGTTTGTTTTAGCCACTTTTTCTACCGGAGTTACCATTGAGTATTTCCAATTTTCGGGAAAAATCCCAATTTCTAGTGATTTATTTATAACATTTAACATATTTTTCCCGACAATGTTCCAGTTATCTAAAATTATTTTAATTGAGACTTTGTTAAAATCGGGTTTATCTTTTAGGTTTTTACAAATGTTTTTTAGTTCTGTTAAAGATATTGCACGGAATTTGAATCTAGAGTTTATCACAGGTATTTTGTTGGTATATTGCACATTTTCTATTGTATTTCTTATTAATTGTATACTATTTACAAAGTAATTATTAAATTGGGTAGCTATTTCATAGTTATCTTTATACTCTATATTGTTAAACATCACAGTTTTTATCACAGTCTCATTTTTTTAAGTACTTTTATTTCCTTCCACATTTCTTTTTGGTCTTTGGCATTATTTATTTTATTATTTACATATTTGTTTTTTTCAATTTAAATTTTATTTTTATATATATTTCTTATTGCTTTATAGTCGTTCCACGCATTTTCTGTTTTATCCGTTTTTGCAATTCGGTATTTAATATTTTTTTCTTCTTTGAGTGATTTTAATTCTTCGGTAAACCATTTTTTTGTATCGTTTCTTGTATTTATTGTTTTTTTATTTGTAAATTTTTTAACCGTATTTTCGAGACATGTATCAATTATATTAACGCAGTCGTTTACATTATCACTTTCTCTACATACTAACATTGCACTGAGTTCTCTATTAAAAACGTCTTTATTATATTTAAATACTTCTATTACTTTCTTATTTTCTTGGTTTTGTTTTTGGTTTGTATATTCGATTTTTATATCTATAGCTTCATGATCTGTTATTTTATTTGCACTGTTGTTTCTCGTTGTAATATTGCCATTATTTGTTATTACGTAGTCTATTATTGTGCTAGAGTTTTGTGCTATTCTAGTATATTCATTAACAATTTGTTTCAGCCCGTTATCATTTAAAAGACCTTTTAGTCGGATTTTGTACGTATCTTCCTTGTTCCAATCTATGTTAAAATCTCCTGCTATTATGATATCATAATTTGTCTCACATATGTCCTCGATTATTTCCTCAAATACTGTACAGAATTCCGCTTCACTACTACTTGGTGACCTATACACCGCCATTATTAAAATATGTTTTTTCTCGATCTTAGCCACATATGCACTAATCCAATAATTTGAGTCGGAAATCTTCTCGCCAATTTTCGTGACATTCCATAGCTTTTTAAAATAGATAATAACGCCTCCTGTTCTGGTTGAATTAGAAAACGTATTATAATGATCGTATTCTTTTAATTGTATCTCACTTTCATCAATGTCTTTTGTTACGTGGGTCTCTGTTAGGATTATAAAGTCTGGGTCCTGCTCATCAGCAATTATCTCCAATTGATTGTAGTTATTTACTAATCCACATATATTTGTGTAAATACCGTGTATCTCCTGTGGTTGTTAGAACACTAACCCTATCCTTTTCTTCCTCATGTTCAGCTTATTTTGATATACTGGACATTCTCTATTTGATGTGACATGATTTTCATCAAGTCCCATATTTAGTTTTTTGTTTGCTCTTATACAGTTGACACATTTATTTATTATTTCCTTTTCGTATTCTTTTGATTTGCGGTTTCCATGACATCTATAGCAAGTTTCCTCATTTTTACAATCGCCCGCTTTGTGATCAAATCAAATATTCTACATCTTTCCCACCCAATGTTCAATTTTTGAGCCGCCTTAATCTTTGTGTAAGTATCTTTATCTATTATTATTTTTACATTATATATTGTTCTATTATATTTTTCGTATTCAAAAGATTTCACTATTTTTATTTCATGTTGCTGTAATTGTTAATTTTGCCTCTTAATTTTCTCTATTAATTCTTTTTCATTATATTTAAATGACATATCTGTTATTATTATTGACATATCATTTTCATTTGGGGCCTTTATTTCATATGCATCACTCATTTTATTTTCTATAGCATTTTTAATTTTTTCTCTTTCTTCATTATTTTCACTCTGTATCACAATTGTTCCATTTGTTCTATTTTCAATATTTATTATATTCAGATTAACTGGATCCACCTTATTGTTTAAATCCTCCTTTTTGCCTACTCGCTTGGTAAAAAACACAGCTATTGTTAATTATATTTTTATTAGAGAATAAACTTTCCTCACTGTATCGAAGTTGATTGATTTTTACTGCCTCGCACAACCATATTTAATTTTATAGCACAGGAAGTTTATTCACGGCCTTTGGACATAAAAGCAACAGTATGTGTTGTTTAAGTATTTGTTTGAAAGCGCCTACAGATGAAGAATTTGACATTTCGCTGGTAGGTTGTTATAAGCCGTTGGCCCTGCGTGTAGATATCGCTGTTTGGTGGCTTCCAACCTGCACCTCGCCGCAATTTTGAGGCACAGCAATAACCAAAGAACCGAATTGAAAATTGTAAATTCAAAACTACTCAAATGCCAAAACAGTTCCATCGATTTTGACGGGCAATAGTTTATATCTTCCATCTGCAAAACAATTGTTATCAATATTATATTTGTTACGGTTTTAAATTATATTAAAGATTTATTAGTGAATCAAAAGATTGATATTGCGCGGTACGGTTTCGCGCCAAAACAATTAGTGGAGCGCAATGAGTGAAGAGTGCAATAGGTGTCGAAAAGGAATAGGAGGAGAAACTGGAGTGAGATGTGCAGGTGTATGTAAAAGAGTGTACCACAAGTCAATTGCATGTGCATCAATAGATGATTATAGTGTGAGAGTGCTGGACAGTTGTCCATATATGAGATTTATGTGTGACGACTGCATGACATATATAACAAATGGTGATGATGCTCTTAAACAAATGTTAGATGTAAGGTTCGATAAGGTAAGGTTAGATAAGGTTCGAGCATTGAAAAAAGTTGAAAACATATGTGGAGTGAATAACGAACAAATACAAATAATAAGCAAATCAACAGAAATCATAGAAAAACAAAAAGAAGAAATCAGTAGTGTCGTGAAGAATGTGGTTATCAAAGATAACATTATTCCTAAAGTCAGTGAGGTTCTTACATATGCTAAAGCATTAAAAAGTGTGCCTCCTTTGATAATTAAACCAAAGCAAAAGCAATCTATAGAAAATACAAAAAAAGATCTTAATAAAATTGATGCGAGTACGGTTCAATTTAATAATGTTTATGATAAATATAATTGTTCCCGTGGTAATAAGTGTCGAAGATAATACTGAAAGAGAAAAAAATTAAGGATACATTAATAAATAATTTGGAAAAAGGAAAATATGACATAGCAGAACCTAAAATGATAAAACCAAAATTCGTTATCACCCACTTTAGTGCAGAGTTGAATGAACCCGAGGTTGTGAAAAAAATTAATGCTCAAAACGAGTATCTAAAGGAAGCAAACATTCAGTGCATAAAAATATATGAAGAAAAAAAAGACCAGCGAAATCAAAAGTTGTATAGTGCAATTGTAGAAATTGATCACGAATATTTTCAGGAAGTTTTAAAAAATAAAAAAATTAACTTGGGATGGGAGCGTTACAAAGTTTTCGATGGTCAAAATGTTAAAAGATGTTTCAAGTGTTTGGGGTACAACCATAATGCTGAAAAATTTACAAAAAAATTAAGATGTGGAAAGTGTATGGGAGAACATAAAAGCGAAAATTGTGAAAATGGAGCCCAACAAATTTGTGGCAACTGTGAAGATGCAAATAAAGAGCTAGGCCTTCAATTAAATGTTAATCACTCAATATTCGATAAAGATTGTCCGGTATACCAACGAAAGCTTAAAATTGTAAAACAGAAAATAGGTTACTAGCAACCAAAATCGTGGCTCAGCGGTTTGTGTTATTCCACTATTAGTGGAATGCGAACAAACGCAACGCTTTTGGAGCCTATAATTTCTCAGCATAGTTTTGACTTTATTTGCTGTACAGAAACTCATTTAACTGATGACATTCGGGACTCGGAAATTAATCTAATAAACTACAAACTCGTGCGATGTGACAGTATTTCTAAACATACAGGTGGAGTGTTATTGTTTATAAGATCAGAATGTCAAATAGAAGATATGAGTGCTTTGGCAGTAGGAAAAATGTTTTGGTGGTTGGCAGTAAAGTTGAAGCTTAATGACATTAAACTAGTGCTGGTGAAAATTTATAGATCGCCAGACAGACAAAATTCCCCGATAAATGTTTTCTGTGAATTTATTAGATCAAAATGGAAGAGTTAGCGGCATTATACACTAACGTAGTTATCACTGGCGATTTTAATATTGATTGGCCTGGAAATTCTACGTACAGAAAGCATATTCAGGGGATTATCGAAAATAATTCTTTCAAACAGTGTGTATCAGAACCAACAAGAACTACCAATACATCATCAACCCTGATTGACTATGCAATAACAAATAATGTTATTAAGTTAATGTTAATGTTAATGTTTGTGTTAAGGCAAAGGTAAAAAATTAATATAAGGTGAGTGACCATGAAACGATAGAAATAAATATACAAGTAAATTCAATAAAAAGTATATCTAACAATAGAAAAATTAAAAGTATTAAAAATAACGCACAAACGTTTTGCGACGAATTAGTGAAGTGCGGTATGGTCGTCACTAGGAACTATCTCCCGAGATATAACAAAACCAAGTAACTTGTTTCTTGAGAATTGTGAGAAATTGAGATTTTGCGTTATAGGACATAATCTTTGCGTATATAAGATTTTTAACAAATGTTTCAAATTATTGAAGAGTTAAGAGTCGAAATTTTTGAAACCTGTGTGAGTCAAATTATTTTGCGTTGCAGTTTTTTAACAATTCAGTCGAACTTAAGATACTGAGAAAATTTTTGTAATAAATTTTTTTCATTTCATATAAACAAGATTTTTGTGTTTTCACAAAACCAAGCAACTATGAAGTTACTTGAAAGCAAATAAAACATATACAGCTGTGGTCAAAATAATAGCAGTGCTCTAAAATTCAGACATGCTTGAATCAATAATACTAGTCTAAAAAAGTAGGATCCGGAAAACCCAAAATAATTTCTATATGAGCTTTCAACGCTGATTCCAAATCTGTACTCAATTTTTACTGTTGTGGTAGGATTTTCAAGATACAGGGTGTTTTACACTTTTTACACTTGTGTAGTTTTATTAATCCAGAATTTAAACAACACACCATAAGATAAAAAATTAAATTTTGTATTTTAGAGAAAATATGAAACGTTCCAACGGTATATCAACTTTTATTGTCTTATGTGTTGTAGCGGAGCTATAATTAAGAGATTAGCTAACGAAACATCGCCAAATTTTGTATCTTTTGTTTTAGCGGAGATATAATCGTCCAAATTTAAAGTGACTGTTTTTTATGTAAAAAAACACTAAATCCACAGTTTATTTCTAAATTTAAACTTTGGACGATTATAGCTTCGCTAAAACAAAAGATACAAAATTTGGCGATATTTCGTTTGAAATCTCTTAATTATTAATCTCTTAATCTTGTAAAACACCCTGTATCTTAAAAATCCTACCACAACAGTAAAAATTCAGTACAGATTTGGAATCAGCGTTGAAAGCTCATATAGAAATTACATTGGGTTTTCCGGATCCTACTTTTTTAGACTAGTATTATTTATTCAAGCATGTCTGAATTTTAGAGCACTGCTATTTTTTTGACCGCAACTGTATATGTTTCTTAGAACACTTTATTCTTTCCTGTTTTTTCAATACAGTATAACTCAATTGTATAACTTCAATTAAAACTCTTCAACAAACATGAAACAATCGGTAAGAAGTCTAAGAACACCCATATTGTTCTTGTTCAACTAAGTTTTAAGAACACCAAGCTGGAAGTTCACATCACTAGTGGTATACATGATTTATCTTAAAAACGTAATTTTAGTTATCACAAAAAATATACAGTTGTGGACAATATAATAGGGTCACTAACAGTGCTGTCACTTGAAAATTATAAATAGTGGTAGATTGTGTCTGAAAAGAGTGGTAGATTAAGAAAATTAGTGGTAGATTTTTTCCTATCTTCAAAAAATGGGACTTACTTGCAGTAATCTCATAAAAATTATGGTATAGCTTTATTTTAACATTCATTAAATTTTATTGGAAAAAAAAGATAAACAATTGTTCTCAAATTATTTTCCAAAAATAGCATTACATCAATTTTCGATTGTGAATACCGGATCATAAAGACTGCTAAACGTAAAAATCTCGTTATTGAATCTCGCTAATTTTTAAGGAGCTGCTCGCGAACCAGAAAATAAGCTATTTTCAAGCAAAGTTTTCATGCGCACCAAAAGATTGTTAGATTAGGTGTTATATTGAATTTAAAAACTTTTTAACTTGTTGTAACTTAGGTAACGTTTTCGTGTCCTGCGAAATTAAAAAAAAAAGAATTTCGGAATAATTGAAAAAGAACTGAAAATCAAATGTTTCTTTTTTTTGCATATATTTTATGATTTTTTCACACATTTAAAAATTCCATTTCCTGTCTCGGTAAAATATTATAAAAATTAAATTAAAGAAACAAATAATGTATATTGTTATTTAAAAATAGATTGATGATAGAATTTGTGACAGAAATAAAATAGTGGTAGATTTTGGGAAAAGGTAAATAGTGGGTGGTAAAAGTGGTAGATGTCAAAAAAGTCGAAAAAAGTGGTAGATCTACCACAATTGTGGTAAAGTGACAGCACTGGTCACTAATAACATAGAAATATATATTGAATTTTTTTGCAACCCTGACATGATACCAAACAAAATGTTAGGGGAAATTATTTATGGGTATTACTGCATCCAAAAAGGTTTGGTTGGCAACACTGAAAACTAACGGTTAATTATTTATTTACGTAATAATTTAAATAGCATTAGTAGCAAGTGGACAAAAAGATAGGGTCAGCGTTTTTAAAAGCATTTAATTATTAATTCTGCACTCAAATAGAGATTGTGAGTGTTACTTTTATTAACTTTAGTTAAATATTTTGTTTATTGAGAAAAAAAAAACATATTAGGTCGATCAAATATGGGCCGTGCTAAGCATTGCGTGAAAGACGAGCGCGATATCATTATGAAATTAAGAGAAGGGAAAAGCCAACGAGAAAAAGCTCAAACGATTGGACGTTCGCAAAACTTTAAATATAATGCTTTAAAACCAATAAAAACACAAATTAAGAAAGGCAGACCACGTAAAACGAGTCTCTACTCGTGACCCATCGCAAGGCTCTGCTGCAATAACAACTGAGCTGGGGCTTCAAGTGTCCTCGCGTACTGTTAGGCGGAGACTAGTAGAAAAACATCTTTTTGGAAGAATATCGCGAAAGGTACCGATGCTGACTTATAAGCATAGACAAAATCGTTTGCTGTTCGCGAAATCCCACATTGATTGGACAGGTACTGAGAATATTAAAAAGTGGCGCAATGTGCTTTGGTAGGATGAAAGCATAATAAATTTTGTAGGAAACGATGGAAGAACATACGTAAGACGCCAAACAAATTTAGCCTACAACCAACGCTATACCATTAAAACAAGTAAGCATGGAGGTGGTTGTATCATGGTATGGGGCTGCTTTTCATGGCACGGCGTTGGGCCCATATTTTGGATTGAGGAAAATATGGATAAGCATCTTTACGTCCAAATACTTCAAGAAGTAATGCTCCCGTTTGCTGAGTGGGAAATTCCGCTGATATTCCGCAATATCAACAGGAAAACGATCCAAAACACACTTCAGGTCTGGCAAAAAAATGGTTTACGGATAATGGAGTTGAAGTTATGATTTGGCCTGCGCAGTCACCGGACCTTAACCCAATAGAAAATTTGTGGAAAATGGTTAAGGACCGAATTGGACCAATAAAGCCCAAAAATAAGGCCGAATTATGGGAGCTAGTGAAGAATGCTTGGTACTCAATTCCACAAAAGACGTGTCAGGATTTAGTGGATTCGATGCCCAAACGATGCCGGGCCGTAATAGATAATAATGGATATTCAACGAAATATTAATTTAAAAATTTATTTAAAACTCAGTTTTAACAGTTTTAATATTTTGTTTACTTTGACCTTATTTTTATGTCCACTTAAAATTTCACTTCTGTACATATTATATTTTTTTATAAATATTTAATGGAATTTTGAAAACTTTTAATTTAAGATTTCCTAAGGTATTGTTGCAGGAACAAAACGAAATACAAATTTTAATTTAATCATTAAAAATTATGTTTTTTAAGATACATGAAAAATCCATAGGAGTGACCCTATTATATTGTCCACAACTGTATATAATATAATAACAATATTTTTCTAACCCCCCTTTTACGAATTCATACGATACACGATAAACGGTTGCATTCTATTTTTTGATATTACGAATTTATCAGCTTTCCCAATTTAAACGAATACAAGCAGCTGAAAATTTTTGTACGATACGTATCGTCCGTTGCTATGGAAATATTTGTTTAAAAATATTTCAGTTTGAGAATTTTAATTTTTTTGAGTTTTGTCAAAATTCAAAGCAAAATGTAAACCCAAATAATTTTTATTCACAATTGTACATCTATCGGCCGTATGAAAATGATTAAAGGTAAGCTGTTTTTTTTCGATACGCTTGCAAGCGTTTATAGTCTATCGTAAGGAAATTCATAATAGGGGGTTAAGTCAATTCGTTTTGCATCGTTTCTTTCACGTTCATGTATACAAACATATTTTTTATTTTTAGTGGAAAAGAGGAAAGAAATTCATGGAGATTCTCTCGGCAAATCGCATAAGAAAAAAATAGAAAGGAGCGAAGAAAAGCTAAAAAATAACAACAGGGATCTTTCTTTGGTAAAAATGAAATCTATGTTTGCAACAGGTTTCGCATTCACAGCTTTATTAAGTATGTTCAATAACATGTAAGATCTTTAAAAATAAAATATATACATATATTGCAACAATTGATTTTTTTTAGATTTGATGGACGTATTATAGCTCAATTACCATTTACTCCCATTTCATGGATTCAAGGTGTAAGCCACAGAAATCTTTCAGGCGAAGACTATACTGAATGTTCCTTTATTTTTTTATATATTCTTTGCACCATGTCAATAAGACAAAACATTCAAAAAGTTCTTGGTCTTGCTCCATCTCGGGCTGCTAGCAATCAAACAAGCGTTTTCTTCCCCGCTTCAGGCCAATTGAAATAATAAAATTCATATGTTAAAAAAAATGTATAGAATGTATATTTTTTGTTCCCAAAAACAAAAGTAAAATAGCAACAAATAATAGTTAGTCACATTAGTAAATATGTGCAAAGAAAAGACATTTTTCTTTTGGTACCAGCTTGTTCAACGGGAATTAATAGAAATTTACATTATTGAAGTTAAAGTTATCTTGCATATGTTGCATACAACTTGCATACTTGGCATAACCCTTGCAAATATATTGCATACAACTTTAATATTTTAAATTTTGACTGCATTTTATAAACAATATTTGATCATTTTAACATTTAATTCTTTCTTCGTATTTTTTGTAATATATTTCCTGCGTAATGAGAATTTAAGAAACTATTGTATTTAAAAATATTGTTATTAATTTTGCTCACATTTGTTACTCTCTTTTCAAAATTCATTCTCTTTTGTTTTTAATCACATAATTTATTTATTGGAGACTCGGTATTTGAGCATTATTTGTTTTTTTCAATTTTAATATTATTTATTGACTGCTGTCAGTGGCACAACTACGATGACGGAGTGGCTTAACACCTTTATATTAAGTGTATCTTTCAATTGTAATTGACACGCATTACGCACCTTAATATATGGCCTTCAGTAACTTCACATAGAAGCAGAGAATGGAAAGGAACAAGCTGTCACTCCCACTTGTCCAATTACGCTTAATTTTTTTATATTTTTTGGAAATCACATGTAAGGTGTTTTATTATTTTTTTTTTATTTATTTATTTATTTATTTAGCTTATAGCTATTTAAAGAAACAGTACAGTTTTTACTTAAAATCTATATTTTCCTAATTATAATTATTTTTTATATAAATGATAAGATTTCTCTTAAATATATTGCTATTACCCTCACTTTTCAAGCTATTGGGCAAACTGTTGAATAAATTTAAACCCTTATGCCATAAACTGTTTTGTGCTCTACTCGTTGGAAAGTATACTACTCTAAAATCTGAATTATTTCTTAAATTATAGGGTTGTACATCCGAAACATAAACTATCTGACAACTTAAATATTTTGGGAGCAAATTATGTTTTATTTTAAATATAAATAATATCACATTCATCATAGTTCTTTGGTTGATTGTCAACCAGTTTAAGGTGTCTAACATATACCTAATATGCGTTAAAAGGCTGCATCTTAGGATACACCTCATTCCTCTATTTTGCAATTTCTGAAGTCTTTCTATCATTTGCAACGATCCTAGAAACAAAATTGTTGAACAATATTCAAAATGTGGTTTAATCATGACATTATATATTTGTATTGCACTACTAATTGATATTTTCTTGCGTATTCTTTGAAAAATCCAATCTTTTTGGCTATTTTTTTGCATATGTAATTAATATGTACATCGAATTTCAACTGATTGTCTAACATAATACCCAAGTATTTAATTTCTTTTACGTATTCAATTTCTTCACCGTTTACAACAATTTTATTGCTAGAGCCACCATTAAAAATAATGGCCTTTGTTTTATTTGTATTTAGTTTAAATTTGTTCATTTTAAGGTACTTTCCAACGTTTTCTAAATCAGAGTTAAGTTGACTGATGCATTCTTCAACAGAGTAGCCTGTGACATACAATAGGGTATCATCGGCGAACATGCATATCTTCGATTTATGTAGAACCTTCTCCATGTCGTTTATGTAGATGATGAAAAGAAGTGTGCCCAAAACTGCACCCTGGGGTACACCCAAAGTAACTGTCGCTGGTTCAGAAACGTACTCTCCTACTTTTGTTTTTTGTTTTCTTCCCGAAAGATAACTTTTAAACCAATTAAGTTCGTTTCCACTTATGCCGTACATATAAAGTTTATGCAGCAATATATCTCTGTCAATTGTTTCAAACGCTTTTTGCAGATCAAGAAAAACGGCTACTATGACTTTTTTGTCTTGTGTTTCCGACTGCCACTGAGCAACAACAAGATTCAGCAGCGCTTCACAACTATGTTTTCTCCGAAAGCCAGATTGGTAGTCTAGATTCGTTTATAATCTGCAGAAATGTTGGTCCAATTATGTCAAACGCGTCCACCATCATCGTCACGGAAAGAAATTTAGAGTCTTTTTGTTATTCATATTTTTCATGATAGTTTTTAAACGATTTAGATTTAGCAAATCAAATTTAAAACTGTTTTCACTTCTTTCAAGGAGATTTTCATATTTCACAAACGGAATATTTGCATTTATACATTCAACACTGTCTATAAAAAATCTGTTAAGAGCGTTCGCTATTTCTTGTTTGTTTATTATATTTCTTCCATTCATCACAATTTTATTTATTTCATGTTTCTCTTCGTTTAAGACTAATGTTTTTATTGCTCGCCACATTGATTTTTGATCATATGCCTCGTCTACCTTCCTTTTTATATAATTGTTCTTTGCCAAGGCTAGTTCGTATACGTATATGTTTCTACAACATTTGTAGTTATGCCAATCATTTAAGTTGTTTGTCCTTACTGCAAGTTGGTATAATTGATTTTTTTGTTTCTTCAAATTATAAAGATTAGATTTGAACCAAGCACTACACTGATTTCCTCCTGTTATTTCCTTTTTAATCATCATTCTATTCAAGGAATCACTTAGAGTCTGACTTAAAGAATTTGCTGACTGGTTACAACTTATAGAATAATTCACCATTGCGAAGCCTCTTTGAGCTAGTTCTCGAAGGAAAGTCTCTTGGTTATAATTTATAGTCTGAATGATTTTTTTATTTTATTTTCGTTCCGTGCGTTGATTTTGATATCAATATCAATTGATTCATGGTCACTCACTCTATTTTATTTTATTAATTTTAAATGAATTCCGGAACTTTTGTTCTTTTATATACTAACACTATGAATTTTTTGGAGTTCTATATGAAAAAAGGCTTAAAAAACTATTGTTGAGTAGATTGTCCCTCGTCCAAAATATTTTCTGTGCAGGTGTTGCATCGATGCATGAGTGTAGAATGCTCTGCACAAATTGGATTGTTGCAGGAATTGCAATAGGACCTAGTTTTCCGCTGCCGTCCGTACTCAGGACGACATAGGCGACATGAAGGTCTGTTCCCTCTAAGCGCAAATGGCGGTGCAGCTGCTTCTGTAGGTCTTGATAATATCTAAAAAGAACAAAAAGGAAAAAGAACAAAAATATGTAGATATTCTGCTTTTGAACATAAGAATTGATTTTTTCTCACTGTTACATCAAATGCTTCCATTGCTTCCGTATCCTTGGATATCCTTGGTTATGCGGTTGTTGAACGTTCGTTGCTCTATGTTTGGTACTGCCAATTGTTTTGTCAGCATCATCAGGAATCACGGTCGTCTGTCACTTCGAATTGGCTGCATTTCATTATATAAAATAAATGCTGCTAATACACCAACATCCACCATATTATAAAACATGGCCTGTGGCCAGCGGTTTGTGTAGCGCTTCTGGTCCATTGTATCAACGCCTGATTTGATGGCGTTGTAGTCCAAAATAGCAAACGATTTCTGATTCTTAGATTGCATGTCCACATCGCAAGTATAATGTTGTGTGGACAGCAAAATGACCGCTTTGTTCTTCTTGGGCACATATGAACACAGCGCTACATCGTCTTCGTTGAAGCCGAACAATGTGCTCTTGTCAGGACGCATAAGATTTTTTTAGAATTCCTGTGGCACAAATGTCTTATTCGAGCGCACTGTTCCAACAAGTGCAGTTTTCTTCCTGATCAAAATACGCACCAATTCCAAAGTGGAGAAGAAATTGTCAGCATAAATTGTGCGGCCTGCATCCAAATAACTCTGCTCCAAATAACAGGATAAAATTATTTCGAGTCGCACAACCACCATACCTTTATGCCATACTTGGCAGGCTTCTACAGAATGTATTATGTGAAGCGTGTGCGGCCTCTGTATGGGAATAACTGCTTATCAACGGTCAGTGCATCATGCGGAGTGTAAACTGCGGCCAAGTTAGACTGTAACATTTGCCAAACATCATCAATAGCCGCAGTTTTGCTTCTGGTTAGTCGCTGCTTTCACGTATTTAAAAAAAAAAAAAAAACAAATTGGCCATTTCAGCCCTTGAAAGGACTTTGACCGAGCTTCTTATGATCAATTGTGTTGTGTGTTATTAATTGTTTGCACACAATTGACCGAGAACTGGACCTACATGTTTTATGCCGACTCCGAACGGCTAAAGTTCATGTTGTCAAGAAGCTTTACATGGCATTATTTACTCTCTGAGGTTAGCCATTATCTGCAGAGAGGTGGTGACCGATCAGAAACATTTTTTTTATTGAAAAAACTTACTCGATGCTGGGGATCGAACTCGGGCTCCGAGCATGCTAGGCCACAAACTTTACCTGCATGCCACGGTCACCACTTTCACCACCACCTTTCACGTATTTCCACTGTCGAATCGAAGACATTGTAGCATGCATCTGAAGGGATCATACGATAATGCAGCTTTGTATATTGGACTGCGCGTTGGGCCCCATAGCTCTGAAGCAGGTTCACTATTCGATTTGGTGAGTCCAGCATACAAAATATTAGCAAAAAAGGCATCGAACTTCTTCAAAGCGATTGTTTTCCATTCTTTTGTGTTCGAGGGATTTGCAAATTTCGCGTATTATGATGTACACAATGTCTTCGGTGAATATCGAGCGGAAAATTGTAAAGGGATCATGTGTAGTTCCTACTGGTCCCGGTTTCCTCCTTGTGAAGTCGACCACGTTATAAGAATGAGTGCGGGAAATCGGTGGTGCATTTTTGTTTGCGGAGCATCAGTTTCTTCCATCCTCTTCATCATCGTCGTCACTACTAATATCTTCATTGATCTCTACATCTGCTTCACTTTCGGCATCAGAGTCATCAACATGACAATTTAGTTCATATGTCAAGTCATCTTCCGCACCTTCAAGATCAAATTCAGGAACATCAACTTCATCCTCCTCACTCATGAAGTCTGCAAATCTCCCATCCACTGCATTTCTTTCTTCCTCACTCATTTGCTGGTAGCGTGTACTACGCCGTACCACCATTTCAGCAATATCTAAATTTCTATCTGCCATTGTATTTTCTTTATGTAATTCAGTATAAAACTTAGCATATGATATTTTCTGCTCACTGTAAACTTCGTATGATTCGGTTTACGAAACTGAAGCCGCTTTTATACTCTTTTTCTACGTTTACCTTAAAACAGTATTCAACCATAAAACAGGCAATAAAATTAAAAAAGGGACGGACCGTTTGTATTATTTTCAAGCAAAGGCACAATAAAAATAGTCCAAAAATTACCTTAAATTCGAAGAATACATTTGTGATGTGTTCAAACAATAAAATAATTCAAAATTCAAAAAGGCTTAGATTTCCCCAGACAGGTAATTATGTTTTCAAGGAAAGGCCAAGAATAATCTAGAAAGTACCTTAAATTTAAAGAACACGTTTGTGATATGGTCAAATAATAAAATAATT
Organism: Tetanocera ferruginea; assembly: GCA_958299015.1. Classification (NCBI taxonomy): domain Eukaryota; kingdom Metazoa; phylum Arthropoda; class Insecta; order Diptera; family Sciomyzidae; genus Tetanocera; species Tetanocera ferruginea. Next base: position 87,618,687 of record OY282641.1, on the reverse strand, counting down.
AAAACCAAGCCAAAATAAATTGCATTTACTAACAACTCCTTGCAATTTCAGTACAAGGTCCCTAGGAACCTTGTCACCCTTTCCCGTACGAAACACCATTAAACCCCTATAAATCCTAACTACTATATGTCGGTTCGCCTTGATTTTTTTTAAACGATTCTGCATAAAATTTCTTTGGAATGCATATAGGGGTCGGGTATGTCTCCCATGGACCATCAAGGAGTAATTTTAGTTTGAAAATGAAAAAGGTCCCCAGGGACCTTCTCACCCACCAGGGGGTTAAGTTGTACTACAGCTGCCACGTCCACTTGTCCAAAATTTCTGAAATAATTTTTGTAACTTTCGTATAACCTCAATATCGAAATCTACTAAAAAAATTCATAAAATAATTTTCAATTGTAGCATGCGCCAACAAATTGTTCTGTTGTTGTTTAGCAGCACCAACATTCGCTACATAAGATACGGTTTTTTGATCATGATCAAAAAGCACAACAAAGCAAATAATAAGGTGCTTCATGTCACTTCGTAAGTGCTTCGTAAGCTCGTATTTCGTAAGAATTAACACAACGTCAAAAATATTTCTATGCATATTTAGCTACGAATATTTATCAACTTAACGCAACAAATTTGATGCTTATGTCGTAAATAAGTTTTCGTAAAATGGCTTTAGTTGTCAAAAATTGTAAATAAGTTTTCGTAAAATGGCTTTAGTTGTCAAAAATTGAAAATTCAAGGAATTATTTTTTTATTTTGTATTTATTTAATATAATCGGCTGAATAGTCTTCATCATCACTTAAATCATCACCTGAAGTTTTGGAGCATTCTTCGGAGGACCTTCCTGAAAAATCAAAACAGCTACGCTGCCCAGAAGTCAGCTCACCATAATATCCCACTGCATCCGATTGGCCATAGAATCATCCATTTTGGTCCAAATGTTCCATGGAACCCATAAAAGTGCCAATGACCCACCTATGACCTCAGATAATCCCACTGCATCCGATTGGCCAAAGAATCGTCCATTTTGGTCCAAATGTTCCATGGAACCCATTAAAATGCCAATGACCCACCTATGACCTCAGATAATCCCACTGCATCCGATTGGCCAAAGAATCATCCAATTATGTCCAAATGTTCCATGGAACCCATAAAAGTGCCAATGAACCACCTGTGACCTCAGATAATCCCACTGCATCCAATTGGCCATAGATTCATCCATTTTGGTCCAAATGTTCCATGGAACCCTTAAAAGTGCCAATGACCCACCTATGACCTCAGATAATCCTACTGCATCCGATTGGCCAAAGAATCATCCAATTATGTCCAAATGTTCCATGGAACCCATAAAAGTGCCAATGAACCACCTGTGACCTCAGATAATCCCACTGCATCCAATTGGCCATAGAATCATCCATTTTGGTCCAAATGTTCCATGGAACCCATAAAAGTGCCAATGACCCACCTATGACCTCAGAAAATCCCACTGCATCCGATTGGCCATAGAATCATCCATTTTGGTCCAAATGTTCCATGGAACTCATTAAAGTGCCAATGACCCACCTATGACCTCAGATAATCCCACTGCATCCGATTGGCCATAGAATCATCCATTTTGGTCCAAATGTTCCATGGAACCCATAAAAGTGCCAATGACCCACCTATGACCTCAGATAATCCCACTGCATCCGATTGGCCAAAGAATCATCCATTTTGGTCCAAATGTTCCATGGAACCCATTAAAGTGCCAATGACCCACCTATGATCTCAGATAATCCCACTGCATCCGATTGGCCATAGAAGCATCCATTTTGGTCCAAACGTTCCATGGAACCCATTAAAGAGCCAATGACCCACCTATGACCTCAGATAATCCCACTGCATCCGATGGCCATAGAATCATCCATTTTGGTCCAAATGTTCCATGGAACCCATTAAAGTGCCAATGACCCACCTATGACCTCAGATAATCCCACTGCATCCGATTTGCCATAGAATCATCCATTTTGGTCCAAATGTTCCATGGAACCCATTAAAGTGCCAATGAACCACCTGTGACCTCAGATAATCCTACTGCATCCGATTGGCCAAAGAATCATCCAATTATGTCCAAATGTTCCATGGAACCCATAAAAGTGCCAATGACCCACCTATGACCTCAGATAATCCCACTGCATCCGATTGGCCAAAGAATCATCCATTTTGGTCCAAATGTTCCATGGAACCCATTAAAGTGCCAATGACCCACCTATGATCTCAGATAATCCCACTGCATCCGATTGGCCATAGAAGCATCCATTTTGGTCCAAACGTTCCATGGAACCCATTAAAGAGCCAATGACCCACCTATGACCTCAGATAATCCCACTGCATCCGATGGCCATAGAATCATCCATTTTGGTCCAAATGTTCCATGGAACTCATAAAAGTGCCAATGACCCACCTATGACCTCAGATAATCCCACTGCATCCGATTGGCCATAGAATCATCCATTTTGGTCCAAATGTTCCATGGAACTCATAAAAGTGCCAATGACCCACCTATGACCTCAGATAATCCCACTGCATCCGATTGGCCATAGAATCATCCATTTTGGTCCAAATGTTCCATGGAACCCATAAAAGTGCCAATGACCCACCTATGACCTCAGATAATCCCACTGCATCCGATTGGCCAAAGAATCATCCATTTTGGTCCAAATGTTCCATGGAACCCATTAAAGTGCCAATGACCCACCTATGATCTCAGATAATCCCACTGCATCCGATTGGCCATAGAAGCATCCATTTTGGTCCAAACGTTCCATGGAACCCATTAAAGAGCCAATGACCCACCTATGACCTCAGATAATCCCACTGCATCCGATGGCCATAGAATCATCCATTTTGGTCCAAATGTTCCATGGAACCCATTAAAGTGCCAATGACCCACCTATGACCTCAGATAATCCCACTGCATCCGATTGGCCATAGAATCATCCATTTTGGTCCAAATGTTCCATGGAACCCATTAAAGTGCCAATGAACCACCTGTGACCTCAGATAATCCTACTGCATCCGATTGGCCAAAGAATCATCCAATTATGTCCAAATGTTCCATGGAACCCATAAAAGTGCCAATGACCCACCTATGACCTCAGATAATCCCACTGCATCCGATTGGCCAAAGAATCATCCATTTTGGTCCAAATGTTCCATGGAACCCATTAAAGTGCCAATGACCCACCTATGATCTCAGATAATCCCACTGCATCCGATTGGCCATAGAAGCATCCATTTTGGTCCAAACGTTCCATGGAACCCATTAAAGAGCCAATGACCCACCTATGACCTCAGATAATCCCACTGCATCCGATGGCCATAGAATCATCCATTTTGGTCCAAATGTTCCATGGAACCCATTAAAGTGCCAATGACCCACCTATGACCTCAGATAATCCCACTGCATCCGATTGGCCATAGAATCATCCATTTTGGTCCAAATGTTCCATGGAACCCATAAAAGTGCCAATGAACCACCTGTGACCTCAGATAATCCCACTGCATCCAATTGGCCATAGAATCATCCAATTTGGTCCAAATGTTCCATGGAACCCTTAAAAGTGCCAATGACCCACCTATGACCTCAGATAATCCCACTGCATCCGATTGGCCAAAGAATCATCCAATTATGTCCAAATGTTCCATGGAACCCATAAAAGTGCCAATGACCCACCTATGACCTCAGAAAATCCCACTGCATCCGATTGGCCATAGAATCATCCATTTTGGTCCAAATGTTCCATGGAACCCATAAATGTGCCAATGACCCACCTATGACCTCAGATAATCCCACTGCATCCGATTGGCCAAAGAATCATCCAATTATGTCCAAATGTTCCATGGAACCCATAAAGTGCCAATGAACCACCTGTGACCTCAGATAATCCCACTGCATCCAATTGGCCATAGAATCATCCATTTTGGTCCAAATGTTCCATGGAACCCTTAAAAGTGCCAATGACCCACCTGTGACCTCAGATAATCCCACTGCATCCGATTGGCCATAGAATCAACCATTTTGGTACAAATGTTCCATGGAACCCATAAAAGTGCCAATGACCCACCTATGACCTCAGATAATCCCACTGCATCCGATTGGCCAAAGAATCATCCAATTATGTCCAAATGTTCCATGGAACCCATAAAAGTGCCAACGAACCACCTGTGACCTCAGATAATCCCACTGCATCCAATTGGCCATGGAATCATCCATTTTGGTCCAAATGTACCTTTAATTGTACCTTTAATTTAAAAAAGTTAATTGCCAACGATTTAATTGTATTTTGCAATTACTTCAGGTTAGTCTAAATAAATTAATTGCAGAGTACAATTAATGATTAATTGCAATTGATATTAATTGCAATTAAATCAATTGCAAATAATTGCAATTGATATTAATTGCAATTAAATCAATTGCAATTAATCTTTTAATCAATTAATTAATTGATTGAAATTTTAATTGATTGATGCCCAACACTGTATATATGCATATGTTATAAAAAATGAAAATAAATGATTCCTAGTCGTATTCGTTAAATAAGTGTCTTCAACCACACAAAATAGAAATGAAATCATGAGTGCGTTCAATAGGGCACAACATTCAGATGTCATTATGTCCACGTCAAGTGACATTAAAACACATGTTTTTCGTTCTCATTAACCTCATTCTGTTTGAACGAAATATCACAGTGCTCCAATCGTGGAAACCATTTTTCGACTAATTCCAACCAGAGCATTATGTCGGGCAACGAGAAACGCTCAAAAAGGAGCATAGAACCTTTCGATGGTTTTTGAGTTGGAATAATAGACTTTGCAATAAGATGAGCGAAACTCCCGTCCGTTTGACAAGCGTTGTTAGTTTCATTTTACTATACAAGAGTTGTGAAATTAAGTTTACGCGAGAGTGCAACGTTGGCAGTACGAGAGGCTGAGCTACTTTGGGAGAAAGCTAGAGTACCGATACAAGCGGAACATCATTGCGTCGAGAAGTTGCTTAAAATATACAACAAGCATGATGCTTAACGCAAGAGCGCCCATCGTCAAAATGATGCACAAATCGCCAAGGAGAAACAATTCGTCGACAATCTCGACAACTTGTTCGACATCTCATCCGTCAACGCATTGGAAACGATGAAAAATAAAGATGATCGGGAGTTTCTATGAAATCAACGAAAAAAAGGACGACCTGGATGCATGTTGGGAGTGGATGCTCTTTTAGCAGCGAAAGAAAAGAGACCAGAAGAGCGAATGGAGCAGGAATTGCGCAAAGAAAGACATGCTGCTGATGCTGAACAATCGCAAACGAATGTATTGTGATGAACTTTCAAAAAATGAAATGTATAGTTATACGTATTTTTATTATTATAATTCCAACAACACATCATGCGATCGACGAATACTTTCAGCAACGAAAGAATACCTTGAGAAACCAGTGATTGCAAGGTTGGTGTCAAATTAACCCAAATAGTTTAAATTTATTTTCAGTTTTTTTTTCTATCAAGAATCGAACCAAAACATGATAGTTAATGCTTTTTTCTTGGGTATATCTTTTAGGGTATCTTAGCAAGAGTCTCTAGACCATAGGCTAATAACTAGTGCCAGTACAAGGATACCATGAGTAAATAGAGTTAAACGTTCATTTTCAAAAACAATGAACAAGAGAGCAATAACTTATTGGAACGTATACTGCCAAACAAAACAGTAATACCCAAATCGCAAAGGCGCGTTAGGTCGGTCGCGCTTTGACAGCTAAAGTAGAAACAACGAGTTGTTATGTAGCAATTCATAATTCGACCTCAAGCTTTGATCGTACTTTGTATCGTAAATATTGTCGAATCTCGTAGGAAGGGGTAAAGTACGATCAAAGCGTGACCTGCCGAAAAAAGTTGAGAAATGTTCAACTCGGTCGTGCGTTTGACATTTGCCGCTAGCGCAGGGTTGTATTTTCGTTGATTTAGCTTAATATATGAACATTGTTCATGCAGTAGTAAGGACGTGTTTGCATGGGATTTATTTTTGTCAACAAATTAGTTTATATTGAATGTAATTGAATTTTGACTATTTTAAACATTCATAACATCAGTAGCTGCTTATGTTATGGTTGCTACTTTATGTCAAGTTAAGCGAGTAGTTTAACTGTTTGTTTATAGTATGCAAACTTCTACATATACAAATAGATATCAGTTGCTTTAGTTTTTTCATTTGTTATTGTTTTTGTTCATCTTCATTAGCGTAATACAACATAAAATACAAATGTTTTTTTATTTTATAAATAATATTATAACTACTACGCTGGTTACATATGCAGAAAAATGTATTTATTAAATAAAATAAATTGTAATTATATATACTTCGTTTAACATAAATGTTCAATGAATGTTTTGATAAATTTAATATTATTCAGTATTATTTAAATAACTGTGCACAACATCTTTCTATTACAAAAATAATTAAAAAAGGCTTGTTTGCGCATATTTTCACTACATTGGCGTTTTATGGGATTTTGCATTTTTTTAATAAATTTTATAATAAATTTATTAATTATTTATTTATTTATTTTATAATAAATTTATTTTATAATAAATAAAATCAAATGTTTGTCTGTCTGTTCCGTACGTTGAACGCAGACAATTTAGAAAAATGGTCTAAAGTCTTAAGGGGGTCTTCTCATTGAGCAACTTTTTTTCGACTTTTTTCTTGCATTTATTTATAGCTTGGGTAGTTGTGAATATGCCCCTAAAAGGATTTTTAGAAATTCGAAATACTTTAGAAGATACAGTCTTTTTTGTGAAGTAAGGTCTTCGTCAAAATGAGCTATTTCAAACTTTAAACGCGTTTATCTCGAAACCACGTTTTTCGAACTGGCGGCCATGATATCTCCAGTTCAACTGAACCGATTTTCATGAAACAAAGTGAAATCGACGCAGAATTGTCACCATTCTCGGGTGAACCTCGACCATAATTTTAAAAAATTTTTCACTATTTTTTTTTTACACTAAACTACAAAAAAAAAGCCCGAAATTGAATTTTTTTTTTTGAATGGCCGCCATTTTGTCAAAAAAAATCACAAAATTAAGCTTGAGGTTCACCCGAGAATTACATCTATACTGATTATAACCCCGTTTTTTTTTTTCATTTCAGACGCTCCGGAGACCCGGAATCGTGGCCGCCGTGACGACACCTTTTTTTTTCACCACCAACTTTGAAGTCTCATTACTTTTTGAACAGCCCACGTATCGAGGCAAAAAAAATTTTTTTTATTTACTTTGAAACTTTTGTAATACAATAAATAAAAAAATTTTTTAATTATTCTTTGCGTTTTCAAATAAGAATTTTTTTAAAAAGGGTCCAAAAAACGGGTTTTGAATGAGAAGACGGCCTTAAAGTCTATAGACTTTGCTCCAAAGAATGCTTCTATGAAAAAGATATATATAGATAAATATACCGAGAAAAAGAGAAATATATAAATTTTTCGAGAAAAAGACTTTTTATTTTTGAGAACACATTTGAGGAGGTCCATAACACTTTTTTGAATAAACGACAAAATGTATTTAAAGCCAGTAGGATATAGATTGGAATTGGTGCATTTTGATCAGAACCATCATTTTTGGTATTGAATAACGGTAAAAATATTGACCCTTGGCATGTTTAATGACAATGGCTACATAGATTTTAATATGTTGAATTGGATTCATTAAAAAATCAAACAACTTGAAAAGTGTAAATATTGCATTTTGCTATGGACCTCCTCATTTGTTTTCATTGAAGAAAATACTTCTCATAGTGAATTTTTAATCAAAATATAGGAACAATTTTTCATTTTCAATATATTTTTCTCTATAAATGAGAATTTTTTTTTGCGAGAAAAATATTTATCATTATAAGAGACATTGAAATATTTCCATTTCCTAGAAGTGAAGAAATATTTCTTCGAAAATGTGAAAATTTATTCTAATTGAAGAAAATTTTATTTGAAAAAGAGAATATTGCTATTATCGAAAATAGAGAAATTTTTCACCGAAGAAAGATATGTTTTTTTCTGAGTGTGGGTGACCATTTTCCTCAGAAACCAGACGTCAGATCGAGACGTTGAAGATGTCATTTTTTTTAATCATGTCTTGCAGGTACAGTTTTACGGAAATTTGACTTAACACTTTCGACGGGAGTTGAAAAAAAAATAATAATAACAATTTAAAATTTTTAATATAATTTAAAAAATGTTAAAATGAGAGTTTTTTGAAAACCGTCCTTGTTCTGTGCTCGAAGCACAACCCCGAGTAACACCGGGTTACATCCGCTAGTTAACAAATAAAATCGTTGTATTTTAATAATAATTTAAGAGAGTACAAAAATATCATTTCATGGTTTATTATTTTGGACCAAAAATTATTTGTCTGCATAACAATGCACTCACAGGTGACGAAATAAGTAAATTAAAATATCCAGTTTACAAAAATAGCTTCTTTGTCACTTAAGATACTAGCAAACCTTAGAAAAAAAAATTGAACATTTTTGTTTTAAGTTATAATAATTTTTAATATGTGAGAAATACGTGTACAAAAATGTTTACTAACAAAAAAGTTATAGCTAAAAATATACACGTTTTCCGGATAAAGAACAGAACGAATGGAATTCAGTTCTGAAATCTGTTCTTTATTCAGAATAGAACGAAATAAGAAACAACATTGACACAACAACACAAGAAAGAGCACACTTGTATGTGTTTTTTATCAGCTGATAAGTTCACTAAAATGAAAAAGAAAAAACCAAAAATGGAAAAATCTTTTTATATCCTTATTTATATTTTTAGTATATAATATTAATAATATTAATGTTACTTAATGAAGCAAATAATTAAATCATTAATTCGACGGCTATTTGTATATGAATTGCTAAAATCAATAAAGAAATGCAACCATCATGTATTTCCACCATATATATTGTGATTTGGGGATTTCAGACTTTGTGGGATTTTTTTTAATTTGATTGCGTACAGTGGCATCATCTAAGTGATAGACGCCCGACCTGTCAACGCGACATTATGATTTCAAAATTTTAAAGTCGGGCGTTTTGACAGTTTATCCCGTAAAGTCGAGCAAAGTACGTGCAAAGTACGATCAACGCGCGACCGACCTAACGCGTCTTTGCGATTCAGCCATTATAGTATTGTTCAAAATTGTTTCAGAATTTTGGAGAAATGGAAAATAGTGGTTTTCTGTAGCTCGTTTCTGTAACGCGTAGCGATCGCAGTTACCGACTCATATTACCGATTTGACGTCACTCTCACCTGAAATGTTTCTGTACGAATCTGATTGTCTTCTGTTCAATTCAGTTGTTTCAAATCGATAATATGTCATGTGTTCTGTTTTCACTTCAATGGAAACTTTTAGAAAAGTGTTTCTGTAAGAAAAGTGAAGAAATCGATTAAAATTTGAACTTTACTCACTGACTCTGAAGCAACTGAGAACTGATTTATATAAATGTTAGTAGTCTTGTCGAAGTATGAAATATGAAGTACTCAAAACTACTCAATGCTTAATATGAACTAAAAGGTATTCATAATTTACCTTTAAAACCGGGTACTTTCTTATCTTTTTAGTACCTATAAAACGTTTTTATTTTCAAGGAAATGCATTTCAGAACTCAAACCTATTTGCATTAAAGTTAGAAATGTAAGCAAAAAATATTTGTGTGGGCTACAAAAAAGAAATCCCGGCTATAAATATTTTTTATATTTCGTTGCACATCACTCAAGTATTTTTTTTTTTTCATAATAAAAAATAAATAAAGTAAACAGTTGGTTGTCATAGCGATTCTTTTCGATTTGTGTTCTTTTTCATTACGGACCGAATTTTCAACGATTTGCGTGTTCAGAGTTCTCACGAAATCGGTAACTACGGGTCGATTTAGTGTGACGCCATAGAAATCGGTAACTTGCCGATTTTTTTACTGGAACGAGCTACTGGTGATGGTTTGTGATTGTAATTGATGAATCTGGAATGGGCCAATAGTCTGCACCAGAGGCTAATACTGTAACATCATCAACCATCGAACCATGATCCACGTGGAGCAATAAAGGAGTTAAGCCTTATCAGAAGTAAAGCGTCAAGCAAAGTTTTTTTTTGAATCAGTTTGCCCAAAGAAGGTTTAACAACGCAAGCCAAACGTAAATCAAGAAGTAATTATGCGTAGATAGAATAGATTGTCCAAACAAAACCACCTGTGCACCCCCGGCAGAATAGCACCCTGCAGTAAAACCCCACACAAATCTTATAAAGTAAAGTTCTTGAATCGTAAATAATACATATAGTTCGATTATAAATTTACGGCTTATATTTTTTCTCAATTCAGTTTTTTTTTTAAATGAACTCTGAAGGACGTAAAGAAAAGAGCATCCAAAAGACGGCAAATAAGTTTCGATTTAAATCGGTCCTCTCCCAAACAGAAATTCGTCAAAAAAAAAAATACACCGAAAAGGACAAAAATACGAAAAGGGTCGAAGAAAACCCGAGCACATTATAATGTCTTTCCTACGAGATAAAGATGACCAAAATCGGTTAATGTTTGACTACATGGGATTACTTCGTTTGGTAGCAGACTTATTATATTGGCTTTCCTACGAGATAAAGATGACCAAAATCGGTTAATGTTTGACTACATGGGATAACTTCGTTTGGTAGCAAAATAAATCAGTGTTTTATGATAAAAAAAAAAGTTAAAATTGCTGCCATTTAGCAAATTCTGAACCGATGTCTATGTTTTTGGATTGAATGGAAAGGTCTTTTATAGTGCAGGTTAGTTTTGTGAAAAAAACAATGTCTTTCATGGCATATTATTGAAATAAAATTAAAAGAAACACATATTTTTTTGAGAAATTTTCAAAAACTACAAGAACTGGCTTTGCTCCACGCTTCGTTTGGCTTCATTTTTCGTAATTCTTTTTGCACAGTCTTATTCTACGATAAATTCTATTGAATAAAAGTGGATTCTGTTTTCCATTTCCGATGAGGCAAATAACTGCAAAACGTCATTGAACGTCGGAGCAACCAAATTCGAAGACATAATTTTTAAAAATCAATTAAAAAAAATTGTAACGACATTGAGAGGTCACACTAAGAGCGTTGGACTCGCAAAAGGTTCATCTTTGAGAATTTCTACAAATAATTCTTGTAATTTTTTAGCAGTTCTTTTTTTTTCTGTGTAACAGAACAAACTAGTATATGAATAGTGTTGAGATCTCAAGTAGGTCAGAGGAAAGTAGGCAGCCAACAACAACAGCATTTGATCGTCTGTCAAGCGCAGCAGCAGCACGAAACTAATACGGCCAAAGGCAGGCCAATTCCAATGCTTTCGCCGGAGCTATAAAGGTAGATAAGTGGGGATTGCTCTTCGATGGACGCAGCAGCAACCTATTCGTGGAAAATTCTGTGTTCCGTCTTGAGCATCTTCAAGCGCAATACGGATGCACCTGGATGGAAATAATGCGGGACTTCCATCTTCTGCTATCTGGAGAAGCTAAAGAGTGGTATTGGTTCTTTATAAAAACCAACAACGTTCCAGATTGGTGAACACTGCGACATGTCATCCTGCCCTAATATCCAACTAGCTGTACAAATTCTGTACAGATTCGAGACCGATCCGAGTTGATAGAGTTGCATTCGATCATAGAAAAGAAATAAAAAAACAGCTGGAGGACGTCAGCACAACATATTTGGAAAGGTTCAACTTCCTGTCAAGTTTAAAAATAAAGAAACACAAATTTTATTTTATATGTGTCCATACTTAGAGCAAGAAGTTTACCTGGGAATTGACTTTGTAGCCATGTCGGCTACATTCAGCTCGCCTAACCCTATTTTATCGTTAGCTAGTTCAAAAGCTGTCCAAAAGTCAATTCCCAGGTAAACTTCTTGCTCTAAGTATGGACATATATAAAATAAAATTTGTAATTCTTTATTTTTCAACTTGACAGGAAGTTGAACCTTTCCCAATATGTTGTGCTGACGTCCTCATAGCCATGTCGGCTAAATAATTTAAGCCAGCTACGCCAAACACGGCACATGAGCTAACAGCAGAGCAGAAGGAACGTCTTGAGAGCGTCGTAAAACAGTTCCGGACGTTAGAAGAACATGGTTTAGGGCGCACACATGTGGAGCAACAAACCATCGAGCTTATTTAAGGAGCCGTGCCTGTGAAGGATCGACATTACCCAATATCGCCAGCAGTCCAGGAGATCGTCTACAAAGAAATAGATTATATGTTAGAGCTGGGTGTGATAGAAGTTAGCCAGAGTGCAAGGAAGAGCCGCACGAAAATTGTGCGCAAACCGGAGAAAAACCGATTTTGTTTAGACGCCTATCCTTTGCAAAATATTGATGGGATCCTGAGCCGTATCAACGAAACTTATTTTACAAGCAGCGTCGACTTAAAATTTGCCTTTTGGGAAATTGAGCTAGAGCAGAAAAGCAAGGCATATACTGCTTTTACTGTGCCAGGACGTCCACAGTACCAATTTACAGTTATGCCGTTCGGCTACAACAATGCTACTCAACGCATTGGCAACTCCGTCGAACTTTCAACATTGAAAATTTCTGCTCGTGTTTTAATACACGGTTTTAATACGTATTTCGGTCTCTAAATTTGTTAATTGAGTGTTTCTGTGCCTTTAATAATTGTGCCTTTAATTTCCGCGTTTAAAATTGTGTATATAAGTGTATAAGTTTTAAGTGCTTGACACTGGTGCTTATTTTTATAAGCAGTGGAAACAAAAAAATCAAAAAAAAAAAAAAAAAAATACAAACATTATTGTGCTTTATTTTTAGTCTTTCAATTCTGTTCTTGTTGTTCTTCTTATTTTTTGACATTTAACTATTTTATTTCTAAGCATCTCTTAAGTTAAGTAGAAAGCGTTGCATACCTGTAGGCACTTCTTTTAGGCATTTCTTCAAGGTGTCTCAGAGTTTTTATCTCTTTGTTTTTAAACTTTTGCCACTATTTTTTTTTTATTGTTTTCTTTTTCTTTGTTTAAATTAAATTATTTGTTAAATTAAAAAAAAAAATTAATAAAAAATGGTTTGTGCTAAGCCTGGCTGCTCCGTTAAAGGTGAAAATGAACGATTTTTGTCATGTTGGTTATGTGACAATATTGTTCACATCAGGTGTGCAGGAGTGTCTAGCAGTGAGTAGCAGTGAGTGAGTAGCAGATGCTATTTAAGAATCTAAAGGTTTGCGTTGTGTTGTGTGGCGTTCTCCGTCGAACCCACACAACTCTGTTGTGTAACGTTATATGTATTACCTGTTACATCATTAAATGTATACTCACCAAATGTTTTTCTGCGCTGGTGGTACCTGAAAGTTTAAAATGAGACTTCACTTCTTGATTGCTTAATTAACTCTCTTCTTTTTATTAATTTTACTCTTATTTATATCACAGATTTGATCTTAAAATCTACTTGGTCTCAAGATCATTATCTTAACTTCCGTAATGAAACTTGATGACAATTACATAATAGTTACATATATACAATTAACCTAGACATTAACCTAGACATTAACCTAGACATTTTTGCTAAACAACATACAAATATACATACTTCGTATTTTAAATATACAAACAAACATATTACAAATATACATTCTTTGTTTACTTCCGCAATATAATTTATAAGCTATGGTAACAGAAGCTCAGCTCAAGTAGCTGACCCGTGCTTACTTGCTATTTTAAGCTGACCGTTGCACTTTTTAATTGTTGGGTGCTTGACGGTAAAATTAAATTGGCAAGCATTACAAAAACGCTGATCGCTTCATTATTATTGAGGTAGGTCAGTGTTTGACATTTATAATATAAAAACAACTCAACTTCGCTTGTGACGAATGAGTCACAACATTCCTTCCCCCTCTGACAAAGAAAAATCATTCTATGTATTCATTTAGCAATAATTTTTCGTCACATGAATTTATCAGAATTTTGCATTATGTATGTATATAAGGTTCATTTTAATCATTAATACATTAATATTTAATAACTTTTTCGAATAAAGATTTCTTTGAATTTAATATGCAGTTTTTATATGCAGTGTGTTTTTTCTTTTGAATTTTTTGTCTTATAATAATAATTCTCTTAATTTTGTTTTTAATAAAAATATTCCTTAATAGCAATTTGTATCTTATATTTTCCTATTATACATTTATTTTTCTTATTTTTTACACTCTATTCTATTTATTTGTTGTGTATATTCTCTTAAATTTAGGATTTTTGATTATTACGTGACAAATTTATTGTAGGTTTCCTTCCCCCATATGAAATAAAATTTTTACCTTGAAGGGGTTTAATTTTCTTAAAACTTAAAGTACTTAGATATGAGAAGAGACAGGCATCACTTAACAGTTCATTTCTTAAAATTCCTTGCATGCTTACATACTTTATAAATATTTATTTATTGTCAATTCAAAATAGTTGTGTGCTTTATAAGTTTAAAGTTAGCTATCTAATATTCTCTACTTTATTTATGTGTATCTGTTCGTGGGTCCTAGTAATTTTGATGATTATTTATTTGATTGTCGATAAAGTTGTTCCTCTTCTTGGCATTATTATGATGACTCTGCCGATGTTCTGTCTTTGATGATCATTTGATAACCGTAACTGACAAGTATATGTCACTCCTCTTCTTCTCTATTGAAGTATTTAAACTACTTTTCTTGTGAAGTCTTGAAGTTGAAGTCTTGAAGTTGGTGAAGTCTTGGAGTTACAAAAAAGAGGCTAAATTTCGTTTTTATTTCGTGTTTTGTGTTGTTCATATTTTCGTAAGTTTATATTAAAGTTTGCTTTTAGTTTTGACAAGCTATGTTTGCTAGTGTTGTTAATTGGGAAGTGACTCTATAAATTTTTCAAAAACTTTGGTTTCGTTCTGGTCAAGCGTTTTGTTAGAAAGGTATGAACTAAATGCAGGTATTTCACATTATAGGCGTACTTTCGTGGTTTTCTTAAACCAGAATGCATTTTGTAATAACAAATTATGCATATCCGAATTCATTCTTAAGCGTTGTTCTTGTAAGCATTTTAATCACAAAGAAGTCTTACGACTTGATCGATTTTCTCGCTTAAATGGAGAAAATAAAAAATGTTTGATTCTTGTGTATACAATCCGTCGCTGAAATTTCAAATTTTTAATAACACTATGTAACCCTCAACAATCCACAACCATTTAAGAGCTTGAATATTTTCTTGTTGTTTTTTACTGCTTTCTTATTTGTTTTACTTGAAACTTGTTTTGCTTCATTATTTAGCCTTTCATACTTTTAACTCTTACGTCTAAGGCCTCGACTTCGTCAGAATAGCTCCTTTCTCTTGTATAACGTTGTCCATCAGATCGGTTCGGTTTTATTGCTGCTACCGCCAGAACTAGGACCACGATTATTGACACGGAAAAGTTTCGTGTAATAAATGTGTAGTTACATTTTGATTTTTAGCATTTTCTAATCTTAAATATTGATTTTTATTTTTTCAGTATTATTGAAGTAGATTTCTGAATTATCTTTTCGTTTATCTTAATTTTAATTTAATTTCTTAATTATCTCATTAAGCATTTTAATCTCTTGAATTAAAGCCCTCTATTGACAAATAAGTAATTCGGTATTTTATTTCCTAGTTTTTATAAATATTATTTCTGTTAAGCAGCCGTTTGCGTCGGCAGCGATCGGCCGAAGGCCATGATCTAGCTAAGCCATGACTAGCAAACGGCTGCTGTGATTGGTTGCTTGCTGATTGGCCTGTTGTCGTCGTCGTCGTCGTAGTAGAAATTGTTTTATTAATTTTACCGTGTTAAACTTGCTTAAAATTTGTATAAATAGACAGAGTTTGTTGAAGTAAAATTAAATGTTAAGTGACAGTGATACAAGTAATACTGATTCAAGTAATAATACTCTATATAAATATTCACCAAGCAATAAAACAATTGGTAAGTTTTTAATTGTATAATAGGAACATTTCCTAAAATCCTTCTTTAAGAAAATGAACAGACTCAATTTGGAAGAATCTCACCCCAAAACCTTGGAGTTGGAGTTGTCGGATTCAGAGAGTCCTCATTGTACCGACAACGAAGAAATAACTCCTGGACAGCAAATAAATTTGGAAAAAGAAATTGCGATTATGGACAAGAAGGAAGCAGAAAAAAAAAAACAAAGAAAACGAAGGAGTACTCCTGTGGGTCGTCATCAGAAGAAATCGAAGTACGATTTGGAGATTGTAATGAAACAGGCTCAAGAAGAAACAGAAGGCGACGAACTAATAGCGTTGATTTCAGCACTTTTAATTATTTGGACTCCCAACATTTTAGAAATATTTCAACAAATATTTCAACGAGTTTTGATTCAAGCACTGAAGGAGAAGCAATACGAGGCCAAAAAATATATACAGATGTTAATGGAGATACTATCGTATTGCCAAAAAACGCTACTACAGCAAAAGAGCGCATCCGACACGTATTCTCCGAAGGAATTGGTCGCTGTGGTATTAAACAGCGAGTGGTCCACGATATTTTTGGATCGCCAAATAACATCAGAGACCTTATTTGTCTATTACGTAGACAATTTGCCGGGACCATCCTCATCATCGCGCACCATCAGGAACACATCCACATCATGCATGACTGTGCCTATTCAAACGGATCCTGCCGATTTAGATTTTTCAAAATCTTCGAGCATCAAATCAATCGAAGATTCTCTCGAAGAGTCCTTCCGAGTTGGAAATACACGCTCGAACATTGGCTACATACCGCAATCTATTATGAAAAGGTAAAATTTAAAAGTTATATTCGTTTTAATAAAGTAATAATGAACGTTTTTATTTTTCAGGACGAACGATACTATATGTACCTGGACATCGCCGGGAGAACGTGGGTACCAAGTAGTGAAATTGGATGTGTTCGATTACGGCAGGATCTGCAAGAAGCCAAAGGATCAGTGGTGGAGGGAAGCGAATTATTGTTCAACATTTGTAATCCAATCGCCAGCCGACAAGAAATACATGTTGCTGATGAAACTTCTATTGGCAGTATCGAAGACCATTCAGGAAACGGAGGGCAGCAAAAAAAAGGAAAAGGAGATGAAGTCATCTTTTTCATAAAGCAATACCCAACGGCTCCAATAATTCATATTCTCAATACAAGTGTTTGGCTGACTTCAAAGTTTAAGTTTTACGATACAAATTCAGTTTTAATTAGAAATTGTTTAAAAATTGTTAATAATTATATTAATAATTTAAGTTTTATTGAATTGTATAATCATTTTATGAATTTAGAACCGCAAAATTTAATATTTAACGCTCCATTTGGAAACGTATCAAATTATTATTACAATATTAAAGATTCAGTAATAATATTAGATAAATTATTACACTTTCAATTTAATGATGATAAGATAAAAATAAAAAATTTTTTAACTAATTTGTATAATGTAATTGATAAGGTAGTTCCAAAAAAAATACAATTTTTATATTGTTACCTCCAAATGCAGGAAAAAATTACTTTTTTGATACATTTATTCATTATTGTTTTAATTTTGGTCAAGTAGGAAATTTCAATAGATATTGTTCTTTTCCATTAATGGAATGCGTTGATAGACGTATTATATTGTGGAATGAACCAATATTAGAAGCAACAGCAGCAGAAACATTAAAAATGTTATTTGGAGGTGATACAGTTTCAGCCAAAGTTAAATATTTAAATGATGCTGTTATCATGCGAACACCAGTCATTGTTTTATCTAATAATGATGTGTTTCCAAATGATACAGCTTTTAGATCTAGAATGTATACTTACAAATGGAGAAGTTGTAACTTTTTAAAAAATTATGTAAAAAACCATATCCTTTAGCTTGTTATAATTTATTTAAAAAATATGATATAATACAATAAAATTATGAAATATACATTTTTTTCGTTTTCTTTATAATTTCAAATTTTTCTATATTATCATCTTCTTCATCTTCATCTAGAATTTTAGAAACAGCTCCAGCAGTGTCATCTGTGATACCGAACAATGTTTGTCCATCTGTATAATACCGGCTTACACTTGTCACCGAACTTTACCGAATGCTGAACTAATATTATATTCAATTACAATTGTACATTCTATTTTCCAATAAACACATGAATTTAAATAAGAAATATTACTTTCAGCTGGTTTTAATTGAGGTGTAGCTACTTTTCCAAAATGTAGTTGTGGTTGTGCATTATATCCAAAACCTCCTTTTGATGGATGATAAGTTCCATACGATTCTATTGTACGATTATAAGATTCACTTATATTATTAATATATAATGGTACTGTAGGTGTTTTTCCTAATCCAACATCTCCAGCTACAATTTGTTTACCACTTTTAAAAAATTTTAATGTTGAACTATATGGTTTAGTTTTATTTGTGTACATTTTATTATTACTCCTAGTTTGTGGAACAAAATGTTCTTTTCCTTTTTTAATAATGCCACTTTTTGGTTTATATTCATAATTTGCAATAGGTTGCAAATGTACGTATTCCGATGTAGCAGTTCCACTAATTGTTGTTCCAGTATCAAAAGCTGTTCTTGTTCCTAATGGAGTGACTGTACAAGATACATTTAAAACTTTTGAAGTACTTGGCAACATTTTAAATTCAGCATCACTTAAATAAAATGGTAAAAAATCGACAGGAATTAATGCCAAAGGTGTTGTTGCATGATCAATTCCACTATCTGTTTGTATATTTTCAGTGCTATAGCCATAACTAGTCATAATTCTAGATTTTGAAAAACTTAAAGTATTTGATTTACACGGTTCACTCGGTCTAATCCATGTTATATTTGAAACGGCCGATGCACTAGTGGAATTTCCTCCTCCCGTCGCACCCTGCCTCGCCCCTGTATTCGGTCCACGACCTGAACCACTTTGTGTCTCAATATTCTCTTGCATAACAATATCAGTAGTAGGATTATTAGTAGGAATATTAACAGCAAGTTCAACTTCAGCAATATTTGAATCACCTTTGTCAATTGAGTTTGTATTTTCTTCAACTCTTGGTCGTTTGGCGGCGGGAGGTTCGTAATCGGTTCCGGAGGGTCCAGCTTGTAAGTTATCCCCTTCGTATTTTTCTTTCACGTGGTTATAATAATATCCTCCTACTTTATATTCTTTGTATATTTCTTTACTTACTAATGCGTTTGCTTTGAAATCTATGAAATTTCTATAACCACCTTTATCCGGTGTATCTTTAATGCGATTCCACTCCTGTGCAAAATGTCTTTCTCTTTGTGCGTATATTTCTTGATTTAAAGTTTTTTTGTTTTCACTCATACTTGGGTATGTTACTCCAAATAGAGATTCAAATCCATATTTTAAGCTAATTCCAATAATTCCAGCAAGTTCAGCAAGTTCTCCGTTTTTTTTATAGTCGTCTATAAATGATGAAATAGCTTGTCTATCAGCTTCTCTATGTCTTCTTTTGTTGTTGCTAATTCGTATTCAAGATCATGTGCATAAGCATCAAAGTCTACGTCATCCACTGGTTCGTCGTCTTTATAAATAGTATTGCCTGGTCCTAAGTAATTATGGCCTGGCCACGTTAACCCGTCTTTGAATATTAACATACTAATATACAAATTTTTAATTCCACTTTTATAAACAATTTTGCTACAATGTTGCAAACGCGTATACTAATATACACACAACGATCGACATAAATATGGCTACTAATATACACACAAGGATCGACATCAATATTGTTTGTATATATAAATTTAATAATTTATTATTTATCACGTTTTAGTAAACATTTTTTAAATATCACACAATTTACAAATTTAACACGGTAAAATTAATAAAACAATTTCTGCTACGACGACGACAACAGGCCAATCAGCAATCAACCAATCACAGCAGCCGTTTGCTAGTCATGGCTTAGCTGCCGACGCAAACGGCTGCTGTGGTTGGTTGATCGCTGAATTTTTTTTATAAATATCAATGAATGCCTTTATAACATTGAATTTATCACGGGTTAAAACTTAAATACATACCTCATACTTTTCTCGTATTGGTGAAGATTTATTCTTGCTTGCCTTATTTTTCATAAGTACTTTGTCTTCAATTTTATAAGTTTTATTTACTTCGTTTTCCTGTCTTTTATTCACATATTCTTTAATATGTTTTTGCATGCCTTTCCATTTGTATTCCTGCCTTATTCTAAAATATGTTTTTAAAACAAAAGTTTTTAAAAAATTCTTATTGTGTAACGAGTTTGCTAAATCTTTATCTCTTTCCTGAGAACTACTTAATATAGCTTCTTTTCCTACTGTATCTTTACCTGTTGATACTTCCGTCTTTGACTCAGTGGTGAGGATGTTTACTATCTTTTGCGACGTCAAATCATCCTCCACTATTTTTTCTTGCTCTGTTATCCTCAGTTCGTCGATGTTCGAATAAAAATCGTTGAATAAAAAACTAGCTGTATCCTCTGACGTTCTATTAACTGTCGATTTGCTTCCCGTTATTTCATTAGTTTCCAAAACTTTGGTATTGTCTATCGATGAACGATTTTCTGGTATTTTGTTCCCTATTTTCCTTGGTGTACAGATGTTTACAATCTTTTTTGACGTGAAATCATCTGTGACTACCCTACTTGGCCCAGTTTTCCTTATTTTTTTGGGTTCCCTGCTCATTGGCCTTGGCTGGGCCGTCGATAGTTTCCCTGTTTCGAATCGTATTCTCTCTTTGTAAAACAATCCTGCATTTTGTGTCCTAACCTTGCACACCATTCACATTTGACCTCATCTTTCTTTGATACTTGAATCATGTTACCATTCCTCTTTTGATTTAAGTTATAATTTTTCTGACTTCTGTCATAACTGCTTTGATTTCTATTTGTTTCATTGTTATTCATATTTCTGGTAGCTGAACAGTTTAAATTATATTTGTGACCATAATCTCTACACTTCTGACAATAAACTTGATTTTTAACTGCGTAGCACTCATCTCTTGTGTGGCCTATTCTTCTACACAATGAACAAGTTAAGTTAACATTTCTAGACCTGCTATCCTCATAATTTCTTGTTATTTGAATTCCTGGCAGGTTCTCTGATGAAGCTCTTTGACCTGCCTCAACCTCATGATCAACCACTCTACATCCCACATAATTTTTACTGAAATTTATACCAAATGTCCTCTGATTTGGTCTCTTATTTTTCCCTCTTTCGATAAGCCCAAATGAACTTATCGCTTCTTCCACTACACTCTCAAATGTTCCTGTTTTAACGCTTAGCATATATATTCTCAGAGTTGAATCCTGCAGACCAACTCTGAAAGTTGTAATAACAGTTTTATTTAACTCACTTAAAAGTGCGGACACACCGTCTTTGTATTCGTTATTTATTATATCTTCTGCTGTTGTTTTTACAGCACTTAACCGTCTTGCATATTTTCGTATTTCTTCACCAGGTTGTTGTAATGTCTTCTGTATTTCCTGCCATACTACATCTAATTCTTTTCTTTCCCAATACGTTTTCTTTAGAAGTATAAATAATTCATAAAGATTATTAAATTGTCTTGGTCTTACTAATTTGAAAGCATCTCCATAAAGTCTTAGTTTCACACATTGAATAAATTTTTCTAAATTCGATTCTCCTACCACTTGGAAAGCTAATTCTGTTCCAAGTATAAACTTATACACTTCCTCATGTAGCTCAACGGAGTCTGCTCCTGAAAATAGAGGCACAAGCTCCGATACTATTTTCGCTATCTCGCATATGTTCATTCTGAATTTTTTTTTTTTTTTTATTATTATTATGAAGCTATTTTCATTATCTTTTCGTTGTCTTTAAAATTTTTCTTTATGTTCTACAACAATTTTTGCCCTATAACATAATTTCTATGAGAATTTAATTTTGTAATCTAATCTCCAAATTTTTATGTTTTACTGGTTTTACACCTTTTTATTTATATTCTGGAGGGTCCGGTCAACTACAAGGAATTGGCTACGGAATCGCAGAATCTTTGGGAAGTTATTCTTATTTATTTATTTGAACACGGGTAACCGAGTTCGAATCACTATCCTTTTTCAAAAGGGACTACCCTTTATTTTTAAAAAGTACTTCCGGCTGCGCCATAATGTTGTGTGGCGTTCTCCGTCGAACCCACACAACTCTGTTGTGTAACGTTATATGTATTACCTGTTACATCATTCTGCGCTGGTTTTTCTGCGCTGGTGGTACCTGAAAGTTTAAAATGAGACTTCACTTCTTGATTGCTTAATTAACTCTCTTCTTTTTATTAATTTTACTCTTATTTATATCACAGATTTGAATCTTAAAATCTACTTGGTCTCAAGATCATTATCTTAACTTCCGTAATGAAACTTGATGACAATTACATAATAGTTACATATATACAATTAACCTAGACATTAACCTAGACATTTTTGCTAAACAACATACAAATATACATACTTCGTATTTTAAATATACAAACAAACATATTACAAATATACATTCTTTGTTTACTTCCGCAATATAATTTATAAGCTATGGTAACAGAAGCTCAGCTCAAGTAGCTAACCCGTGCTTACTTGCTATTTTAAGCTGACCGTTGCACTTTTTAATTGTTGGGTGCTTGACGGTAAAATTAAATTGGCAAGCATTACAAAAACGCTGATCGCTTCATTATTATTGAGGTAGGTCAGTGTTTGACATTTATAATATAAAAACAACTCAACTTCGCTTGTGACGAATGAGTCACAACATTCCTTCCCCCTCTGACAAAGAAAAATTATTCTATTCATTTAGCAATAATTTTTCGTCACATGAATTTATCAGAATTTTGCATTATGTATGTATATAAGGTTCATTTTAATCATTAATACATTAATATTTAATAACTTTTTCGAATAAAGATTTCTTTGAATTTTATATGCAGTTTTTATATGCAGTGTGTTTTTTCTTTTGAATTTTTTGTCTTATAATAATAATTCTCTTAATTTTGTTTTTAATAAAAATATTCCTTAATAGCAATTTGTATCTTATATTTTCCTATTATACATTTATTTTTCTTATTTTTTACACTCTTTTCTATTTATTTGTTGTGTATATTCTCTTAAATTAAGGATTTTTGATTATTACGTGACAAATTTATTGTAGGTTTCCTTCCCCCATATGAAATAAAATTTTTACCTTGAAGGGGTTTAATTTTCTTAAAACTTAAAGTACTTAGATATGAGAAGAGACAGGCATCACTTAACAGTTCATTTCTTAAAATTCCTTGCATGCTTACATACTTTATAAATATTTATTTATTGTCAATTCAAAATAGTTGTGTGCTTTATAAGTTTAAAGTTAGCTATCTAATATTCTCTACTTTATTTATGTGTATCTGTTCGTGGGTCCTAGTAATTTTGATGATTATTTATTTGATTGTCGATAAAGTTGTTCCTCTTCTTGGCATTATTATGATGACTCTGCCGATGTTCTGTCTTTGATGATCATTTGATAACCGTAACTGACAAGTATATGTCACTCCTCTTCTTCTCTATTGAAGTATTTAAACTACTTTTCTTGTGAAGTCTTGAAGTTGAAGTCTTGAAGTTGGTGAAGTCTTGGAGTTACAAAAAAGAGGCTAAATTTCGTTTTTATTTCGTGTTTTGTGTTGTTCATATTTTCGTAAGTTTATATTAAAGTTTGCTTTTAGTTTTGACAAGCTATGTTTGCTAGTGTTGTTAATTGGGAAGTGACTCTATAAATTTTTCAAAAACTTTGGTTTCGTTCTGGTCAAGCGTTTTGTTAGAAAGGTATGAACTAAATGCAGGTATTTCACATTATAGGCGTACTTTCGTGGTTTTCTTAAACCAGAATGCATTTTGTAATAACAAATTATGCATATCCGAATTCATTCTTAAGCGTTGTTCTTGTAAGCATTTTAATCACAAAGAAGTCTTACGACTTGATCGATTTTCTCGCTTAAATGGAGAAAATAAAAAATGTTTGATTCTTGTGTATACAATCCGTCGCTGAAATTTCAAATTTTTAATAACACTATGTAACCCTCAACAATCCACAACCATTTAAGAGCTTGAATATTTTCTTGTTGTTTTTTACTGCTTTCTTATTTGTTTTACTTGAAACTTGTTTTGCTTCATTATTTAGCCTTTCATACTTTTAACTCTTACGTCTAAGGCCTCGACTTCGTCAGAATAGCTCCTTTCTCTTGTATAACGTTGTCCATCAGATCGGTTCGGTTTTATTGCTGCTACCGCCAGAACTAGGACCACGATTATTGACACGGAAAAGTTTCGTGTAATAAATGTGTAGTTACATTTTGATTTTTAGCATTTTCTAATCTTAAATATTGATTTTTATTTTTTCAGTATTATTGAAGTAGATTTCTGAATTATCTTTTCGTTTATCTTAATTTTAATTTAATTTCTTAATTATCTCATTAAGCATTTTAATCTCTTGAATTAAAGCCCTCTATTGACAAATAAGTAATTCGGTATTTTATTTCCTAGTTTTTATAAATATTATTTCTGTTAAGCAGCCGTTTGCGTCGGCAGCGATCGGCCGAAGGCCATGATCTAGCTAAGCCATGACTAGCAAACGGCTGCTGTGATTGGTTGCTTGCTGATTGGCCTGTTGTCGTCGTCGTCGTCGTAGCAGAAATTGTTTTATTAATTTTACCGTGTTAAACTTGCTTAAAATTTGTATAAATAGACAGAGTTTGTTGAAGTAAAATTAAATGTTAAGTGACAGTGATACAAGTAATACTGATTCAAGTAATAATACTCTATATAAATATTCACCAAGCAATAAAACAATTGGTAAGTTTTTAATTGTATAATAGGAACATTTCCTAAAATCCTTCTTTAAGAAAATGAACAGACTCAATTTGGAAGAATCTCACCCCAAAACCTTGGAGTTGGAGTTGTCGGATTCAGAGAGTCCTCATTGTACCGACAACGAAGAAATAACTCCTGGACAGCAAATAAATTTGGAAAAAGAAATTGCGATTATGGACAAGAAGGAAGCAGAAAAAAAAAAACAAAGAAAACGAAGGAGTACTCCTGTGGGTCGTCATCAGAAGAAATCGAAGTACGATTTGGAGATTGTAATGAAACAGGCTCAAGAAGAAACGGAAGGCGACGAACTAATAGCGTTGATTTCAGCACTTTTAATTATTTGGACTCCCAACATTTTAGAAATATTTCAACAAATATTTCAACGAGTTTTGATTCAAGCACTGAAGGAGAAGCAATACGAGGCCAAAAAATATATACAGATGTTAATGGAGATACTATCGTATTGCCAAAAAACGCTACTACAGCAAAAGAGCGCATCCGACACGTATTCTCCGAAGGAATTGGTCGCTGTGGTATTAAACAGCGAGTGGTCCACAATATTTTTGGATCGCCAAATAACATCAGAGACCTTATTTGTCTATTACGTAGACAATTTGCCGGGACCATCCTCATCATCGCGCACCATCAGGAACACATCCACATCATGCATGACTGTGCCTATTCAAACGGATCCTGCCGATGTAGATTTTTCAAAATCTTCGAGCATCAAATCAATCGAAGATTCTCTCGAAGAGTCCTTCCGAGTTGGAAATACACGCTCGAACATTGGCTACATACCGCAATCTATTATGAAAAGGTAAAATTTAAAAGTTATATTCGTTTTAATAAAGTAATAATGAACGTTTTTATTTTTCAGGACGAACGATACTATATGTACCTGGAATCGCCGGGAGAACGTGGGTACCAAGTAGTGAAATTGGATGTGTTCGATTACGGCAGGATCTGCAAGAAGCCAAAGGATCAGTGGTGGAGGGAAGCGAATTATTGTTCAACATTTGTAATCCAATTGCCAGCCGACAAGAAATACATGTTGCTGATGAAACTTCTATTGGCAGTATCGAAGACCATTCAGGAAACGGAGGGCAGCAAAAAAAAGGAAAAGGAGATGAAGTCATCTTTTTCATAAAGCAATACCCAACGGCTCCAATAATTCATATTCTCAATACAAGTGTTTGGCTGACTTCAAAGTTTAAGTTTTACGATACAAATTCAGTTTTAATTAGAAATTGTTTAAAAATTGTTAATAATTATATTAATAATTTAAGTTTTATTGAATTGTATAATCATTTTATGAATTTACCACCGCAAAATTTAATATTTAACGCTCCATTTGGAAACGTATCAAATTATTATTACAATATTAAAGATTCAGTAATAATATTAGATAAATTATTACTCTTTCAATTTAATGATGATAAGATAAAAATAAAAAATTTTTTAACTAATTTGTATAATGTAATTGATAAGGTAGTTAAAAAAAAAATACAATTTTTATATTGTTACCTCCAAATGCAGGAAAAAATTACTTTTTTGATACATTTATTCATTATTGTTTTAATTTTGGTCAAGTAGGAAATTTCAATAGATATTGTTCTTTTCCATTAATGGAATGCGTTGATAGACGTATTATATTGTGGAATGAACCAATATTAGAAGCAACAGCAGCAGAAACATTAAAAATGTTATTTGGAGGTGATACAGTTTCAGCCAAAGTTAAATATTTAAATGATGCTGTTATCATGCGAACACCAGTCATTGTTTTATCTAATAATGATGTGTTTCCAAATGATACAGCTTTTAGATCTAGAATGTATACTTACAAATGGAGAAGTTGTAACTTTTTAAAAAATTATGTAAAAAACCATATCCTTTAGCTTGTTATAATTTATTTAAAAAATATGATATAATACAATAAAATTATGAAATATACATTTTTTTCGTTTTCTTTATAATTTCAAATTTTTCTATATTATCATCTTCTTCATCTTCATCTAGAATTTTAGAAACAGCTCCAGCAGTGTCATCTGTGATACCGAACAATGTTTGTCCATCTGTATAATACCGGCTTACACTTGTCACCGAACTTTACCGAATGCTGAACTAATATTATATTCAATTACAATTGTACATTCTATTTTCCAATAAACACATGAATTTAAATAAGAAATATTACTTTCAGCTGGTTTTAATTGAGGTGTAGCTACTTTTCCAAAATGTAGTTGTGGTTGTGCATTATATCCAAAACCTCCTTTTGATGGATGATAAGTTCCATACGATTCTATTGTACGATTATAAGATTCACTTATATTATTAATATATAATGGTACTGTAGGTGTTTTTCCTAATCCAACATCTCCAGCTACAATTTGTTTACCACTTTTAAAAAATTTTAATGTTGAACTATATGGTTTAGTTTTATTTGTGTACATTTTATTATTACTCCTAGTTTGTGGAACAAAATGTTCTTTTCCTTTTTTAATAATGCCACTTTTTGGTTTATATTCATAATTTGCAATAGGTTGCAAATGTACGTATTCCGATGTAGCAGTTCCACTAATTGTTGTTCCAGTATCAAAAGCTGTTCTTGTTCCTAATGGAGTGACTGTACAAGATACATTTAAAACTTTTGAAGTACTTGGCAACATTTTAAATTCAGCATCACTTAAATAAAATGGTAAAAAATCGACAGGAATTAATGCCAAAGGTGTTGTTGCATGATCAATTCCACTATCTGTTTGTATATTTTCAGTGCTATAGCCATAACTAGTCATAATTCTAGATTTTGAAAAACTTAAAGTATTTGATTTACACGGTTCACTCGGTCTAATCCATGTTATATTTGAAACGGCCGATGCACTAGTGGAATTTCCTCCTCCCGTCGCACCCTGCCTCGCCCCTGTATTCGGTCCACGACCTGAACCACTTTGTGTCTCAATATTCTCTTGCATAACAATATCAGTAGTAGGATTATTAGTAGGAATATTAACAGCAAGTTCAACTTCAGCAATATTTGAATCACCTTTGTCAATTGAGTTTGTATTTTCTTCAACTCTTGGTCGTTTGGCGGCGGGAGGTTCGTAATCGGTTCCGGAGGGTCCAGCTTGTAAGTTATCCCCTTCGTATTTTTCTTTCACGTGGTTATAATAATATCCTCCTACTTTATATTCTTTGTATATTTCTTTACTTACTAATGCGTTTGCTTTGAAATCTATGAAATTTCTATAACCACCTTTATCCGGTGTATCTTTAATGCGATTCCACTCCTGTGCAAAATGTCTTTCTCTTTGTGCGTATATTTCTTGATTTAAAGTTTTTTTGTTTTCACTCATACTTGGGTATGTTACTCCAAATAGAGATTCAAATCCATATTTTAAGCTAATTCCAATAATTCCAGCAAGTTCAGCAAGTTCTCCGTTTTTTTTATAGTCGTCTATAAATGATGAAATAGCTTGTCTATCAGCTTCTCTATGTCTTCTTTTGTTGTTGCTAATTCGTATTCAAGATCATGTGCATAAGCATCAAAGTCTACGTCATCCACTGGTTCGTCGTCTTTATAAATAGTATTGCCTGGTCCTAAGTAATTATGGCCTGGCCATGTTAACCCGTCTTTGAATATTAACATACTAATATACAAATTTTTAATTCCACTTTTATAAACAATTTTGCTACAATGTTGCAAACGCGTATACTAATATACACACAACGATCGACATAAATATGGCTACTAATATACACACAAGGATCGACATCAATATTGTTTGTATATATAAATTTAATAATTTATTATTTATCACGTTTTAGTAAACATTTTTTAAATATCACACAATTTACAAATTTAACACGGTAAAATTAATAAAACAATTTCTGCTACGACGACGACAACAGGCCAATCAGCAATCAACCAATCACAGCAGCCGTTTGCTAGTCATGGCTTAGCTAGATCATGGCCTTCGGCCGATCGCTGCCGACGCAAACGGCTGCTGTGGTTGGTTGATCGCTGAATTTTTTTTATAAATATCAATGAATGCCTTTATAACATTGAATTTATCACGGGTTAAAACTTAAATACATACCTCATACTTTTCTCGTATTGGTGAAGATTTATTCTTGCTTGCCTTATTTTTCATAAGTACTTTGTCTTCAATTTTATAAGTTTTATTTACTTCGTTTTCCTGTCTTTTATTCACATATTCTTTAATATGTTTTTGCATGCCTTTCCATTTGTATTCCTGCCTTATTCTAAAATATGTTTTTAAAACAAAAGAGCCTTTGCGCTCTCCTTTTGGCAAATCATGAGAATCTTTTAATATTTTTTGAATTGCATTTGGGTCAGTAAGAAATTTTATTTCTTTATTTTGTTTTCCAATACTTTTTTCATTTAATTTTTCTGAATTTTTTTCATTTTTCCTTACTTGTTCCTTGTCTTTTGTTTTTAAACTCGTTTGAAAAACTTCATCTAGATAAACCCTTACTTCCACCGGAATTTTTGTTTTTAACGGAATTTCGATCGACTGTATTGTTTTTGTTTTATTTTTTAACTCCTTATTGTAGTTAATAGAACTTAACTCGTTTATTTGTTGTAGAGGTAATTTCACTCTAGTCACCATGTGTTTACCATACACTGTTAACGTCATATTAATAGCATCTATAACTTAATTATTCCACAAACTATCACGACCTAAAATACCATCTGCAGGTAACCCTTGTTCTAGTGCCACTACGTGTAACTTAAAACTTAAGTTCTTTATATTATCGTTTTGGATCTCTACAGACCTCAATGTATCTACAAAACCTCCAAATGCTCCACTCAAATGTTTAATTTCTCTTGTATATTTATTCAAATTTTTCTTTAATGTATTCAGTTTAACTAAACTGGCTTCAGCCCCGGTATCCACAAGTAAAATGAGTCGTCCTTCTATAGAATCCTTACAGGGAATTTCTATGAACACATCATTGACTTTGCGAAAACCAAAACTCCTACCTTGTTTGTTCCTATTTTGAAACGTAAAATTCTTATTGTGTAACGAGTTTGCTAAATCTTTATCTCTTTCCTGAGAACTACTTAATATAGCTTCTTTTCCTACTGTATCTTTACCTGTTGATACTTCCGTCTTTGACTCAGTGGTGAGGATGTTTACTATCTTTTGCGACGTCAAATCATCCTCCACTATTTTTTCTTTCTCTGTTATCCTCAGTTCGTCGATGTTCGAATAAAAATCGTTGAATAAAAAACTAGCTGTATCCTCTGACGTTCTATTAACTGTCGATTTGCTTCCCGTTATTTCATTAGTTTCCAAAACTTTGGTATTGTCTATCGATGAACGATTTTCTGGTATTTTGTTCCCTATTTTCCTTGGTGTACAGATGTTTACAATCTTTTTTGACGTGAAATCATCTGTGACTACCCTACTTGGCCCAGTTTTCCTTATTTTTTTGGGTTCCCTGCTCATTGGCCTTGGCTGGGCCGTCGATAGTTTCCCTGTTTCGAATCGTATTCTCTCTTTGTAAAACAATCCTGCATTTTGTGTCCTAACCTTGCACACCATTCACATTTGACCTCATCTTTCTTTGATACTTGAATCATGTTACCATTCCTCTTTTGATTTAAGTTATAATTTTTCTGACTTCTGTCATAACTGCTTTGATTTCTATTTGTTTCATTGTTATTCATATTTCTGGTAGCTGAACAGTTTAAATTATATTTGTGACCATAATCTCTACACTTCTGACAATAAACTTGATTTTTAACTGCGTAGCACTCATCTCTTGTGTGGCCTATTCTTCTACACAATGAACAAGTTAAGTTAACATTTCTAGACCTGCTATCCTCATAATTTCTTGTTATTTGAATTCCTGGCAGGTTCTCTGATGAAGCTCTTTGACCTGCCTCAACCTCATGATCAACCACTCTACATCCCACATAATTTTTACTGAAATTTATACCAAATGTCCTCTGATTTGGTCTCTTATTTTTCCCTCTTTCGATAAGCCCAAATGAACTTATCGCTTCTTCCACTACACTCTCAAATGTTCCTGTTTTAACGCTTAGCATATATATTCTCAGAGTTGAATCCTGCAGACCAACTCTGAAAGTTGTAATAACAGTTTTATTTAACTCACTTAAAAGTGCGGACACACCGTCTTTGTATTCGTTATTTATTATATCTTCTGCTGTTGTTTTTACAGCACTTAACCGTCTTGCATATTTTCGTATTTCTTCACCAGGTTGTTGTAATGTCTTCTGTATTTCCTGCCATACTACATCTAATTCTTTTCTTTCCCAATACGTTTTCTTTAGAAGTATAAATAATTCATAAAGATTATTAAATTGTCTTGGTCTTACTAATTTGAAAGCATCTCCATAAAGTCTTAGTTTCACACATTGAATAAATTTTTCTAAATTCGATTCTCCTACCACTTGGAAAGCTAATTCTGTTCCAAGTATAAACTTATACACTTCCTCATGTAGCTCAACGGAGTCTGCTCCTGAAAATAGAGGCACAAGCTCCGATACTATTTTCGCTATCTCGCATATGTTCATTCTGAATTTTTTTTTTTTTTTTATTATTATTATGAAGCTATTTTCATTATCTTTTCGTTGTCTTTAAAATTTTTCTTTATGTTCTACAACAATTTTTGCCCTATAACATAATTTCTATGAGAATTTAATTTTGTAATCTAATCTCCAAATTTTTATGTTTTACTGGTTTTACACCTTTTTATTTATATTCTGGAGGGTCCGGTCAACTACAAGGAATTGGCTACGGAATCGCAGAATCTTTGGGAAGTTATTCTTATTTATTTATTTGAACACGGGTAACCGAGTTCGAATCACTATCCTTTTTCAAAAGGGACTACCCTTTATTTTTAAAAAGGACTTCCGGCTGCGCCATAATGTTGTGTGGCGTTCTCCGTCGAACCCACACAACTCTGTTGTGTAACGTTATATGTATTACCTGTTACATCATTAAATGTATACTCACCAAATGTTTTTCTGCGCTGGTGGTACCTGAAAGTTTAAAATGAGACTTCACTTCTTGATTGCTTAATTAACTCTCTTCTTTTTATTAATTTTACTCTTATTTATATCACAGATTTGAATCTTAAAATCTACTTGGTCTCAAGATCATTATCTTAACTTCCGTAATGAAACTTGATGACAATTACATAATAGTTACATATATACAATTAACCTAGACATTAACCTAGACATTTTTGCTAAACAACATACAAATATACATACTTCGTATTTTAAATATACAAACAAACATATTACAAATATACATTCTTTGTTTACTTCCGCAATATAATTTATAAGCTATGGTAACAGAAGCTCAGCTCAAGTAGCTAACCCGTGCTTACTTGCTATTTTAAGCTGACCGTTGCACTTTTTAATTGTTGGGTGCTTGACGGTAAAATTAAATTGGCAAGCATTACAAAAACGCTGATCGCTTCATTATTATTGAGGTAGGTCAGTGTTTGACATTTATAATATAAAAACAACTCAACTTCGCTTGTGACGAATGAGTCACAACATTCCTTCCCCCTCTGACAAAGAAAAATTATTCTATTCATTTAGCAATAATTTTTCGTCACATGAATTTATCAGAATTTTGCATTATGTATGTATATAAGGTTCATTTTAATCATTAATACATTAATATTTAATAACTTTTTCGAATAAAGATTTCTTTGAATTTTATATGCAGTTTTTATATGCAGTGTGTTTTTTCTTTTGATTTTTTTGTCTTATAATAATAATTCTCTTAATTTTGTTTTTAATAAAAATATTCCTTAATAGCAATTTGTATCTTATATTTTCCTATTATACATTTATTTTTCTTATTTTTTACACTCTTTTCTATTTATTTGTTGTGTATATTCTCTTAAATTTAGGATTTTTGATTATTACGTGACAAATTTATTGTAGGTTTCCTTCCCCCATATGAAATAAAATTTTTACCTTGAAGGGGTTTAATTTTCTTAAAACTTAAAGTACTTAGATATGAGAAGAGACAGGCATCACTTAACAGTTCATTTCTTAAAATTCCTTGCATGCTTACATACTTTATAAATATTTATTTATTGTCAATTCAAAATAGTTGTGTGCTTTATAAGTTTAAAGTTAGCTATCTAATATTCTCTACTTTATTTATGTGTATCTGTTCGTGGGTCCTAGTAATTTTGATGATTATTTATTTGATTGTCGATAAAGTTGTTCCTCTTCTTGGCATTATTATGATGACTCTGCCGATGTTCTGTCTTTGATGATCATTTGATAACCGTAACTGACAAGTATATGTCACTCCTCTTCTTCTCTATTGAAGTATTTAAACTACTTTTCTTGTGAAGTCTTGAAGTTGAAGTCTTGAAGTTGGTGAAGTCTTGGAGTTACAAAAAAGAGGCTAAATTTCGTTTTTATTTCGTGTTTTGTGTTGTTCATATTTTCGTAAGTTTATATTAAAGTTTGCTTTTAGTTTTGACAAGCTATGTTTGCTAGTGTTGT
This sequence comes from Tetanocera ferruginea, assembly GCA_958299015.1. NCBI lineage: Eukaryota > Metazoa > Arthropoda > Insecta > Diptera > Sciomyzidae > Tetanocera > Tetanocera ferruginea. Next base: position 87,585,280 of record OY282641.1, on the reverse strand, counting down.
TAATTGGGAAGTGACTCTATAAATTTTTCAAAAACTTTGGTTTCGTTCTGGTCAAGCGTTTTGTTAGAAAGGTATGAACTAAATGCAGGTATTTCACATTATAGGCGTACTTTCGTGGTTTTCTTAAACCAGAATGCATTTTGTAATAACAAATTATGCATATCCGAATTCATTCTTAAGCGTTGTTCTTGTAAGCATTTTAATCACAAAGAAGTCTTACGACTTGATCGATTTTCTCGCTTAAATGGAGAAAATAAAAAATGTTTGATTCTTGTGTATACAATCCGTCGCTGAAATTTCAAATTTTTAATAACACTATGTAACCCTCAACAATCCACAACCATTTAAGAGCTTGAATATTTTCTTGTTGTTTTTTACTGCTTTCTTATTTGTTTTACTTGAAACTTGTTTTGCTTCATTATTTAGCCTTTCATACTTTTAACTCTTACGTCTAAGGCCTCGACTTCGTCAGAATAGCTCCTTTCTCTTGTATAACGTTGTCCATCAGATCGGTTCGGTTTTATTGCTGCTACCGCCAGAACTAGGACCACGATTATTGACACGGAAAAGTTTCGTGTAATAAATGTGTAGTTACATTTTGATTTTTAGCATTTTCTAATCTTAAATATTGATTTTTATTTTTTCAGTATTATTGAAGTAGATTTCTGAATTATCTTTTCGTTTATCTTAATTTTAATTTAATTTCTTAATTATCTCATTAAGCATTTTAATCTCTTGAATTAAAGCCCTCTATTGACAAATAAGTAATTCGGTATTTTATTTCCTAGTTTTTATAAATATTATTTCTGTTAAGCAGCCGTTTGCGTCGGCAGCGATCGGCCGAAGGCCATGATCTAGCTAAGCCATGACTAGCAAACGGCTGCTGTGATTGGTTGCTTGCTGATTGGCCTGTTGTCGTCGTCGTCGTCGTAGCAGAAATTGTTTTATTAATTTTACCGTGTTAAACTTGCTTAAAATTTGTATAAATAGACAGAGTTTGTTGAAGTAAAATTAAATGTTAAGTGACAGTGATACAAGTAATACTGATTCAAGTAATAATACTCTATATAAATATTCACCAAGCAATAAAACAATTGGTAAGTTTTTAATTGTATAATAGGAACATTTCCTAAAATCCTTCTTTAAGAAAATGAACAGACTCAATTTGGAAGAATCTCACCCCAAAACCTTGGAGTTGGAGTTGTCGGATTCAGAGAGTCCTCATTGTACCGACAACGAAGAAATAACTCCTGGACAGCAAATAAATTTGGAAAAAGAAATTGCGATTATGGACAAGAAGGAAGCAGAAAAAAAAAAACAAAGAAAACGAAGGAGTACTCCTGTGGGTCGTCATCAGAAGAAATCGAAGTACGATTTGGAGATTGTAATGAAACAGGCTCAAGAAGAAACGGAAGGCGACGAACTAATAGCGTTGATTTCAGCACTTTTAATTATTTGGACTCCCAACATTTTAGAAATATTTCAACAAATATTTCAACGAGTTTTGATTCAAGCACTGAAGGAGAAGCAATACGAGGCCAAAAAATATATACAGATGTTAATGGAGATACTATCGTATTGCCAAAAAACGCTACTACAGCAAAAGAGCGCATCCGACACGTATTCTCCGAAGGAATTGGTCGCTGTGGTATTAAACAGCGAGTGGTCCACAATATTTTTGGATCGCCAAATAACATCAGAGACCTTATTTGTCTATTACGTAGACAATTTGCCGGGACCATCCTCATCATCGCGCACCATCAGGAACACATCCACATCATGCATGACTGTGCCTATTCAAACGGATCCTGCCGATGTAGATTTTTCAAAATCTTCGAGCATCAAATCAATCGAAGATTCTCTCGAAGAGTCCTTCCGAGTTGGAAATACACGCTCGAACATTGGCTACATACCGCAATCTATTATGAAAAGGTAAAATTTAAAAGTTATATTCGTTTTAATAAAGTAATAATGAACGTTTTTATTTTTCAGGACGAACGATACTATATGTACCTGGAATCGCCGGGAGAACGTGGGTACCAAGTAGTGAAATTGGATGTGTTCGATTACGGCAGGATCTGCAAGAAGCCAAAGGATCAGTGGTGGAGGGAAGCGAATTATTGTTCAACATTTGTAATCCAATTGCCAGCCGACAAGAAATACATGTTGCTGATGAAACTTCTATTGGCAGTATCGAAGACCATTCAGGAAACGGAGGGCAGCAAAAAAAAGGAAAAGGAGATGAAGTCATCTTTTTCATAAAGCAATACCCAACGGCTCCAATAATTCATATTCTCAATACAAGTGTTTGGCTGACTTCAAAGTTTAAGTTTTACGATACAAATTCAGTTTTAATTAGAAATTGTTTAAAAATTGTTAATAATTATATTAATAATTTAAGTTTTATTGAATTGTATAATCATTTTATGAATTTACCACCGCAAAATTTAATATTTAACGCTCCATTTGGAAACGTATCAAATTATTATTACAATATTAAAGATTCAGTAATAATATTAGATAAATTATTACACTTTCAATTTAATGATGATAAGATAAAAATAAAAAATTTTTTAACTAATTTGTATAATGTAATTGATAAGGTAGTTCAAAAAAAAATACAATTTTTATATTGTTACCTCCAAATGCAGGAAAAAATTACTTTTTTGATACATTTATTCATTATTGTTTTAATTTTGGTCAAGTAGGAAATTTCAATAGATATTGTTCTTTTCCATTAATGGAATGCGTTGATAGACGTATTATATTGTGGAATGAACCAATATTAGAAGCAACAGCAGCAGAAACATTAAAAATGTTATTTGGAGGTGATACAGTTTCAGCCAAAGTTAAATATTTAAATGATGCTGTTATCATGCGAACACCAGTCATTGTTTTATCTAATAATGATGTGTTTCCAAATGATACAGCTTTTAGATCTAGAATGTATACTTACAAATGGAGAAGTTGTAACTTTTTAAAAAATTATGTAAAAAACCATATCCTTTAGCTTGTTATAATTTATTTAAAAAATATGATATAATACAATAAAATTATGAAATATACATTTTTTTCGTTTTCTTTATAATTTCAAATTTTTCTATATTATCATCTTCTTCATCTTCATCTAGAATTTTAGAAACAGCTCCAGCAGTGTCATCTGTGATACCGAACAATGTTTGTCCATCTGTATAATACCGGCCTACACTTGTCACCGAACTTTACCGAATGCTGAACTAATATTATATTCAATTACAATTGTACATTCTATTTTCCAATAAACACATGAATTTAAATAAGAAATATTACTTTCAGCTGGTTTTAATTGAGGTGTAGCTACTTTTCCAAAATGTAGTTGTGGTTGTGCATTATATCCAAAACCTCCTTTTGATGGATGATAAGTTCCATACGATTCTATTGTACGATTATAAGATTCACTTATATTATTAATATATAATGGTACTGTAGGTGTTTTTCCTAATCCAACATCTCCAGCTACAATTTGTTTACCACTTTTAAAAAATTTTAATGTTGAACTATATGGTTTAGTTTTATTTGTGTACATTTTATTATTACTCCTAGTTTGTGGAACAAAATGTTCTTTTCCTTTTTTAATAATGCCACTTTTTGGTTTATATTCATAATTTGCAATAGGTTGCAAATGTACGTATTCCGATGTAGCAGTTCCACTAATTGTTGTTCCAGTATCAAAAGCTGTTCTTGTTCCTAATGGAGTGACTGTACAAGATACATTTAAAACTTTTGAAGTACTTGGCAACATTTTAAATTCAGCATCACTTAAATAAAATGGTAAAAAATCGACAGGAATTAATGCCAAAGGTGTTGTTGCATGATCAATTCCACTATCTGTTTGTATATTTTCAGTGCTATAGCCATAACTAGTCATAATTCTAGATTTTGAAAAACTTAAAGTATTTGATTTACACGGTTCACTCGGTCTAATCCATGTTATATTTGAAACGGCCGATGCACTAGTGGAATTTCCTCCTCCCGTCGCACCCTGCCTCGCCCCTGTATTCGGTCCACGACCTGAACCACTTTGTGTCTCAATATTCTCTTGCATAACAATATCAGTAGTAGGATTATTAGTAGGAATATTAACAGCAAGTTCAACTTCAGCAATATTTGAATCACCTTTGTCAATTGAGTTTGTATTTTCTTCAACTCTTGGTCGTTTGGCGGCGGGAGGTTCGTAATCGGTTCCGGAGGGTCCAGCTTGTAAGTTATCCCTTTCGTATTTTTCTTTCACGTGGTTATAATAATATCCTCCTACTTTATATTCTTTGTATATTTCTTTACTTATTAATGCGTTTGCTTTGAAATCTATAAAATTTCTATAACCACCTTTATCCGGTGTATCTTTAATGCGATTCCACTCCTGTGCAAAATGTCTTTCTCTTTGTGCGTATATTTCTTGATTTAAAGTTTTTTTGTTTTCACTCATACTTGGGTATGTTACTCCAAATATAGATTCAAATCCATATTTTAAGCTAATTCCAATAATTCCAGCAAGTTCAGCAAGTTCTCCGTTTTTTTTATAGTCGTCTATAAATGATGAAATAGCTTGTCTATCAGCTTCTCTAATGTCTTCTTTTGTTGTTGCTAATTCGTATTCAAGATCATGTGCATAAGCATCAAAGTCAACGTCATCCACTGGTTCGTCGTCTTTATAAATAGTTTTGCCTGGTCCTAAGTAATTATGGCCTGGCCACGTTAACCCGTCTTTGAATATTAACATACTAATATACAAATTTTTAATTCCACTTTTATAAACAATTTTGCTACAATGTTGCAAACGCGTATACTAATATACACACAACGATCGACATAAATATGGCTACTAATATACACACAAGGATCGACATCAATATTGTTTGTATATATAAATTTAATAATTTATTATTTATCACGTTTTAGTAAACATTTTTTAAATATCACACAATTTACAAATTTAACACGGTAAAATTAATAAAACAATTTCTGCTACGACGACGACAACAGGCCAATCAGCAATCAACCAATCACAGCAGCCGTTTGCTAGTCATGGCTTAGCTAGATCATGGCCTTCGGCCGATCGCTGCCGACGCAAACGGCTGCTGTGGTTGGTTGATTGCTGAATTTTTTTTTATAAAAATCAATGAATGCCTTTATAACATTGAATTTATCAACAGGTTAAAACTTAAATACATACCTCATACTTTTCTCGTATTGGTGAACATTTAATCTTGCTTGCCTTATTTTTCATAAGTACTTTGTCTTCAATTTTAAAAGTTTTATTTACTTCGTTTTTCTGTCTTTTATTCACATATTCTTTAATATGTTTTTGCATGCCTTTCCATTTGTATTCCTGCCTTATTCTAAAATATGTTTTTAAAACAAAAGAGCCTTTGCACTCTCCTTTTGGCAAATCATGAGAATCTTTTAATATTTTTTGAATTGCATTTGGGTCAGTAAGAAATTTTATTTCTTTATTTTGTTTTCCAATACTTTTTTCATTTAATTTTTCTGAATTTTTTTCATTTTTCCTTACTTGTTCCTTGTCTTTTGTTTTTAAACTCGTTTGAAAAACTTCATCTAGATAAACCCTTACTTCCACCGGAATTTTTGTTTTTAACGGAATTTCGATCGACTGTATTGTTTTTGTTTTATTTTTTAACTCCTTATTGTAGTTAATAGAACTTAACTCGTTTATTTGTTGTAGAGGTAATTTCACTCTAGTCACCATGTGTTTACCATACACTGTTAACGTCTTATTAATAGCATCCAGAGGCGTTCCTAGGGGGGGGTGGAGGGGGCGGTCCGCCCCGGGTACCACCATTTTAGGGGTGACACCATTTCGATATTTTTTTATTTCTCAAACAATCAAATAAGTTAAAAAATACTTAACACTAAAAACTGTGTGTTTCATTTTTTTAATAGCTGCTTTAAAATTTAAAATTCTGCTTGCAAGTCGAAACAATGAGAAGAAAACATTGTGAAAACGTTTTCAAAGCTAAAATTAATTAAAACTTATTCAAGGTCTTCCAAGGGATAGGCAAGAGTTTCCGATCATGCTATTTTATCCATTGAAAACGAGCTTCCACGTAATGTTGATTTCGATGAGGTTATTTCGAAAGTTATTTATTTGTTAAGCCTACAATGCATCGAAATGGTACAAGAATAGAAAAAATGTTGTTGTTTTGGTTTAAGGCTATAACAAAAAAAAAAGAAGGTTATTGGATTTTAGCAAAACTTTTCTGTAATTTTATTTAAAGTATTTATTTTTTATTTTAAAAGTATTATTTGCCCTTTTTTATAAACAAGAAAGATTTGCAAATTTAAAAAGTGATTTTTTACGAAAAAATGTAAATTTTGAACAGAAAAATATTAAAAATTTATCAAATTTCAGAATTGAATTAAAAACAAAAATTCTTCGATAGCGACTCTTTTTCGTAATTTGATTTGAAGTATTGACTTTTTATTTCCAAAATTTTATCTGCACCTTTTTATAAACAAAAAGTTATCCCGGTTTAATAAAATGACTTTTTGTGAAAACTTATAATTTTTGCATAGAAATATAATTTAGCAAAGATCAAAAGGGAATTACAAAAAAAAAAGGATTCTTTAATTTTGTAGTGAATCTCACGAAGAAGTTATAGTGATGAAAGGTAGTAGTGATATGAGTGATAAAAAAAAGTTACCATATTTTTTTTTCTATTATAAATAACATAAAATGTGTCTTAAATTGGATTTTTAAAAAACAAATAACATAGGTGCAAGAGTGGTACCCTTAAGGTTTTACCAATTTCTATCATTTTCAGTTCACATCTGTTAGTCTTCTTGTCGCGCATTCTCACTGAGTTTTGATAGGATCGGGCAACTTTTGTATGTGCTTCCCAACTTTTATGACAAATTGTTATTACAGATTTATTGTGAAAACATTGAAACAACATTTGAAGATTATTTAAAAAATTTGGCACAAAAATATAAAGTAACAACCGATTTATTGCAGTAGTCCGCTGGTGCCTCAAAAAAATTTGTTTTTGCAGTGAACGCGATGAAATGTTAATGTTTTTTACAATAAAATCGACCTATTTTTTATTGTAAGATAGATACTAATCGAAAAATTTAAACGTCATTTGAGAGTTATTTGAATGTGCAATATGTGGAGAAATTTTTAAAACGATCAGTTCAGTAGTTTTCTCCAAATCGTGGTCACCGACTTTAAAAATTACATGTTTGGGAAAATCGATTTAAAGTTTTGTTCACTGGTAGTTGAAAGCGATTGTCCTCAAAATTCAATACAATATTATTGAGATGTTCAAAACTTTACTCCGCCCTTAATAAGTTTTCTTTATTTAACCTTTTTTTCGAAAAACATTATGATAATAATAAAAACACTAAATCACATCAAATTGGTTTCTTACTGCATTTAAAAATTTCTTATCTATAGGGGTGACACCATGAGTACCCGCCCCGGGTGACACCAAGCCCAGGAACGCCTCTGATAGCATCTATAACTTAATTATTCCACAAACTCTCACGACCTAAAATACCATCTGCAGGCAACCCTTGTTCTAGTGCCACTACGTGTAACTTAAAACTTAAGTTCTTTATATTATCGTTTTGGATCTCTACAGACCTCAATGTATCTACAAAACCTCCAAATGCTCCACTCAAATGTTTAATTTCTCTTGTATATTTATTCAAATTTTTCTTTAATGTATTCAGTTTAACTAAACTGGCTTCAGCCCCGGTATCCACAAGTAAAATGAGTCGTCCTTCTATAGAATCCTTACAGGGAATTTCTATGAACACATCATTGACTTTGCGAAAACCAAAACTCCTACCTTGTTTGTTCCTATTTTGAAACGTAAAATTCTTATTGTGTAACGAGTTTGCTAAATCTTTATCTCTTTCCTGAGAACTACTTAATATAGCTTCTTTTCCTACTGTATCTTTACCTGTTGATACTTCCGTCTTTGACTCAGTGGTGAGGATGTTTACTATCTTTTGCGACGTCAAATCATCCTCCACTATTTTTTCTTTCTCTGTTATCCTCAGTTCGTCGATGTTCGAATAAAAATCGTTGAATAAAAGACTAGCTGTATCCTCTGACGTTCTATTAACTGTCGATTTGCTTCCCGTTATTTCATTAGTTTCCAAAACTTTGGTATTGTCTATCGATGAACGATTTTCTGGTATTTTGTTCCCTATTTTCCTTGGTGTACAGATGTTTACAATCTTTTTTGACGTGAAATCATCTGTGACTACCCTACTTGGCCCAGTTTTCCTTATTTTTTTGGGTTCCCTGCTCATTGGCCTTGGCTGGGCCGTCGATAGTTTCCCTGTTTCGAATCGTATTCTCTCTTTGTAAAACAATCCTGCATTTTGTGTCCTAACCTTGCACACCATTCACATTTGACCTCATCTTTCTTTGATACTTGAATTAGTTACCATTCCTCTTTTGATTTAAGTTATAATTTTTCTGACTTCTGTCATAACTGCTTTGATTTCTATTTGTTTCATTGTTATTCATATTTCTGGTAGCTGAACAGTTTAAATTATATTTGTGACCATAATCTCTACACTTCTGACAATAAACTTGATTTTTAACTGCGTAGCACTCATCTCTTGTGTGGCCTATTCTTCTACACAATGAACAAGTTAAGTTAACATTTCTAGACCTGCTATCCTCATAATTTCTTGTTATTTGAATTCCTGGCAGGTTCTCTGATGAAGCTCTTTGACCTGCCTCAACCTCATGATCAACCACTCTACATCCCACATAATTTTTACTGAAATTTATACCAAATGTCCTCTGATTTGGTCTCTTATTTTTCCCTCTTTCGATAAGCCCAAATGAACTTATCGCTTCTTCCACTACACTCTCAAATGTTCCTGTTTTAACGCTTAGCATATATATTCTCAGAGTTGAATCCTGCAGACCAACTCTGAAAGTTGTAATAACAGTTTTATTTAACTCACTTAAAAGTGCGGACACACCGTCTTTGTATTCGTTATTTATTATATCTTCTGCTGTTGTTTTTACAGCACTTAACCGTCTTGCATATTTTCGTATTTCTTCACCAGGTTGTTGTAATGTCTTCTGTATTTCCTGCCATACTACATCTAATTCTTTTCTTTCCCAATACGTTTTCTTTAGAAGTATAAATAATTCATAAATATTATTAAATTGTCTTGGTCTTACTAATTTGAAAGCATCTCCATAAAGTCTTAGTTTCACACATTGAATAAATTTTTCTAAATTCGATTCTCCTACGACTTGGAAAGCTAATTCTGTTCCAAGTATAAACTTATACACTTCCTCATGTAGCTCAACGGAGTCTGCTCCTGAAAATAGAGGCACAAGCTCCGATACTATTTTCGCTATCTCGCATATGTTCATTCTGAATTTTTTTTTTTTTTTTTATTATTATTATGAAGCTATTTTCATTATCTTTTCGTTGTCTTTAAAATTTTTCTTTATGTTCTACAACAATTTTTGCCCTATAACATAATTTCTATGAGAATTTAATTTTGTAATCTAATCTCCAAATTTTTATGTTTTACTGGTTTTACACCTTTTTATTTATATTCTGGAGGGTCCGGTCAACTACAAGGAATTGGCTACGGAATCGCAGAATCTTTGGGAAGTTATTCTTATTTATTTATTTGAACACGGGTAACCGAGTTCGAATCACTATCCTTTTTCAAAAGGGACTACCCTTTATTTTTAAAAAGTACTTCCGGCTGCGCCATAATGTTGTGTGGCGTTCTCCGTCGAACCCACACAACTCTGTTGTGTAACGTTATATGTATTACCTGTTACATCATTCTGCGCTGGTTTTTCTGCGCTGGTGGTACCTGAAAGTTTAAAATGAGACTTCACTTCTTGATTGCTTAATTAACTCTCTTCTTTTTATTAATTTTACTCTTATTTATATCACAGATTTGAATCTTAAAATCTACTTGGTCTCAAGATCATTATCTTAACTTCCGTAATGAAACTTGATGACAATTACATAATAGTTACATATATACAATTAACCTAGACATTAACCTAGACATTTTTGCTAAACAACATACAAATATACATACTTCGTATTTTAAATATACAAACAAACATATTACAAATATACATTCTTTGTTTACTTCCGCAATATAATTTATAAGCTATGGTAACAGAAGCTCAGCTCAAGTAGCTAACCCGTGCTTACTTGCTATTTTAAGCTGACCGTTGCACTTTTTAATTGTTGGGTGCTTGACGGTAAAATTAAATTGGCAAGCGTCACATGAATTTATCAGAATTTTGCATTATGTATGTATATAAGGTTCATTTTAATCATTAATACATTAATATTTAATAACTTTTTCGAATAAAGATTTCTTTGAATTTTATATGCAGTTTTTATATGCAGTGTGTTTTTTCTTTTGAATTTTTTGTCTTATAATAATAATTCTCTTAATTTTGTTTTTAATAAAAATATTCCTTAATAGCAATTTGTATCTTATATTTTCCTATTATACATTTATTTTTCTTATTTTTTACACTCTTTTCTATTTATTTGTTGTGTATATTCTCTTAAATTAAGGATTTTTGATTATTACGTGACAAATTTATTGTAGGTTTCCTTCCCCCATATGAAATAAAATTTTTACCTTGAAGGGGTTTAATTTTCTTAAAACTTAAAGTACTTAGATATGAGAAGAGACAGGCATCACTTAACAGTTCATTTCTTAAAATTCCTTGCATGCTTACATACTTTATAAATATTTATTTATTGTCAATTCAAAATAGTTGTGTGCTTTATAAGTTTAAAGTTAGCTATCTAATATTCTCTACTTTATTTATGTGTATCTGTTCGTGGGTCCTAGTAATTTTGATGATTATTTATTTGATTGTCGATAAAGTTGTTCCTCTTCTTGGCATTATTATGATGACTCTGCCGATGTTCTGTCTTTGATGATCATTTGATAACCGTAACTGACAAGTATATGTCACTCCTCTTCTTCTCTATTGAAGTATTTAAACTACTTTTCTTGTGAAGTCTTGAAGTTGAAGTCTTGAAGTTGGTGAAGTCTTGGAGTTACAAAAAAGAGGCTAAATTTCGTTTTTATTTCGTGTTTTGTGTTGTTCATATTTTCGTAAGTTTATATTAAAGTTTGCTTTTAGTTTTGACAAGCTATGTTTGCTAGTGTTGTTAATTGGGAAGTGACTCTATAAATTTTTCAAAAACTTTGGTTTCGTTCTGGTCAAGCGTTTTGTTAGAAAGGTATGAACTAAATGCAGGTATTTCACATTATAGGCGTACTTTCGTGGTTTTCTTAAACCAGAATGCATTTTGTAATAACAAATTATGCATATCCGAATTCATTCTTAAGCGTTGTTCTTGTAAGCATTTTAATCACAAAGAAGTCTTACGACTTGATCGATTTTCTCGCTTAAATGGAGAAAATAAAAAATGTTTGATTCTTGTGTATACAATCCGTCGCTGAAATTTCAAATTTTTAATAACACTATGTAACCCTCAACAATCCACAACCATTTAAGAGCTTGAATATTTTCTTGTTGTTTTTTACTGCTTTCTTATTTGTTTTACTTGAAACTTGTTTTGCTTCATTATTTAGCCTTTCATACTTTTAACTCTTACGTCTAAGGCCTCGACTTCGTCAGAATAGCTCCTTTCTCTTGTATAACGTTGTCCATCAGATCGGTTCGGTTTTATTGCTGCTACCGCCAGAACTAGGACCACGATTATTGACACGAAAAAGTTTCGTGTAATAAATGTGTAGTTACATTTTGATTTTTAGCATTTTCTAATCTTAAATATTGATTTTTATTTTTTCAGTATTATTGAAGTAGATTTCTGAATTATCTTTTCGTTTATCTTAATTTTAATTTAATTTCTTAATTATCTCATTAAGCATTTTAATCTCTTGAATTAAAGCCCTCTATTGACAAATAAGTAATTCGGTATTTTATTTCCTAGTTTTTATAAATATTATTTCTGTTAAGCAGCCGTTTGCGTCGGCAGCGATTGGCCGAAGGCCATGATCTAGCTAAGCCATGACTAGCAAACGGCTGCTGTGATTGGTTGCTTGCTGATTGGCCTGTTGTCGTCGTCGTCGTCGTAGCAGAAATTGTTTTATTAATTTTACCGTGTTAAACTTGCTTAAAATTTGTATAAATAGACAGAGTTTGTTGAAGTAAAATTAAATGTTAAGTGACAGTGATACAAGTAATACTGATTCAAGTAATAATACTCTATATAAATATTCACCAAGCAATAAAACAATTGGTAAGTTTTTAATTGTATAATAGGAACATTTCCTAAAATCCTTCTTTAAGAAAATGAACAGACTCAATTTGGAAGAATCTCACCCCAAAACCTTGGAGTTGGAGTTGTCGGATTCAGAGAGTCCTCATTGTACCGACAACGAAGAAATAACTCCTGGACAGCAAATAAATTTGGAAAAAGAAATTGCGATTATGGACAAGAAGGAAGCAGAAAAAAAAAAACAAAGAAAACGAAGGAGTACTCCTGTGGGTCGTCATCAGAAGAAATCGAAGTACGATTTGGAGATTGTAATGAAACAGGCTCAAGAAGAAACGGAAGGCGACGAACTAATAGCGTTGATTTCAGCACTTTTAATTATTCGGACTCCCAACATTTTAGAAATATTTCAACAAATATTTCAACGAGTTTTGATTCAAGCACTGAAGGAGAAGCAATACGAGGCCAAAAAATATATACAGATGTTAATGGAGATACTATCGTATTGCCAAAAAACGCTACTACAGCAAAAGAGCGCATCCGACACGTATTCTCCGAAGGAATTGGTCGCTGTGGTATTAAACAGCGAGTGGTCCACGATATTTTTGGATCGCCAAATAACATCAGAGACCTTATTTGTCTATTACGTAGACAATTTGCCGGGACCATCCTCATCATCGCGCACCATCAGGAACACATCCACATCATGCATGACTGTGCCTATTCAAACGGATCCTGCCGATGTAGATTTTTCAAAATCTTCGAGCATCAAATCAATCGAAGATTCTCTCGAAGAGTCCTTCCGAGTTGGAAATACACGCTCGAACATTGGCTACATACCGCAATCTATTATGAAAAGGTAAAATTTAAAAGTTATATTCGTTTTAATAAAGTAATAATGAACGTTTTTATTTTTCAGGACGAACGATACTATATGAACCTGGACATCGCCGGGAGAACGTGGGTACCAAGTAGTGAAATTGGATGTGTTCGATTACGGCAGGATCTGCAAGAAGCCAAAGGATCAGTGGTGGAGGGAAGCGAATTATTGTTCAACATTTGTAATCCAATCGCCAGCCGACAAGAAATACATGTTGCTGATGAAACTTCTATTGGCAGTATCGAAGACCATTCAGGAAACGGAGGGCAGCAAAAAAAAGGAAAAGGAGATGAAGTCATCTTTTTCATAAAGCAATACCCAACGGCTCCAATAATTCATATTCTCAATACAAGTGTTTGGCTGACTTCAAAGTTTAAGTTTTACGATACAAATTCAGTTTTAATTAGAAATTGTTTAAAAATTGTTAATAATTATATTAATAATTTAAGTTTTATTGAATTGTATAATCATTTTATGAATTTAGAACCGCAAAATTTAATATTTAACGCTCCATTTGGAAACGTATCAAATTATTATTACAATATTAAAGATTCAGTAATAATATTAGATAAATTATTACACTTTCAATTTAATGATGATAAGATAAAAATAAAAAATTTTTTAACTAATTTGTATAATGTAATTGATAAGGTAGTTCCAAAAAAAATACAATTTTTATATTGTTACCTCCAAATGCAGGAAAAAATTACTTTTTTGATACATTTATTCATTATTGTTTTAATTTTGGTCAAGTAGGAAATTTCAATAGATATTGTTCTTTTCCATTAATGGAATGCGTTGATGAACCAATATTAGAAGCAACAGCAGCAGAAACATTAAAAATGTTATTTGGAGGTGATACAGTTTCAGCCAAAGTTAAATATTTAAATGATGCTGTTATCATGCGAACACCAGTCATTGTTTTATCTAATAATGATGTGTTTCCAAATGATACAGCTTTTAGATCTAGAATGTATACTTACAAATGGAGAAGTTGTAACTTTTTAAAAAATTATGTAAAAAACCATATCCTTTAGCTTGTTATAATTTATTTAAAAAATATGATATAATACAATAAAATTATGAAATATACATTTTTTTCGTTTTCTTTATAATTTCAAATTTTTCTATATTATCATCTTCTTCATCTTCATCTATAATTTTAGAAACAGCTCCAGCAGTGTCATCTGTGATACCGAACAATGTTTGTCCATCTGTATAATACCGGCTTACACTTGTCAAAAAATTACATTCTAATGGCCAACTAACAGCTGATCCTTTACCGAATGCTGAACTAATATTATATTCAATTACAATTGTACATTCTATTTTCCAATAAACACATGAATTTAAATAAGAAATATTACTTTCAGCTGGTTTTAATTGAGGTGTAGCTACTTTTCCAAAATGTAGTTGTGGTTGTGCATTATATCCAAAACCTCCTTTTGATGGATGATAAGTTCCATACGATTCTATTGTACGATTATAAGATTCACTTATATTATTAATATATAATGGTACTGTAGGTGTTTTTCCTAATCCAACATCTCCAGCTACAATTTGTTTACCACTTTTAAAAAATTTTAATGTTGAACTATATGGTTTAGTTTTATTTGTGTACATTTTATTATTACTCCTAGTTTGTGGAACAAAATGTTCTTTTCCTTTTTTAATAATGCCACTTTTTGGTTTATATTCATAATTTGCAATAGGTTGCAAATGTACGTATTCCGATGTAGCAGTTCCACTAATTGTTGTTCCAGTATCAAAAGCTGTTCTTGTTCCTAATGAAGTGACTGTACAAGATACATTTAAAACTTTTGAAGTACTTGGCAACATTTTAAATTCAGCATCACTTAAATAAAATGGTAAAAAATCGACAGGAATTAATGCCAAAGGTGTTGTTGCATGATCAATTCCACTATCTGTTTGTATATTTTCAGTGCTATAGCCATAACTAGTCATAATTCTAGATTTTGAAAAACTTAAAGTATTTGATTTACACGGTTCACTCGGTCTAATCCATGTTATATTTGAAACGGCCGATGCACTAGTGGAATTTCCTCCTCCCGTCGCACCCTGCCTCGCCCCTGTATTCGGTCCACGACCTGAACCACTTTGTGTCTCAATATTCTCTTGCATAACAATATCAGTAGTAGGATTATTAGTAGGAATATTAACAGCAAGTTCAACTTCAGCAATATTTGAATCACCTTTGTCAATTGAGTTTGTATTTTCTTCAACTCTTGGTCGTTTGGCGGCGGGAGGTTCGTAATCGGTTCCGGAGGGTCCAGCTTGTAAGTTATCCCCTTCGTATTTTTCTTTCACGTGGTTATAATAATATCCTCCTACTTTATATTCTTTGTATATTTCTTTACTTACTAATGCGTTTGCTTTGAAATCTATGAAATTTCTATAACCACCTTTATCCGGTGTATCTTTAATGCGATTCCACTCCTGTGCAAAATGTCTTTCTCTTTGTGCGTATATTTCTTGATTTAAAGTTTTTTTGTTTTCACTCATACTTGGGTATGTTACTCCAAATATAGATTCAAATCCATATTTTAAGCTAATTCCAATAATTCCAGCAAGTTCAGCAAGTTCTCCGTTTTTTTTATAGTCGTCTATAAATGATGAAATAGCTTGTCTATCAGCTTCTCTAATGTCTTCTTTTGTTGTTGCTAATTCGTATTCAAGATCATGTGCATAAGCATCAAAGTCAACGTCATCCACTGGTTCGTCGTCTTTATAAATAGTTTTGCCTGGTCCTAAGTAATTATGGCCTGGCCACGTTAACCCGTCTTTGAATATTAACATACTAATATACAAATTTTTAATTCCACTTTTATAAACAATTTTGCTACAATGTTGCAAACGCGTATACTAATATACACACAACGATCGACATAAATATGGCTACTAATATACACACAAGGATCGACATCAATATTGTTTGTATATATAAATTTAATAATTTATTATTTATCACGTTTTAGTAAACATTTTTTAAATATCACACAATTTACAAATTTAACACGGTAAAATTAATAAAACAATTTCTGCTACGACGACGACAACAGGCCAATCAGCAATCAACCAATCACAGCAGCCGTTTGCTAGTCATGGCTTAGCTAGATCATGGCCTTCGGCCGATCGCTGCCGACGCAAACGGCTGCTGTGGTTGGTTGATTGCTGAATTTTTTTTTATAAAAATCAATGAATGCCTTTATAACATTGAATTTATCAACAGGTTAAAACTTAAATACATACCTCATACTTTTCTCGTATTGGTGAACATTTAATCTTGCTTGCCTTATTTTTCATAAGTACTTTGTCTTCAATTTTAAAAGTTTTATTTACTTCGTTTTTCTGTCTTTTATTCACATATTCTTTAATATGTTTTTGCATGCCTTTCCATTTGTATTCCTGCCTTATTCTAAAATATGTTTTTAAAACAAAAGAGCCTTTGCGCTCTCCTTTTGGCAAATCATGAGAATCTTTTAATATTTTTTGAATTGCATTTGGGTCAGTAAGAAATTTTATTTCTTTATTTTGTTTTCCAATACTTTTTTCATTTAATTTTTCTGAATTTTTTTCATTTTTCCTTACTTGTTCCTTGTCTTTTGTTTTTAAACTCGTTTGAAAAACTTCATCTAGATAAACCCTTACTTCCACCGGAATTTTTGTTTTTAACGGAATTTCGATCGACTGTATTGTTTTTGTTTTATTTTTTAACTCCTTTTTGTAGTTAATAGAACTTAACTCGTTTATTTGTTGTAGAGGTAATTTCACTCTAGTCACCATGTGTTTACCATACACTGTTAACGTCTTATTAATAGCATCTATAACTTAATTATTCCACAAACTATCACGACCTAAAATACCATCTGCAGGCAACCCTTGTTCTAGTGCCACTACGTGTAACTTAAAACTTAAGTTCTTTATATTATCGTTTTGGATCTCTACAGACCTCAATGTATCTACAAAACCTCCAAATGCTCCACTCAAATGTTTAATTTCTCTTGTATATTTATTCAAATTTTTCTTTAATGTATTCAGTTTAACTAAACTGGCTTCAGCCCCGGTATCCACAAGTAAAATGAGTCGTCCTTCTATAGAATCCTTACAGGGAATTTCTATGAACACATCATTGACTTTGCGAAAACCAAAACTCCTACCTTGTTTGTTCCTATTTTGAAACGTAAAATTCTTATTGTGTAACGAGTTTGCTAAATCTTTATCTCTTTCCTGAGAACTACTTAATATAGCTTCTTTTCCTACTGTATCTTTACCTGTTGATACTTCCGTCTTTGACTCAGTGGTGAGGATGTTTACTATCTTTTGCGACGTCAAATCATCCTCCACTATTTTTTCTTGCTCTGTTATCCTCAGTTCGTCGATGTTCGAATAAAAATCGTTGAATAAAAAACTAGCTGTATCCTCTGACGTTCTATTAACTGTCGATTTGCTTCCCGTTATTTCATTAGTTTCCAAAACTTTGGTATTGTCTATCGATGAACGATTTTCTGGTATTTTGTTCCCTATTTTCCTTGGTGTACAGATGTTTACAATCTTTTTTGACGTGAAATCATCTGTGACTACCCTACTTGGCCCAGTTTTCCTTATTTTTTTGGGTTCCCTGCTCATTGGCCTTGGCTGGGCCGTCGATAGTTTCCCTGTTTCGAATCGTATTCTCTCTTTGTAAAACAATCCTGCATTTTGTGTCCTAACCTTGCACACCATTCACATTTGACCTCATCTTTCTTTGATACTTGAATCATGTTACCATTCCTCTTTTGATTTAAGTTATAATTTTTCTGACTTCTGTCATAACTGCTTTGATTTCTATTTGTTTCATTGTTATTCATATTTCTGGTAGCTGAACAGTTTAAATTATATTTGTGACCATAATCTCTACACTTCTGACAATAAACTTGATTTTTAACTGCGTAGCACTCATCTCTTGTGTGGCCTATTCTTCTACACAATGAACAAGTTAAGTTAACATTTCTAGACCTGCTATCCTCATAATTTCTTGTTATTTGAATTCCTGGCAGGTTCTCTGATGAAGCTCTTTGACCTGCCTCAACCTCATGATCAACCACTCTACATCCCACATAATTTTTACTGAAATTTATACCAAATGTCCTCTGATTTGGTCTCTTATTTTTCCCTCTTTCGATAAGCCCAAATAAACTTATCGCTTCTTCCACTACACTCTCAAATGTTCCTGTTTTAACGCTTAGCATATATATTCTCAGAGTTGAATCCTGCAGACCAACTCTGAAAGTTGTAATAACAGTTTTATTTAACTCACTTAAAAGTGCGGACACACCGTCTTTGTATTCGTTATTTATTATATCTTCTGCTGTTGTTTTTACAGCACTTAACCGTCTTGCATATTTTCGTATTTCTTCACCAGGTTGTTGTAATGTCTTCTGTATTTACTACATCTAATTCTTTTCTTTCCCAATACGTTTTCTTTAGAAGTATAAATAATTCATAAAGATTATTAAATTGTCTTGGTCTTACTAATTTGAAAGCATCTCCATAAAGTCTTAGTTTCACACATTGAATAAATTTTTCTAAATTCGATTCTCCTACCACTTGGAAAGCTAATTCTGTTCCAAGTATAAACTTATACACTTCCTCATGTAGCTCAACGGAGTCTGCTCCTGAAAATAGAGGCACAAGCTCCGATACTATTTTCGCTATCTCGCATATGTTCATTCTGATTTTTTTTTTTTTTTTTATTATTATTATGAAGCTATTTTCATTATCTTTTCGTTGTCTTTAAAATTTTTCTTTATGTTCTACAACAATTTTTGCCCTATAACATAATTTCTATGAGAATTTAATTTTGTAATCTAATCTCCAAATTTTTATGTTTTACTGGTTTTACACCTTTTTATTTATATTCTGGAGGGTCCGGTCAACTACAAGGAATTGGCTACGGAATCGCAGAATCTTTGGGAAGTTATTCTTATTTATTTATTTGAACACGGGTAACCGAGTTCGAATCACTATCCTTTTTCAAAAGGGACTACCCTTTATTTTTAAAAAGTACTTCCGGCTGCGCCATAATGTTGTGTGGCGTTCTCCGTCGAACCCACACAACTCTGTTGTGTAACGTTATATGTATTACCTGTTACATCATTAAATGTATACTCACCAAATGTTTTTCTGCGCTGGTGGTACCTGAAAGTTTAAAATGAGACTTCACTTCTTGATTGCTTAATTAACTCTCTTCTTTTTATTAATTTTACTCTTATTTATATCACAGATTTGAATCTTAAAATCTACTTGGTCTCAAGATCATTATCTTAACTTCCGTAATGAAACTTGATGACAATTACATAATAGTTACATATATACAAATAACCTAGACATTAACCTAGACATTTTTGCTAAACAACATACAAATATACATACTTCGTATTTTAAATATACAAACAAACATATTACAAATATACATTCTTTGTTTACTTCCGCAATATAATTTATAAGCTATGGTAACAGAAGCTCAGCTCAAGTAGCTAACCCGTGCTTACTTGCTATTTTAAGCTGACCGTTGCACTTTTTAATTGTTGGGTGCTTGACGGTAAAATTAAATTGGCAAGCATTACAAAAACGCTGATCGCTTCATTATTATTGAGGTAGGTCAGTGTTTGACATTTATAATATAAAAACAACTCAACTTCGCTTGTGACGAATGAGTCACAATATTCCTTCCCCCTCTGACAAAGAAAAATTATTCTATTCATTTAGCAATAATTTTTCGTCACATGAATTTATCAGAATTTTGCATTATGTATGTATATTAGGGGTGGGATAGTGATGTATGGAGATCTTTAGTAACCGGATTTTGATACCCAGGAACCCTTAATATCGTTAGGTTTGACAAAAAAATGCTTTTGAAAAAAAAAAATTCGGGGTGGCGAGGGGTTAAGTTGTGCCGCATCGGGGTTAAAGGTTGGTGAGAAGTAGAAAAATTAGACGAACACATCCATAACTACCCAAGTGTTGCCCCTAGAGGGGTTAAATGTTCTACATACCCCTATTCAATTTTCTTCCCCAACATTTTTTGTGAACATACCTACCCCCTATCTCCACCCCCTAAGGGGGCTCCCATACAAAATTCTTTTACAAAAATCTTTTTTAATAAATGGATCCACCGGTCCCAGGGTGCCCATAGATGGGTGAAATGTGAGTGTGACCCCCATTTTTTTTTTTTTGCAACATTTTATCCCAACATACTTACCCTATACTTTCAACCTTTAAGGGGGCTCCTATACAAATATTTGATTTTTGAAAAAAAAATTTTATAAAATCGGCATCCATCGCTCCCAGGGTGCCTTCCAAAAAAACTGAAATGAGATCCCCCTTAATTTTGCATCTCCAAATTTTTCCCGAACATACCTACCCCGTATCTTCACCGTAAACAAGAAACAAGAAATATTGTAATTGTAAAATAGGAATCAAATCAATTTATTTTTTTCATGGGATGAATATTTTTTTTCGATTTTCGGCGACGACTTGTAGCAAAAATATTTTTTCCTCCTCATTTCGGCATAACAAATTATTGTATTCCTCTATCAATCTTACGCCTCTTTCGGCGGCTATTTCATTCGACACCATATCAATAAACACTGGCCAATTCCAAGGTGCAACAATATTGCTTGAGCAAATATTGCAACGAGATCTTTTTAATTTGCCATGCAGACATCATATGTACGAACTGGGCCAGGAGTGCCTATATTGCTCGCTTCAAAGACCAATGGGACAATATTAAATACAAACCGTTCACTCCTGCCATAAATGACGATAAAGTCGCTGCCAAAGTACCAGTTCAAGTCCAAATGGAAATTAAGTCATTTTGCTTGGCTCAGTTGACTGAAAAACATCCCAGAGACGACTACAAGGAATTCCTTGAAATAGTTTTATTATATCTCGGTGAGGGTCGCTCTGATTACCATTTCAGTCCACCAGGACCCATCAGTCATGCTCGATGGATGGCCAAAGGCATATACTGCACAAAAATGTTCTTATTCCGAAAATATTTCGATTTGAGCAAGAAAGAATTGCATGGACTTCGAGATGTTTGCATTTTCATCGTGACACTATATCTTAAAGCTTGGTTTAGGAGCACCAAAGCAATCGAAGCCCCAAATCAAGATTTTGCATTTCTGAACGCGGCTGCTGGTTATGCTTCAATTGACCCGATTGTGTCCCAAAAATTAGTTAAAAGATTCTGTGGACATCTCTGGTACCTCAATGGTGAGGCCGTAGCTCTTGCCCTATTCGATTCAGAGGTCCCTTGCGAAATTAAACGAAAAATGGCGAATGCGATCCGTATATTCGAAAAAGAAAAAGTGGATTACGAGGATGAGTTATCTGACGATGAGATGAACGAATCGTCTAACGAAGAACAGAGAATAGATATCAAGGAAGAAGACGAGGAAGATAAAAGCGAGAATAGTGGCGGCAACGTAAATCAAGTACGTGCTTGTCCAGTAAACGTTGTTGGCTTCAAAGGAGTAAAAAGGATTCAACTGGCATCGAAGAAAGTCAGTCAGGAATTGAAAAAAGATTTGAGCCATTACGTCACACTTGAGACATCTAGATTTTTCGCACGTTTCGGATTTTCAACCGATTTCCTTGCTACCAATCCAGAAACCTGGACTGAGCGCGAAGATTACCAATTAGCTCAAGAAATGTTAAGTAATCTACACGTTGTCAACGACGCCGCCGAAAGAGGCGTAAGATTGATAGAGGAATACAATAATTTGTTATGCCGAAATGAGGAGGAAAAAATATTTTTGCTACAAGTCGTCGCCGAAAATCGAAAAAAAATATCCATCCCATGAAAAAAATAAATTGATTTGATTCCTATTTTACAATTACAATATTTCTTGTTTCTTGTTACGGAAGATACGGGGTAGGTATGTTCGGGAAAAATTTGGAGATGCAAAATTAAGGGGGATCTCATTTCAGTTTTTTTGGAAGGCACCCTGGGAGCGATGGATGCCGATTTTATAAATTTTTTTTTTCAAATATCAAATATTTGTATAGGAGCCCCCTTAAGGGTTGAAAGTATAGGGTAAGTATGTTGGGATAAAATGTTGCAAAGAAAAAAAAAAGGGGTCACACTCACATTTCACCCATCTATGGGCACCCTGGGACCGGTGGATCCATTTATTAAAAAAGATTTTTGTAAAAGCATTTTGTATGGGAGCCCCCTTAGGGGGTGGAGATAGGGGGTAGGTATGTTCACAAAAAATGTTGGGGAAGAAAATTTAATAGGGGTCGGTTCAACATTTTACCCCTCTAGGGAGAACACTTGGGTAGTTATGGATGTGTTCGTCTAATTTTTCTACTTTTCACCAACCTATAACCCCGATGCGGCACAACTTAACCCCTCGTCACCCCCAATTTTTTTTTTCCAAAAGCAACGTTTTGTACAACCTCACAAAATTTAGGGTTCCTGGGTATCAATCTCGAAAATGTTTGCACTATCCCACCCCTAATGTATATAAGGTTCATTTTAATCATTAATACATTAATATTTAATAACTTTTTCGAATAAAGATTTCTTTGAATTTTATATGCAGTTTTTATATGCAGTGTGTTTTTTCTTTTGAATTTTTTGTCTTATAATAATAATTCTCTTAATTTTGTTTTTAATAAAAATATTCCTTAATAGCAATTTGTATCTTATATTTTCCTATTATACATTTATTTTTCTTATTTTTTACACTCTTTTCTATTTATTTGTTGTGTATATTCTCTTAAATTTAGGATTTTTGATTATTACGTGACAAATTTATTGTAGGTTTCCTTCCCCCATATGAAATAAAATTTTTACCTTGAAGGGGTTTAATTTTCTTAAAACTTAAAGTACTTAGATATGAGAAGAGACAGGCATCACTTAACAGTTCATTTCTTAAAATTCCTTGCATGCTTACATACTTTATAAATATTTATTTATTGTCAATTCAAAATAGTTGTGTGCTTTATAAGTTTAAAGTTAGCTATCTAATATTCTCTACTTTATTTATGTGTATCTGTTCGTGGGTCCTAGTAATTTTGATGATTATTTATTTGATTGTCGATAAAGTTGTTCCTCTTCTTGGCATTATTATGATGACTCTGCCGATGTTCTGTCTTTGATGATCATTTGATAACCGTAACTGACAAGTATATGTCACTCCTCTTCTTCTCTATTGAAGTATTTAAACTACTTTTCTTGTGAAGTCTTGAAGTTGAAGTCTTGAAGTTGGTGAAGTCTTGGAGTTACAAAAAAGAGGCTAAATTTCGTTTTTATTTCGTGTTTTGTGTTGTTCATATTTTCGTAAGTTTATATTAAAGTTTGCTTTTAGTTTTGACAAGCTATGTTTGCTAGTGTTGTTAATTGGGAAGTGACTCTATAAATTTTTCAAAAACTTTGGTTTCGTTCTGGTCAAGCGTTTTGTTAGAAAGGTATGAACTAAATGCAGGTATTTCACATTATAGGCGTACTTTCGTGGTTTTCTTAAACCAGAATGCATTTTGTAATAACAAATTATGCATATCCGAATTCATTCTTAAGCGTTGTTCTTGTAAGCATTTTAATCACAAAGAAGTCTTACGACTTGATCGATTTTCTCGCTTAAATGGAGAAAATAAAAAATGTTTGATTCTTGTGTATACAATCCGTCGCTGAAATTTCAAATTTTTAATAACACTATGTAACCCTCAACAATCCACAACCATTTAAGAGCTTGAATATTTTCTTGTTGTTTTTTACTGCTTTCTTATTTGTTTTACTTGAAACTTGTTTTGCTTCATTATTTAGCCTTTCATACTTTTAACTCTTACGTCTAAGGCCTCGACTTCGTCAGAATAGCTCCTTTCTCTTGTATAACGTTGTCCATCAGATCGGTTCGGTTTTATTGCTGCTACCGCCAGAACTAGGACCACGATTATTGACACGGAAAAGTTTCGTGTAATAAATGTGTAGTTACATTTTGATTTTTAGCATTTTCTAATCTTAAATATTGATTTTTATTTTTTCAGTATTATTGAAGTAGATTTCTGAATTATCTTTTCGTTTATCTTAATTTTAATTTAATTTCTTAATTATCTCATTAAGCATTTTAATCTCTTGAATTAAAGCCCTCTATTGACAAATAAGTAATTCGGTATTTTATTTCCTAGTTTTTATAAATATTATTTCTGTTAAGCAGCCGTTTGCGTCGGCAGCGATCGGCCGAAGGCCATGATCTAGCTAAGCCATGACTAGCAAACGGCTGCTGTGATTGGTTGCTTGCTGATTGGCCTGTTGTCGTCGTCGTCGTCGTAACAGAAATTGTTTTATTAATTTTACCGTGTTAAACTTGCTTAAAATTTGTATAAATAGACAGAGTTTGTTGAAGTAAAATTAAATGTTAAGTGACAGTGATACAAGTAATACTGATTCAAGTAATAATACTCTATATAAATATTCACCAAGCAATAAAACAATTGGTAAGTTTTTAATTGTATAATAGGAACATTTCCTAAAATCCTTCTTTAAGAAAATGAACAGACTCAATTTGGAAGAATCTCACCCCAAAACCTTGGAGTTGGAGTTGTCGGATTCAGAGAGTCCTCATTGTACCGACAACGAAGAAATAACTCCTGGACAGCAAATAAATTTGGAAAAAGAAATTGCGATTATGGACAAGAAGGAAGCAGAAAAAAAAAAACAAAGAAAACGAAGGAGTACTCCTGTGGGTCGTCATCAGAAGAAATCGAAGTACGATTTGGAGATTGTAATGAAACAGGCTCAAGAAGAAACGGAAGGCGACGAACTAATAGCGTTGATTTCAGCACTTTTAATTATTTGGACTCCCAACATTTTAGAAATATTTCAACAAATATTTCAACGAGTTTTGATTCAAGCACTGAAGGAGAAGCAATACGAGGCCAAAAAATATATACAGATGTTAATGGAGATACTATCGTATTGCCAAAAAACGCTACTACAGCAAAAGAGCGCATCCGACACGTATTCTCCGAAGGAATTGGTCGCTGTGGTATTAAACAGCGAGTGGTCCACGATATTTTTGGATCGCCAAATAACATCAGAGACCTTAGATTGAATTACGCAAAACTACGTAGACAATTTGCCGGGACCATCCTCATCATCGCGCACCATCAGGAACACATCCACATCATGCATGACTGTGCCTATTCAAACGGATCCTGCCGATGTAGATTTTTCAAAATCTTCGAACATCAAATCAATCGAAGATTCTCTCGAAGAGTCCTTCCGAGTTGAAAATACACGCTCGAACATTGGCTACATACCGCAATCTATTATGAAAAGGTAAAATTTAAAAGTTATATTCGTTTTAATAAAGTAATAATGAACGTTTTTATTTTTCAGGACGAACGATACTATATGTACCTGGACATCGCCGGGAGAACGTGGGTACCAAGTAGTGAAATTGTATGTGTTCGATTACGGCAGGATCTGCAAGAAGCCAAAGGATCAGTGGTGGAGGGAAGCGAATTATTGTTCAACATTTGTAATCCAATCGCCAGCCGACAAGAAATACATGTTGCTGATGAAACTTCTATTGGCAGTATCGAAGACCATTCAGGAAACGGAGGGCAGCAAAAAAAAGGAAAAGGAGATGAAGTCATCTTTTTCATAAAGCAATACCCAACGGCTCCAATAATTCATATTCTCAATACAAGTGTTTGGCTGACTTCAAAGTTTAAGTTTTACGATACAAATTCAGTTTTAATTAGAAATTGTTTAAAAATTGTTAATAATTATATTAATAATTTAAGTTTTATTGAATTGTATAATCATTTTATGAATTTAGAACCGCAAAATTTAATATTTAACGCTCCATTTGGAAACGTATCAAATTATTATTACAATATTAAAGATTCAGTAATAATATTAGATAAATTATTACACTTTCAATTTAATGATGATAAGATAAAAATAAAAAATTTTTTAACTAATTTGTATAATGTAATTGATAAGGTAGTTCCAAAAAAAATACAATTTTTATATTGTTACCTCCAAATGCAGGAAAAAATTACTTTTTTGATACATTTATTCATTATTGTTTTAATTTTGGTCAAGTAGGAAATTTCAATAGATATTGTTCTTTTCCATTAATGGAATGCGTTGATAGACGTATTATATTGTGGAATGAACCAATATTAGAAGCAACAGCAGCAGAAACATTAAAAATGTTATTTGGAGGTGATACAGTTTCAGCCAAAGTTAAATATTTAAATGATGCTGTTATCATGCGAACACCAGTCATTGTTTTATCTAATAATGATGTGTTTCCAAATGATACAGCTTTTAGATCAAGAATGTATACTTACAAATGGAGAAGTTGTAACTTTTTAAAAAATTATGTAAAAAAACCATATCCTTTAGCTTGTTATAATTTATTTAAAAAATATGATATAATACAATAAAATTATGAAATATACATTTTTTTCGTTTTCTTTATAATTTCAAATTTTTCTATATTATCATCTTCTTCATCTTCATCTAGAATTTTAGAAACAGCTCCAGCAGTGTCATCTGTGATACCGAACAATGTTTGTCCATCTGTATAATACCGGCTTACACTTGTCAAAAAATTACATTCTAATGGCCAACTAACAGCTGATCCTTTACTGAATGCTGAACTAATATTATATTCAATTACAATTGTACATTCTATTTTCCAATAAACACATGAATTTAAATAAGAAATATTACTTTCAGCTGGTTTTAATTGAGGTGTAGCTACTTTTCCAACATGTAGTTGTGGTTGTGCATTATATCCAAAACCTCCTTTTGATGGATGATATGTTCCATACGATTCTATAGTACGATTATAAGATTCACTTATATTATTAATATATAATGGTACTGTAGGTGTTTTTCCTAATCCAACATCTCCAGCTACAATTTGTTTACCACTTTTAAAAAATTGTAATGTTGAACTATATGGTTTAGTTTTATTTGTGTATATTTTATTATTACTCCTAGTTTGTGGAACAAAATATTCTTTTCCTTTTTTAATAATGCCACTTTTTGGTTTACATTCATAATTTGCAATAGGTTGCAAATGTACGTATTCCGATGTAGCAGTTCCACTAATTGTTGTTCCAGTATCAAAAGCTGTTCTTGTTCCTAATGGAGTGACTGTACAAGATACATTTAAAACTTTTGAAGTACTTGGCAACATTTTAAATTCAGCATCACTTAAATAAAATGGTAAAAAATCGACAGGAATTAATGCCAAAGGTGTTGTTGCATGATCAATTCCACTATCTGTTTGTATATTTTCAGTGCTATAGCCATAACTAGCCATAATTCTAGATTTTGAAAATCTTAAAGTATTTGATTTACACGGTTCACTCGGTCTAATCCATGTTATATTTGAAACGGCCGATGCACTAGTGGAATTTCCTCCTCCCGTCGCACCCTGCCTCGCCCCTGTATTCGGTCCACGACCTGAACCACTTTGTGTCTCAATATTCTCTTGCATAACAATATCAGTAGTAGGATTATTAGTAGGAATATTAACAGCAAGTTCAACTTCAGCAATATTTGAATCACCTTTGTCAATTGAGTTTGTATTTTCTTCAACTCTTGGTCGTTTGGCGGCGGGAGGTTCGTTATCGGTTCCGGAGGGTCCAGCTTGTAAGTTATCCCTTTCGAATTTTTCTTTCACGTGGTTATAATAATATCCTCCTACTTTACATTCTTTGTATATTTCTTTACTTACTAATGCGTTTGCTTTGAAATCTATGAAATTTCTATAACCACCTTTATCCGGTGTATCTTTAATGCGATTCCACTCCTGTGCAAAATGTCTTTCTCTTTGTGCGTATATTTCTTGAT
This sequence comes from Tetanocera ferruginea, assembly GCA_958299015.1. Lineage (NCBI taxonomy): Eukaryota > Metazoa > Arthropoda > Insecta > Diptera > Sciomyzidae > Tetanocera > Tetanocera ferruginea. Next base: position 87,557,232 of record OY282641.1, on the reverse strand, counting down.
TTAAAGTTTTTTTGTTTTCACTCATACTTGGGTATGTTACTCCAAATATAGATTCAAATCCATATTTTAAGCTAATTCCAATAATTCCAGTAAGTTCAGCAAGTTCTCCGTTTTTTTTATAGTCGTCTATAAATGATGAAATAGCTTGTCTATCAGCTTCTCTAATGTCTTCTTTTGTTGTTGCTAATTCGTATTCAAGATCATGTGCATAAGCATCAAAGTCAACGTCATCCACTGGTTCGTCGTCTTTATAAATAGTTTTGCCTGGTCCTAAGTAATTATGGCCTGGCCACGTTAACCCGTCTTTGAATATTAACATACTAATATACAAATTTTTAATTCCACTTTTATAAACAATTTTGCTACAATGTTGCAAACGCGTATACTAATATACACACAACGATCGACATAAATATGGCTACTAATATACACACAAGGATCGACATCAATATTGTTTGTATATATAAATTTAATAATTTATTATTTATCACGTTTTAGTAAACATTTTTTAAATATCACACAATTTACAAATTTAACACGGTAAAATTAATAAAACAATTTCTGCTACGACGACGACAACAGGCCAATCAGCAATCAACCAATCACAGCAGCCGTTTGCTAGTCATGGCTTAGCTAGATCATGGCCTTCGGCCGATCGCTGCCGACGCAAACGGCTGCTGTGGTTGGTTGATTGCTGAATTTTTTTTTATAAAAATCAATGAATGCCTTTATAACATTGAATTTATCAACAGGTTAAAACTTAAATACATACCTCATACTTTTCTCGTATTGGTGAACATTTAATCTTGCTTGCCTTATTTTTCATAAGTACTTTGTCTTCAATTTTAAAAGTTTTATTTACTTCGTTTTTCTGTCTTTTATTCACATATTCTTTAATATGTTTTTGCATGCCTTTCCATTTGTATTCCTGCCTTATTCTAAAATATGTTTTTAAAACAAAAGAGCCTTTGCGCTCTCCTTTTGGCAAATCATGAGAATCTTTTAATATTTTTTGAATTGCATTTGGGTCAGTAAGAAATTTTATTTCTTTATTTTGTTTTCCAATACTTTTTTCATTTAATTTTTCTGAATTTTTTTCATTTTCCCTTACTTGTTCCTTGTCTTTTGTTTTTAAACTCGTTTGAAAAACTTCATCTAGATAAACCCTTACTTCCACCGGAATTTTTGTTTTTAACGGAATTTCGATCGACTGTATTGTTTTTGTTTTATTTTTTAACTCCTTATTGTAGTTAATAGAACTTAACTCGTTTATTTGTTGTAGAGGTAATTTCACTCTAGTCACCATGTGTTTACCATACACTGTTAACGTCTTATTAATAGCATCTATAACTTAATTATTCCACAAACTATCACGACCTAAAATACCATCTGCAGGCAACCCTTGTTCTAGTGCCACTACGTGTAACTTAAAACTTAAGTTCTTTATATTATCGTTTTGGATCTCTACAGACCTCAATGTATCTACAAAACCTCCAAATGCTCCACTCAAATGTTTAATTTCTCTTGTATATTTATTCAAATTTTTCTTTAATGTATTCAGTTTAACTAAACTGGCTTCAGCCCCGGTATCCACAAGTAAAATGAGTCGTCCTTCTATAGAATCCTTACAGGGAATTTCTATGAACACATCATTGACTTTGCGAAAACCAAAACTCCTACCTTGTTTGTTCCTATTTTGAAACGTAAAATTCTTATTGTGTAACGAGTTTGCTAAATCTTTATCTCTTTCCTGAGAACTACTTAATATAGCTTCTTTTCCTACTGTATCTTTACCTGTTGATACTTCCGTCTTTGACTCAGTGGTGAGGATGTTTACTATCTTTTGCGCAATCGGCTGCTGTGGTTGGTTGATTGCTGAATTTTTTTTATAAAAATCAATGAATGCCTTTATAACATTGAATTTATCAACAGGTTAAAACTTAAATACATACCTCATACTTCTCTCGTATTGGTGAACATTTATTCTTGCTTGCCTTATTTTTCATAAGTACTTTGTCTTCAATTTTAAAAGTTTTATTTACTTCGTTTTTCTGTCTTTTATTCACATATTCTTTAATATGTTTTTGCATGCCTTTCCATTTGTATTCCTGCCTTATTTTAAAATATGTTTTTAAAACAAAAGAGCCTTTGCGCTCTCCTTTTGGCAAATCATGAGAATCTTTTAATATTTTTTGAATTGCATTTGGGTCAGTAAGAAATTTTATTTCTTTATTTTGTTTTCCAATACTTTTTCATTTAATTTTTCTGAATTTTTTTCATTTTCCCTTAAAATCATCCCTTAAAATCATCCCTGTCAAATCATCCTCCACTATTTTTTCTTGCTCTGTTATCCTCAGTTCGTCGATGTTCGAATAAAAATCGTTGAATAAAAAAACTAGCTGTATCCTCTGACGTTCTATTTACTGTCGATTTGCTTCCCGTTATTTCATTAGTTTCCAAAACTTTGGTATTGTCTATCGATGAACGATTTTCTGGTATTTTGTTCCCTATTTTCCTTGGTGTACAGATGTTTACAATCTTTTTTGACGTGAAATCATCTGTGACTACCCTACTTGGCCCAGTTTTCCTTATTTTTTTGGGTTCCCTGCTCATTGGCCTTGGCTGGGCCGTCGATAGTTTCCCTGTTTCGAATCGTATTCTCTCTTTGTAAAACAATCCTGCATTTTGTGTCCTAACCTTGCACACCATTCACATTTGACCTCATCTTTCTTTGATACTTGAATCATGTTACCATTCCTCTTTTGATTTAAGTTATAATTTTTCTGACTTCTGTCATAACTGCTTTGATTTCTATTTGTTTCATTGTTATTCATATTTCTGGTAGCTGAACAGTTTAAATTATATTTGTGACCATAATCTCTACACTTCTGACATTAAACTTGATTTTTAACTGCGTAGCACTCATCTCCTGTGTGTCCTATTCTTCTACACAATGAACAAGTTAAGTTAACATTTCTAGACCTGCTATCCTCATAATTTCTTGTTATTTGAATTTCTGGCAGGTTCTCTGATGAAGAGTAAGCTCTTTGACCTGCCTCAACCTCATGATCAACCACTCTACATCCCACATAATTTTTATGTGGGATGTAGATAAGTTCCCAAATGAACTTATCGCTTCTTCTACTACACTCTCAAATGTTCCTGTTTTAACGCTTAGCATATATATTCTCAGAGTTGAATCCTGCAGACCAAAGTTGTAATAACAGTTTTATTTAACTCACTTAAAAGTGCGGACACACCGTCTTTGTATTCGTTATTTATTATATCTTCTGCTGTTGTTTTTACAGCACTTAACCGTCTTGCATATTTTCGTATTTCTTCACCAGGTTGTTGTAATGTCTTCTGTATTTCCTGCCATACTACATCTAATTCTTTTCTTTCCCAATACGTTTTCTTTAGAAGTATAAATAATTCATAAAGATTATTAAATTGTCTTGGTCTTACTAATTTGAAAGCATCTCCATAAAGTCTTAGTTTCACACATTGAATAAATTTTTCTAAATTCGATTCTCCTACCACTTGGAAAGCTAATTCTGTTCCAAGTATAGACTTATACACTTCCTCATGTAGCTCAACGGAGTCTGCTCCTGAAAATAGAGGCACAAGCTCCGATACTATTTTCGCTATCTCGCATATGTTCATTCTGAATTTTTTTTTTTTTTTTTTTATTATTATTATGAAGCTATTTTCATTATCTTTTCGTTGTCTTTAAAATTTTTCTTTATGTTCTACAACAATTTTTGCCCTATAACATAATTTCTATGAGAATTTAATTTTGTAATCTAATCTCCAAATTTTTATGTTTTACTGGTTTTACACCTTTTTATTTTTATTCTGGAGGGTCCGGTCAACTACAAGGAATTGGCTACGGAATCGCAGAATCTTTGGGAAGTTATTCTTATTTATTTATTTGAACACGGGTAACCGAGTTCGAATCACTATCCTTTTTCAAAAGGGACTACCCTTTATTTTTAAAAAGGACTTCCGGCTGCGCCATAATGTTGTGTGGCGTTCTCCGTCGAACCCACACAACTCTGTTGTGTAACGTTATATGTATTACCTGTTACATCATTAAATGTATACTCACCAAATGTTTTCTGCGCTGGTGGTACCTGAAAGTTTAAAATGAGACTTCACTTCTTGATTGCTTAATTAACTCTCTTCTTTTTATTAATTTTACTCTTATTTATATCACAGATTTGAATCTTAAAATCTACTTGGTCTCAAGATCATTATCTTAACTTCCGTAATGAAACTTGATGACAATTACATAATAGTTACATATATACAATTAACCTAGACATTAACCTAGACATTTTTGCTAAACAACATACAAATATACATACTTTGTATTTTAAATATACAAACAAACATATTACAAATATACATTCTTTGTTTACTTCCGCAATATAATTTATAAGCTATGGTAACAGAAGCTCAGCTCAAGTAGCTAACCCGTGCTTACTTGCTATTTTAAGCTGACCATTGCACTTTTTAATTGTTGGGTGCTTGACGGTAAACTTAAATTGGCAAGCATTACAAAAACGCTGACCGCTTCATTATTATTGAGGTAGGTCAGTGTTTGTAATTTATAATATAAAAACAACTCAACTTCGCTTGTGACAAATGAGTCACAACAGTTGGTCTTGTGAGAAGTGTAGGTTGGCTGACATAAGCTTTTTAAGCAAACGAAGCAAGGTTTCTCGGAAATAAGTAGAGAATTTTCTTCACTTTCAGAAAAATTTTTAAAATATCAAACTCTATTCAATGAATTTATATATATTAATGAGTCAATTCCTTCACCAAAGCGAAAAAAGAAACATATGACCTTTCGAAGCAAATAGAAAACTGACTCGACACCAACACAACCTTCTATCGAACAAGACAACGTTGACGACATGGACACGGATGCTCCTCCTCCTATTCTTTCTTCTTCGGCAAATTTGTCTATGTCTGCTCCTTTTCCATTATCAGCTCCACCTCTCGCTTTGCCAGAAATATCGTATGCACAAGCTGCTTCTCTTGCTCCTACTGTTGCCGATGTCCAACAAATTGCAACTACTTCTGACATTTCTGTTCCTAAACCTTTGATTGCTATTCCTCCAACTAAATCAATTTTTGTTTCGCGCTTAGAATCTGATACAACAGAAAATGATATCGATTTTTTCATTAAATCAAAGTTGAAATGTTCATCGACTCTTTCTATTTCTATTAATAAATTCAAATACGTTAAAGCACGTCCGACTACTTCCTTTAGATTGACAGTTCCAGAAAATTTATTTAATACTATTGTTGATGTAAGTTTCTGGCCGCGAAATACAACTGTACGCGAATTCGAATTCAAAAATAATCCGCGATTAGTAAATGTAGTACCTCGCCCGCGAAATAGACCGCAATCTCACCCAAAAAACGATTAACAAATTGCAAGTCTTAATTAGAACTTGTGTACCGAAACGTAAGAGGTCTTAATTCCAAACTCTCTGAAATGTTCATTTACAGTTTTGATTTCGAATATAAGATTATAATTTTCACGGAGACTTGGCTTCGCTCTAATATTCTAAATTCTGAAATAATGTGTAAAAATTATCAAATTTTCCATAAAGACCGTTATAATAAGATCGGTGGTGGTGTTCTGATAGCTGTTCATATCTCGTTTGCATCTGATGAATTAACAATTCTCGACACCAGTGATCTGGAGTTTATCGAGCAAGGTCATAATATGCTAAAAAAATAATGATGTTCTTATTGTGTTGGACGATTTTAACCTACCCTTTGTGTCTTGGAATTCGACAGATGATTCTTCATTTATTACACCTGTTTCCACTAGTAATTGGATAAATAATTTTTTAGATAAGTTATCTGACCTGTGTCTTCAACAAGTCAATAATACTTTTAATAAAAACCATAGAACGCTGGACCTTGTGTTTTTAGATAGATGCAAAACTGTGTATCTCAATCGTTCAAACCCTGTATCTTTTCCGGAAGATGAACATCATCCAACTCTTGAAATTACAGTATTACTTGCTCACGAAAATGAAAATAAACTTACACCTGATAAGCGAAATACAAAATATATAATTTCAAAAGAACAGACTATGTTAAACTCAACGCCTTACTCTCGCAGACTGACTGGTCACCGATTCTATCTATTAAACCACCGTATTCATATTATGACGTCGAAACCTCAGTACAGTTTTTTAATGATACTTTGCAAAGGTGCTTCTTATTGTGCGTCCCGACAAAGCAAAATAATTCTAAACCTTTAAGTCCACCCTGGCTAACAAGTGAACTAAAGTCACTAAAAAATTTAAAAAATCGCTTATTTAAAAAATATAAAAAATCTGGTTCTAATATAGACTTTGCTTGTTATTCATCTTGTCGTTGCAGATACCAGCTATTAAATAAACAGTGTTATTCTGCTTATATAGTCAACATCAAATCTCAATTAAATGATAATCCGAAACTCTTCTATACTTTTGTTAATTCAAAACGTAAGGCTTCCAACTTTCCACCCCTTATGAGATTCAATCAAGAGGAATCGTCTTGTGACAATGTTATTTCAAACATGTTTGCAAGCTTCTTCAAATCAACTTACTCCAATATACCATTTAATATGTGTTCTGAGCATCCTTATTTACCTCCAGTTAACTTTTTTGAAACTCCAGTAAAAGACTCAATTATTGTTATGCATTACCTTCGTCAAGTTAAATGCTCTTTTTCGACTGGCCCTGATGAAATTCCGAGTTGCATTCTAAAGGAATGTGCTAGCAACCTGTGTGCTCCTCTAACAAACATATTTAATATATCCTTGCAAAGTGGACATTTTCCCATTATATGGAAAGATTCATATATTATACCCCTTCATAAATCTGGCTCCAAAATAGATGTCACTTACTACCGAGGCATCGCCAAATTAAGCGAAATCCCTAAATTATTTGAGAAAATCATAACTGAACAACTAACCCACTTCGTATCTTCTTCCATTTCTGTCACTCAACATGGTTTTTTAAAGGTTAAATCAACTTCAACAAACCTTTTGGAGTTTACAACTCGTGTAATAAAAGGTTTTACTTTGGGAAAACAGACTGACGTTATTTATACGGACTTTAGCAAAGCTTTTGACAGCGTCAATCATAATCTTCTATTGAATAAACTTAAGCTAATTGGGTTTCCTGTAAAATTGCTAAATTGGATAGAATCTTATTTATCGCGACGTTTTCAAAAAGTTTTATATAAAAATTCTCTTTCACAAAATATAATGGTTACATCTGGTGTTTCGCAAGGAAGTCATTTTGGACCGGTTTTATTCTTACTATTTATTAATGACCTTCCCTCGGCAATTAAACATTGTGACGTCTTAATGTATGCTGACGATGTGAAACTTTTTCTTACCTACAAGTCACTCGACGAACAACACCTTTTACAATCTGATTTAAACAGACTAGTGGATTGGTGTAACTTCAACCTATTAAACCTTAACTTAAAAAAATGCAAATCAATGACCTTCTCACGTAGAACTGTTCACAGCACAAATTACACTATAAATAACATCCACTTAGAAATTGTAAATAGTTTTGTTGATCTTGGTGTAATTATGGATCCAAAACTTCGCTTCAATCTCCACGTAAATTTGGCTGTAAATAAGGCAAGAGGTGTTCTTGGTTTCATTAAAAGATGGGCGAAAGAATTCAATGATGCCTTCACTACTAAATCTATATATATAAAAATGAATCGTGGTTTGTTCGGCTGCTTAAAACTTGAAAACGGCTGGGCCAAAATGAATACTTCCTTTTGCGGGTTTGTTGGTAATTGTCACGCAAAGGCTTAGGAAAAAAAAAATATTCGAAAAGTTTTCAACAGGTGGCGCTGTATACACACATTTCGTTTTTCTGTTCAATTTGAACGTTACTTTAACCGCACATCTACTTTAAAACGATTGAACTTCATCATGAAACAACATGTTCGATGCGAGATGTATTCAGTTGAGTGGCAGAAAAGAGGTTTGCCGTAGGAACACTATCTTCTTCGGATGGTGGACAATATAACACAAAACCAGGACCAGTTCAGTGCAATCGATTAAGTATGTATGCAAATACGTCACACAGTAAAAATTATGAGGATAAATTTTATACTATTTGCTATAAATATAAATCCATACCAAAAATGTTATAAAATTTATACCATAAAATCTTATAAACCAAATTTATACAAAATTGATATAGATTTTATCCGAAAAGTGTATAAAATCTTTTTACACATTTTATAAAAAAAAGTATAAAATCTTTGAAAACCACATTTAATGTTTTATGGCACATATATGGCACATACATTGAATGTGTGTTACATTGAAAGTCATAAATCAGGAATAATTTCTAGATTTCAATTGATAGATTTCATGTTTTATCTGCTTTTTTTTATATTTTCAAAAACAAATTGACAGGAAAAATAGAGTAAAAATTGTACTCAGAAATTTGCATGTTCGATCATGTTGGTAGAGCTTCCAATTCAAGCGCAATATTTTTGTCTTAAGACACAAATATTGCGCTTGAATTGGAAGCTCTACCAACATGATTAACATGCAAATTTCTGAGTACAGTTTTTTACTGTTTTCCTGTCAAATTGTTTTTGAAAATATAAAAAAACAATATATCATGAAATATATCAATTGCAATCTAAATATTATTCCTGATTTATGACTTTAAATGTAACACATATTAACATATTTCATGTATGTTTACATATTTCACACAAATTTGTATACAATATTGCTATAAAAAGTAACCAAATGTGGTTTAAAAAGATTTTATACTTTTGCTTATACAAATGTATGCCAACCTGGTGTAAACACATTTTATACACTTTTCGGATAAAATCTATACCAACTTTGTATAAATTTGGTTTATACGATGTTATGGTATAAATTTTATAACATATTTGGAATTAATTTATATTTATACCAAATAGTATAAAATTTATCCTCATATTTTTTACTGTGCATATTTATTGAGTAAAATTTACTTTAATATTCCACTTCGTCCTAGAAGATCTTTTGAGTTACTTTTTATGAACTTTTGTAGAACAAATTATTTGCAAAATGAACCATTAAGAAGCGCTTGCGGAGACTTTAATTCTGTTTCAAATGTTATATCTTTAAATGAATCCATGTAATCAATAAAACATAAAATATTAGATTATCTGCAGTACCGACAGTGATTCTGATCATCATCTTCCAATGGCACATAATTCTCACCTGGTTATGGATATACATAATACAACATATACATCTGAATGGACCTGACCTGAACCTGTTTTGGACCTCCTAAATTAATATAATCGAACATGCTTGGTGAATGTAAAAGCATTTTTTTCGGTTGTGCTGTGCTGGTTGTATCTTTTGGACTTTGTCCTACAACCAGCGAGAACGATTTGTATGACATATAATAATACGACAGGCCAATGAGACCTAGTTGACTTAGTGCCAGCGTTCGCAACCATTTCTTTGTTTCTAAAGAAATTGGTGTGGTAAATATGACCTTGTTTGTCGAAATACCACCTTGCTGTGAACGATATGTATTATGTTTATGGTTATACTTATCAGTGTGGCGTACTGGCCCTGTTTGTCTTGATAGCTCCCACCGTTCTAGGCCGACACCATGATGCTTTACATACACAACCATGTTTGCCTTGGCTTCACAATGTTAATATGTATAATTTTGAAACATAATTTTAAATTACGTCAATGTTAAAATATCATTATATTTCAGTTATTATGCTATTATATTCTAAATTGTTATACATAATTATAATAAATTGTTTTGTAAATGGCTACATTTTAAAAGCTATAAAGCCTCAAAGGCTTAGCTTATAATAAATAAATAAATATAAATATAAATAAATAAATAAACCACATTTGGTTACTTTTTATAGCAATATTGTATAAAAATATGTGGTACACATGTAAACATACATTAAATATGTTAATATATGTTACATTTAAAGCTATAAATCAGAAATAACATTTAGATTTCAATTGATAGATTTAATGATATATTGTTTTTTTATATTTTCAAAATAATTTGACAGGAAAAATAAAGAGAAAAAATTGTACTCAGAAATTTGCATGTTTAATCATGTTGGCAGAGCTTCCAATTCAAGCGCAATATTTGTGTCTTAATCTGTGTGTACAAAAAAAAAATACAACGGAACTATTTGTGCATAACATGATTACTGACTGAAGAACAAACGCAAACTGATTGCCTGCTAGCATCGCCGAAGTTCGGTAGCTTCGAAAACTCGACTTGTACGTAAAGCCGAGTGGCTCCGTGAGGTTTTCGTGTGTATAACTGGAATAAATATGTGATTTTTATAAATTCATGTTATAAAATTAACCCTCAATATAACGTCCACATTGATGCAATAGAATCGGTTCAAAAACAGTTTTTACTTTTTGCTTAACGTCATCATCGTTGGAACCCAGATATTATTCTTCCTTCGTATGAAACCCGCCTTAAGCAAATTTTACTGCCTTCCTTGAGAAGCAGAAGAATGGTGCTTAGTGTCACCTTCCTATATAAATTACTTTGTGGTGATATTGACTCCCAATATATTCTCTCATCTCGTAACTCTAACATCCCAAGAAGAGGATCTAGACATTTTGTGCTTTTTAAGTTGAGTGGCATGTGACCGTGGCATGCAGGTTAAGTGTGTGGCTTAGCATGCTCGAGAGCCTGGGTTCGATCCCTAGCCGTGGCGAAAAGATTTTTTCAATAAAAAATTTTTCTGATGGGTCACCACCTCTCTGCAGGTAATGGCAAACCTCAGAGAGTAAATAATGCCTTGTAAAGCTTCCTGAGAACATGAACTTTAGCCGTTCGGAGTCGGCATAAAACATGTAGGTCCAGTTCTCGGTCAATTGTGTGCAAACATTTAATAACACACACAACACAATCGATCCTTGGAAGCTCGGTCAAAGTCCTTTCAAGGGCTGAAATGGCCAATTTTTGTTGTTTGTTGTTTGTTGTTTGACCCTTTACGATGTATGTGTAGTGATTTCAACAATAGCTACAGCTTAATTAATTTTTGTGATTCGGTGGATGCCTTAAAACGGAAAATGATTTTACATTTAAATAATTAATACATTTTAAAATTTCGTTTCAAACATTAACGCGGTTAATAGTATTGTTATATTCTGTTAAAATGTTGGCTGAAGTAATTCCATATATTCGAGACCGTTTAAGTTGTTTTTCCATTATAATATTGCGTTTGATGAAGAAAACACCATCGAATATGATATGTATGCTTAAACTTGTTTTGTTTTTAATCAAAAATTGTATATTTTGCTTATTCACTTGACTTATTAGTTACTTGGTTTGGTGCGCAAGAGTAGATCTCTTTTCCATGCAAGTTTATGCCTGCGTTGGCCCAAATACATATCCAGTTAATAACATTAGCACGGTGTTCCAAAATTGACCCATATTGACTATATACATAGTGACCCGTATAAATATCAGACCTAGGACTAATGCATTAAATGAGGTAATGCATTAACCATAATTTTATCATTAAAACAAATCAATGATAATGGAACTTTATTTCATTACCATTAACTTTTCTAATTTTAATGCATTGTTTTTTACATTAAATTATTTTCTCATCAAAATAATGCATTAATTTTCCATTAGCATTAAATTGTATGGCAAATAATGCATTGATTTTACATTATCATTAAAACGCATTGTAAATAATGCATTATTATTGCATTACCATTAACAACCTATCAAACCAATTTTGATGAAAGGTATTTTAACTAATACAAATCTGCTATGGAGGTGACAGGTGGGTCATTGGAACTTTAATGGATGACTGGTACATTTGGACAAAAATGGATGATTCTATGGCCAATTGGATGCAATGGGATTATCTCAGGTCATAGGCGGTTCGTTGGAACTGTTTTGGGTTCCATGGAATTTTTATGGGTTCCATGGAACATTTGGACAAAAATGGATGGTTCTATGGCCAATCGGATGAAATGGGATTATCTGAGGTCACAGACGGGTCATTGGCACTTTTATGGGTTCAATGGAACATTTGGACCAAAATGGATGATTCTATGGCCAATCGGATGAAATGGGATTATCTGATGTCACAGACGGGTCATTGGTACTTTTATGGTTTCAATGGAACATTTGGACCAAAATGGATGATTCTATGGCCAATCGGATGAAATGGGATTATCTGAGGTCACAGACGGGTCATTGGCACTTTTATGGGTTCAATGGAACATTGGGACCAAAATGGATGATTCTATGGCCAATCGGATGAAATGGGATTATCTGAGGTCACAGACGGGTCATTGGCACTTTTATGGGTTCAATGGAACATTTGGACCAAAATGGATGGTTCTATGGCCAATCGGATGAAATGGGATTATCTGAGGTCACAGACGGGTCATTGGCACTTTTATGGGTTCAATGGAACATTTGGACCAAAATGGATGATTCTATGGCCAATCGGATGAAATGGGATTATCTGAGGTCACAGACGGGTCATTGGTGCTTTTATGGTTTCAATGGAACATTTGGACCAAAATGGATGATTCTATGGCCAATCGGATGAAATGGGATTATCTGAGGTCACAGACGGGTCATTGGCACTTTTATGGGTTCAATGGAACATTGGGACCAAAATGGATGATTCTATGGCCAATCGGATGAAATGGGATTATCTGAGGCCACAGATGGGTCATTGGAACTTTTATGGGTTCCATGAAGCATTTGGACAAAATTGGATGATTCTATTGAGTAGTGTGGTTTTTTTAATACATAGGTAAAACTAAAAGTTTTAAGGGACATAGTCACCGGAAGGAAATAGAGGTAGAAATCTTTAGAGTCAGCAAATCTACCACTGAAGGAAGCGAGTGGGAATTAAATCAATGGAAAATAAAACATGGAAAAATCAAAAAAAAAATGTTCTTATCTTCTTTGACAGTGTGGCCGACCGGAAACCGTGGACAAATAAAAACAGGAACGGACATTCCCTCCAAGATAAGTCGATCATAAATTTTTTCATCTTCATATACATACATATATGTACATTAGACTGGGTCAGATTTGTATGGAATATGCTAAAGTATTTGGGATTTTGCGTGCCCCCGGATTTATAAACGATGGTTGCGAATGAATGCATCCACTTGTAGAGATGAGAATGGTGATCTGGTTACAGATACGCAGTGCGCATTGAAATTATGGAGACAGCATTTTTCCAATCTGCTTGCAGGCGACGATACCAACAATTCCGCCCTTGGAGAATGCAGTCTGACACCACCAATCGACTATGATGGAGTGGAAATTCCACCACTTAGCCATGACGAGGTTAAAGTTGCTATCCAGCGACTCAAAAACAACAAAACCGCAGATGCTGACGGCCTGGCTGCTGAATTGTTTAAAACCGGCGGCGGTGAATTGATAAGGTGCATGCATCAACTCATCAGCAAAATATGGCTAGCGGAAAGCATGCCCGACGATTGGAATCTCAGTGTGCTTTTTACTATACTTAAGTAAGGAGACCCGACAATCTGCGCCAACTACCGAGGTATCAGTCTTATTTCCATCGCATACAAGGTTCTTTCGATCGTATTGTGTGAAAGATTGAAGCCGCATACCAAAACACTGATTGGACCTTATCAGTGTGGCTTTCGTCCTGGCAAGTCCACCATAGACCAGATTTTTACACTACGCCAAATCCTGGAGAAAACCCACGAAAACCAAATCGACACCCATCATCTCTTTGTTGATTACAAAGCTGCGTTCGATAGCCCGATTCGGGATTGCCTGTACGCAACAATGTCTGAGTGCGGTATACCTGCAAAGTTGATAAGGCTCTGCAAGATGACGTTGAGCAATACATGCAGCTCCGTCAAGGTAGGAAATGACCTCTCCAAAACCTTTAATACCGAACGAGGTTTCAGACAAGGCGACCCGCTATCATGCGATCTCTTCAATATCATCATGGAGGGGATCCTACGAAAGGCAGGTGTACATCGAAATGGTACCATTTTCTTCAAAGGTGTCCAGCTCCTTGCGTATGCTGATGATATCGATATCATCGGCCGAACCAAGAGAGATGTAACCGCTGCTTTCGCCGCTATCGAAAAGGAATCAGCCAAAGTGGGTTTGACGGTGAACGAGGGCAAAACAAAGCATATGCTGTCTGCAAATAGGGAAGTGCGGCGTCTAGCCTCCCATGTTACAGCAGGCAAATATAACTTTGAAGTTGTCAAGGAGTTTGCATACCTTGGCACCGCCGTAAACAGCAACAACAATGTCAGCCTGGAGATAAAGCGAAGAACAACAATTGCTAATAGGTGCTTCTACGGGCTAAGTAAGCAATTAGGTTCCAGAGCCCTCTCTCGATCGACAAAACTAACACTCTACAAGACGCTCATCATAACTTTGCTTCCCTCTGGCGCTGAGGCATGGGTGGTATTGCAAACAGAGGCAGCCGCTCTTGGGGTGTTCGAGAGGAAAGTTCTTCGCAAAATCTTTGGTCCTGTTCGAGTTGGCGACGACTATCGCATTCGAATGAACCACGAACTGTACGAGCTCTACGACGACATTGACATAGTCCAGCGTATAACAATTCAGCGACTACGTTGGCTGGGTCATGTCTTTCGTATGGATGAAGAAGCTCCAGCGAAAAAGGTGTTTGAGGCGAAAGCCGAGGGTCGACGACGAAGAGGAAGACGATGCCTCCGATGGATTGACCAGGCCGAAGAAGCCCTTACCGTGCTTGGTGAAAGAGATTGGAGACAGCGCGTGCGAAGCAGAGACGCCTGGCGAGAACTGATGAAGTCGGTCGTAACCCGTTAACGGGTTGTCATGGCCACCTAAGTAAGTAAGTAGGTTGCGAATGAAATAATTTGAGCTATTAAAAGTTCCAGAATTTTCGAAACCGGCCCGCTTCTGCTAAAAAAACCGGTTTTTTTGCGATTTTGTACAAGACTTTTTTTTTTATAAGACAACTGATCACTTTTCTTGTTTATGTTGATTGTACCTGCAATTCGAAAGCGATCTAATCTCTAGCAAGGGTGAAACAACGTTTTTTACTGTGCTTCTTTCAAAAATCACTTATAAAAATAAATTTAACTTTTCCAAAAATGGTAAAATTTTTATGTTTGCCTTAAGTTAATGTCTTAACAAAATGGCTTTCAGTAGTGCATAAAAAAGTTTTGAAAAAATCATCAGGATCACCACAAGGGGCAAGCATGAAAAAAAATTGTATGAAAAAAATTGTAAATTTCAGCTTTGAGCGAGTTTGGCGGCACCGGACTAAATTATTCGGTGATTCCAATTTCAGAATCAGATTTCTCACCAAATTTTACATCAAAATACATCAGTTTTGTAACTTGTTTCGCAAATGTCAATTGCATAAGTTTATTTTCAGAAAGGTCTCATAAAAAATCGCAAAAAAACGGTTTTTTGAGCAGAACCGGGGCGGTTTCGACAGTTCTTGAAATTTGAATAGCTCAAATTAGTTCATTCGCAACCATAGTTTATAATCCAAAATACTTTAACATTTGACCCAGTCTAATATACATACACATACTTTAAAAAAGCGCGAAGCTCTGAAGCTGCTGTAAAAAAATTCAAATAGAACTAGAACAGTTTATAGCGGAAATTAAATTTAAAAAACAGGCGTCCCCAAAATAATACCCATCGGGTGCCGGTTTATATAAAGAACAAGTACATCTAACGGAAGCCAACCAAGGCGGCCATCTTAGATTTGATGCGTCAAAGTTTTGTTTTGAGTTACCGAATTATATAGAGTTTATATATCTATTTTTTTTATTAATTGGTATTAATATTATTATGATTTTCAATTTAAGTTGAAATTTCTTAGTGATTTGCGGTAAATTTTGTTCCAAAAAGTTCAATCAAGCCATTTTTTTCTCTTAGCGTTAAATTGTGTTCTTGTATTAAATTCCCTTAAGCGAGCTCCTTTAAGCCTAGTACTATGCTCGATTGAGTGAAATTTCACTGGCAACAGCCATTTATTTGTTGCGTGAAAATTTTGACAGGTATATTGTTGCGAACGAACAGCTGATGATCAGGTTACAAATTTCGACAAGATATAAATAAACAGCCACAATTTATTAGAGGAAAAGCAGAAAATCATTTAAGTTCTTTAATTTTCATATTTGTGATAATATAAATACAAAATAAATATTTATACAAGCAGAACAAGTCATTAGTTTATGGCAGTCTTTATGCTTTATGGCAGTCTTTATGCTTTATGGCAGTCTTTATGCTTTATGGCAGTCTGCAAGCTGCGAAGTTTTGCGACCTCCAACACCGCGGAAAGGTGCATCCGTATTTACAATTTCCAACAACTGCAATTATTAATTGGAAAACTTTAGAAATAGTACAAAAATATAATTTTAATAAGTAACATTGTTCTTTTGCTTGCACTTTTTCTTAAATGAAATGGCAATTGTCACTTTTAACGGCAAAATAAATGGTCAGTTCAATTAAATTGCCGTGAAAACAATTTTGCTAGATGCATGTTGCGGATTATAGTACTAGATTTTCAGCAGCGAAGCATAGTACAGCTTTGACGAAAAAGTTGTAAAATGTTCACGGTTGTTTCACAGCTGTCATTTTTTGTATGGAGATTTGAGTGGAATTTCACGTGAAGCCGAACAGAGGACAATGCCTTAGGCAGGGAAGGCGAAGAGAAGTGTTTTTAGTGTGAAAATTATTTATGTATTTTTTGTTTGGCTGCAATTTTAGTTTAATGAGTCCAACATGATTTTGTTCTTTGTTGTTCAAATAAATTTTTACAATAATTCGAAGTTTTGTTGGTTCTAGTTAAAAGTATTTTAGGTGCTAAGTCATTCCAGCGAATATGACGCATTTTATTATTATAATATTGTAAAAGTATTAAGTAATAATAGTATACTAATGATTTAATAGTATTAAGTAGTATCGATTACTACTCGGCATCCCTGCACCTATTAAGTTGTTATGTCTTCTTTGAGTTGTTCTCTGTTTGTTCATTATGTTGTTTAATGTATATTAGAGTGGGTCGAAAAAAAAAGTTTGAAAAAACCACCCCCTATTTTAAAGTTGACCTCAAGAGGATTCCAAAAACAAAAAAAAAAATTTTTTTGGACCATCGGAAAGACAGCCAAAATGGTCTTTTTCGCATACGTTAAGCATTACATATCAGATCTTAAAAAATTAAATGTCGTTAAAAAGGGCTTTACGAGCACTACAATGTCTTCTTTTTTTTTTTTTTTTTGGAATCGCCAAAGGAGTGAGAAATCTCATAAATACGTATAGCCCATACTATACGCATGCACGACTTACATTCTACAACAGTCCGGATTAACCGGAAAGATAGAATGCACCTACGTACTAAAAAACACACCCAGTTGGCGAAGTATGAATTTCCACTAAGCACATAACTGGCTTTTCAGCGGAACTTAAAAATTTTATACAAAAACACGAATTTATTAAGAATATTTGAATTTAAAAAAGTAAACAACATCAAATAAGTAGTAAACTTTACATAAAACTCTAAAACAAAGAGACCAAAGTAACTATAAATAATATGAATATTAGTAAGTTTGCGGCAACTATCCAACCCAAGATCCTACGTGGAAAAGAGAGTAAACTCTTAAACACCAAACCAATTCCAATTATAACAGAGATATATACGTGTAAATATGTACAAACATATAAGTTAAGGAACAAAATATTTAATTATAATTGCATTTCATTATTTGCATTGCAAGCAAATAAGTCTTTTCTTTTGGGTTATTTTTAACCATTCTAGATTGCACAATATTTTTCATACTTACTTACTTACTTCATAATTCTCAGAAATAAGTCTTTTTCTTTTGGGTTATTTTTAACAATTCTAGATTGCACAATATTTTTCATACTTACTTCATAATTTTCAGAATCATGTTGCAACAAACTTGCAATCGTTGTTTTATTTATTCAAACAATAACATAAATTGCTGACACATTAATTACATGTTTTTCTTTTTGGCTAAATAATAATTGCATACAGAAAAACATAAGCGTGTGCCAGAAGTGCTGACAATGCGTTTGGCGCGATGGTTCGCTAAGCTTTGCATGTGTTAGTGACACACGTAAAGCTTACCTTACCTTAGCTTAGCTAAGCTTAGCTTAGCTTAGTTCAGCTACCGAGTCTTCAGTCTTCATCGAAGTGCAACTTGGGTTGGTTTTCCCTACTTTATAATAGAACTACTTCATAATCAACTACTTTATAATAGAGCTACTTTATAATCAAACTACTTACCTTTAGAACCAAATAAATAAAACACAGATGAAATAAATAATGATTGTTTTTCTATTAAAATTGGTATGCTGAAGTGAGTAAAATATAATAAAAAACTAACAAATAACAAAAAAACCTAATTGGCGCCCGAGCAAAAGTGATAAGAAAAACTGTAAAAAAGAGTGCCACTGAAAATAAAAAGCACAGAAAAAAATACCACTAACTTTAATGTGCAGAAAGTGCAGTCAAAGAAAAAGTGCTATAAAAAAACTGTTGCAGAATTAAAATAAAACAAAGTGCCACTGAAAAAAATAGTGCAGAAAAAAATACCACTAACTTTACTGTGCAGGAAAAAAAGTGCAGTTAAAGAAAAAGTGATATCAAAAACTGTTGCAGAAAAGTAAATCACCCAAAGCACCACTCTTAACTCAAGGTTGTTGCA
Organism: Tetanocera ferruginea; assembly: GCA_958299015.1. Classification (NCBI taxonomy): domain Eukaryota; kingdom Metazoa; phylum Arthropoda; class Insecta; order Diptera; family Sciomyzidae; genus Tetanocera; species Tetanocera ferruginea. Next base: position 87,538,463 of record OY282641.1, on the reverse strand, counting down.
ATGAAACAATAAAAACAGACACCAGCAACGGTTTCATCGCAATTTTGGTACACAAGCACTTGAGCTATTATCGACCACTACCCAGCACAGCAGCCGGTATCCCAGGCAGACCATTAGTAGCGACCATCATTAAACAAGGAAGGAAGCAAAAAGGACAAACATGCGGGGATCGAAGTTGAAGATGAGGACTCACCTAGTTTTGTAAGTTAAAATTACCTGTAATGAAATGAAATAAAAGTAAAATTAGAATAAAGTAAAAAGTAAAGTTAAGAATATAAAGTCTATTCTAAATTTTGTGAAAAAATTCAAAAGAATAAAATCAAATTAGAAATTTGAAGGATAGAATTTTATTATTGTGAAAAAAATATCTGTAGCTAGAATAAAATAAATAAACTTCCTAATAAGCAAACATAAAATATTTTATGGAAAAATTATTATAAAATAAGAAATAAATAAAATTTCAAATTAACAAAATTCTAACACTGCGAATCTGAACTCCAGACCCTCCAGTGTATAACAAAAAATTGAACATAAAATAAATACAGAAACAACGGAATAAAAAATACAAACTTAAAAAAAAAAAAAAAATATAAAAATTGAAATTGAACTGTAAGTTGTAGCTCTAGAAGCCGGACCTTATCAGTTATAAATAAAATTAATCTATAAAATAAAAAAAAAACATTACACTTCATAAAAAAGGGTCACTCTTCTCCCTTTAAAAAAAAAAAAAAAAAAAAAAAAAAAAAAAAAAAAAAAAAAAACACAAATATTAATCGAAAAAAACATTGGAAATTCTAATTAGGGTTACACGCAAAAAATTTTTTTTTTCTCATATAAAATTTTATCAACACTAAAAAAAATTCAATATGGCCAACGAGAATAATTTGATCAGGCCACCAGTGTTAGGTAACCAAACCCAACAACCATCCAATCCCAATCCCACTCAAATCCACCCGTCACCCGAACTAGCGGAATTAATAAAAAACATGGTCATTAACGTAGTTCAGACTGAATGTGCCACCATTGTACAGAATTTAATTAGACCAAACCCAGAAACTATAACGGATCAAACCATAGACTACAGATACAGAGACGAATTATCAGAAATAGACAAAATACCTGATGTGGTCAGATCCTTGAGAGAATTTAATGGCAACCCAACAGAATTTGGAAGTTGGAGGAAAAGTGTGGACAGAATTCTGAAGATCTACGAAGACCAAATAGGCAGACCAAAATATTTTGGTATATTAAACGTGATCAGAAATAAAATTGTAGGAAAAGCGGACCAAATACTTGAATCATATAATACCCCCTTAAATTGGAAAGCAATTTCCAAATGCCTCACTACCCATTATGCCGACAAAAGAGACCTAAGTACGCTGGAATACCAGATGACGTGCTTAATACAAGGTAGACAATCAGTACAGAATTTCTATTCGCAGGTATATTCTCATTTATCTTTAATTTTGAATAAGATATCATGCACAGAAATGAGCCAAGAATCTATGGAAATGTTATCACAAACATATAGGGAAAAAGCATTAGATACGTTTGTAAGAGGACTTTCAGGAGACCTTGCCAGACTGCTTGGAATGAAAGAACCTTCAGATTTACCAGAAGCTCTCCATTTATGCTTAAAATTGGAGAATCAGAACTTTAGGGCAACACACGCATACAAATATCAGGGTCAAAACCAAAGATCAGAAAAACCACGTTGGTTACCACCTCCATTGCCACCAAGGCAACAATTCAGACAGCAGCATCAACAATTTTCCCCACAGAATTTCTCAAATTCTCCGCAAAAACAACAATTTCACCCACAATTGGCTTATGTGCCACGAGCACAACAAGTATTCACGCAAAATGCACCGCAACAATTTGCTCAATGGCCAAACCAGTCGTTTAATAGGACTTACAATAATCAATATCACAATCCACCCGGAAGACCATTAGCACCGAAACCGCCACAAAGACCAGAGCCGATGGACATTGACCCAAGTATTAGAACCAACGCCGTAAACTACGCAAACAGACCAAATTTTAAATACGCCGGCAAAAGACACGAACAAGGAAATCTTACAAATCCACCAGTTAAGATGCAAAGAAATTTTCACATGACTACCAGCCAAGAAGAAAGTCAAGATTATTCTTTAGGAAAAAACGATCCTTCCAGTTATAACGGACAGATTGCTTCTGAAAATTTTGACTACCAAAACAACCCTCAATATGAATCTGACAGTTATGAAGCACTTGACTTCACGGACATACATTTTTTAGACTAAAAAACTCTTCGCTGCCTTATTTCGAGTGTAGAACGAAGAGTGGAGACATCTTGAAAATTTTAGTAGACACAGGATCCAACAAAAACTACCTACAGCCACAGCTCGCCAAAAAAATTATCAAAAACGACGACATTTTTTTTGCAAATTCAGTAGGTGGACAAATAAAAATTACACACCACACTTACGTTAACCTGTTTAATCTGCCTCATATAAATTTAAAATTCTTTCTTCTTCCATCTCTTGTGTCATTTCATGCTATACTAGGAAATGATAGTCTTAAAGAGCTATCCGCCATCATTGATACAAAATACAACCTTATGACAATCAATAACTCAATTAAAATTCGACTCAGACAATTAACCTCTCAGGACGTAAACCATATTGATATACGAAACAGCCACATGAACGAAGCACAAAAACAAGCAATGAACACATTAGTTCACCAACATTTAGACCTTTTCTCCGATCCAAACGAAAAGTTAACTTATACCACAAAAGTAGTCGCCACCATTAGAACAAGCTCTGACACACCAGTATACACGAAATACTATCCCTACCCAATGTCATTAAAGGAAGAGGTAGAAAGCCAAATACAAAAATTGTTGGATGACGGAATTATCAGACCATCACGCTCTCCATACAATTCGCCGGTATGGATAGTTCCCAAAAAACAAGACGCATCGAACGAAAAAAAATATAGACTGGTAATTGACTACAGAAAACTGAACGCAATTACAATAGCCGACCGTTACCCAATCCCCGACATCAATGAAGTTTTAGCTCAATTAGGAAAAAATAGTATCTTTTCAGTAATAGACTTGAAAAGCGGTTTTCACCAAATTCCATTAAAGGAATCTGATGTAGAGAAAACTGCCTTTTCGGTAAAAAATGGCAAATACGAATTCACACGGTTGCCATTTGGATTAAAAAACGCGCCTGGAATTTTCCAACGTGCCTTAGATGATATTCTAAGAAAACACATTGGCCGAATCTGTTATGTCTACATAGATGACATCATCGTATTCAGCCAAGACGAAAGAAATCATGCCAAAGACATTCATGAAATTTTCAGAACACTACAAGAAGCCAATATGAAAGTTCAAATAGACAAATGCGAATTTTTCAAAAAACAAATAGAATTTTTAGGATTTTTAGTCTCTTCAGACGGTATAAAAACCAACCCTACTAAAGTGCAGGCAATAGTTGACTTTCCCTACCCTAAAACGCTTAAGGACTTGAGAGCTTTCATTGGTCTCTCAGGATATTATAGACGCTTCATAAAAGACTACGCTAAAATAGCTAAACCTCTAACTAATCTCTTAAGAGGAGAGGACGGAAGAGTCTCAAAAAATCAATCCAAAAAAACTCTCATCCAGTTAAACGACATGGCAAAAGACGCATTCAACAAAATCAAAAACGTACTTGTTTCAGAGGAAGTGATTCTTACCTACCCCAATTTTCAAAAAGAATTCCATTTGACAACAGACGCTTCGAAACACGCAATTGGTGCAGTTTTAGAACAGGATGGAAAACCCATTACATTCATTTCCAGGACACTAAGTAAGACAGAGGAACACTACGCAGTTAATGAGAAGGAAATGCTCGCTATAATATGGGCATTGAAATCTCTCAGAAATTACCTTTACGGTACCGCAAAAATTAAAATATTTACCGACCACCAACCCCTAACATACGCACTCAGTAATAAAAATGACAATTCGAAATTAAAAAGATGGAAAGATATTTTGGAAGAATACGACCACGAATTGAAATACAAACCAGGACGCACTAATATTGTAGCTGACACACTCTCAAGACCTCCAGAAGTAAATTCTCTTACTATAGCAACTCATTCAGACGAAAGTTCAGGACATAACCTAGTACCAGCGACAGAAGCCCCGATTAATGTTTTTAAAAACCAGATATGGCTCTTAATAGGACAAGAAGATAATTACGAATTTATAATTCCCTTTCCAACTTATCATAGGCACAAAATAATCAGACACCACTATTCAATGGACGACTTGACACAAATTCTGAAACGATACTTAAATCCTTCTGTTATAAACGGACTATTTACATCCGAAGAAATAATGGGACAAATTCAAAAACTCTATCCCTTGCACTTCAATACATTTAAAATTAGATTCACACAAACACAGGTCAAAGATTTAGAAACAGACGTACAACAAGAACAACAAATTATCCTTGAGCATAGAAGAGCCCATAGAAACGCAAAAGAAAACAAAGAACAGATTATTCAAAAATTCTATTTCCCTAAAATGTTTGCCAAAATTAAGAAAATTGTCAAACAATGCAGAATTTGCGCCGAAAACAAATACGACAGACATCCAAACAAACCAATAATACAACCAACCCCAATTCCCGAATATCCAGGTCAAATCCTCCACATTGACATTTATATAGCTGAAAAGAAATTAGTATTGACAGCAATAGATAAATATTCAAAATACGCACAAGCGCGAGTAATAAAATCTAGATCAACAGAAGACATACGAGAACCACTCAGACAGCTACTTTTTACTTTCGGTATACCTGAGACAATTATTATAGACAATGAGAAATCACTTAACTCACACTCAATAACATTTATGATTGAAGACCAATTGAGAATTAAAATTTATAAGACACCACCACACACAAGTAAAGCAAATGGACAGGTGGAGCGATTCCACTCTACACTTTCCGAGATTTTAAGATGCCTCAAAACAGAAGACATAGACAGAACATTTGAAGAATTATTAGACAGATCAGTTTATGAATACAATTTTTCTGTTCACTCGACAACAGGGCAAAAACCACTTGAAGCTTTTTTTGGACGAAAAGTTTATATAAATCCAGAACAATATGAAATAGCCAGACGAAATAATATACAGAGATTAAAAGACAAACAGGAAAAAGACCTTAAATTCCATAACAAAGATAGAACCAATCCCAAAGACTACACGCCAGGACAAACTATCTATGTAAAAATCAACAAAAGATACGGAACTAAACTGTCAGCCAGATACAAGAAAGAAATAGTGAAAGAAAACAGATCTTCAACAATTATAACAGAAACAGGGAGGGTAATTCACAAGAGTTTAATCAAAAATTAAGAATCATATTTATCTTTCTTACATAAATAAAATAAATATATCACACATACCAAATATAATTTACTGACATATTTTCTAGACTAATTGCAACGGCAATATTGACAACAGCAAACGTTCAAATACTAGATTACTCGGCTTCGCAACTAATAACTGTGGACGCCGGACCAACGAAGTTACAAACTGGGACTTTTAGAATTGTACACATCATCGAATTGAGGAACTACGACAATACCATAGACAACTTACAAACAATAACCGGACGCATGAAAAATCATCCTTTACAACCCATACTAGTAACACTACTCAATCAAACAAAAACTCATCTAAATAGAATAAAAATAAACAGACAAATTTACAAAAGATCACTAGACTTTATAGGATCAGCATGGAAATGGATCGCAGGGAATCCAGACCATGGTGATTATAACATATTAGTAGAAAAAATAAATAACATACTGCAAAATAATGACAGGCAAGTAATAATAAATAAATTAACTGATGAAAAAATTAACGAAATCATTAATAATGCAAATAAAATAACTAAGCTTATTCAGGAAGATAAAGATATAGAGAACGACTTAATCATGCAAACTAAATATGAATTAGAAACAATTAAGGAAGAGCTCATTAATATTGCCTATGCCATACACTGGGCAAAATCAAATATCATAAATTCGTATATTTTATCCGACAAAGAAATGGAAATCACAAAAAACTTCCTGGAAAATGAAAACATACCTTTCATTAATTTAGACGAAGCTCTAGAGTTCGCGGAAATAAAAATAGCATCCAGTGTTGAATCTCTAATTTATATTATAAACTTGCCTACAACAGAAAAAGAAGATTGTAGAGCTTTAGATATAAGAGCAGTAAAGAAAAATAAATTAATAAATAAAATAGAATATGAAACAATATTATTATGTAAAAACAAAATATATGGAAAAAAAAGTAAGTGTAAAACATACAATAATATGACAATTTGTCCAAGAAAAGTAGTAAATGATATTACAAATGGCACGTGCATAGCACATCTGCTAAAAAGTATAATCGATGATTGTGTTAAGATAAATAATGAACACATTAAATCAATTGAAGAAATCTCAAATGATGTAATATTTTTAAATGATTTTCATGGTTTTATAAAATTTAATAATCAAAATGTCAAACTTAATGGATCATATTTAATAAAGCACCATAATACAAGCATTGAAATAGATAATAAGATATTTATGTCAAGAGAAATAACAGAAAGAAACCCATTACCTGCAATACTGCAACCAATGGCAAATAACAGTAAAATAGAAGAAATATTATCGTTAGATTACATTAAACAGTTTCAGACTAATGAAACTAAAGACATAAAATTATTAAAAATTAAAAATGATATATATTTTTCTACCAATATAATAATGGTAGTCATTATTGTATTAATTATTATACTTACATTAATAAAAATAAAAAGAAAATTTGTAAAATTAGAGAAAACTAACCAAACCACAAATGAAGTAAGGATACAAGATTTGCCAAAATTATTCATTACAACTCCATCGAACGAGGACGCTCGAATTTGAGGGCGGAGGAGTTAAGGAACAAAATATTTAATTATAATTGCATTTCATTATTTGCATTGCAAGCAAATAAGTCTTTTCTTTTGGGTTATTTTTAACCATTCTAGATTGCACAATATTTTTCATACTTACTTACTTACTTCATAATTCTCAGAAATAAGTCTTTTTCTTTTGGGTTATTTTTAACAATTCTAGATTGCACAATATTTTTCATACTTACTTCATAATTTTCAGAATCATGTTGCAACAAACTTGCAATCGTTGTTTTATTTATTCAAACAATAACATAAATTGCTGACACATTAATTACATGTTTTTCTTTTTGGCTAAATAATAATTGCATACAGAAAAACATAAGCGTGTGCCAGAAGTGCTGACAATGCGTTTGGCGCGATGGTTCGCTAAGCTTTGCATGTGTTAGTGACACACGTAAAGCTTACCTTACCTTAGCTTAGCTAAGCTTAGCTTAGCTTAGTTCAGCTACCGAGTCTTCAGTCTTCATCGAAGTGCAACTTGGGTTGGTTTTCCCTACTTTATAATAGAACTACTTCATAATCAACTACTTTATAATAGAGCTACTTTATAATCAAACTACTTACCTTTAGAACCAAATAAATAAAACACAGATGAAATAAATAATGATTGTTTTTCTATTAAAATTGGTATGCTGAAGTGAGTAAAATATAATAAAAAACTAACAAATAACAAAAAAACCTAATTTATATGTATATATATATACGGGTCACTATGTAATTTTGGAACACCGTGCTAATGTTATTAGTTGGATATGTATTTGGGCCAACGCAGGCATAAACTTGCATGGAAAAGAGATAAACTCTTGCGCACCAAACTAAGTAACTAATAAGTCAACTGAATAAGAAAAATTTTAAAATTTTTTGATTAAAAACAAACAAGTTAAAGCATACATATCGTATTCGATGGTGTTTACTTCATCAAACGCAATATTATAAAGGAAAAACAACTGAAACGATCTCGAATATATGGAATAACTTCAGCCAACATTTTAACAGAATATAACAATATTATTAACCGAGGTAATGTTTGAAACAAAATTCTAAAATGTATCAATTATTTAAATGTAAAATCATTTTCCGTTTCAAGGCATCCACCGACTCACAAAAATTAATTAAGCTGTAGCTATTATTGAAATCACTACACATACATCGTAAAGGGTCATGAAGGGCAAAATTTGAAGTGCACTGGCTCAACTTAAAAAGCACAAAATGTCTAGATCCTCTTCTTGGGATGTTAAAGTTAAGAGATGAGAGAATATATTGGGAGTCAATTTCACCACAAAGTAATTTATATAGGAAGGTGACATTAAGCACCGTCCTTCTGCTTCTCAGGGAAGGTAGTAAAATTTGCTTAAGGCGGGTTTCATACGAAGGAAGAATAATATCTGGGTTCCAACGATGATGACGTAAAGCAAAAAGTAAAAACTGTTTTTGAACCGATTCTATTGCATCAATGTGGACGTTATATTGAGGGTTCCATACTACGGAAGCATATTCAAGAATAGGCCTTACGAGAGATATATACAGTAATTTAGTAGTGAAGGCATCATTGAATTCTTTCGCCCATCTTTTAATGAAACCAAGGACACCTCTAGCCTTATTTACAGCCAAATTAACGTGGAGATTGAAGCGAAGTTTTGGATCCATAATTACACCAAGATCAACAAAACTATGAACAATTTCTAAGTGGATGTTATTTATAGTGTAATTTGTACTATGAGCAGTTCTACGTGAGAAGGTCATTGATTTGCATTTTTTTAAGTTAAGGTTTAATAGGTTGAAGTTGCACCAATCCACTAGTCTGTTTAAATCAGATTGTAAAAGGTGTTGTTCGTCGAGTGACTTGTAGGTAAGAAAAAGTTTCACATCGTCAGCATACATTAAGACGTCACAATGTTTAATTGCCGAGGGAAGGTCATTAATAAATAGTAAGAATAAAACCGGTCCAAGATGACTTCCTTGCGGAACACCAGATGTAACCATTATATTTTGTGAAAGAGAATTTTTATATAAAACTTTTTGAAAACGTCGCGATAAATAAGATTCTATCCAATTTAGCAATTTTACAGGAAACCCAATTAGCTTAAGTTTATTCAATAGAAGATTATGATTGACACTGTCAAAAGCTTTGCTAAAGTCCGTATAAATAACGTCAGTCTGTTTTCCCAAAGTAAAACCTTTTATTACACGAGTTGTAAACTCCAAAAGGTTTGTTGAAGTTGATTTACCCTTTAAAAAACCATGCTGAGTGACAGAAATGGAAGATGAAACGAAGTGGGTTAGTTGTTCAGTTATGATTTTCTCAAATAATTTAGGGATTTCGCTTAATTTGGCGATGCCTCGGTAGTAAGTGACATCAATTTTGGAGCCAGATTTATGAAGGGGTATAATATATGAATCTTTCCATATAATGGGAAAATGACCACTTTGCAGGGATATATTAAATATGTTTGATAGAGGAGCACACAGGTTGCTAGCACATTCCTTTAGAATGCAACTCGGAATTTCATCAGGGCCAGTCGAAAAAGAGCATTTAACTTGACGAAGGTTATGCATAACAATAATTGAGTCTATTACTGGAGTTTCAAAAGAGCTAACTGGAGGTAAATAAGGATGCTCAGAACACATATTAAATGGTATGTTGGAGTAAGTTGATTTGAAGAAGCTTGCAAACATGTTAGAAATAACATTGTCACAAGACGATTCCTCTTGATTGAATCTCATAAGGGGTGGAAAGTTGGAAGCCTTACGTTTTGAATTAACAAAAGTATAGAAGAGTTTCGGATTATCATTAAATTGAGATTTGATGTTGGCTATATAAGCAGTATAACACTGTTTATTTAATAGCTGGTATCTGCAACGACAAGATGAATAACAAGCAAAGTCAGTATTAGAACCAGATTTTTTATATTTTTTAAATAAACGATTTTTTAAATTTTTTAGTGACTTAAGTTCACTTGTTAGCCAGGGTGGACTTAAGGGTTTAGAATTAATTTGCTTTGTTGGGACGCACAATAAGAAGCACCTTTGCAAAGTATGATTAAAAAACTGTACCGAGGTTTCGACGTCATAATATGAATACGGTGGTTTAATAGATAGAATCGGTGACCAGTCAGTCTGCGAGAGTAAGGTGTTGAGTTTAACATAGTCTGTACTTTTGAAATTATATATTTTTGTATTTCGCTTATCAGGTGTAAGTTTATTTTCATTTTCATGAGCAAGTAAAACTGTTATTTCAAGAGTTGGATGATGATGTTCATCTTCCGGAAATGATACAGGGTTTGATCGATTGAGATATACAGTAGTGCATCTATCTACAAACACAAGGTCCAGCGTTCTATGGTTTTTATTAAAAGTATTATTGACTTGTTGAAGACACAGGTCAGATAACTTATCTAAAAAATCATTTATCCAATTACTAGTGGAAACAGGTGTAAGAAATGAAGAGTCATCTGTCGAATTCCAAGACACAAAGGGTAGGTTAAAATCGCCCAACACAATAAGAACATCATTATTTTTTAACATATTATGAACTTGCTCGATGGCGTTTATATGTCTTAAGTAAATTGATATGTCACAATTTGGAGGAATGTAAGAACAGGTAAGATAAGCAATGCAGTTATTTAATTTAACTGAAACACAAATAAACTCCAGTTCACTAGTGTCGAGAATTGTTAATTCATCAGATGCAAACGAGATATGAACAGCTATCAGAACACCACCACCGATCTTATTATAACGGTCTTTACGGAAAATTTGATAATTTTTACACATTATTTCAGAATTAAGAATATTAGAGCGAAGCCAAGTCTCCGTGAAAATTAAAATGTTATATTCGAAATCAAAACTGTTAATGAACATTGCAGAAAGTTTGGAATTAAGACCCCTTACGTTTTGATACACAAGTTCTAATTTAGACTTACGATTTGTTAATCGTTTTTTGGATGAGATTGCGGGCTATTTCGCGGGCGAGGCAAGTGTACAACATTTACTAATCGCGGATTATTTTTGAATTCAAATTCGCGTACGATTGTATTTCGTGGCCAGAAACTTACATCAACAATAGTATTAAATAAATTTTCTGGAACTGTCAATCTAAAGGAAGTAGTCAGACGTGCGTTTACATATTTGAATTTATGAATAGAAATAGAAAGAGTCGATGAACATTTCAACTTTGATTTAATGAAAAAATCTATATCATTATCTGTTGTATCAGATGCTAAGCGCGAAGCAAAGATTGATTTAGTTGGAGGAATAGCAATCAAAGGTTTAGGATCAGAAATGTCAGAAGTAATTGCAATTTGTTGGACATCAGCAACAGTAGGAGCCAGAGAAGCAGCTTGTGCATACGTTATTTCGGGCAAAGCGAGAGGTGGGCAAAGCGAGAGGTGGAGCTGATAATTCTTAGGACATTTTTATTTTTGAGGTCATATTCAACTAGTAAGCCCCATTAGCCCGATTGCAAAATTGAGACAGAGTAACCAGTATGACAAATTAATATCATTTTTTTCCGAATTTAATACGGTAAGTGTTGCTTTCTGATAGATTCCGTTAGATACGGTGTATTTCACAACTTTTTTCTCTCACCGATACCGGTAGTCCAGCTAGCTTTGCGCAACGTTCCGCAGTTCCGATTAATCTCGTCAATGAAAACGCTATATTTTCCGGTTATTAAGGAATAGGCAATTTTAAATCAATTGGAATCGAGCGTGTGTTATATATTTTTGTTATTCCAGATGAACTTCTATCAATTCCGTTCTTATTGGGAAGAGATTTTATGAAACTATTTAATATAAAACTAAGTATTCCGATCTCCAAAAACACAATTTAATTAAAAATGCCAATGAAGACGTCAATAAAAATGGATTAAATGAAACTTTACTTCATTGCGAGTTTGATCCGTTTGACACTAAGATTTCGAAAGCTAAACATTCCGATTCGGCCATGAACCAAGCTATAGTTGAAGCAAAACAGTGTTACTCCGAACACGAAACCCGGTTAGATGGTAGTGGTAGTGATCACGAACACAATTTTGTACCTGATATACTTGCAAAAGAGCCTCATTCTGATAGTGAAATCAATTTCTGAAGCCGATTAAATTAATCTGAGATAAATAAATTAATCCAAATTATTCAAGGTAAATATTTTGATTTCAGTCACATTCCGGCAGTAGAGGAAAACTACGAAATTAATCACCAAGCGAAAAACTGTTCGCCCGAAAATTTTAAGACCTATTGTGAGTTTCACACGAATCACAGTTCACTTTAAATCAGCTGTGCAGTTTCGAACATACTATTGTGAACTGTTTGCACAGAATTATGACGTTGCTGTTCTTTTAGTATGCAATTTTTCTGGGCGTATATACGATCCTGTGCTCGGTTTATTTTTTGAGATTTGAACTTCCGCATTATGCTTTTAAGTTATATGTACAACTTCGTTTATTTTATTGCACACCTCTTCTTGTATTTGCAGTTCTCTTAACGCGACTTCTTTGGTAGACATTTTGACAGGTGCTTTTTTAACATTTTTGACTGATGGATTTTATTGCATGGAGCAATATCACAAGGGGCAGCGTGGGCTGAAGCATGGCTTAAGTCTGAAGCTTCCTGTATAGGATTCGCTTTTCTGACTTTACATTCCTGTGTTTAGTTGGCTGATTCTGAGTCTTTCCGAAGAGAAGCAGAAAATGAAACTGGCACTTCCTCTGCAACATCAAACAAGTGTTCCTCGTTGATGGATCCAAATATTTCGTCAATTGCTTCTTTCAGTCCTATAAGCTGAAATATGGCTTTCTCTGAAGGTGACAATTTGTGCGTTCGATTGGGACCACCCCCGTTCCTCTTTCGTACTTTTTGTTTTGCTTTTCGTCGGACGTATCTTTTCTGCTTATTCTAAGACTACAAATTCAAAGTTTATTTTTAAAGAAGCATACACATTAAGCCGGATCGATTTTGTATGGAGAAAAAAAAGTCATCCGGACACCGACTCAAAAGTTAGAGGGACTCTTAAAAACTATTTCTGCATCATTTTTTTTTTGGATCGGAGAAATCCCCATGGAGCGGTTTTGGTTCTCCTGAACCCTTTTTTTGGCCAAAAAATCAAGTTTTTTGCCTATAACTTTTTTTTTCTTCAGAATGCATACCCAAGATAAGCAAAAAAGTAAAGATGATAGTATACAAATATTGGCTGAAAAAAATGTTGAAATTTGTTGTCCTTTCTCCGATCCAAAAAAAAAATTATGCAGAAATAGATTTTAAGAGTCCCTCTTACTTTTGAGTCGGTGTCCGGCGAAATCTAAATTTTGATCTGGCTTAATACACAAAGCAGAAATCCACACCTCCTTCCAATCGTCTTTAACTGGTGTCCAGCACTGTTCAATTCAAAACTGAGTTGCTTCCAAAATAGCGCCACTCTATCAATATTTTCCTGCAAGAAACCTTGTATAATATCGGGCCACTCCTGCATTTTGCTGAGAAGAATTTTGCTTTGCACTACGGTTATTGTTTTGCTTCTAACATTAAGACAAAATAAAAGAATTTTCATTTTTTTTTTGCAAAAATAAAAGGTGCTTACATATTTCTTGAATCTTTTCCACTAGAAAAATAAAAGTGAAAAAATATATATGTAAAGGCTAAACATTCCGATATAAATCACAGTTTCCGATAGGCGGATTTTTTTCGAACATACGAAATTTTCTGTGTGAAACTCATAATAAGCGAAAAGAACAACTGATTATTTTCGGGCGAAAAATACATTCCGGCGGAACTCACGATAGGGATGAATATCAGGCTTACTTCTGATACTCCTATAAGTTTTACACCCAGGCGACTATCTTATCGCGACAAATTAGAAGTAGATAAAATTATTCAGAAACTCGTTGATGAAGGGAAAATAAGACCTAGTAATTCTCCGTATGCCTCACCAATCGTTTTGGTTAAAAAGAAATCAGGTGAGACTCGAAAATGTGTAGACTATCGTGCTCTTAATAAAATAACGGAAGGAGACAACTACCCCTTACCACTTATTGATGATTGTCTCGAACGTATGGAAGGGAAAAAATATTTTAGTTCTTTGGATCTTAAAACCGGATTCCATCAAATTAGTGTTGCCGAAAATTCAATCAAGTTCACCGCTTTTGTCACACCCATGGGCCAGTATGAATAAATACGAATGCCATTTGGTTTAAAAAATGCTCCCGCGGTATTTCAACGATTTATAAACCATGTTCTTAGACCAGCGATGGGCACACACATACTATCACATTCTTTGATTGTGTGTAAAGCAGAGAAAAATGAAGATAAATTTTAAGTATTTTCTCGCTATATTTTAAAAAATTGCGCAATAAGATGTTATTTCAATAAATGCTGAAAAGCAACTGACTTGATTTGCTGCCAAAATAAAAACAAAGCAAAAACCGAATGCAGACGATCGTAAGCCACACGAAGTAACTTATACTGTTCATGTGTCGACGTCGCGCAAGCAGCATTTTGCTTCCAATCCCATGGGATAGGAAATTTAATTTGTGCCCTTCTCTGTCTTAGACCATTTCTTGACGAGGGTATAGTTGTGGTTTATATGGACGACATTACAATTATGAGTGACACCATTGAAAAACACTTCGAAGACTTGAGCCGCATTTTGGAGCGTTTGTCCCAATTTCGTTTAGAATTAAACTTGAAAAATTACAATTTTGCTATTCCGAAATAGAATTCCTTGGTTATTGAGTGGGGAAGAATGGTATCAGACCTAGCGATAAACACCTTAAATCAATAATGCACTTTCCGGCTCCGACCAATACACGTGAAGTGCAGCGATGCTTAGGACTATTCTCGTATTTCCATCGGTTCATTCAGTCATTTTCAAGAATTTCTAAACCATTACTAGATTTAGCAAAGAAAGATTGTGTCTTCATATTTGATGACGATTGCCAAAGTGCATTTAAGCTGTTGAAAACTAAACTTCTAGAGACATCACTGCTATCCATTTACCACCCAATGAAAGAAACCTAGCTACATTGTGACGCTAGCTCAGTCGGTTTTGGTAGCGTGTTATAACAAAAACAGGAAGATAGTCAATTTCACCCTGTGGCTTATTTTTCAAAACGAACGACCCAAGCTGAATCAAGATACCATAGTTTTGAATTGGAAACACTCCATAATTTATTCGTTACGACGATTCCGAACTTACTAAGAAGTAATTCCATTCCGCATTGTCTCCAACTGTTATTCACTTATATTAACGTTAACGCAATTGACCGAGAACTGGACCTACATGTTTTATGCCGACTCCGAACGGCTAAAGTTCATGGTCTCAAGAAGTTTTACATGGCATTATTTACTCTCTGAGGTTTGCCATTGTCTGCAGAATGGTGGTGACCGATCAGAACAATTTTTTATTGAAAAAACTTTTCGCCGCGGCTGGGGATCGAACCCGGGCTCCGTGCATGCTAAGCCACACACTTAACCTGAATGCCACGGTCACTGCGCGACAACAGATATTGTAAAATTAAGGGACCTTTTAGAAATTAGTGAAGTTAAGAATTTTTTTGGACGACAGGCTGGTATATCGGAAAACCAAAGAGAACAGATTCTTATTATATGTTCCGAAAGAAATGGAAACAACTATTATTCAAAATATCTATGACAAATTAGGTCATTTAGCTGTTACGAAGTGTGTTGAACAGCTTTTGCTCCAGTTTTGGGTCCAAGACATGAAAATTAAAATAGAAAAGTTCATACGAAATTGCCTAAAGTGTCTTTTATATTCAAATGCTCCTCACTCAGATAATAGCAATCTTTACAATATTCTGAAGAAACCCGTTCTATTCGATACGATCCATCTCGACCATTTCCGTCTATTGTCTCTAAACGAAAACATATTTTAACTATTATTGACGGTTTCACAAAATATGTTAAACTGTATCCGACAAATACTACAAGCACCAAAGAGGTATGCACTGCACTAGACAGATCTTTCGATTATTACAGTCGTCCCAGACGTCTCGTCAGTGACCGTGGCACGTGTTTCACATCCCTGGAATTCAGTTCTTACTTAAAGGATAAAAACATAGAGCACTTTAAGGTTGCAGTGGCTATACCTCGGGCTAACGGCCAAGTGGAAAGAATTAATCGAGTCTTAAAAGCAATGCTTGCAAAAATCACAGAGCCAATACAACATTCTGATTGGGCGCGAATACTTTCCGAAACTGAATACGCCATAAACAATTCTGTTCATTCAAGTACTAAACAGACATCAAGCCATCTGCTTTTTGGCGTTCCTCAGCGCGGACGAAAAATCGACTTACTTATTGAACATCTAGATGATAAGATCTCTAATGGTTCCGAAAGGTGCCTAGACAAATTACGATCAGAAGCAGTAGATGCCATAAAAATAATTCAACAGAGAAACGCTAGGTATCAGTACGAAAAGCATAAACCTCCCCCTGAATTTGAAGAAGGCGAGTTTGTTCTGATAAGAAATATAGATTCAGCGATAGCCACAAATAAAAAGTTTATTCCGAAATATAAAGGGCCGTATAGAATACATAAAGTTCTCCCACATGACAGATATGTGGTTCGTGATATTGACAACTGCCAGATCACTCAAATACCGTATGATGTCATCATTGAGGCCTCTGACAAGAGAAAATTGTTTGATTGGCGTGGCTCCGGAGTGTGTTACTTAAATTAGACTAGATTAATATTAGTTTATAATTCTTAAAAAACATATTTTTCAAGAATTATTTTTAGAGCTTGATGCCAAATAATTTATTGAAGCCAAACAGGTTGCTACAACAACAATGTTCTTTGCAGAACAAACCGAGCAGACTAGACCATGGTTTCGTCGGACGCTACTCCGACTCATCAGTAGTCTCTGTGGTTTATGCAGTCCACTAACTTTGACAAGTTAATAAGCTTAACTGCAGTAAAACCAAAACGGAATTACCCAAAAAGCTTTTCACTTGTCAAGCAGTGTTTTTCTACTCTTTTGGTAGTTGCAAAATATCAAAAATTACCTACATTTATTCTGTTAAGATTTTGTTGTTGCGCTTTTTGTTTACTTCTTTATCACGGGTCCATCTAGGTTCCAACATTGTATTGGTATTTAACCAAAGAAGGCGTGAAAAAAGTTTTTTGAAATCAGATGTTTATTATATGCGCAAGCATATAATTTGTCATCATGTTTTCGTAGGTTATGCTCGTACCAGGTTACATGACTTAAAAATTGTGGCATTTTAAATGTTTCTATTAGTTTATAATTCTTAAAAAACATATTTTTCAAGAATTTTAAGAATTATATATGTTTTTTAAGAATTGTATTATATATAATATATATAATATTATATTATATTATGTTTTTTAAGAATTATAAACTTATATAAACAATTAAAATGCCACAATTTTTTAAGTCATGTAAACTGGTGCGAGCATAGACTAGATTAAATTGTCGTTTCGTTGAGAGAAATACACTGTGATAAGATGGAGTTGTCGAAGCAATACTTATTCTTCGATAATATATTTTTATATTTATAATATATTTTTTTTTAATTTATATAATTTAACTTTATATATATTGAATTCTTTAATTGAATTATTTAGACTTAATTTATCCCTAAAATTTGTCGATCGAACGTCAGAATGGCCGGATGAGATTTAGTAATAATAGTATAGTAATGATGTAAAAGTGTAATAGTATTAAGTAGTATCGATTACTTTGCGGCATCCCTACACCTATTCATTTTTGAATATGACCTCAAAAGTCAAAAAGTTCTAATTAGACAATGTAGTGCTCATTAAGCTCTTTTCAACGACATATAGTTTTATAGATCTGACTTGTAATGCGTAAGTTATGCACAAAAGACCATTTTGGCTGTTTTTCCGGTGGTCCAAAAATCATTTTGAACGCGTGCAAGAAGCCGGTTGTGTCTGCTAACATTAAGTTATTTTTAAAATTAATAAAGAACTGTCTAAAATATATTTTATTTTTTCAAAAATTAGTACATATGGTTACATTCGTTTACGTACAAATATTTATACAAAAATACATCTCAAACTGACCATTAACTCTATCGGTGAGAGAGAATCGCTTAGAGTTGGCCCAGAATTGAAGCGTTGGCTTTGTCGTTTTGCTTTTTCTCTATGTGGCATTCGATTTTTATGCCAGTTCGTTTTTTCATTTAAAAAAAATTTTAAAAATGTCGAATTTAAGAAAAATAATAAAAATTATTAAATTAGTTTATACAAAATATGTTACTTATCAACCAAACGCTAAGGAGGAGAAGATGGTGGGTACGACCGTTCAATTTAAGCCGTGAAGAATTGGGTTTCTTTTAAACCTGCATTCAACAACTGAAATCAATGGATGAAGAGCACTTCCACAAAGCATCTTGAATGAGTATTCCAAAATTTAATCTTTTGCTTTCATTGCTGAAAGAACGTCTACAAAAATACTCCAGGAGACAAGCAATTGATCCTGAAACTCGGCTTTCAATAACAACATTGTAAAAAAATTAAAAGAGTTTGTAAACTTTTTTTTATAAATAAGATTTTATAAATGCAGGTATCTAGCTCAAGGATGTTCCTTCCAGCTTCTAGCATGGTCGTATAAAATTGGCGTTTCTACTGTTCGAGAAATCGTTTATGAAACATGTGAAGTGATTTGGAGTTAATTGCAAGAAGTTTATATGCCAACTCCCAATATTTATGACTGGAGTCACAAATCTGAAAAATACTACACAAACACTGGAATGCCGCACTGCCTGGGAGCAATTGATGGCAAACAAATAAATATAGTGTGTCCTACAAATACTGGATCTCTTGTTATCAATTACAAAAAGGTATTTAGTGTAGTACTTTTGGCAGCTAGCAATGCTGACTTCAACTTTATATATGTTGATGTGGGAGCTGTCGGCATTCAAAGTGATTCTGGAGTCTTTCACCGAAGCGGTTTTGGCAAACAATGTTTCCATTTTATTTTGTTGGTGACAACGCGTTTCCACTGAAAATAAATCTTATGAGACCTTTCCCAGGTAAAAATTTGCCGACAGACAATTTCAATGATAAACTTCAATGAAACATTATCAAAAGCTCGAGTTAGTTTCGAAATAGCGTTTGGTATTTTAGCAAATAGATGGAGAGTTTTGCACACCACAATTTCTGCCAGTCCCAAAAATGAAGATAAAATTGTCTTGGCTACCGTGGTATTACATAATTTTTTAATGGTGCAGAAAGACGTTAATTACTATAATTGCAACGAAGTTCAACTTTCAACAAATACAAATTCTCTACCAATTATGATTCATCAATCGTCAAATCGCTCATCACAAGAAGCATTTCATCTCAGAAATGTTCTCAAAGACTACTTGCTCCAATCTGCCAACGTGTAAGTTACCACGTCGCAAAATTATAGTTAATGTTCTGAAGACATCAATATATCATCTTTCCTTTAAAAATTAATAATTTTGCATGTTTCACTTCAATAATATTTTAAACAATACAAAAAACAAACATTTTATTTTAAGCAAAAGTACATTTTTTATTTCAATTTCAGTTTTCTTGTTTAACAACAGCATTTTTAAATTTTTTTATAAACTAAAAAAACATTTTTAAATATTTCACATTTTGTAAATATGTTTTTTAAGTGCAATGAATATAAAAACTATATAAAAAAGAAGCTATCTGGACGGAAATCCCTGTTATGAATAATTTTCTCCAGAGAATTGTAAAAGGGGTTTTCTTTTTTTAAGATAACGCTCGAAAAGTGTTTGGAAATTTTTAATGTAAATTTGTTCATCAACCTTTATTCATAATATTCATTTATTTATTTATTTATTTCGAAAAAAAAAATGTCGACATGTAAGACAGTCTTTTAAGAGCACAAGTATGACAACAGGTTTTTTTACAACATGATGAATGAAACTTAAATCTAACTTAACGATAAAATACAAATGAATTCAAAGTGTGACTTAGTTGCTAATTATAATTTTAAATAGAAAGAGATAAGAAAAGAGATTAAAGAAAAGAATTTGAGAATTTCATGCTTAAAGATATGTTTATTCCGAATAAGTTTGATTCTATTAGGCAACGTATTCCACAATCTGATGGCATTCACAAAAAATAGTCTATTGGAATTCAAATAATTATAAACTGGTATTATAAGGTTGAAATTTCTATGAGATCTGCAGAATTGTAGTTTCTCAAATAAGTAATTAGGCGTTCGTGAATAAATAAATTTTGCAAAAATATGCAATTTCAAGCATTCAAATAAGTAAAAATGTTACAGCCAAGAACTTTATTACTCAAGTGACTGATGTGATCAAATTTTCTTAGACCATAAACATACCTCACATCATTATTAAATGCCAGCTCCAGTTTCATCTTAGACCTGGAGTCAAGTTTGCTGCAAACGACATCTGAGTAAGAGATGATTGGCACTATAAGCTTTTGAACTAACTTCCTTCTAGTTTCAGTAGGAACAAATAACGCAGTCCACCTCAAGTTCCGCAATATATAGTAAACTTTACATACCACAGAATTGATATGGTTTTCGCAAGAGAGTGAAGCATCAATGTGGAAACCAAGATTTTTTATCTTGTCAACAAAATTTAGTTGGACACCATTTAGGTAAATGACAGGTATATTAGAGAAAGCATACCTAGATTTATAAATCGGTAAGATATATAACTTAAGCGGATTGAGCTTAAGGTTATTAGTTTGAGCCCATTCTATAATTTTAATTAAGTCTTCGTTCATTTTAAAACATAAGTCGTCAACAAGATCAAGAGGATTAGACAAGTACAGTTGTAGATCATCAGCATATGCATGCATATGAACATGCCTGCATATGCAGAAAATGTCATTAATAAACAAAGAGAATAAAAGCGGACCAAGTACAGAACCTTGAGGAACCCCACAAGTTAAATAACGGAAAGCGGACAGACTATTACCCGCCCTCACTCTTTGAGTTCTTCCAACTAAGTAGCTTTATAACAGACGGATGGCAATGCTTGAAAACGTAAAATTATCTTCAAGTTTTCGGCACAAAATTGAATGGTCAACAGAGTCGAATGCCTTAGAAAAGTCTAGCAGGCAAAGGAGGTTAATGTGACCCAAATCATATGTAATTCTGATGTTATCTAGAATTTTTAACATAGCTGTAGTACAGCTGTGGCCTGGTCTAAAACCAGACTGAAGTGGTGACAAAAGGTCATATTTTTTTATATGCTCCGAGATTTGCGCTGCCATAAGAGACTCAACCACTTTTGATAGAGGTGAAAGTAGGCTCACAGGACGATAAGCAGATGGTTCAAGAGCGTTGGATTTTTTAGAAATGGGAACGATCTTGGCTGGTTTCTAAACATCAGGGAAGCAAGAACTAGTGAAACAGTGATTTATAATGTGGGTCAATGGGCTTAATATGAGAGGTAAGATAATTTTAATGAACCTTATGTATATTCCGTCTTCATCCACAGCATTTGACTTAATTTTATTAACGCAACGAGCAACGTCACTCTCACCTACAGCCGCAAACTCGAAATTAAATTGACTTGCAGGATCTAAAGGTATTGATACACTAGGCAACAGAGTATGAGTAGACGAAGAGGAAGCAATAAAATAATCATTTAAGATATCAGGACTAATGTGGCAATCATCAGATTTAACATTGCATACTCCAGCCTGTCTTAAGTTGTTCCAGAGATTTTTAGAAGATTGTTTAGAGTTTAACTTGTTAATAAAAAAAGGCGTTTTGCTACTTTTAAAGCCAAGTTAGCTTAATTTCTTGCTCTCTTAAACTGATCCCAATTTGATACTGTGGAATATCGTTTAAAGCGTTTATACATTTTATTCCGAGTTTTAAGGGCTAGCATGACACTTCTTGAAAACCAAGGACAACTTTTATTAGAAACGCGACAAATTACTAATGGGACATGCAAAGAAATAGTGCGTGTACTTCATTAATGAAAAAATTTCTCATTAACTGTACTGTACTGTACTGAGAAACCAGCATTGAGACCAATTTATGGCAGATAGGTCATGAAATAAAGAATTATAGTCAACGGATTTGTAGTCCCTAAAAGTGATGGTTTTTTCAGTGACAATTGATGAAAAATTAACATTTAACAAACAGAAGAGAAGATCATGGTCAGATATAAAAGAGATTTGGTCGAACAACAGGACAGAAGATACATCTCAGACAACAAAAATATCTAAGAGGCTCGGAGGAGCATTATTCGCGAAGCGAGTGGGCATACTAATATTCAAAGGTAGCAGACCAACTTCATTGAGTCCATCAACAAATTGCCCAACATGAGTATTATTAGATAACATATTATTATTAAAATCACCTCACAAAACAATATGGTCATAATCAATTACACAATTTGATAACACGGTAAACAGTTCATTTAAACAACAATTACGATGCGGATTATATACACACGACAGAAAAACTTCAACACAATTATTGTAGATCTCAATATTTAGAAATTCTACACCAACACCACTTGTTATTTCCAATACATTTACATTTAAATAATTTTTATAATTTATTGCAACATCCCCGCCTTTTTGGTTTGTTCTATCATTTCGAACAAGGTTATAATTTTTAATATTTAAACAATTGTCATTTATATCCACATGAAACCAGGTCTCAGAGATACATATGACATCGACGGATGAATTCTCAAAACAATGACGCAAACAATCAAGTTTGACGTCATTAAGGCTTCTCGCGTTAAGATGTACAACGTTGAAGCCAGGGGTTTGCTTGCATAGAACGCCAATCAGTATTTTGTGGATATCATTAGCATTAGCTATGGACAATTAAAATAAAATACATATCTATAAGCATAAAAGAAGGTACAAAATAAAGATATAGATAAAGAGAAGAAAGAATTAGGTATGAAACAATTGTAGGAAAAAAACAGAAAAACAGAATACAGAATACAGAAATCAGCTGTTGCGTGAAGACGTGTTTTTATCAGTGGTCATATTTTTCCTTGTAAACATAAAAAAACTGTCTCTAAAGTTTGCCTAAAGCTTTTAAATGAATGCACTAATATTTTATAAGTGATTAAAAACTGTTTCATTGCATTTAAACTATTTAAAATCTAAAAAACAATTGAAAAACTCTTGTTAAAAGTAGTTACAAATATATAAATAAAACTCAGTGAGCAATAAGCTTAAAGGAAAAAAAATAAAATAAGCAACAAACTACAAAACGAAACGCGCCGGTTTCCTCTACAAATTGGGTCGAACTAATATTCAACATAAAATCTTCCGCAGTTTCGGCTTCCAGTTATTGCACTCAATTCTACTACAACTGATTTGGAGACAGTGTACTACAATGACTCCGACCCCTCGCTTAACTCGTCAACAACTGCAGCATCGAAATAACAACACGGATGACGCATCGCCTAAGCTGCTCAGTGGAGATTCGCTATCTCGCTCTATACGTGCTCAGTTGAAAGAAATGGAGGAGAGGATGAGTGTGAACATAAAAACTGAAATTTGTCAACTTGAAGATCGGCTTCTTCTACAGTATAATAATACACTCAAACAACTCTCTAAGGACATAGTGAGTGTTGAGATTAAGCTCGTTACCAAAATTGAGTGAATTGAGTGTTGTTAAAAATAACTACAGTGACCTTGTGAAAAAAATCACCACCCTTGAAAATGAGGATGGACTTAACTCGTCGTAGCACAGATCTCGAGAAATTGAGAACAGATTTCAACAATATAAAAATCCACAACAACAACATCAACAACAGCAACAACAACAGCAACAACAACAACAACAGCAACAACAACAACATCTCATATGATTTTTCTTCGGATGCTGTGTTATTTGGGCTGCCGATTTCAAATGATGAAAATTTAAAAGCAATATTTAATCAAATATGTCTCTTCATAAATTTTCAACCTCCACAAATCAAAGATATTTTTCGCATCAAGCCCAGATCGAACAATCCTAACTCTTTAGTGATAATAAAATATTTTTCGCCGTTTGATCGTAACCGTGTGCTAAAAGCCTTTGGAGCATATCGAAGACGAACTAAAGCAGCCGTTAATTTAAGAAGTGCTGGATTTGACTGCGACTCTAATATTTTTATCCACGAAAGCCTCATTGCTGAGAGTCGTAAACTATTACAAGCTGCGATTGTCTTCAAACGACAAAAAAATATTTTCAATGCTTTCACTGTTCGTGGTTCTGTTTATATTAGAAAGAAAAAAAATGCAGATGCTTTTCTCATCACTAGTATGGAAGAACTCCAAAATGCGGGTCATGATGCTGATGATCTTGTTGTACCTGACGGATAAGTTTCTGTTTCTGCTGATTATATTAATTTTTATCTTTATCTTAATATTATATCTAAGTCACTTTTTAATCTTCATTTTCTTCTTCATTCTCATACTTTTTATCTCCTGTCTAGAAGTAACTCTAATACAGATTTTTTTCTTCTTATCTTAGGCTCTAATTATTCGGCTATTGGCGCTAATGAAAATCCGAAAATTTTATTACAGATTCTGTGCAAACAGCGCAGTGGACTAAATGTCGTGCACTTTAATGCACGTAGCTTGAATATGCCTAAACTTGATTTTATTAAATATGTTTTCGAAGATTCATTAGTTGATGTTATTTGTGTTTCTGAAACGTGGTTATGTAGTGATGTATGTGATGCAATTTGTGACATTAAAAATTATACAATGTATAGGAACGATCGGTCTGGAAAAAAGGAGAAGGAGTCGCGGTGTACTGTAAAAATACTCTAACTTCTAAAATGATATGTAGTTCTAGTGGATATGGAATAGAATTTATAAATATATGTTTATCAGATAATAGTAAGAAAATTCTTTTGTCATGTGTTTATAATCCCAATAAATGTTTTTCTGTTGATCCTTTAATTTCTGTTTTAAATAATTGTGTTCTTGAATACGACTTATTGTTGTTATGTGGTGACTTTAACATCAATATTCTCTCCAATGAAATTGGAAAAGAACTGTTGATTGATAAGTTATCGACACTTGGGCTATCAGTTGTAAACGAAACTATGCCTACAAGGTTCTCCAGTCTACTTGAAAATTTCATTGTTTCTAATCCTTCAGTTGTCGCTCTATTTGAGCAGCTTTACTTTGTTTCTGATCACGATTTAATTTTTTGTTCGTTAAATGTTTTTATTTATTTTTATTTTATTTTTATTTATATATAAGCTTAATACAAGCAGTTTGAATACTTAAGAACTAAATTTTATAATTAACAGGGAGAATCTTAATTTACAATGGTACCATATCTTAATAAGAAGAATACATTAGAGAGGGGGAGGAAGTGTCGTTGGAGTTAAGAAGGATATTTCGGAGTAGTGGTCTGCTCAGGTGAAAATCGAATTCACTGATCAATCTATTGGTTACCCGAAGTATTCTGGTGATATAGGTGATATAGGTTCACTGCATCCATAGTCGGTGCGGTGAAAGTTAAGGTGGAAGAGAGGTATAGACCTAAGGTTGCGTGGGTTGGTATTAAAGGATATTGATTGGAGTAGTTCTGGGCAGTTAATGGTACCGCATACTAGTTGATGAATGAAGAGAACATCGGCAACTTCCCTTCGCTTTGCAAGTGTTTGCATGTTAATCAACTTCAGACGGTTGGCATAAGGAGGTAAGTTGAAACTGTCAGAGCCGGGAAGACCACGAAGAGCGAAACGAATGAATCTGCGTTGAACGGCTTCGATTCGCATTGAATGGGTGTTGTAGATGGGAGACCAAACCTGGCTGGCATATTCGAGGATGGGTCTTACAAAGGAAAGATAGAGAGATTTAGTGACGTAAGGATTGGAGAACTCTCTGGACCAGTGTTTCACGAAACCAAGTGCAGAGTTGGCTCTACTAATGATATTATCAACATGAGACCGAAAGTTAAGTTCCTTGTCGCAAATAACGCCTAAATCCCGTAAAAAGCATACAGAGGGAACTGGCTTGCCGAGAATGTAATACGTTCGAACTCGGAGGAAGTTGGAGTCGCTTACGAGAATATGTTATAGCTTGACATTGCTGACGTTGAGTTCCAGAAGATTATTTTGACACCAAATGGAAAAGCTGACCAGATCGTCTTGAAGTTTGCGAGAATCGGCATTAGTTTGTATGCGCCGACAGATTTTCATATCATCAGCATACACAGAAAGATTGGATTCATTGATGATACCATCAACATCAGCAATTGTTAAGACGAATAGCAAAGGACCAAGGTGACTGCCTTGTGGGACACCAGAGGTAGCTGTAAAAGATTTTGAATTGGAAAATCTAAAGATGACATTATAACTGCGTTCTTCGATAAGATTTAATCCATGACATAAACAGAGATGGAAAACCAAAGGCTTTAAGCTTAAGAAGGATGATAGTGTGTGCGATTTTGTCAAACGCTTTACTAAAGTCGGTGGAAACTGCATCAACTTCGTAACCATTTTCCAACGAGCATAAAGTGTTTGAAACAAATTGTGTGAGGTTGGTGGTAGTCGATCTACCCTTGAGAAAATCATGTTGACTAGGAGGAAAGATAGATTTGCAATGGTAGAAGAGAATATCGTAGATAATACTTTCAAAAATTTTGGGAGTACATGACAGTTTTGCAATAGGTCTGTAATTAACAATATCATTTTTAGGTCCTTTTTTATGTAAAGGGATTATGTACGAATTCTTCCATAACTTTGGAAAAACTGAGTTAGAAATAGAAAGTTGAAAGAGTGTCAAAAGGGGATGAGCCAAAAAGTTCGCGAATTTTTTGATGACAATAGCAGGCAACCCATCTGGTCCAGGAGAAAAATCATCTTTTAGATTATGTAGCTTTGCTAAGACATCAGTTAGTGTAATATCAACAGAAGTCAGCGAGGTTTGAGCACAATTCCTTAGTGAAGAAAAGTATTCATAGCCTAGTTCATCCTTATGACTTATGAATGACTGACTGAAGAAATTTGCAAATAGGTTTGCAATTATTTCCGGGTTATCTGAGGAGATGTCTGAAAAAGTAAGGGTAGATGGATAGTTGCCAGATTTTCTTTTAATATTGATGAACTTGTAGAAGCTTTTAGGATCCGACACCAATATTGTTTGAATATGAGCAAGATAAGAGTCATATAAGATAGTTTGTGAGGTCAATAGAAAAACAAGTAGTTAAATAAGTGCGCCAAAGTTTGTTCCTTTTATTACGAAGTGAGCGTAATTCCTTATTGTACCAGGGGGGAGATGACAAAAAGTTCTTCTGCCTATTAAATGGGACAGATTGTGTGAAGCAGTCGAAAATTTTGTCATAGAAGAGAGCAACAGAATTATCAACATTTTCATGAGCATTATCGAAAAGATGTTGGAAATCGATTCTACTGATTAAGATCTCAAGTTTTACAAAATCAGTTTTCCGAAAGTTGAAGCTATACGCGTGTTCAAAGTGTGTGTTTATGATATTATTGTTGTAAGAAAGGGTAAGAGATAGAGGAGGATGGTAGTGATCGAGTGTTGAAAGAAGGTGGTTACATGCAGAGACTACACAATTATCTGAATCTGAAGAAAAGACAAGGTCTAATTGTCTACCTATATTGTTTGTTACTCCGCTCAACTGGTAAAGGCCAGAGTCTAAAAGGCAGCTAGTAAAGAGAATTTCTTTTTCAGATGTAGCATTTGAAGCGAAATAATGGCACTCGTCATCTGACAGAACCCATTGAAGGCTGGGAAGATTAAAGTCCCCCAGAAATATAACTGTGTCAGATGGGTCTATAAGATCAAAAAGTGAATCAATTGCGTCTACTGCGAGCTGATAACCATTCACTGGTTGAGAAGGGCGAATATAGCAGCAGATAATGAATATGAACCGCTTAGCGATACAGACTTTGGCACATATAAATTCAAAATTAGCTGTATGGGATTTTTTTTACAAAGGATGGGTCGAAACGATTGTGAATTGCAAGAAGGACACCACGACCTGAGGAGAGATCATCTTTATCGAGTCCATCGTCTCTGAACACCACGAAATCAGACGCAAATACCTCAGTATCCTTGAAATCCTGGGTCAGATTGGTCTCAGTTAGGGCAAAAATATCGTAGGGAAGTTTAAGAGAGTTTAGAAACACTGTAGAGATTTTGGTGCGTAATCCTCTAACGTTTTGGTAGTACAGAGATACAAATAGTGGGCTTGGAATAGAGTTTTGATTATGCGAAAGTTGGTTAGGAATAATATTGTTGCTGCTCTTTACGGGACTTTTGAAGGTAAGAGACATGTTTTGACCTTACATGAGCACCGTACGTGTCAAGATCTTCTTTGACTTGTTGGATCGTCAAACCAAGTTGCTCGTGGAAACTGGTAAATAACTTACGTAATTCATCGACATCAGTAGGTAAACCTTCTTGCTGTATCAATACTTTGAGGTTTGTCTTGGTTTTACCATCTATACAGGTGGATACCGGTGCCTTATGCATATAAGCAAGATAAAGACGCACATTGTTGTAAACACTGTTCTCTCTAAGACGAGAGAGGGCATATCTGCTCTCATTGTCAGCACAAGAATTTAAAGTAAGTTTAACTTTTGGTTAACTTGTCTTGTAATATAACATCAAATTCCTTTTCTTGAATGATTTCAAACATATTGATTATCCGTCTCTGTACAATGATTTGTCTACGCTTTCGTTTAATGAGTGTTGGTTGCATCATGATGTTAATGACAAGCTAAGTTCTTTCATAGCTCCTTTTAAATATTTGTATGACAAACATGTTCCTCTTCGTACGTTAAATGTTAAGAATGTATCTTGTCCTTGGTTTACTCAGAGTGTTTTACTTACTTACTACTTACTTAGATGGCGCTTACAACCGTTGGTCGGTTTTGGCCTGGTCTAAGAATTTGCGCCAGCCTCTTTTGTCGTGCGCTTGCTGGCGCCAGTTGGAAACTCCAAGCGTCGTCAGGTTATCCAATGCCTGGTCTTTCCAACGGAGATGCGGTCTTCCTCCGCTGGGTACCGAATCCAATATTTTTTTCGCTGGAGCTTCGTCGTTCATTCTCTCGTCATGACCTAGCCAGCGAAGCCGCTCTATTTTAATACGCTTGACTATATCGATGTCGGCATATAGCTCATACAACTCGTTGTTCCATCGTATTTGGTACTCGCCATTGACGCAGATTGGACCATAGATCTTGCGAAGGATTTTTCTCTCGAACGCTCCCAAAGTCCTTTCATCAGAGCTGCTCAACGTCCAGGTTTGTGATGCGTATAGTAGGACGGGCATGATTATTGACTTATAGAGCGTCAGTTTTGTTCGTCGAGAGAGAGCTCTGCTTCTCAATTGCCTACTGAGCCCAAAGTAACACCTGTTGGCAAGAGTTACCCTTCGTTTAATCTCAATACTGATATCGTTGGAGGAGTTAATACTGGATCCCAGGTAAACAAAGTCCTTCACTACCTCAAAGGAGGTGTTGTCAACAGTGACGTGGTTTCCAAGACGCTGGGACTGTTTGTTTGTTGACACGAGATACTTCGTTTTATCTGCGTTCACTGCAAGACCCATTCGACTCGACTCTTTTTCTAGCCTGCAGAATGCTGCACTGACTTCGCGCGTATTTTGGCCAATGATGTCATTATCATCAGCATACGCCAGCAGCATAACGCTCTTATAGAAAATTGTGCCGCTGCGTCTCAGGTCAGCAGCTCGGATGATCTTTTCCATTACTATATTAAAGAAGTCGCACGATAAGGAATCACCTTGTCTGAAACCTCGCTTGGTATCGAACGGAAGGGAGAGGTCCTTCCCGATTTTCACTGCACTGCTGGTGTTGTACAGTGTCATCCTGCAAAGACGTATTAGCTTCGCAGGAATACCAAATTCAGACATGATGGAGTATTGGTGACTCCTTATTGGACTGTCGAAGGCGGCTTTGAAATCGACAAAGAGATGGTGCGTGTCGATTTGTTTTTCGAGGGTCTTTTCCAAGACTTGTCGGAGCGTGAAGATCTGGTCAATGGTGGACTTTCCAGGTCTGAAAGGCGTCTTATTTTTTCGAAAAATATTCGAGTCTCATTCCTGTTGCCATACATCTCAATTTTCTCGCACTCACGCATTTCCGCCTCTCGTTTCTTTCGCCTGAAAATGCGTCTCTCTTCCCTCCTCTTCTCTCGGTGGAAGAATAACAGCACGCGTTACAACCGACTGCAGGGTGGCTTTGTAGGCGATGTCCTTCTCTGATGTCAGAGTGTTTTAAGTTGCATTAAAAAAAGAAATAAACTTCACAAAAAATGGCGAAGAAGTCCATCAGTCAACTGGGAAGCTTTTAGACTTGCCAGAAATGAAGCTGTTCTATTAATAAGACAATCCAAAACACAGTATTTTTCTAACAAGCTTAAACTCTCCCTTCCAACCAAAATGCTTTGGAAGAACTTAAATAGACTTGGGGTATGTACTAAAAAAACTCCTGCATGTAGTGTAGATCCTGAAATTCTGAATAATTTTTTTGTTAACACTGCTACTGTCTCTAATGATGATTTGTGCATTCGTAACAATCTAAATATGCAACAATCATTCCAATTCGTTACAGTTAATGAAATTGATGTTGGAAGTTGCATTTAGCAGATAAAACCAAATGCAATTTCTGATGATGGCATTCCAATAAAGTTTATTAAACTTATTTTGCCTCATATAATAAGTCCACTTACACATATCATTAACCATTGTTTAACAACATCATCATTTCCCAACATTTGGAAAGTTGCCATCGTTCATCCTGTAGCTAAAAAACAATTTCCTTCAGGGGCGAATGATTTCAGGCCAATAAGTATTTTGTCACCTTTGCCTAAAATTTGTGAAAAACTTATGGCTCAACAAATTAGCAAATATTTATTTGAGAAAAAACTATTATCACCCTTGCAGTCTGGTTTTAGGTCAGGGTATGGATACTCTTCTGCAGAAGTAAAGGTGATGGATGACATTCGACC
Organism: Tetanocera ferruginea; assembly: GCA_958299015.1. Taxonomy (NCBI): domain Eukaryota; kingdom Metazoa; phylum Arthropoda; class Insecta; order Diptera; family Sciomyzidae; genus Tetanocera; species Tetanocera ferruginea. Next base: position 87,507,499 of record OY282641.1, on the reverse strand, counting down.
CGAGTTTGATGGTGGTTCTATGACACTACTCTGTTTACTTGACTTTTCAAAAGCCTTTGATAAAGTTAACCATGAATATTTGTGTCAGAAGCTTAAATTTTTCTATGGATTCTGTGATAGTGCTGTTAATTTTATGTCTAGTTATTTAAGTAATCGAATGCAGAGAGTTACAGTTAACCACGAGTTTTCTTCTTATAAAAATGTTTCATGTGGAGTTCCTCAGGGTTCCATACTTGGTCCTCTGCTGTTCACCTATTCATCAATGACATTTTCAGTGTCTGCAAACATGCATCTGTTCATGCTTAAGCCGATGATGTCCAGCTCTATCTTTCTAGACGAACTGGACTACTTGATGACCTATGTTGCCGATTAAATGATGACCTCAATGGTATTAATGAGTGGTCTAAAAGCAATGGTCTGCAACTAAATGCTGCTAAATCATATGTCCTACCTATTTGTAAGAGTCCTTTGTTTATTGGAAATAGTAAGCTAACTGTTGTATCGAAAATAGTAAATTGAGGTTTCTGCATTAATTCTTCTTTATCTTGTGTCGATCATATTAATATTGTTGTCCAAAAAGTTTATTATGTCCTACGCAATTTAAGAATGTCCGCTTGTGTTACTCCTGTAGAAATAAAACGTAGACTGGTAATGCAACTGGTCTTACCTATAATATCATACGCAGAAATAGTATATAGTAAACTTGACTCATCCTCTATTTTAAAACTACAAATTGCTTTTAATTATGCTACACGCTACGTATATGGCTTACGAAAATTTGACCATCTATCTACCTTCAGAAATGCAATACTTGGATGTGAACTAACAGCATATCTTAACGCGCGTAACTGTATATATCTACATAAGCTCATTCATATGAAAACTCCTTTCTACCTGTATGACAAACTTCACTTTTCATTATCTAGAAGGAGTCATGTTCTTATAGTTCCTAGGTATAATTTGTTAAATTCGTCTCGTCTATTTTTCATTAACGCTTTTAAGCTTTGGAATAGCCTGCCTCGTAGGATAAGGGAAATCAATAGGAGAGGTACTTTTAGACAATCTATCTTATCTTATTTTTCTAATCCTTAGTCTTGCTTATCTTTTTCTTATTCTTGTCTTTCATCTCTAGAACTAGTCTTTTAAATCTCTTAAGTTTCTCATATTTCAAGCTAAATTTGAAATAGATAAAGATAAATATTAGTCGTAACCTTATAAATAATAAATATGTTTTTGTGTGTTATTCTAAATATTTTATTTTGTTTTTTTTTTTTTATTTTTATTAATAATAATGTTATAATTATGTAATATAATATAGTATATATTAATGATTAAGCCTATGCTTCATGTAGTACTATAAAAGAACTAAGTTCTTACTGTACCAGCTATTTCTTAATAATAATATTGAAAAGGAGTTAAATTGCTATTTAAAAAAAACAGCAATAAGTAAGTTAAGATATAATATAAACAAACATAAAACTGGCTTATTCATCATGAACGGCACCAGTCGAACGTATAATATTATGCAGCTCTTCAATAGTGCTGACGCATATCCGCTCTCCTCTTTCATCCATTCTGATGAAAACTTCACCACGCAGGGTAAACACGTTAAAAATACTTTTATTGCGTTTACAAAGAATCGCAGCTTGAAGAATTTTTCGAGCTTCACCTGATATGCTCTCATGCAGATAAACATTGTTGTTGGACTCAATACCTGCGTCTCTCAGATTCACTGCTTTTTTATTCTGCCGACGATAATCACCAAAAGCTTTTAATACCCTATTTCTTTCATATGGTGTCTAAAATTTCACAATCACCACAGATCTCATATTGTTCTTTGGTTTCACTCTGAATAAATCTTTGAGTGGAGGCGAATGAAAGTCAATAGAGCGACAAATCAAATTAAAGATACTCTTCAGGTTTTCTTCCTGCATGAGTGGTAGTCCAAAGAGCATTGATCAAAAGCATCTGAATAATTGTACACTTATTCGTGAGAGTTGTAAGTTCTGATTTATTTTTGAAAATGCATCGCCTTTTATACAAAAAGCCTTCAATACTTCTTAACTATAACATACATATTTTGGTCGCATGCCTGCTACATGTTTTGCTATCGCATGCGACCGTTCTTATCTTCTAATTTTATTATCTACTTCTTATCTTCTAATTTTAGACCCACGCAGCTCGACCGTCATAAAATGTTAATCGTTGTGTTTTCTCACGCTGATCCTTTACGCGTTCTGTGTACTGACAGAACGCATAAATTATGTAACACGAACCCATGTTCATGCTTGAACAGCATCTAACGAGTGATCAATTCTGCTGCTGCTGTTGCTTTTATTATTGATGTTGTTATTGATGTTGGTGTTAATTTCTCTTATCTGCCCATTGAATTGATCACAGCGCAGAGTAGGTGCATCAACTTGCGACTCAAGAGAATTTATTTTTGAGTCACTCTCATTGAGTTAGTTTTTAAGAGTACGCACCTCACTTTCGAGTCTGTCTACCAATTTAGCAAAAAGGCTGTCGGAGTGCTTTCGAAGTCTTTCTTCTAATTCTTCAATTTCTCGCTTCGTGTGCGCCTTGAGCCTCTCTGCCACCGCAAGCAATTAAGCACCAAAAATGTGTGTATTGTTAGAAGATTTAGGTGTATTTTCGCTATTGTTGATGTTTTTGATGTTGTTGTTCTTGATGTTGTTGCTGTTGTTGCTATTACCGCCACGCTGCTCACGAAGACGGGTTTACATTGGAGTCGGTGTCATCAGTGTAGCGGACGAGGTGCAATAAACAAGTTGAGTTCCAAGAAAATGTTGATAAACAAAATAATAATAAAAAAATAAAAAAAAACAATGCGAAAGAACGAAGTGCGGAAAAATGTTTCTTTGTTTTTTCATTTAAACAAGAATATTTTACAGAAATGGTGTTAAATGAAGCGCACTTCTTCCAATTTAATTATTTTGAAACAAACAGCGCGGACAAAAATAAATAGTTTGTATTAAAAACAGTAAACAAATCTGTTTTAGCAATATTTATGCAAATAAAACACGGACCGATTAGAAACACGTCCGAACGCTGTTGTTATGTTATCATTATTACATAACACTTTAGTATTCATTATTATTCACATAATAGCAGATAAAGACATAACATTTTTATTTTACATTCACGAATATTAAAGGCCGAACAAATTTGCATTAAAAATTTCCAAAAACTTTTCGAGTTTTATCTTAAAAAATTAAAATCCATTTTACAATTCCCTGGAGAACATTTTTCATAACAGGGCTAAATATTAGCACATTTATGTTTTTTTCTTAAAAGCTGCTAGCTGACAATACACTAGGTTAGTTATACTTATTTCAATATCCATGTTTTCTTCTTCGTTTAAGTTAGCCGCTTTTATTTTGCGTGACAAAACTGAAAAAAGTTGATCCATTGAGTCCATAGGCACTTTATCGTTAGACAACTTTTTTTCAGCCGTTTCAATAAACTGAAATAGTTTTTCCTCCACTGCACTGCAGGATTTTCGCTTTTTGGTGGCTGATACTGAGAACATCATTGAATCTTCATATTTTGTCGAAATTTCAATGATGTCCTCAATAACAGAAGGAGGCAACACACTCCCAATTGTCCTAAAAAAGAGTTTAAAATTATTGGAGGTTTTTATTGAAATTTATTATAATTTTAAACTGTGCCTTCTGCAGCACTGCACGTCATCCAAAAATTGCATGCTCTCATAATGGCTCCAATTTTGTAAAATATCTTCAGCCTGGCTTCCTGATGGCAGCATTGAAGCTTGCTTCTTTATTTTTAAGTATCCCTCAGCATCTTCCATTTTTTTTGCATATTTCACCTGCAGAAAAGGATATAAAAACCAAAATATATCATATTTTATTTAAATCATTATAATACAAATATTAAAAATACGCACCAGTTGAATTAAGACGCACAGCAATTTCCCAAACAGCTTCTTTTTTTATATAGTTTTTATATTCTTTTGAATTTAAATTCTATATTATTTCGTTTTTTTTCACCTCTTAAATATTCAGTAAAACTAATTTTATTTGATTATCGTATTTTTCAAATTGGGAAATATGTTAATTTCTGAGCAGCTTTTTCTTGTTTTTGACAACTTGCTTCAGTGCTCTCATCGAATCCGATTGAAATGATAATTACTCCACTTCCATTTATTGCACTACTTTTTGCAATACTTTTCATATAAATTTACTGCATTTTCAAATTCAGAATAGTCTTTTCATTATTAGAGCAAGTTGGAACACTGTTTACTCGCTGCATTTGTTGACAGATTCTTCAAGTTTTGTCATAATATGGCAACATTTTTAGAGTGAAGCTGAGAGAGCTGTCAAATAAACGACATAGAAAACAGAAATAATTCTATTTTGGCGTTTTCGTTGTCGTTTTTTGCCACAATTTCTCCCGCGCTCTGCCTGCTGACACGACAAAGACATGATTCTGGTTAGACAGTTAATATAAAAGTTATCATGCTTAAAGTGTGACTTCAATTCATATTTTAGAAGATATTTGATTTTAGGATATAAAGAAAAGATTAGGGAAGAGAATAGAAACAGAAAAATTAAGAAAAGTATTTAAAGATAAGTAGCTTGAAGTTCCGTGCATTGGATACACATTTCAGTTGTATAGGCAAAGAACTCCACAATCAAATGGAGCTAACGAAAACCAGCCTGTAAGAGTTTATATAATTAAAGCTAGGTATTGCAAAATTTAAGCTTATAAATAATTTAGTGACTTTGAATGTATCAGCTTATGCAAAAACACACAGTTTCTAGCCCTCAAATAACACTGGTTTACAGCCAATATGTACTTTGAATGCCACTATCCTTTTCTCATGTAAAATCGGTCGCTCATTCCGAAAAAAAAATTATTTTTTTTTTCTGTCACTCCGTTTTCGAGATATTGCCCACTGTAGGGTTTTCAACGAAAAAAAAAATTGGTTCCACTTAATTGCATATATCTCCAGAACCAACAACAGTAATCAAACAAATGATATATCAAATAAAAGCTAATAAAATTTCTTACAAACAATGCAAACACCATTTTTTGGTCGAGTTGTTAGTTTTGGCGGAATAAATTCAAATTTCGGGGATTTTTTTTATTTTTCAGAAAAATTTCCAATAAAAGACAAAATAGTTGCAAACTTCGTTACGAAATCAAAATATTTTATTATTTTTGATATTTTTACTAAAAGCCTTTATTTTTCCAAAAAAAATAAGCTATTGTTGAAGAAAATCTATTGAGAAATGAAAAAGTTGTGCTTAATGGAACGAAATCACCCAAATTGTGTGATTATCAATTTATGCATTTGGACTTATTTTATTGCCATAAACAAAAAAATTCGAAATAAAGGTTGTTGTAATAAAATCATGTATTCTTCATTTTTATTGTTCTTTTAATAATTTACATTATTAAAAGAAACAGTCGTCCTAAAAGAATCCCACGCCGCTGCCTCAACTGGAGACAATAGTTCTGCGAATTGAAGATCGCTTAACCGTTTTTTCGTTGAAAACCCTACAGTGGGCAATATCTCGAAAACGGAGTGACAGAAAAAAAAATAATTTTTTTTTCGGAATTAGCGACCGATTTTACATGAGAAAAGGATAGTGGCATTCAAAGTACAAACAACTTTTCGTTATTTGTAAACCAGTGTAATTAGAAATATTACAACCAAACATACGGTTGCTCAGACCAATGACATTCCCAAATCTTGGAAGTTCATATACGTAGCGGGCGGCATAGTTTAAGGCTACTTGCAGTTTATGTAATGAGTGTGAGTCCAGTTTACTAAACACAACCTCGAAATGATTTATGAACAGTGTTGCCGGAGTAAATTTATTTTTAAACTCAAAACACAAAATAAAAAAAACCAAAATGTAAAAAATAGTATATTAAAACAATTTTGATACCTATTTCCACTAACTAGTTTTAAGTACAACATTACTATTTGTACACTGAGAGAAATATGTGTTAAAATTAAATGAAATTGTGTTCCTATCAAACGAAGTTGTTTTTGAAATACAGCCTGAACTATTTAATTTAAGTAATGCGCCCAAACATTTTTAAAGTTAAAGTTAAAACTAAAGTTTTTGTTTTTAAAACAGTGTTTGTAAACTTACTTAAAACCTTTTTTGTTATTGAAAAGAAATAATATGAGAAGATTATAAAAAAAGAAAGGAGTTCAAGTTAAAAATTAAACACGCTTGTTTTAAATTTTGCTTACAGAAACGCAATTTCTATTTTTAAATTTTTTGTTTAAAAGTGTATTTTACTTCTCAAAGAACTGGCAATAGATTTACAAACATATTTTTTTGCATATTTTATAAATAATTATATTTGAAAAATATAAAAGCATATTTTAAATGTATTTAAGTCATATAGTCTTTAATATAGGCGGAGCTTAGCCTATTTATGTTTTTACTATATAAGAGAAGTAAAAATTTATAAAAAAGAAATTACATACATAGTTTTGCTATTATTGGAATGATATATTATGGTTTTATATGCGCTCAATAAACTTTAATAAAAATTCGATTTTAGGTAAACTTAGTATTTTTATTTAATAGATACATACACGAACGCAATTAGTTAGTTAAAAGGACAACTAATTTCTCTCATCATTTTTGGACACGAAAAGGCACTTTTGGCATCACCTAGTGGAGGAACTTCTCTTGGAGGAATAGCGTATAGTCTGAGGAGCAGTCGGTAAACAATTAAGGGTTGATTGCTTCTGTGATGATTTCACTGTGGCTGGCACTTCGCTGCCATTGGTGCTGCAATAGTTGATGTGAGGTCAGACCTAGATTTGCGTGTAAATCTTATTCAATATGTGAATAAGAATTAACTCGCAAATGCAGAAAGCAAGGAAATTATAAAACAGGTGAGTTGAATTATTAAAAACAATAATGTGTTTATTTATTATATCTTACTTTTTGCTTTATATTCCAATAGGTGGATGATATGATAAAAACAATAGAAAGATGCTGGCACGCTAGATGGATCCAAGAAGAAACAGGATGATGCTAAGAAGAAGGCCATTAACCCGACCAAAAACTCGTCGAAGAAGCCGATCGAGGGACTCGTTCGACTATCGAAAATCGATAAGTGAACGAGTCGGTATGTAAGTAGATAATATTTTACATCGGTGGGCCTTAATCTTTTACTTTTCCTTCTTTTAGGGTTGCCACCTAAACATGCCGGCCCCCTTTCAGTATTACTGTAAGATAAATTCAAAGATGTAGCTAAGAAATACCTTAAATCTAGTAAAAAAGTGTTGACCAATTCAATGTGTCAAGTTATAGTTAATAGATAATAAGAGATTTAAATAAGTTAAATACAAAAAAAGAGATATATATATTATGCATTTTAGTTTAATATTATTGGGGGACCGTTCGCGACAGTAGCCAACCAAAAATGAAATTTGCATCACGACCGGAGATATTCCCTATTGTATAATTTTTGGGTATACGTCTACCCCTAGCACCATACTGTTCGGAGACGAAGTGAGAAAGTCGGGGTCCGCAAGCATCAGGTTCGAAAACTGTGCTCTGATAGACGTGTCCAGACTCTGCCTAGGCGTGACTCGTGCAAAGTGGCGTAACACCTTTGCTTGGGTTGTTATCGATTGGTTCGACTCATAGTTAGCTCGGAGGTTAAGGGAGTAAATCTCTTGAGTATCCACCAAGCTCGATGGCAACCCAAGTTGACGAATGAGACGCTGGGAAATGATCAAACTTTCCGAACACGGGTCTATCAAAGCACGAATCCAATGCAGGCGATCCTTATGACGACCGCCATGGGGAGGAGCGCAGAAACCTGTTGCAGACACGGTAACGGTGATGGCGAGGGCAGGCGCTGACCACCACTATTTTCGCGGCGGTGCGTTGGTCGTGTCTGTCCTCGACCACGATTGCGATGCTCTTTTTTGTCTGCCTGAGACCGTCTACCGGAGCGCCGCATTTTCCGCGATCTTGGCTGTGAGTTGCTGTGCAGCGATGGTCGGAGCGCACGCGACTCTTCGGCGTTTCGGATTTATCGATCCAATCGCGCATCGTTACTTTCTGCAGGCACCTGATCCCCTTCAACGCTCACCACATTAGGCTGGTCAGCAGAACTCCCCTCGACGCCCGTCCCGCGCTGACGAGAGGACTCAGATAAGCCAGGTCTCTCTCCATCTTGCGGCTTGGGCGGTGACGACTTTTCCCCGTCTTTAACCCGGCCAAGATGCAGCATGGCGTTATGCGACCCATTGCATTTAAAACAACAACCGTCACTGGAACAGTCGCGGGTCTTATGGTATGGGGAGAGACACCGGGAGCAAAATTTAAAAAGAAGTACCAACCGCAGGAGATTGGCAATATTCCCGTCGACAAATGCTTACAAAATCGTTGCGGGTGCCGCCCCAAGCACACTCGACACTTTAGGCCGACTTCAGCGGGCGATTGTCCGACACACGACATTTTTGGTTGCTAGAAAAAGAAGATTAAATACGTTAATTCCTCGAAGCGACAGTAAGGATAACACGCACACAATTATTACGGACGAAGACATCTAGCTACGATTAGACGGACGAAGACATTTATTTACGTAGGTGAAGGCAGAATAATTAATTTGAACACAGGCCGAGTAATAACGCCACGTTCCGTGCGCAGATCGGTGACACGGACACGATTATCAGAGCCTAGATACACCTTCACGACTCTCCCTAAACGCCACTTGGTGGCCGAGAGGTTGTCCGCTTTAATCACCACCAAGTCGTCAATTTTCAGGTCTTCGCGGGGATGTTTCCACTTATTTCGTTTGTGAAGTTCTTTGAGGTAATCATTTTCCCAAATTTGACAGAACTTGTGGTTCAATGCCTTCAATTTTTGCCAACGATTTATGATAGATATTGGATTTTCGACAATATCTGGCTCAATTGGAGCAAGTAAGGGTCCCCCTACTAGGAAATGCGCTGGAGCTAAGACCAGATCATTTGGGTCTGACGACATTGGGCTAAGAGGGCGTGAATTCAAGCATGCTTCGATTCGGGATAGCAATGTTGAGAGCTCCTCAAAGGTATATTTCAGGTCTGAAGCTACTTTACGAAAGTGTAATTTAAAACTTTTGACTCCCGCTTCCCACAGACCTCCCATATGGAGAGCGCCTGCTGGAATAAAGTGTCAAGTTAAGTGTTGGTGAGCAAATTTGGACACCACTTTATCTGTAGAGTCGTTGAGAAAAGCTTTGAAATCTTCTTTAAAGGCTCGCGAGGCACCTACAAAGTTGGTTCCATTGCCCGAGTACATTTTCTCCGGACAACCTCTGCGTGCGACAAATCTCGAAAATGCTGCCAAAAAAGTGACAGTGCTGAGATCGCTAGTCGCCTCTTAATGAATTGCCTTTGTAGCAAAGCAGACAAAAACACTAATATAGCCCTTGGTTATGAGACAAGCGCGTCCCGTATAATTTTTGATGTCATATGGACCCGTAAAATCAACTCCCGTGGCGGCAAATGGACGAGATAGTTTTGTGCGCTCTGGGGGCAATGATGCCATCATCTGAGTCTGCAACCTCTTGCGGTCGATAACACATACTTTGCAGTTGTGTATGATGGACTTGATTATATTCTTTACTCTGGGAATCCAATATTGCATCCGAATAAGTCGCAACACAAGTTGGTTCCCACCATGAATAGAGAGCGTCTGCCAACTCAAAGTATCTTTTGACTGTCGAGAAAAGGGTTCAAATTTAAAATTTAACTCTTTGAATCAATTAGACTTTTCTTCGACAACTGGGCATATTCAGATGGATAGCCCAATTTTTGACTCTCAACAACGAGTCGTTTGGCTGTTTCTTTAATTTCTTGCTGTGATATTGCAACAGACTTATGACAGAAATTCCTCTTATGATGCCAGTGAGTTCTATGGAAAACCCGGAATACGTTCGACAGAACTCGCAAGGCTCAAGGCAATGAAGAAAAGCGCTCTAAAAAGTTGATATTTTGAGAGCATGCAACATGAGCTTTTATGGCTTTTGCTTCCATCGTTGTTTCGTATTCGTCGATTTGGCCACAAGCTGGGCTCCTGTTGTAGCCAGACTGGTCCATGCCACCATAAAGAACTATCTTTTAAGTTCTGTGGTTCTAATCCCCTACTGGCTAGATCCGCTGGATTATCGGCTGAATCCACGTGACTCCAATTTTCAGTCCCCACTCACCTATCTTCGAGACACGGTTAGCAACAAAGGTAGTCCAGTTACATGGCTGCTTGCGCAACCAAGCCAGAACAATGGTTGCGTCTGTCCATAAAAACAGCTTATTATTATAAGTTTCTAAATTTGTTAGAAACGCGCCAACCATTTCTGCTAGCAAGAGCGCACCGCACAGCTCCAGCCTTGGTAACAGCACCGTCTTAACCGGCGCTACCTTTGTTTTCGCGAAGAGAAGATGAACGTTCACCTTATCTGATCGTCTCATGCGAATGAATATCGTGGCTCCATAAGCTTCCTCTGAAGCATCGCAGAACCCGTGAAACTGGAGATCGCCTTCCGGAGAAAAATCGATCCAACGTGGAATCCGGACACTGCCGATATGAGGGTAGTTTTCAAAAAAACTTGCCAACGTTGCAAAGTAGCTGGGGTCAGCTGATCATCCCACCTGATTCCATCCAACCAAACTTGCTGCATTAGGATTTTTGCGATGACCACGACCGGAGCTAACCATCCTGCAGGGTCGAACAGTTTCGCGATCGCCGACAAAACCTCGCGTTTTGAAAAACTTCCCTCCTGGTCTAACGGACGAGCATGAAAGTAAAAATTGTCGAATCGGGCGTTCCATCTTATACCCAGCGTCTTTACATTGCTCGTAGCTTCCAGCTCCAGAAAATCTTCTCGAAACCGATGACTCTTCGAGATCCCTCGCAGTACCTCATCGGAGTTGGCCGTCCACTTCCGCAAGGTAAAACCTGCTGATTCGGCCGCTTTTTCCAAGTCTATTCGAGCTTGAACTGCTGACTCCACGTCAACACCTCCCGCCAGTACGTCATCTACGTACATATGGCGACGCAAAATTTTTGACGCTAGTGGCAAGCTGCTTTCTACATCGTCAGCTAATTGCAAAAGTGTTCGCAACGCTAGAAATGGGGCACAATTTAAACCGAAAGTGACTGTTTTCAGCTGAAAATCTTGTAGATGATTCCCTGTTGGATCGCGAAAAATTATTCGCTGGAATCGTTGATGGTCTTAACTAACTAGTATTTGTCGATACGTCTTTTCGATGTCACCATTAAAAACAAATTGGAAGAACCGCCACTTCAGAATAAGCAAAGTTAGATCACTTTGTAAGACTGGCCCAGCATGCAGAACATCGTTCAGACTCATACCATTCGAAGCAGGGCTTGAGGCATTGAAGACCTCACAAACCTTTGTAGTGGTGCTATCTGGTTTCATGAGTAATAATAACTCTGAGTTCGCCTCAGAGTGGTACAAGAAGACACTTCTCTAATATGGCCCAGTTCCAGATATTCTCTCAAAACACCATCGTACTCTTTCTTAAAATCTATATTCTTGTTCAACCTGACCTCATTGCGCAGAAATTGTCGGACAGCAATATAGAGTGAATCTCCTAAACCGGTTTTCTGCGGATAACTTTTTTAGCAATTTTTTGCAACATGGCTAGTCGACAGACAGTTAAGGCAGTAATGAAAACGCCTCACAGTTGATGATCTGTCATTAATACTCATAGGCAAAAACTTTGGACAGAACTTGAATGCGTGCTGTTGGTTTTTACACAGCTTGTAATTGTTGTTCGCACTTTTGCCTGATAAGTGCTAACTTTACTCACATTTGGTGATGGCGCATTCTGCTTATGCCCTTTTGGCACCGCGCCTCTAAAGTCAGGCACTGTTTCTAACGTCTGAAAACGGCTTGTTAGAAATTTATCAAGGTCAGCCCTGTTGAGACATAGCATAAAAAACACAACATATAAAAGTAAGCAGGCGGCAGTGAACTCAAACTTGATGTTTAGCAGAACATTGCCACAGCAATTTAATATTTGTCACCAAGGCCAATTCATGTGCCCAAAAGTGCTTACATTGCACAATAGTGCAATGAACTTGTACTCTATATGTTTGTTTGTTAATTCTTGTCACCAAGGCCAATGCATGTGCCCAAAAGTGCTTACATAGCACAATAGTGCAATGAACTTGCGCTAGCTGAGTAGCTGTTCATTGCACTCTATGTGTTGTTTTCAATTTATAATATTTATATGTATGTATTAATGTATATAATTTATCTGTATTAATTGTATTAAATCTTAGTGTATAAAAAGTAGGTAAGAGCAATTAATAAAGTGGGTATTATTATTAAGGCCAAACAAATCGGTGTTTTTAATTTACTCAACAGTATAATTGGTTTATGCGCTAATTATACATTCAACAATTAGAACACGGCTCATTGTGCCTGTTCTAAACAAAAACAAATACAATATAAAAGCATATTGTACATTTTGGTGAACCCGACGTGATATCCTGGTTCATGTTTCAGTGGTATCATCACACCATCACAAGTGTCCTGTAACCAGCAGACGACATCAAAAATACGTCATCAGACGCATCCTGTTTACATAAATATATATACATACATCAATATACATAATTTTATGGGCATTGATGACTTATCATTAAAACAAGATGAACTGACATTGGCTATACAAAAAACAATAGCAAACTACAAGAAGGCGCCGCATGATCGCCGGTCAGCAGAGCTTATCGCCTCAAAGTCCAGGGAGCTGGATAGCTTGTGGGTGCAATTCGAAAAACTTGACAACGTCATCCGCAACCAACATGGCAAGGAAGTTAACCACCCGTATTTTGTGAAGAATATGCACAGCGCCATTCGCTTGAAATACCGAGAAGCACGAGACGAGATGGACAAAGCAAAAGAAGCCATCAAACATGTCCAGGCCACATCAACATTAAAAACCGGAACGGAGGCACTCGAGCGAACACGGTCCCCTCAGCCAGTTACTCGACAAATCGAAACGAACACCATGATAACGGCCACCGGAAGTATGTCAAGTCAGCTATGCTCATTAATTAACAAACAAAAAAGGTCAATTGATGCAGCTACCATACTGCAAAAGCAAGTGCTTAATAGTGTGACACAACAAGCGTCGCAATATTATGCAATGCAGGCGAAGACAGTGGAAAGACATTGAGAATCCGCCCAGGACCTACACCAAAATATTTGGTTATCGGATGAACCCAGCACTTACGATTATGAGGGTTTTACGCAGATTGAGCAAACAATCACTTCAAAAAACTTGCAACTTCAGAACATGGCCCAAGAATCAGAAGCTACAACTATTCAAGCCCCTGCTACAGCAATCATCAGGCAAACAGCAAACATGATCACATCAGGACTGAAACTGCCCAAAGTTGAACTGCCAAAAATCGATGGCAGCTTCCACAAGTGGAGGCAGTTCCATGAACTATTTATTTAATTAGTCGACAAGCAACCAATTCCGGCTTGTCAAAAGATGTGGTTCTTGAAATCCAGTCTTTCCGGTCAGGCGGAAGTACTAATTCGGCACTTCACAGCATCGGCAAGCGATTACGAGCCCGCTTGGGCGGTGGTCAAAGATCGATACGAGAACCCAAGGCTGCTTATAAACGCAACATTAAGCAGACTGCTCTCCCAACCAATAATCATCAATGATCAAGCAACTGCAATCAAACTCCTTCACGACACCACCAAGGAATGTATCATGACTCTTCAAGGCCTAGGAGTAGATACCGTCAGCTGGGACCCCGATTTCATGTACATTCTAACCCAAAACTTGCACAAAACCACTCACGCATTGTGGGAGCAATCTTTAAAACAACCGAAGGAGATACCATCCCTAGACGAATTCTTGAAATTCCTTGAACTTAGGTTCCAGTCATTGGAAGCTCTTGCGTGTCACGCACTTGCACAAAGTGCAATAAAAAACACAACACATTGCTTCACTTGGGAGGCTCGCAAGGCACGCAGATACCAAGCAAAGTTAACCAGTTGCAGTCTGCGGAAATAACGCAAAGGGCTCCGTTATCACTTGCGGCTGTTCAAGATCAACCAATTAAATCAACCACTGTATTGCTGAGTACGATTTCGGTAACTATAATCGATAAGTGGGGACATCAAATTCACTGCCGAGCACTCTTAGACAACGGGTTGCAAGCCAACTTCATAACCAGGCGGCTTGTGAACAAACTCGGAATAAAGAAGAATCAGTGCATCATTGGAATTGAAGGTATTGGTCAATCACAGAGCCGTATCGCTGAAAAGGTAAACTTGCAGCTGCAATCAAGAACGACAGGTTTCAGCAAGAGAATTGAAGCTCACATTTTACCAGAGATTGTTTCCAAGCAACCATTAAGCAGCATAAACATATGCAATTGAAACATTCCAAGCAACCTGCAATTAGCTGTCCCCAATTTCTATGAATCTAAATGCATCGATTTACTAATTGGAGCAGGAGTTTTCTATTCGACATTATGCGTTGGACAAATACCACTAGGAGAAGGACAACCGGTGCTGCAAAATACTCTTTTCGGCTGGATAGTGGGGGGTGAGTACTCCAATCAAGAGTCATCCACCACAACTAGCACTTGTGGCATCTGCACCACAGATGAGTCACTCAACGAGACAATGGAAAAATTCTGGCGACTGGAAGAATGTGATTCACGTGTGGCCAACCTAACTGCGGCTGAACGACGATGTGAAGAAGAGTTCCTTCAAAACACTCATCAACTTACTGATGGTCGATTTGTGGTAAAGTTACCATTTCAGCATAATCCAAATCAACTCGGTGAATCCAAAGATCCAAAGACAAAGCTTTGCAACGTTTCACAGCCATTGAACGCAAGCTTGTAAAAAACCCTGAGCTCAAGACTCAGTATGTATCTTTTATGCGAGAGTATGAAAAACTGGGTCATATGAAGGAAATAGCAGTACATAGAATCAATGGCCCACACTACTTCCTTCCACACCATGCAGTACTCAAGCCAGATAGCTCAAAAACTAAATTAAGGGTTGTATTCGATGCTTCAGCAAAAACATCAACCAACTTATCATTAAACGAAGTACTAGCTACAGGGCCAGCCATACAAGAAGACGTCGCCACAATCCTACTACGCTTCCGTCTCCCTCGATTTGCCTTTATAGCTGACATCGAAAAAATGTACCGAAAGGTATGGGTCACCAGCAATACCAACTTATTTGGTGGAGGGAAGATCCATCACACCCAATGAAGTGTTATAAGCTCACCACAATAACTTATGGCACAACCTCTGCACCATACTTGGCTGTGCGCAATTTGCAAGCACTAGCTGATAAACAAGCTAAAAGGTATCCGTTGGCTGCTGAAATAGGGAAATCAAATTTCTATGTCGATGATGTTTTGAGCGGCTCCGACCAAATTACTATAGCACTTGAAATGCAACGGAAATTACGGAAAATGTTGGGTTCCGCAGGATTCAATCTATGAAAGTGGTGCCCAAACCACCCAAAATTACTACAATACATTCCACCTAAGGACCAAGAAGTTACTCTTGACTTCAACAATTCCCGCAGTGAGAGCATTAATACAATGGGCCTCACATGGAATCCGAAAAATGATAATTTCAAGTTAAAAATCCTGGGAACTATTGATCAGAGGATAACAAAACGCACCGCTTTGGCAGATATATCGCGCATCTTTGATCCTCTTGGCTTCATTGCTCCAGTAACAACCACCGCAAAGATATTTCTACAGCAGCTGTGGAAAATCAAAGTTAACTGGGATGGCGCACTTCCACAAGATCTTCATACTACTTGGTTAAGATTCAAAACTGATTTCGAACTATTGCAAGACATCAGCGTCCCTCGTCATATCTTTGGCCATAAGGTAGCAAACAATCCTCAAGTGCACATATTTGCTGACGCCTCAGAGCGGGCGTATGATGCAGTCGCATACATGCAGACAACAGATGCTCATCACACAAAAATCGTACGTTTCATATCAAAATTCATAGCAAAATCACGAGTAGCGCCAACCAAACAAATAACACTACCACGACTGGAATTATATGCTGCTAAGTTAGCCGTAGAGCTTATGCAGAAACTTCAAGAGAGCCAAATCATTAAAGAATCTGTTGTACACTTTTGGTCCGATGCCACTGCAGTGTTGGGATGGATAAACGTAGACTCATCTCACTACCATACTTTTGTCGCCAACAGGATTTCAGCCATTCAGCAGCTAACATCTCCACAACAATGGCGACACGTGCGATCTGAAGATAATCCTGCTGATCTTATATCAAGAGGGCTGACACCAAGCAACATGATAAACAATAATTTCTGGTTGTATGGTCCTCTATTTCTACATGGAGCGGTAACAAGTTGGCCTCTTCAACCACCACGAGAAGAATGTCCGCTAGAGCTCAGGCTAAAACCAGTTGTTGCCACATCAGCAACAACCACAAACACCGCAGTAAATTGGCTAGGAGACATCAATCACAAAAATTCTTTCCGTCATTTGCAAAGGATAATGGCCTTTGTGCTACGCTTCATCAGCCATACTCGACACCAGTCGGCTAAAGCAACAACAACAATATTATCTGCTGATGAAATGGAAGAAGCACTAACTTATATTGTTAAGAACATGCAACGGGAAGAGTTTGCAAACGATATTCAACAATTAACTCGATATTCTAGTGTAAGCAACAACAGCTCAATCAACTCTCTAACACCTTTCCTAGATGATAAGGGCATGTTAAGGGGACGTTTGGAGTCATTCAATTTAAGTTATGATGCCAGACATCCGATGCTTCTACCATACAACAACATAGTAACAAAACTATTATGAAACGATTTGCACAAGGAAAACCTACATGCAGGTCCTCAAACACTGATGTGTATTACGAGACAAAGATTTTGGCCTCTCAAATTGAAAAATTTAGCTCGGTCCGTTACTCAACACTGTGTTCAATGCACTAGAGCGAAACCAAAGCTATTGCAACAATTGATGGGCAATCTACCCGCTCAAAGAGTGAAACCTGCAAGACCATTCGTCACCTCTGGAGTAGACTTCTTTGGTCCAATTTGGACACTCACTTAAAAATTCGAGGAAAACCACCGCGAAAGGCATATGTAGCCGTATTCTGCTGCTTCGCCACAAAGGCGGTTCATATGATATTGGTTAGCGATCTAACAACTGAGGCTTTCATAGGAGCACTCAGACGTTTTATGGCTCGTCGTGGGCATTGCACAACACTCTACTGCGATAATGCTACAAGCTTCGTTGGAGCCAAAAACCAACTGCAAGAGCTACAATCGATTATTCACGATGACAACTCCCAACGAAAGATAAAAAATGAATGCAACACAAAGGGAAACTACTTTGAATTCATCCCACCACGTGCACCACACTTCGGTGGCCTCTGGGAAGCAGCGTTGAAATCAGCCAAGACTTTATTAAAAAAACCTTGGCATCCGCATCACTAACCTATGAAGAGATGCGGACCGTTCTGGCCGAAGCAGAGGCCATAATGAATTCAAGACCAATTACACCAATTTCAACGAATCCGAATGACTTTCAAGCACTCACTCCCGGAAACTTTCTCATAGGAGAGCCGTTGACCTCAACAATTGATCCTAATGCTCAACCATACAACACCAAAAATCCCACCAGATGGAATTTGGTTATGCAATTCAAGGCAGAATATTGGAGGAGATGGTCCAATGAGTATCTTCAGAATTTACAACATCGATACAAATGGCATAATGAATCCAGAAACGTCAAACCAGATACAATGGTGATAATTAAAGATGACAACTTGCCCCCATTGAAATGGCCGCTGGGTAGAATTTCAAAGGTGATACGAGGCCACGACGGTCTAGTTCGAGTCGCCGACGTGCGCACAGCAACTGGCATATCAAAAAGAGCACTCCACAAGCTAGCACCACTTCCAGTCGATGAAGAAGAGACAGACGACAAGGAGGACGCAACAGCGTCATCTAGAACGCCCCCGGATTCGACTACAAACAAACTTGCAGTACCAACCAAAAGGATGCGACTGCCACAATTGACTCTCACTAACATAGTACTAATAACCTTGTTTATACTACCAATAATACTGGGTAGTCCGATTGAGGTTACACAGTTTAACAAAAGTTCCGGCATACACTTCGAGGCCATAGGAAACATAAAATTAGTCACAAAAGAATTGAATTTAATTGTTTTCTACGATATGGCTCCATTTCGAGCTGAATTACAGAGCCTGACAAATGGAACAAGTTTTCTAAGCCAATTATGTGATATAATTCATATAAGACCTTCCTGCACGATCCTATACCAATTCATGTGAGCACAAGAGGAACTCAAGCAAGAAAATAGTCTTTTCTATGCAAAGAAAAGGCGCGCAAGAGGTGCGGTAGATCTTATTGGCAATATTGGCCATTCGTTGTTTGGAATTCTGGATTCTGAATATGCCAATAAAATGTCTCAAACCATTGACAAAGTGCATTCTAATGAAGAACATGTACGGAGCTTGCTGAGAACACAAACATCGATAATGAATTCAACGATCAACATAGTGAAGCAGCATCAGAATGGGACCAAGATCAAATTTGGATTGATCGAGCATCAAATTGAAGAAATTGTTATCCGAATCAATATCACATCAGAAAAAGAAGCTCATGATAGGACATATAGACTGTTGTTATCATTAGCAGTTCAAATGACGTTAACACTATCAAATCTACAACGAATTCAGTCATCATTATTAGATGTTTTAATTGACACTCATCATGGGAGAATTCACCTAATGCTAATAAGCCCCCACCAATGTCGACAGGAAATAATGCGCATCAAGAATCACCTCCCATCCCAATTTCAGTTACCTGTAGAGTACGACGAGTTATTGTCCTTCTACAAACTAATGAGGGTTAGTGGTGGTGTCTCGGCCGATTATATGATATTTGACATCAGAATACCACTGGTCAGTACAGAATTATTTGAAGTCTTCAAGGTGATACCCATTCCGGTCAGCAACGAAGTTTTTCAAGTGGCCCTAACAGGATCTGGTTGGCTAAGCCTGCAACCAGACTGTACTCTAAAAAATGATTTCATTACCATACAAGGACACTTCATAGTCACCAGCTCCACGCATTTGTCATATACAAAATTTGGCATCATGGCAGAGCTAGACAGTCCTAACAATATTGAACCATTCCTTCTGGACGTCAAGGAAACAGCGATAAAAGATCAAATCAGCCAATTGACGGCTCTCCAGAATGAGATAGCGAATTTTCGCATCGACAATCCGAACAATATTCGACCACATGATATCCATCAATACGTTGTAAGCTATTCTTGTATCTTCATCATCGTGTGCATCATATATTGGCCTGTATGGAAACAAATAAAAAATCTCCTGTTACTGTTTGTTACTGTTTGCTAGTAGAAGGTACGAGGTTAGTAAAAATGGAGCGCTACACGAATGAACAACGCATTCTCATTGTGAAATTGTTTGTCCAAAATGGTGAAAGTTTTGCGGCTACAGTTCGCAAATTGCGATCAATTTGGGG
Source organism: Tetanocera ferruginea (assembly GCA_958299015.1). Classification (NCBI taxonomy): domain Eukaryota; kingdom Metazoa; phylum Arthropoda; class Insecta; order Diptera; family Sciomyzidae; genus Tetanocera; species Tetanocera ferruginea. The sequence continues at coordinate 87,487,885 of OY282641.1, read as the reverse complement.
TCACAATAATGCTCCAAAAGAGTCAACTGTTAAGAGATTAATGGATAAATTTGCCGAAACTGGGTATGTTAGTGATGTAAAGACAACAACGCGCCTTCGACCAGGTCGATCGACCGAAAATGTCGCAGCTGTACGTGATGATGTCGCTCAAACTCATCCACCTCAATTCGACACCGAGCTCAACAAATTGGTGTCTCCACTATGCAGCGAATTTTGACGAAAGATTTGCATCTTCATGCATACAAAGTTCAATTGACTCAGGAACTGAAGCCAGCTGACCATGGACAGCGAAGGGAGTTCGTTAATTGGGTATTGGAGAGACAACATGAAAATGCTGATTTTGCCGCTAAAATCATCTTCAGTGACGAGGACCATTTCCATCTTGATGGCTTCGTCAATAGGCAGAATTGTCGCATTTGGGGTGAGGAAAATCCTCGAGTGATTCACGAGAAGCAAATGCATCCTCAACGTGTCACTGTGTGGTGTGGTTTTTGGGCTGGAGGAATCATTGGACCTTTTTTTTTATGAAAATGAGGCAGGTCAAGCGCAAACAGTCAATGGTGTTCGGTATCGTGAAATGATAACCAGTTTTTTCTTGCCTAGAATTGAAGAAAGGAATGTGGAGGTCATGTGGTTCCAACAAGACGGCGCCACATGTCATACAGCCAGAGAAACAATTCAATTGCTGCATCAGTCATTTCCCGGTCGTGTTATTTCGCGTTTTGGAAACCAGAATTGGCCGCCTAGATCGTGCGATTTAACACCACTAGATTTTTTTCTTTGGGGTTTTTTGAAGTATATGGCTTACGCGAATAAGCCGACGACGACTCGAGCCTTAAAAGAGGAAATTGGACGCTGCATTAATGAAATACCGCAGCATTTATGCAAAACGGTCATTGAAAATTTCATTAAAAGATCGCGTGCATGCCAGCAAAGCCGCGGCGGCCATCTGTACGATATATTGTTCCATACATAACCCCATTCTGTCTACTTTACGATATAATAAAGTTTTACGATTTTTTTTTTAAATATCTGTGTTTTATATAAAATTTAAAAATTGCGTTCTTGTTGGGACACCCTTTAGTTGTTAACCACGACAAATTTATTTATTTAGCTTTATTGTTTTTGGGTTTGTCACTAATTTGGTGCACATAAACACATATCCACACGCACTACATTGATTACTTTAATTTTATTACCTGTTTGTGAAAATTATTTGATTTTTTTAACGCAAGAAAAATAACAAAGAAACACACGCGAATAAGTGGACTGAAGAAAAAAAAAAACAAAGCACGAACGTAAATAACGCAAATAAGCAGGTATCAATTTTTGAAAAATAAAAGCTTTTTTTTATAAAAAAAAAGAAAAAATTTATTTTTCTCTCGATTTATTTATTGTGAAGTTCGAAGGCAAAACAGAGATAAAAGAAAAAATATTTTTACACGTTTTTTTTTATCTTTTTCGTCAACTTTTTGTTAAGATTTTTTTTTACAAATAAATATATTTTGGTTTCCCTGATTTGCATTGAATTTTGTACAAATTAGAAAAATTTTGTGCCGAATTATTTTTGAAAATTCGTGCAGTTTCTACATATTAGAAACAAAATTAAAAACTTTTGTTTGATAAACAAATTTTATCTGTTTGTTTTCCACTTCTCAGCGCCAACCAAAATTAATAGAACAGCAATGGCGAAGCTAACGTCTTTCATGAGAAATGCTGACACTTTTTTTGATATGGAGAGAGACTTCGATGATATTCCTCACGATGAGCATACAATTTACGCCCTTAGAATTCAAGAGGATGAGTTGAAGTCTCAATGGACTAACCTTAAGACTTCATATGACGCTTGCTTGCTGAAATTAGTGGCAGCGAGTGGTGGCGATGATGAAAACGTCAAATATCGCACATGTTTTCAAACATATGTTCGCTGTCTATCTAAGATGAACGAACTGAGCGATAAGTTGTCCAGGGCGAAAACCCGAAGTTTATTACCATAAACCGTCAAACCGTTCGGACGTGATTTGAATTACCTCCACAAGTTTCGCTTTTTCCCTATTCGCCAAAAAAAAATTAAATTTTTGAACATAAAAAATCAACCCAATAAAATACAACAATAAAATCTACGGAAAAGTAAAAATTAAAAACCTAAAGTGTTAATATCATTGAAAACTGCAATTTTGCAACAATAAAATAAACAAAAAAATCAAAACTTAAAAAAAATATACAGTGTTAATTTTGTATTAAAACTGCAATTTTGCATTCTCGAGTAATTTTTCGGCGACCTACTAAAATTTATCAAACAGTTCGTTTCAGTGACCCACTTCTCAGTCTATAAGCAGAAACAGTTAACAGAAAGTGATATTAATAAAAACAAAAAAAAAAAAAAAAAAAAAAAACAAACAATCGAATTAAATTTATCACAAGAAAAATAATTGAAAAAGTAGCAATGGAAAAATACTGTGCCTCATCTCTCTGCTCATTGGAAGACCAAAATGCACCTAGGGTGGCATGTAAAGGTCTTTGTGGAAAATATTTCCACGCAATATGTATAGGATTATCTAAAAGAAGCCTTACTTATTTAAACGACTACCTCGCGAACTTTATTTTTTACTGCGATGAGTGTAAAGAAATTACACTCTCGCATGTCCTCCGTGCAGTGAAGTGTCTGAGTGACACAACAAATTCCATTCGGTTGGATAAAAAACAATTTGTTAAAAAAATAGTCGACCAATTTACGAAGCTTGATGAAGTTATGAAATCTGCGGAAGATCTCGCGAGCTTCTTTGAATCTGCTAAAAAAGACTTTGATATTAAGATTGGTAAATTATCAAAAAGTGTGCCAAAAGTAACAGATTTCACCTATGATCTTAAGAGTGACATGAACTCATTAGAAGCCTCGATCAATAGCGTCAAGCAAATAACTATTGAGAGGAATAACAATACTGACAGTGATAGTTTAAAAAAAGTTACTGAGAGCTTAAAATTTTTAAGAAATGATCTAAACATAATGATGCAATCAACTTCAAAAAAATATACGCCACAACCACATCAGCCAGATCCATTGATAGAAGTTTTATACAATAAAATAAATGAAGTCAGTGACGATCTAGGCATGCTCCGCGTGCAGATTGCAGAAATAACGGATGTCATCAGACTTGCCTCCGAAAGAATTCAGAACACACAAGATTCTCCTAATCAGAACATTTCTAACATCTTTGAAGAAATATTGGAAGCCACTGTTCTCTCTCCATCAGCTAACTCTTTTTCACAACCACCGGCTTCTGTCTCTAAAAGTGTTAAAGAAATACCAGCAGATCCTGTCGCTGCACCAAGAAAATTAATACAGCAGTTTGGAACATCATGGACAGTGTCTGAATGGAACAATAGGATCAAAAAGCTGAATAATGTGAACGGAAATGAAAAAACCACTCTGTTCATTAAGGGCACTCCAGTGAGAACAAGTGTGTCCTGGATGCGCAATTACTTTCTGGATAATTTTGGCGTCTCAATCTCAAACTGCCTGAAGATGGCTAGCAGGAGAGGTAAATTTTGCAGTTTTAAGCTGAACATTTCAACACAATATGCGTGGATGTTTCTGAATGCCTATGGTGGCAGTGTGGGGAACGGAAAGTGGACAATTTCCGAATGGATCGACAAGCCTAGAAATAAATCGAGGACAAAAAAATCGATCATCAAAAATAAAACATTACCCCACTCTAATTCTAAATCTAACAAGACTCATTACAATACTACTTTTATTGATAAATATAATTATAGTTATAGTTCAAATTCTAAATATAATCCTAGCTCTAGTAATGTTAAGAGTATTCCTAAGATTAATGATAAATTTAATGTACCCAAAAAACCTTTGTCAGATTCCAACTGGTCTTCCAAAACTAATATCTTCCCTAACTTCTCTTCTCACCATAAGCAGCCTTTTACCTCTTCGTTTATCGCTTATGATAAAGATGTGCAACAGCCATCTAAGCCAAAGACTCCGAAGCAGAACCGAGTATCCTTTAATCTTGCACCAAAAGACAATCCTATGTCATCCTTAACCAGTACATCTCCCATAGTTAAGGCTTCCACAACACCAACTCCCCAACCTACCTATAACATGCATACCAGTAAAAGTTATCCCAATTTCATTCGGTCTCATGTTATGAATCCTGCACAGTCATATGCTCCTACAACATCTAAAACACAAACAAGTTCCGTTAGTCCTCAGATATCAATGCCTACAACTTCAGAAGTTCCACCTATCACAAATCAACAAATATCTACTGCTACATCGTCTTTAGACTCACCTATCCCAAATCAACCCAACATAGTCTCAACACCACCGTTTATTGATCCTCTCTTACCTCCGCGTGCTAAATTAACTAAAAATCTTGCCGACATAAGTAGTGATGGCCGGTTTATCATGTCACGTCTTCGTGACCGGAGTTTATATGATAATGTTCGCTTGTATCTTGCCTACCTACATAACAAATCGGATACTATTTGCATTGATGGTCTAACAAAAACTAGTGTTATGGTGTCGATACATCAAGAAGGTCTTCCAACCGACCCAGTTGAGTTGAAGAAAATTTTTATAAATTACCATGATAGCTTTAACTTATCCCCAAAAGATGTGGAAAATGATCTATCTGCATTTGCATCGCACACACATTCAAAGAGAATTTGGCATCTACAAAGATCACGTGCGAACACAAAAAGTTACTATTGCTCCTTACTTTCACCCGACCACGACTCCTATCTCCAAAAACCAGCCTAACCCTTCAAGTGTCTTAAACTTATTCTACCATAACTGTGGTGGTATAAGAGGTAAGCTTAGTAAACTTTTTATTGATGCTAAATCATGTCAGTTTAATGTCCTGGTCTTTACGGAAACATGGTTAAATGATTCTTTTAAAAATGAGGAAATTCTTGATAGTAATTGGACAATATATCGAAACGATAGGGACTATATAAAAACAGGGCTTTCTCGTGGTGGAGGCGTTTTGATAGCCACTCACAATTCCTTATCTAGCGAGCTTATTGCAACTTCCTCCCATGAAAATCTTGAACTCCGAATAATTAAAGTAATGCTGGATAAAAATATTTATGTTTATATCGGTGCAACTTACATTCCTCCTAACTCTACGGAATGTTCATACAATGAGTTATGTGAAACTATAACCTCAGTAACAGACACCTTAAACGAAGAAGATAAGATAATTATTTTAGGAGACTTTAACCGTCCTAATATTTCTTTTATCACCGATGAAAATGATAGGCATCTCCTTCCGGTTAATCTTTCTAATTCGATTGACTTTAACTTACTGAGCACTTTTTATAGTAACGATTGTCAGCAAGTAGCTCCAATTCCTAACCAGAACGGTCGCTGGTTAGATTTAATTCTTACTGACTGTTACGACGAAATAAATGTCATTCCAACTTCAGAAGCCGAACATTTATTCGCTAATACCCTCCACCACACAGCTTTCACGGTCAAATTATGTTCTCCCCATATAACTTTTAGACAATCCTTTAATAACTCAATCGTGTACGATTTTCTTAACGCCGATTATACAAATATAAGAAATGAACTGAAGTGTATGAACTGGGAACGACTTTTGCTCTTAGATTTGGATGATGCTGTGTCGTTTTTCTATCAGAGTATATTCTCCGTACTTGAGGCTTTTGTACCAAAAATAAAAAAAAGGAACAAATTATCTGAACCATGGCTGAATCCAAATCTTAGACAACTCAGAAATCGAAGAAATAGTCTCTACAAATTCATTAAAAACGCCGTCATTGTAAGTGATGAAGTAAAGGCAAAGTACAAAGAGCTGTCTAAAGAGTTCTCTATAAAGTCTGTTGAAGCTTACAAATTATACACCAACTTGATTGGAGAAAGAATTATTAAAGACCCGAAAAAATTTTTCGACTTCGTAAATGTCAAGCGAAAAACGACCGGGTATCCGATATCCATGTTTAAAGGAAATAATTCTTCTTCTAACCCACAGGAGATCTGTAATCTCTTTGCAGACCACTTTAAAGAAGTCTTTCGTCCACCTTTAACCCGAATTCAAACTCCGTCCTTTTATTCCAATTCGTCTCCGTTGGTTAGCAGTATCAACATAACACAAGATGATATAATTAAGTCTATAAATGAATTAGACCTTAATAAGTCTTCCGGTCCGGACCGTATACCACCAACTTTTCTTGCTCAGTGCATAAGTGAATTAATTTCTCCGTTGTATATAATTTTTACGAAGTCCTTGCAATTAGGCGTTTTTCCATCCTATTGGAAATCATCTCATCTTACACCAATTTATAAGAACGGTGATAAGAGAGCCATCAAAAACTACAGAGGAATCGCCTTACTGTCAACTATTCCGAAACTTTTCGCAAAAATAATATGTTCTAAGCTCACAGAAATAGTAAATCCTCATTTAAATGAACAGCAACACGGATTCCGTAAAGGACGATCAACCACAACAAACCTCACAATCATGGTCTCAGATGTTCTTAATAATATGGAAAAAGGTCATCAGATAGATGCAGTATATACCGATTTTAGCAAAGCATTCGATCGAGTTGATCATGTAATCTTAACTAAAAAATTAGAAAAATTTGGTATTTCAGGTTCTTTGTTGAAATGGCTGAATTCATATCTTAGTGAAAGATCACAATACGTTAAATTTCAAGGTATTCTATCTAAAAAGATTAATGTCTCATCGGGCGTCCCTCAAGGTAGTCACCTCGGCCCACTTCTCTTTAACATATTTATCGCTGACATATCTGAAGTTTTGTATGACATTCCACATCTTCTATATGCCGATGACTTAAAAATGTACTATGTCATTAAATCAGAAGTGGATATAGTATTCTTACAGAGTAAACTTTTATCCCTGGAAAATTGGTGTGTTCAAAATAAGCTTTCCCTAAATGAAAAAAAGTGCTACGTTATAAGTTTTTCCCGTAAAAAAGAAATACTTTATAGACGTTTTGAGCTTAATGGGGTAGAACTAAATAGGATCAATCACATTGTGGATCTTGGAGTCATCCTTGACTTTAGACTGCGCTTTAACCTTCATTTCGATAATATCATATCCAGGGCTAACAAGCTTCTCGGTTTCATTAAAAGACGTGCAAAAGAATTCAAGAATGTGTGGGTAACTAAAACCTTATATTGCACTTTAGTGCGTCCAATACTAGAATATTGTTGCACAGTCTGGAATCCAAGTTTTGAAGTTCATAGTGATAGATTGGAATCTATTCAAAAACAATTCTTACTTTTTGCCTTGAGAGACATGTATGACCCTCAGGATTATAGCAACCTGCCACTTTATGAACACAGACTGAAAGCTATTAATATAATGCCGTTGTCATCAAGAAGAATGCTACTCTGTTCATGTTTTATATTCGATGTCATTATCAAAAACATTGATATTGAATATATTTCTAACAAAGTAACAATTAATGACCCAATAAGGAGAACTAGGCATACAAGATTTCTGAGTGAATCACAGCACCACACCACTTACGCTAGCAACGAACCCATAAACAGATGTTGTAAGATATTTAATACTATCAGTGAGCACTACACTCCACCAATGTCTAAACTCATATTCAAGCGTTCCCTATCCAAACACCTCTTTCCACCCTAAGCCTTTAATATTGTCACAACCCATGCCTCTTTAATTATTCCCCCTTAATTGTAATTTAACATGGAATTATAATATGTACATCCTTATGTATAATATACGTTAGTATGTTAGTTCCCCTTTTACTTTAAATTTTCTTCACCTTTTCGCTTGGACATGTTCTTGAATCGTGTCATTCAGGTGGGCGGATTGTGCCCACCTGGATTTGCATATCAAAGAACCCCAAAACAAGGAAAAAGGAAAGAGAAAGAAAAAAAAAAACAAAAATAAACATAAACATAAACCTGTTAGAATAAGTTAGTTGCCTTGTTTGGCCAATAAATAAATAAATAAATAAATAAATAAATAAATGAAGTTGATATTTCACGAATTGAGATGCCAACGTCAGGTCACAATATCAACCTACCATCATGTGATACTGAAATTTTTCACGGTGATTATGTGACATGGCCTTCCTTCAGAGATATGTTTTCAGCCATTTACATTTCAAATAATCGGCTAACGCCTGTTGAGAAACTTTTTCATCTCAACCAGAAAACCCGCGGAGAGGCAAAGAGATTGTGCAAAAATCTCCTCTCACGCATGAAGGGTTTGCAACAGTCTGGAAAAACTTGACTGACTGCTATGAAAATAAGCGGATTTTGGTGAACAGTCAACTTAAGGTTTTATTTAACCTGTCAGCTGTTGCAACTGACCCTGGAAGTATAATTAAAAAGTTACAAAGGAACATAAATAATTGCATTTCAGCATTAACAATGCATCAGGTAAATATTAGCAATTGGGATGCTATATTTACATATTTATGTTCAACAAAATTGCCTGAAACTACGCTCTCTTTATGGGAGCAGTCTATTGAAGACAAGACAGAAATCCCCAAATGGGCTTGTACAATAGGCCGTATCGAAAATTTTAGATCGTATTTTTAGAGGTCTCAAAAGTTGCATAGGCTTGTCAAGATCACCCAAAAAAAATTTTATAAAAATTAAAGGACATCTTCCTGCCCCGCAAGGACTAAGTTGTTTTTTGGGAAAAACAATAATATAACGATCTTAAAATGCTTTGATTTTTTTAAGAAAATCCACACATGTCTTAAAGCAAAAGTAATAATGCAGTTTAACTAACAATTTCCTGCCACATACGGTGCTACTCATGATTTTTACCAACAGTATCCTGTATGAAGGATATTTGAAGCGAAAATTGTACTTGGGATAGCACAAGACGTATGATTGTAAGCATTGGTTATAAATTTTGGTGGTACTGTTTATAGTGTTGATGTATTCCATAAATAACATGAATAAATAATTTGCATACTTTTTGCATTTGTATTCTCTTGTTTTAGAGAAATGTATACTAGAATGCAATTTTTTAACTTTTTCAAAAAAATGAATTTAAGATTTATGTCAAGTGATTCAGAAGTGTTGTCGAAGATAATCTTCTCAATTTGAGTTTTTTGAAAATTTCTGAACATGATACTGCCTAAAAATATTTATTTAATATATCAGCTTAAGACCACGATTTTATTTTCTATTTCGATATTTTAAAAAAAGTTATTTCCTAGCATAAAATTTCTCAATTTGAGTTAAGTCCCCTTTATGGTTATTATTTCATTAAAACACATTTTAAAAACAATTGTTTAGTCTTCTGAGACCGACTGAATGGCATAAAATGTATTTTAACGATATTATAACCATAAAGAAGATATAACTCAAATTGAGAAATTTAATGGTACGAAGTAAAATTTTTTTAAGTATTAAAATATAAAAAAAAATCGTGGTCTGAGCCTGGCATATTAAATACATATTTAAAAGTAAGGTCATGTACACAAATATTTGAAAAATCCAAATTGAGAAAATTATCTTCGACACCACTTCTGATGCCCGTTATATAAAATCTAATATAAATTTTTTTGAAAAAGTTAAAAAATTGCGTTCTAGTATACATTTCTCTAAAACAAGAGAATTGATATGCAAAAACTATGCAAATTATTAACTCATCATATTTAAGAAATACGCCAACACTATAATCAATGCCATCAAAATTTAGACTCAGTGGTTACAATCAAAAGTTATGTTCCATCTCGAGTATAACTTTCGCTTCGAATATCCTTCAAACAGGATACTGTGGGTAAAAATCGTGAGTATTATCGTGTTTGGTAAGATATTGCTAGTTAAACTGCATTTAAATTTTTTCCTTTAGACAAATGTAGTTTTTTTTACAAAAATCAAAGCATTTTAAGATCGTTATTTTTTACTGTTTTTCTCAAAAAACAACTTTGTCCTTGCGGGGCAGGAAGATGTCCTTTTATTTTCATAAAATTTTTTTTGGCAGATCATGACAACCACATGAAACTTTTGAGACCTCTTCGAATGTGAAATTCGAAAAAAAAATGTAATTCGATACGCCCTATTGTACAATATGCTTTTATATTGTATTTGTTTTTGTTAAGAACAGGCACAATGAGCCGTGTTCTAATTGTTCATTGTATAATTAGCGCATAAACCAATTATACTGTTGAGTAAATTAAAAACAACGATTTGTTTGGCCTTAATAATAATACCCACTTTATTAATTGCTCTTACCTACTATTTATACACTAAGATTTAATACAATTAATACAGATAAATTATATACATTAATACATACATATAAATATTATTAATTGGAAACAACATATAGATGGCAATGAACAGCTACTCAGCTAGCGCAAGTTCATTGCACTATTGTGCAATGTAAGCACTTTTGGGCACATGCATTGGCCTTGGTGACAAGTATTAACAAACAAACATATAGAGTACAAGGTAGCAAGTTATTTAAAACAATAAAGCTAAATAAAAATATATTGAAGTTCAATTTGAACACCGTATGGACGGACACGCGAAATGAATTTTTTTTTTTTTTTTTGGTACCACAAAATTTTAAGGTTTTTGAAAAAATGCAATTACAAATAAACTCGGCGTTAATAAATTAATATTGTATTTATAAAATGTAGATAATAAAAGATAGAAAATATTTTATACAGTCATAAAGTTGATTATCTTATTCTCGCGTGTGTGTGTGTGTGTGTTGCACAAAATGAATAAAACCAACAATTAAAACAATGAAATTGATTACTAAAATTCAACCGTGTTAATGAATAATTAAAAAAATAATTCATCGCTTTTTTTGATGAGCAATAAACCATTAATGTCGAACATTGAACATTGGTTTTTAAAAATATCCAAATGCCGACGGCAAAACCCACTTTATTTTGTTTCACTTTGAGCCGGTTTTTGTTTATTGTTTGAGCTTTTATTTTTATGCTGCTCTTTAAAGAAAACAGTTTATAAAATATATTTTACTTTTATATTCGTTCTAATAAACTTTAAATAACTGTGGACGGAAAATTCGTAATATGTATATAGCTCGTGAGTATTTATATGTATTTGTGAAGAAAAATTTATAATCTGTAATTTTTATTGCCAATTCAGTTTTGTTTTTGTTTTTTTTTTTGTTTTTTTTTTAATCTACTATTTATTTAAAACAACTTTAATTTTATTTTGTTCAAATAATTGAAAAATGAAATGATGAACGTTTTTCACTCAATCACTTCGTGCAATTTCGGCACTATGTCACAAAAATGGCGCACTTTAAGGTTATTAAATTTTTCTTCACTTTTTATATATATATTTTTATATCTAAACTTATTCTATTTTTTCAGCACTATTTTTGTTTTTTTTTTTAACTTTGATTTATTTAGCACTGTTGTAAATATTTAAAACTATAAGAGACACAATATATTGAATTAACCACTCACTTTTTTAGCTGCTGGCAAAGTGCAAAGTAATGAGATGAGAACTGCAAAAACTCTTGCTAGGCTGACTTCGATGGCTTCGTATGGACCATAAACAATTAAGGGTTGATTGCTTCTGTGATGTTTTCACTGTGGCTGGCACTTCGCTACAATTGGTGCTGCAATAGTTTATGTGAGGTCAGACCTAGAATTGCGTGTAAATCTTATTCAATATGTGAATAAGAATTTACTCGCAAATGCAGAAAGCAAGGACATTATAAAGAGGTGAGTTGAATAATTAATAACAATAATGTGTTTATTTATTATATCTCACTTTTTGCTTTATACTCCAATAGGTGGATGATATGATAAAAACAATAGAAACATGCTGGCACGCTAGATGGATCCAAGAAGAAACAGGAAGATGCTAAGAAGAAGGCCATTAAGCCGAACGAAAACTCAATCGATAGGTGAACGAGTCGGTAAGTAAGTAGATAATATTTTACATCGGTGGGCCATAATCTTTAACTTTTCCTTCTTTTAGGGTTGCCACCTAAACAGTCGGCAAGCGACAAAAATATCAAGATTGGTTTGCACCATAAACCTTAGCAGTAAACAGGTATTAACGTATGCATTTTTATACGAATGTGCTTTAAACTCTACAATTTCGGAAATTAATTACAAAATTCAATACACAAAAATTCTGCATACACGCAAAGATACATATATCTTTGGTATTTGATATTCATCAGTCTTCTTCTTTTCGCTTGTTGGCGCAAAACTTCTCCCTTCGTCTACTTCTTCGCACTTCGTTGGAAAAAAAAACTGCAGCACCAATCTCTTTGTCGCCCAACTCCACTGTCAGCGTCGTTACTCTTCTTGCGCACGCTACTCTTAGTTTTGACTTGAGCAATCTTGGTCTCTTTATTTTCGCATTGCTTGTATACACTTCATTCGTATGCACCTTTGTTTGTCAACGTACAAAGAACTATTTGGACCGCCGCGCTGAGCTGGAAATTAAACTTTTATAATTGTTTGTCTGCATAATTATTTTCATTGCTAACATTTGATTTTTGCACGTCATACGTCATCCAGTGTAATTATGGCTGAATTCCTTGCTTATCTGCGAAAACAACGTTCAAGAACAAAGGGCAATGTAAAACGAATTCAAAATTTGATTAATGAAGAAATGACTGCAGCCGAATTAGAATGCAGGAAAGGCCTAGTTGAGGCATATTTTAAACAACTTCTAAGAGTGCAGTCGGATATAGAAAGATTAAATCAACAAGATGAATATGGTCGCACAGATATAGAAGAATTGTGCTTTAAAACAAAGGCAAAAATAATTCAGTATTTAGGCGACAATTACAAGCAGTCGCATTTAGAAACAAGTAAAGCTGTTCCATTTGCAAACATAAGCAAATTGTCTGCATTAGACTTGCCTTAGTTCGATGGTAAATATTCAGCTTACAAAAATTTTATTTCGTCCATTAAGTAATTCGTCGATAACGATTCATCATTGTCAATAATTGAAAAATTCAATCATCTCATCCACTGTCTGTCTGGCCAGGCACTGGATACTGTTCGAGCATTTCAAATAACAGCAGATAACTACAAAAAGGCGCTTTATCGTTTGGATGAGCGTTATAACAACACAACATTGATTTTTCTTGAGCACATTGCAAATTTGCATGATATGCCGGAAGTGCGTGAACCGTCCGCAGTCAAATTACGTAGTTTAGTTGATAACTCGTCTGCCATTTATAGTTCGTTGAAATTATTGGGTTCAACTGAACATATTTGTAACGCAATGCTTATACATTTAATGTCACTAAAAGTTGACCCAGAATCGCAATCGAAGTGGAAAGAGACAATTGATTTTGGAAAATTACCCACATGGGGAAACATTCAGTCAGCACCTCAAGCGACCTTGTCATTTTTTAGAAGCAAACGGAAGTCACACAAACAAATGCAATCCTTCTCGATAGCGCAAAGAAAATCGCACTTCGTTGGATACACAGCAAAAGTCTTGCGCTCTATGCAAGTGCACCGACCACTGGAGACGTAGTTGCAATTCCTTTAAGGCACTAGATGTTGCTGCCAGATTCAATACGGTCAAGAAGTTGGGGGTCTGCCTCAACTGTTTTTATCAAGGCCATGGTGTCGCAAAATGCACTTCCAAATATAAATGTAAAATTTGCAAGAAATCACACAATACCGTATTGCACCGATCAACTGATCCAAATGCACATTTGTCTAGTGCCGCTGCACCATCAAACGCCACTACATCAAATGCATCATCCTCAAACGCCGTTGCCGAATATACAGCCACTGTGAATGCGCACATGGATAGCGCATCGACTAATACGATTTTCGTACAGCTGTCATCCTAGTTCGAGACTCATCTGGAGAGTTTCAGTTAGGTCGTGCACTTCTAGATTCTGGGTCACAGGTTAACCTGATACATGAACATTTGCTAACCTATTGAATTTGCCTAGATGCAAAACTAACATTAATCTTTTAAGCGCAGGTGGTTCCTCATCTAAAATCAAGTTTGAGGCACAAACTATTATTCATTCTCGTTATAGTAACTTTGAACTCGACACTAAGTTGCTCATCACGAAACGTCTTACTGGTGATCAGCCAGAATCTGATATTGATATAACTAAATGGCAACTGCCATCAAACATAGAACTAGCAGACGAATCTTTTCACAAAACTCAGCCGATCGACATGCTTCTCGGCGCTGAAAGCTTTTTTGATATTTTGCGTTCTGGCCAAATTAGGCTTGGTCCCAATCTAGCCACATGTCAAAATACAGTGTTCGGATGGGTTGTAGCTGGGCGCTATAAATTGTGTAAAAATTATAATGCTATGCAGTGCAGCTTAGCCAATAAAGCTGACGAAGATCTTAATAGACAACTCGAACATTTAAGGTCTGATGAAGAAATAAAGAATTCACCTTAAAAAATACACTGATGAACAGCAAGCATGTGAGTCATCGTTTATTTCGAACGTAGAAACGAAAGATGACGGTCGTTTTATAGTCAAGTTGCCATTGAAGCAACAACCAGACGTATTGGGCACATCTTATGGCATTGTCTTGAAACGCCTTCATTATTTGGAGAAACGCTTGGCCAAAGACGCAAATTTAAAATCACTGTATATTCAGTTCATGCGGGAGTACGAGCAATTGGGACACATGTGGCGTGTCGAGCAGCCCAACATGAATTCACCGCACTACTGCATCCCACACCACTGCGTCATAAAGCCAAATAGTACAAGCACGAAACTCAGAGTCGACGCCTCTGCTACTACATCAACGATGCTATTACATCAACTACTACATCAACGCATTGTATCTACAAGTACTACGCTTTCGACTTTACCGTTATGCCTTGACAAGAGACATCGTGAAAATGTATAGAATGGTTCTTGTTCATAGCTCACACATGCCGTTGCAACAAATTTTATGGAGAGAAAATGAGAATCAAAAGGTTTCCGTGTATCAGTTCAATACAGTAACGTACGGGATGTCAGCATCACCATTTTTGGCAATTCGTAGTTTGCATTTTCTTGCACACAAATGGTAGCAAAATTTTCCTACTGGTGCATTCGTAGTCAAAATTAACTTTTACGTTGACGATATGCTTACTGGAGCAAACGAAGTAGAAAAACTTTCCACAATCAACTATGAAGTAAAGCAGCTTCTACAAAAAGGTGGATTTGAGTTAGAAAAAATTCAATCTAACTATCCAGCCTTGAATACTGCCGAAAGCAACAAGAATTTGAATTTAGACGAGCACTTGATATCAATTGGGAACCACAGAGCGACTTATTTAAATTTTCATTTCAGCCGAAAAAAGATTACGTCAGCACAACGAAGCTGTCAATTCTGTCACTGGCAGCTTTGATATTCGATCCTTTGGGAATAGAGTCTTATTGCAAGATTTGTGGATTAACAAAATTGACTGGGACACCGAAGTGCCACAAATTTATCAAACAGCATTTAAAAACTTCGTCAAAGATCTTCACAACATGCAATATTTGCGATTTCCGCGCTACATACTCGCTATAAGATCGGCGAACATTCAGCTACACTGATTTTGCGATGCATCAAATAGGGCATATGGTTGCTGTTTTTACGCACGTGTGTCCGACAACAAAGGAAATGTAACAAAGGAATAAATTTACTTACTGCTTAGTGCCACGTAGCGCCTACAAAGAAACGCTCACAGCCACAACTCGAATTGTGTGGCGCACACTTGCTCGCAAAAATGTATGCTAAAATCAAATGCATTTTCGACGATATAGAACATGAAGTGTACTTATGGACAGATGCAGTTGCTTTTCTGCGGCGGTCGCAGATGCATTCTTCTTCAATCATCACTTTTGTAGGTAATCGTGTATCCGATATACAAGAAGAAACAAAAAACTACACCTGGAGACATGTTCCTACAAAAAGTAACCCAACTGATATTGTATCGAGGGGTTGCTCAGTCACTGATCTTATTCAATCAATTTGGTTTACTGGACCCAGTTTTCTCATAAAAACACCAGCGAATTGGCCGTCTACAAATATGACGAATTACGATTCAAACGATGTTGGTTCAGCAATCTAAAAATCAACATTCACATGCGAATCAAGCAAAACTCTCTATTTTAGACATGGTCGAGCGCACGAGCTCATATAACAAAATTCTTCCTATAACGAGCTTGCTGTTTCGATTTCGTCGTAAATGCCAAAAAAGACGACTGCACAGCAACTTGACGATTACCCCTTTTGAAACTAGAACCGCAATGGTTTGCATCATATGGAACATTCAGAAGCAAAAGTTTGCAAACGAATTTGAATGCATAAAACGTGGCATCGGCATTCGCAACTCTCTAAACACACTTAGCCTCTTTCTAGAAAACGTCAACAATTTTCTTCCGATGCGTGTGGGAGGACGTCAAGATAACGCTGTTATGCCTCATGATAGAAAATACTCATTTTTAATGCCGAAAAATATTCACTTAGTCGACTGCTTCGTACGTCATCTCCATCTGGAGCAAAAGCATTGGTAGCATTCATTCGGCAACATTTTGGGTAATCGGCACTAAAGCCCTAGCACGTCGAATAGTTCGCTCTTGTGTCACAAGGAGCGCCATTTGAACGATGCGATGTTGACTTCTGTGGCCCGATCAACACATACTTAAAGATACGTGGCAAACGTCCATACAAATGCTATGTAGCGGTATTCGTGTGCTTCGTGACCAAGGCAGTTCACATCGAAGCCGTATCAGACTTGTCATCAGATGCTTTCATTGCGGCACTGAAGCGCCTCATTGGACGTCACGGACTGCCTTCCCTCATATTTTGCGACAATGCGACTAACTTTCGTGGTGCAAATTCAAAGCTCACTGAGCTCAAGGCAGCCTTTACTTAGCAATCATATCAAAATGATGTATCTAATTTTTGTTCAACTAAACAAATATCTTTTCATTTTATTCCCTCTAGGGCTCCACATGGTGTACATCGAAATGGTACAAGGCAGGTGTACATCGAAATGGTACCATTTTCTTCAAAGGTGTCCAGCTCCTTGCGTATGCTGATGATATCGATATCATCGGCCGAACCAAGAGAGATGTAACCGCTGCTTTCGCCACTATCGAAAAGGAATCAGCCAAAGTGGGTTTGGCGGTCAACGAGGGAAAAGCAAAGTATATGCTGTCTGCAAATAGGGAAGCGCGGCGTCTAGCCTCCCAAGTTACAGCAGGCAAATATAACTTTGAAGTTGTCAAGGAGTTTGCATACCTTGGCACCGTCGTAAACAGCAACAACAATGTCAGCCTGGAGATAAAGCGAAGAGTTACAATTGCTAATAGGTGCTACTACAGGCTAAGTAAGCAATTAGATTCCAGAGCCCTCTCTCGATCGCAAAACTAACACTCTACAAGACGCTCATCATATCTGTGCTTCTCTATGGCGCTGAGGCATGGGTGGTATCTCAAACAGATGCAGCCGCTCTTGGGGTGTTCGAGAGGAAAGTTCTTCGCAAAATCTTTGGTCCTGTTATTGTTGGCAACGACTTTCGCAGACCCAAACGACCTAGATTCACTTTCACCTGGTCATGTATTAATTGGTGGTCCGTTGAATAGCATTCCAGAGCCTATTAAAGATTGTGAAGAAATCAGTTACTTGGAGCATTGGAAGCGCATTACGGCTGCAAGCAGCAATTTCGGAAACAATGGTCCACCGAGTATCTCAACGAAATGATACAACGCAGCCGTTGGACACGCAACGAAGCCAATCTTGCTATTGGCAACATTGTACTAATTCACGACGATAATTTGCCCCCATTAAGGTGGTTGACCGGCCGCACTGAAGCAACAATCTTCGGTAAAGATGGCAAAGTTCGTGTGGCGGATGTACAAACTTCGCATGGTATCTATCGTCGACCAATCCATAAGCTCGCCCTGCTTCCTTTTTCTTGAAAGTGGACACTTTCAACGCCGCTGGAATGTTGGTCTTTTTGGCATTAAGAAGAAAACCAGTTTCAGAATATTGTATTTTATTTCTATATAAACAGTTGTATGAATTAATTTTTTTAATTTGGTATACTTATATATAAATTTGTTCAATATTATTCTTTTTCGTACCACTGTTCTTTTTATTTGCTGAAAACTTTCCGTTATCCATTTATAAAATGACTCAAGTCAACAAATTGCTCAAAATATATATTCTACTCAGCGAACATATAAAATAAAATATCAGTTCAGTTATAACGTTGCTTAGAACAGACACGCATTTTCTTTTAATTGTTACGCGATTCGTGTTCATAACTTTCAAGGTTAAATAGTTTTGAGTTGGTGATTCTTACTATAACCTTCACTTCATCCACAAATCAACATTTTTGGCGCCCAACGTGGGGCTGATTTGCTTTTGAAAATAAACCACAATGTACTTTCAATGATGACAGTTTTCTAAATTTCTGCATACTCTTATGTGACACATGATTCGAGATGTCACATGTCAGATTTTTAGATATTCTTGCGGTATGCTGCACGATTAACATCACTGGTAGGTCGTGTTTAAGTGAAGATAGAATTCACCCTCACGAACAAATTTTTAATCATTACCCTACAAACATTTGGAAAACGATTGGCAGAGAAATTGATTTTCCGATACACTAGCGATTTGTCCACATGTTTTTTGAAAAATGCATTACTTTACAAATGCCCAACCGATGAATGAGTGAGTCACGAAAATTTTTCAAAGTCTTCCTTCGGCTATTGTTGAAAGATGGCTTTTTGAAATATGTTCAAAATTGATCATGAGAATATGAAGCAGGCTCCGAAAATTAATCAAAAAGTTTAACTAGTATAGTTAAGAAGCAACCGCGTGATATCGAAGTGAGATAAAACAAATTCACAAAAAAATTCATTAAATTCGGACAGAACAACGATGCTTCGGAACAAATTGCTGAGAACCCCAAAAAGTAATTCGTTTGCCACTCTTTTCGGCGAATCACTTAAGACTCCTCTCGGCGAATCACTTTTATGACCTAAGCAGCTTACAGTCGGCGATACCCGGATGATTCTCAGATGAGTTCAATGGCAATTGCTTCATTTTCCAAGCGATTAGCTGGCTATTCTCAGGCAATTGAAAATGCTGGATATAAAACAAAAAATAAATTTTCGTCGGAATATAAAAACATTGCTGAGTAAAAAAATAGCCACATGAAAAATAAAATCGCCAAATAGCCAAAACTGTTCACGAGAAAAAAAATAGCCACTTTTGGCTAAAAATAGCCAAAACGGCAACACTGTTTATGAATGGTAAAATTAATTAAATTACCAACCTTCGCTTAGTTTCCATAGGTGTGAACTCGGCAGTCATTCTGAGATTTCTTAATGTGAAATATATTTTACTTTTAACGTAGTTAATATGATCCTCACAAGAAAGCAAGGAATTGATGCGAAACCCGAGGTTAGTTATCTTGTCAACAAATTTTTATGAAGTCCAACCGATATAAATGCTAGGAATATCTTCAACTGAGTACGTTTTCTTTGATATCGGCAACACAAATGATTTAATTGGATTTAATTTAAGCTTATTACGCAATGCCCATTTTCCGATGGAGTATAAGTCCTCATTTACTCTACAGCAGAGATCTTCACTTAGACCAATTGGACGGGACAAATAAAGCTGAAAATATCTCATACGCTATATTGTAAATATTGTAACGTTTTAAGGAATGGAGAATATGTCATTAATAAATAATGAAAATAAGAGCGGCCCAAGAATGGAACCTTGTGGTACTCCACATTTAAGATTTTTGAAGTTTGAATAGTTGCATCCAATTTTGACCCTTTGAATTCTACCATCAAGATAATTTTTTAATAAAACTGACAGCAGGTGAAGAGAAAGCAAAGTAAGATTTTAATTAAGAGCACAGTAAGGAATCGTCAACACTGTCAAACTCCTTCGAAAAATCAAGAAGGCAAAGTAGGGTAATATGTTCCTTATCATACCAACACCGAATAACATCTAATATTTTAACAAGTGCTGTTGAGCACTTTTTTTCGTCCAGGAAGAAAATCAGACTGCAAGGGAGACAGAAGCTTATTAGCAAGCAGGTGATGTGAAATCTGTTCTGCCATGAGGGACTCACAAACTTTAGAGAGCGAGGATAATATGCTAATGTGTCTGAAATCAGCTGGTTAATATGCCCTCGGCTTTCTAGCGATCGGTATTATTGCAGCAGCTTTCCATTTTTCGTGGTTAATTGAGCTTGTAAAGCAGTGGTTTATGGTGTGAGTCAGCGGGCTCAGTATATAAGGCAAAATAATTTTTATGAACTTCAAGTTTATTCTATCCTCACCAATTGCATTCGATTTTATTTTCATAACTGCCCTTGCTACTTCAAATTAATTTACATTTGAAAATTCAAAATTTATATTAGTATTTAAATCACCGGCAGTATCGTGAGTGCATCTTTCATTGACAACTAACTCTGAGACAAAAAAGTTATATAAAGCATCAGGATCAATCTGACACTTTGATTCCACTTTACTGCACATCCCGATTTCCTTTAAAGAAAATTATTAACAGCTTTGAATTAATTTAAATTAATCCCAAGCTGTTTTGAAGATCTTCATCTTACCTGGATTTAAAAATGTTTTTCTTGGCTAGCTTAACTTGGAAGTTGGCTTCGTTGCGAGCAATCTTGTACTCATTCCAACATATGGTTGAAGGAGTCAGTCCTTTTCCATTTGGTATATGCTCTATTTCGCTTTTTTATGGCTAATTTAACAGGATACGAGAACCATGGACATGAAACATTAATAGCACGAACAGTTCGATGAGGTACATGAAGTCTAACAAGTATTTAATAGAAGAGACAAGATAATTTAGTTTTTCATCAGCGGTATGCATATACCAGCAATCGTTCCAAGGAATTAACATTAATTCGGACAAAAAGCGACTCACTTTTAATGGACTTAAAATCACGATACGAAACAGTGTTGGTTCTATCGTTACGACAAAGATGTGTATTAAATGTACAAAAAAATAGATCATGATCAGATATAAAACAAATTTGATCAAAAAGTAAGACTAATGAAGCACAGGAAGTAATAAACAAGTCAAGTTGACAAGGTCTTGCATTATTTGCAAACCTAATGGGCATACAATTATTCACGACGCTTAGGCCTACATTGGCTAAATCATCATAAAACTTCTAAGTTAAACGATCATTTACAAGAATATTAACATAAAAGGCTCCACATAGAACAAAGTGATAATAATCAATTAAACATTTAGTTAACGAACTAAAAGTACAAAAAGCTTTTGTATTATTATCATGAACATTTACATTCAAAAACTTCACGTCTATTTCTACAGATTTGTTTATTATCTTGCAGTTCAAAAAAGACTTAAAATATATTGCAACACCCCCACCATTGTTTTCAGGCCTGTCATTTCTTAAAATATCATAATTGTTTGTTTTATAATAAGTATCACTAATGTGGCAGTACCTTCCGTTCCGTGACCCCTCCTTTTCCGTCCACTGTTCACTCACCTAGCTCGTAATTAAGTCCAAACTTTTGCTTCTCTATTTTCAGCGACATTTAGTCGTAAGTTAATATTTTTCTGATAACGCGATTCCAGTAGCACAGTTAGCCTCTCCGACAAGTGATGATCCCAGCAAATTCATTGTTGCTGAATTTTTATTGCTAGTGCTGGCTACATAGCCTTTGATGATTAATGCAACGCTAACATAACACATTGCCGTTTGCCGTTATCGCTCTAGGGGTCATTTGAGCCGGCCACACAAACATTCGTGCGAACGACAGTTTGTGTGACTCAATAGTCAACGCTCAAGCGTTTAATTCAAATTATGCAAGCGTACGTATGCCTGTGTGTTGGGGTAGCTAACCAACCTGCGGGCTAGTGCGCTGCCAGCACGATGACTGGCTGAGCATTATGTAAGTTCCCCGCGTCGTCTCTAGCCTGTCTTATTGCTAGCGCTGGTAATGAGACCGACTAATAAATAGCCGACACATAGAGAACGCAGAGTTAGTAAATAATGAACACGAGTAAATTCGTAATAATTCTTCTAAGTATGAGCGCTGCAGCTACCGTTAACTGCGAGCTGCAGTAGAGTTGTCAAACTATCGATGGCACTATCGATAGTATCGATAGTTTCATATTTTTGTGACTATCAATGAGTATTGATAGTTTTTTTTTATTATAAAAACTATCGATAGTTCAGTAGGACTATCGAGCATCTCTACTGAACATTAAAACGTAACGAAAGCGCGGGTAAATTGGTTTTTAGTAGGAATAATTCTGCATTGTTAAGTATATCGAAAGTATTAAGTTTTAAAAAACATATGCTGTTATTTTAGTTGGTTTTTGTTACTTTTAATTTTTTTCCTTTTTTATACTGTTTCCAGCGATTAAAAATCCGATAGTGCCATCGATAGCGCTATCGATGGTTTCCTTTTTTTTGAGACTATCGTGAGTATTGATAGTTTTTTTGAAAACGATCGAAACTATCGATGGTGAGACCATCGATAGTTTGACACCTCTAAGCTGCAGTATTTATTAAAAGCACTTTGGTGGCATGGACTCCGGTCCATGTTACCTTAAAAAGTAGTTGCTAGTGAACCGCGAACACGAAGACGCGTTCTGTCTTTGGATACAAATTAGCTTTAACTTTTTAATATAATTGTAGCTTTCTTTGTAAATAAATTAGAGATGTTAAATAAAGTTTTTTATTGACTTATTTATACAACATATATATTTCCATATTGGTGACCCCGTATAAAAAATAAAACTGTTCATAAAATGGAAAATAAAGTGAATGAACAAAGTGAGTGCGGAAGTCTTGGCTCCGAACAGCCAGAGAACTTCGCGTCCGCGCTGCCACAAACAAACGACGAGGTGGCACTATCGACGAAAGCAGACCAGGGCAACGAGCTCCACCACCTACAATAATTCCAGGCACAGGCGTTTTGGACTGACGCCTGGAACTATGGTTCCTCCAACTGGAAGCCTTGTTTTTGAGGCAAGGTCTCAAAGCGGACTCGCAGCGGTTCTACACAGTGGTGGGTGTACTGCCCAAGCATGTGCTTCGACAAGTAAGCGACTTGGTGCGTTCACCACCGTCAACCAACAGGTATGAGGCGATCAAAATTCGACGATATTCGGCGATATCCCTTCCGAACGGCTTCGACGGCTTATGGAGGACATGGAGCTGGGCGACCGTCACAGCTTCTCAATGAGATGCGTGACATGGGCGGAGTGTAGGTCAACGACACCATGCTCCAGAATCTGTGACTGTCTAGGCTACCGACGGATGTGCAGGCAATCCTTCAAGTTGTGGACCTGCACCTTACGCAGCAGGTGCAAAATCATGGAATCAGGGAAGTATCGCCAGCGACAAGTGGCAACAAATGGAGCAGATTCTCAAGCCTGTCAACAGAAAGGCCATTTCGAAATCCGCCTCAACCGTTTGGAGGACGCGCTATTCGAACGTGAGTGCCCTCAGCCATGAGGCCATCGCTGGCGGCCCCAGAACCAATGGAACGCACCACCGGTAGAGATCCAACCCGAGTCCGACGACGACGATATCCTATACGTACCAACCGCACGAGGCCGAGGGTCTGCAGCACCTGGACAGGGTAAGCATCACCGTAACCGGTCTAAGTCCTTAAGTAGGCCTGCAGAAGACTCGCGATCTAAACCAGTCAATAAGCTCTGCTGGTTTCATCGATGCTATGGCGCCAAAGCTACCAAACCGCTTTATGTTTAAAGACATAACTGTGATGCGACAGGATATCTCTGCAGGCAAATCGGGCGTTACGCACTACATTGTTACAAAGGGCCCGCCTACGCACGCTCGACCACGTCGCCTGGCTCCTGATAAATTAAGGGCAACCAAGGCGGAATTTAAGTTCCTCGTGAAGAAGGGCATTTGCGTGCCCTCAGATAGTAACTGGGCAAGCCCCTCCACATGGTCAAAAATAAAGACGGATCTTGGCGCCCTTGCAGGAACTACCGGACCCTCAACGGGAGGACACTGCCCGACAGGTATCCCATTCCATATGTGCAGGATTTCACGCACATTTTGCACGGTAAGTACATTTTTTCTACGATTGAATTGCAAAAGGCCTATCACCCAGTGGAACCGGCCGATATTCCGAAAACAGCTATTACAACCCCGTTCGGCCTCCTTTATTTTAAATTCATGACATTCGGTCTTCGAAACGAGTTAACGAAGTATTACAACCTCTGGGTTTTTATTCGAAAATACTCTCCGACGCCCAAAAAAAATATAGTACCTACGACAGGGAGCTGCTAGCGATTTTTCAGTCAACTAAACACTTCAAACATATGGAAGAAGGCCAAGCTTTCGCTGTTTTTACGGACCACAAGCCATTAACGTTTACTTTTTAACAAAATGCAGAGGGCTTCACAGAGTCAAGCACGACACTTGGACTACATCGGCCAGTTCACGACGGACATCCGCCATGTACCAGGAGCAGAAAATGAAGTAGCAGACGCCCTTCTCGCCTATGTCAGGTGACTAATTCAGTGCCAGGCGTCAATTTTGAAGAACTGGCCTTAGAGCAAAATCAGGATAGCCAGGTGCACCAGCTGGTAGACGCGACGGTTCCGTCGTCTTTGGTTTTAAAAGCGATCATAATGCCAAATAGTGAGCTAACAATCTACTGTGATGTAGCTCACGGAAGAGTTTCAAGTTTCAAGTTTATTTTATTTTATTTATTTATTTGCTAAGCCTTAGGCTTTCAAACACTATAATAAATTAAAAATACAAAATTTCAATATAATTGTACAAAGCAAAATAAAATGAGAATTAGTGAATTATCAAAAGAATACAAAACTTATTAATAATAGAATATAATATTTTAAAATTAACATTATAATATGTACAAATAAATTTTAAGATATTTAAAATATTGAACAGCAAATAACATTGTGGTACAAGGCAAACATGGTTATGTTCGCCCCCACTGATAGCATGGTGTCGGCATAGAACGGTGGGAGGTATCGAGACAAACAAGGTCTGTACGCCACATTGATAAGCATTTGCATATATATATAATATAAATCGTTCTGTCATTGCTAAAGCCAATGAAATCCTGGATAAGCAAGGTGGTATTTCGACAAACTTGGTCATATGTACCACACCAATTTCACTATATACAACGAAATGGTAGAGAACGTAGGCACTAAGACAACTAGGTATCATTGGCCAGTTATATCAATATATATACAATACAAATTGTTCTTGCATGGTTGTAGAAAAAAATCCAAAATGTACAACCAGTGCGGTACGGCTGAAAAATGAATTAACATTCACCAAGCATGTTCGATAAGAATAATTGAGGTCAACAGGTTCAGGTCCATTCATAAAAGTGTAGTTATTGTTGTTTTATATCCATCACTAAGTGAAAATTATGCATCCTTGGAAAAAGCGTAATCAGACTCAGCGGCGGTACTGCAGGTAATCTATAATTTTATGTTTAATTGAGTACATGGATTCATTTAAAGAAATAACATCTGAAACGAAATTAAAGTCTCCGCAAGCGCTTCTTAGTGGTTCATTTTGTAAGTAATTAGTTCTACAAAAGTTCATAAAAAGTAGCTCAAAAGACCTTCTAGGACGAAGAGGAACATTAAAGTAAATTTTACTAAGTAAATATGGACTGTTAACATATCCATGTAAAAGTTTTATAATCCAACTAACATTTAGCATAATTCTCCTATTTTTTAAAGAAGGAAGATTAGTAAGCTGCAATCGATATTCATAAGAAGGTAAATTAAAGTTTGAATCACAATATAGATCGCGTAAGCAGAATAGAAGAAATTGCTTTTGAACAGATTCTATATCGTCTATATAACACTCATAACGAGGGCACCAAACAATTGAAGCGTATTCAAGAATGGGCCTTACTAACGATGTGAATAAGGTTTTAGTTATAAAAGGATCATTAAACTCTTTAGACCATCGTTTAATAAATCCTAGAGTACTATTAGCTCGGCTAATAGCTTTATTAATGTGAATGTTAAAGCGAAGTTTGGTGTCCATAGTTACTCCGAGATCATCAAAAACCTCTAAGATTTCAAGTGTATAGTCACCTATTTTGTAATAACTTCGAGAAGGTTGCCTCCGAGAAAAAGTCATGTGCTTACACTTCTTCAAGTTAAGCTTCATGCAGTTAATTTCGCACCAGTTACAAAGATGGTCAAGATCGGTTTGAAGGAAAAAAGAGTCGTGCTCATTTTTATAAGAAAGAAAAAGTTTAACATCATCAGCGTATAGCAAGATATTACTATGCTTTACCACAGATGGTAAATCATTTACATAAAGTAAAAACAATAAGGGACCAAGATGGCTTCCTTGAGGTACACCAGAAGTAACAAGAAACTCATCTGAATTTACGAGGTTAAATATAACGCTTTGCGTTCTATTTAATAAATATGATTCAATCCACCGCACTAAATGCGTTGGAAAACCAAGAAGAGACAATTTTATAACTAACAGCTTATGATTTACAACATCGAAGGCTTTACTAAAGTCTGTATAAATAACATCTGTTTGTAGACCTTTTCCAAAATTTTCTACAGTTTTAGATGTAAATTCAAGAAGATTAGTAACAGTAGATTTTCCAGATAAGAATCCATGTTGGAATGGAGATATTAAAGATTTAACGCTATGTGATAATTGTGAGGTTACAATAGCCTCAAAAAGCTTAGGAAGAGCACTGAGCTTTGCAATTCCCCGATAGTTGTCTATCAAAGACCTATTGCCAGATTTATGAAGCGGAATAATAAAAGAAGATTTCCAAGCCACTGGAAAATATCAAGATTGCAACGATGCTTTAAAAAGCATAGTAATTGGAATTACAAGTTCTTCACAGCAATATTTCAATATACATGAAGGAATATTGTCAGGCCCACTTTTATAAGATGCCTTAAGATTTTTCAAGTAGGTTGAAACCGTGTTAATATCAATTATTGGAGATCGAATATCGCCAGGTTGCACATTTAAAGAATAACTTAAACTATCATAAGAAACAGATGAATAAGTAGTCTTGAAGAAGTCTGCAAAAAGGTTACATATAGTAATATCAACATCCGATTCAAATGTTTTATATTTCATAAAAGAAGGATATGAATTTATCTTACGTTTAGTATTAACAAAGTTCCAAAAAGATTTTGCATCAGATTTGATATTTAATTTGACTTTTGTTAAATATATGTCATAGGATTGCCTACATAAATGCCGGTAGTTGTACTTAATTGAAGTATAGTAAGCAAAATCACAAATACTATTAGATTTTAGATATTTTTTATAGTATTTTGATTTTAAGTTTCTCAGATTTTTCAGTTCTTTGGTATACCAAGTGGGACCAGATATTAAAGAGGCTTTTCTCTGAGGAACTGAAGTTACAAAGCAATTATTGAGAGTTTTATTAAAGGCAAACACAGCAGAATCAAGAGTTTGAGGCAATATTCTTGTAGTATTGATATTAAGTACTGATGTCCAATTGATCATTGACAAATTATCTCTTAAAATAACATAATTTGTTCTTTTAAAATTGAACTCTGAGGGAGGAATCAAACGATTTGATATAGATTGTTTAGGAAAATTCAGTGTGATTTCAATAGTCGGATGGTGTGAATCCTCAGGATACACAAGCGGATCAGACCTATTAACTGAAACAATATTGCTATCATCTAAATATATAAGGTCTAACAAACGGTTATTCCTATTATAGTGATAGTTTATTTGAAAAAGTCCTTGACTCGAAAGCTCATTTAAAAATGAGTTATCAGATGAATGTTCTGAAGATGGCAGAAATACTGAAGTATTTTCAGAACACCTGTTCCAAGTAACATTAGGGAGGTTGAAGTCACCAGTTATTAAAATGTGGTCGTAAGGCTGAAGTTGTGAACAAATTTTATTTATCGACGCCAGATGTTTCCCATACACCTCAACATTGGAAACTGGAGGAATATACGAACATGTTACATAAATTCTAAAAGTGCCAAACTTCACAAGAACACAACAAAATTCAATATCTAAAGACTCAGATATTATTATTTCTTGTGAGAAGTGTGAAGATTTAACGGCAATAAGAACGCCGCCCCCATTGCAAAAGTTACCAACAATAGAGTTTCTATCTTTACGGTATATATTAAAGTTGTTTGCCAGAATTTCAGTATTCAACGTATTAGGTTTAAGCCAAGTCTCACTTAAAGCAATAATGTCAAAGTGAAGACTATGGCTTGAAATGTATAAGTTTGTTAGTTTAGTGTTTAAACCTCGAACATTTTGGTATAAGACAAAGAACTGAAAGCAACAATCTAGTTTTTTGGGTTCATATTGCGAACAGGCAAGGTAGCCAGTGAAGTTTGAGGTGGTGATTTCTGAATAAATTCATGCACCAAAGTATTTTCCGGCCAAAAACTTTGATCAATAACTTTATAGAACAGATCACTAGACAAAGTAATTTTAAAAGAAGCAATAGTACGCTGATATGAAAATCTTAGTTTGTAAACCGAAATTTTTTCATTAAGAAGGTTTAACTTAGAGTTTAAGAAGTATAAAATATCCCCTTCAGACGTATCAGCTGCAAAGCGAGAAACAAATAAACATTTAGCTGGCGGTATAACTACAAGCTCTTTATGAACCGGCTGATTATTGCTGCTATTCGATGTTTGTTTCGGTATAGCTCCAGAAGAAACCGAAATAGAGGTGGGCGGATGAGTATTAGAAGGTACATTAGAAGCGCAAGACTGGGCATAAGTTTTTTTGGAAACAGAAGGAGAATTATAAATTGCGTTATATATTGGCACTGAAATAGAAGGTGAAGTTAATTCCTTATCAAAAGATGCAACAGCGTTATTAAGTGTGATCTGATTTGCAGTCACTGACTCTGTCGGCAGATCTTCAGGTTGTAAAATTATGTTAGGCAAGATAGGATCAGAAATGATAGCATTAGTAATGCTAGAGGTCAGTGGCGAGGCTACTGCAGTCGATTTAGCAGAACTTCGAAGATTTTTGTTACTTCGTTTGCGTTTTGGAGACACAGAAGCTTCATCCAAAACCTTAAACTTTTTAAACAAATTTTCGTATTCAACTAATCTTGTCTGAGCCGCCTCTAAATCCTTAGACACTTCTAAAAAGCCTCTTCTAGATTGTCTAATGAGCTTAAGAATGTCTACATCCGTAGACCTGCAATCTTCGCATGACCAACGAAGTCCCTTGCCTTCGTTTAGAGCATCGAAAATTCTAGCATTCAACGCTGCACACTTAAAGTGGAAAAACGAATCGCATAACCAGCAATTCACTACACGGTCGGATTCGCCTTTTATAGCGCAGTTGCGAAAATTGCAGAACATTATACGTTTCAAAATGATATTAACTAAATATAAATGCAAAAAAACCACAAAAAATTAGTTACACTGTTTTTCAGAAAAACAGTTTAAGAAGCACTGTTAAGATATTAGGAGCAGCCCTGGTTTTGTAATCAAAACAAACAGGTCAAAAACAGAAGCATGTAAAGAGAAACTAAAATTATAGCTCTCACTCGCTTACACAAGCACTTGTTTGTGATTAAAAACAAAACAAAGAAATAAAGCGCTTGAATTGTTGCGTTAGCTTTAAAACAGATGTGCAAAGAGACAACAATAATTCGCTCTTGCTCATCAACAATCAAAACTAGTTTAAGCAACAAAACAAATTAGAAAAAGTAAACAAAATGCGTATATATATATGAGATAAATAAAAAATAAAAAATATTATTGTAGCAAAAAAGGATGATTATGACTTGTAGCACGCTTCAAGATACCAAAGAAGAGCTGATCCGTGATGTTTTGAAAATAGGTTGTAAATTCAAAGATTTAGAAAAAGCAACTTTTATTAAAAAATAAATGAAAATGAAATGAACTTAAACACGTCTGAACTTTAAGAAAGCAAGATGCAAACTGACCGTTAGTTCCAGCCAGATTCCGAAGAGACATCATGGAAAAGATCCATGGCATCGCTCACCCCGTAAGAAAGCCACCGAAAAGCTGATTCCAGAGAGGTTCGTATGGCCAGAGATGAGAAAAAAAATAACCGAGTTCGTCAAATGCTGCACGTAATGTCAGCGCAGCAAGGTTACTCAGCACAACAAATCTCCGCTCAGTTTTTACCAAAGCCCTAGTGAGAGATTCGAACACATCAACAAAGACTTGATTGGCCCGCTACCAGTTTCCAGAGATAACCGCTTCTGCCTTACGATAATTGAAAGATTCACCCGTTGGCCGGAAGCAATTCCAATCCCTGACATGACAGCAGAAACCGTCGCTAATAGTCTATTGTCAGGTTGGATAGCAAAGTTCGGCGTATCACTTCGAATCACGACTGATTTGGGTAGGCAGTTCGTATCTGAGTTATTCCGGAAACTCAACAGATTACTGGACATTCAGCACTATCGAACCACTCCCTACCATCCACTAGCAAATGGGATGATAGAGAGGCGGCACCGCACGTTGAAAGCAGTCATCACGTGTCACGAGAGCGATGACTGGTGCGGAATTCTGCCATTGGTGCTTCTTGGCCTTCGCTTTTCAGTTAAAGAAGACATCGCGATGTCGCGAGTTTCTCTCTCCTTCTTTACAGAGGCCTGCCTAGACGGAGTTCATCAAAGAATTAAGAAGAATGGTGGCAAAAATTTTGCACTTCAAAGCCAGCCACCACGACACCCTGCAGACATTCCTGCAGAAAGGCCTGAGCACCTGCTCTCACGTGTTTGTCGATAATGTACAGCGGCCTCTACAATCACAATACGATGGTCCTTTTAAAGTTTTGGATATGTCTGAAAAATACTTCACCATCGACAGCAGAGGCAAGCCAACTTAGATTTCAGTAGACAGACTGAAAATAGCTTCTCTTTAAAAATGCGATTCTGCAAGCAGCCCGTCGCCTAACCAGCCAACTGGTGAACCGGCCATGACAACTTTTTCCGGCACACCGATGGACACCGCATAACGAAAACGTTCAATTGCAGCGCCATCTCGAAAGGTTGTGACATTTTCCGACCCACCGATGGACACCGCGGGACGCAAACGTTCAATTGCGGCGCCATCTCGAAAGGTCGTGACATTTTCCGACCCACCGATGGACATCGCGGGACGCAAACGTTCAATTGCGGCAAAGGTCGTGACATTTTCCGACCCACCGATGGAAACCGTTGGACACAGAAGTCAAATTGTAGCGCCATCGCGTTCCACCCGCACGACAAAGGAGAGACATCCGCCACCGCCGGTCTTCACAAGGAGCGGGAGGAGAATTAATGCTCCCGCTAGAATTGTGTCCTAATAAATTTTTAATTCATAATATTATTATATTCATTCATTCATTATATTATTCATTTTATTTATATCGCATGCATGCTTTAAAAATTTTTAAAAACACTAGGAGGGGAGTATTGTGGTGGTACCTTCCGTTTCGTCACCTCTCCTTTTCCGTTCACGGTTCACTCAGCTAGCTCGTAATTTAGTCCAAACTTTTGCTTCTCTTTTTTCAGCGACATTTAGTCGTAAGTTAATATTTTTCTGATAACGCGATTCCAGTAGCACAGTTTGGCTCATCCGACAAGTGATGATCCCAGCAAATTCATTGTTGCTGAATTTTTATTGCTAGTGCTGGCTACATAGCCTTTGGTGATTAATGCAACGCTAACATAACACATTGCCGTTTGCCGTTATCGCTCTAGCGGTCATTTGAGCCGGCCACACAAACATTCGTGCGAACGACAGTTTGTGTGACTCAATAGTCAACGCTCAAAACGGATTGTCTTTCTACCTTAGTGACGCTATGTCAGGTGTTGTCACTTAATGACAAGCCACTGCAACGATAGTAGTGGTGACGCGCTCATATTATTGTTGTACAACAACAAGCGTTTAATGCAAATAATGCAAGCGTACGTATGCCTGTGTGTTGGGGTAGCTAACCAACCTGCGGGCTAGAACGCAGAGTTGGTAAATAATGAACGCGAGTAAATTCGTAATAATTCTTCTAAGTTTGAGCGCTGCAGCTACCGTTTACTGCGCGCTGCAGTATTTATTGAAAGCACTTTGGTGGCATGGACTCCGGTCCATGTTACCTTAAAAAGTAGTTGCTCGTGAACCGCGGACACGAAGACGCGTTCTGTCTTTGGATACAAATTAGCTTTTACTTTTTAATATAATTGTAGCTTTCTTTGAAAATAAATTGGAGACGTAAAATAAAGTTTTTTATTGACTTATTTATACAACATAAATATTTCCTTACTAATATCATGACTAAACCAAATTTCTGTAACACATAAAATCTCATCTAATGAATTCTCAAATATGTGTTTAATATAATCTAGCTTGGAGACGTTTAGGCCTCTAGCATTGAAATAAGCTATTTTTAGGCCTTCTTGCTGCTTACTCATAATGTCAACCATAATTTTATGATTATTGTTAGCGCCATAACTACGATTACAATTAACCATACTCATCATTAAACTTGAAAATTGAACACAGAACTAAAAGAAAATAAAAAATATGATAAAGAGAACACATCGCCCACTAAATACAAAACGGTCACAACTCAAAAAACATGACTTTTCAGGAAAAGCGAAAAATAAAACCCTTTGGTTGAAACTGCAGAAAAGCAACTTTTATTTAAGCACACAAACTTCATTCTTCCAGTTAATGAAATCATAGTGAGATATGTGTTTTGTGAATTGATTTGTAACAAAAAGTTGATATAAAATATTTCGAGTTGTGACTGTTTTGTTTTTAGTGTGCGACATGATGTTTAAATAGAGAATTAAAGTTAATATGAAAATAGGAGAAAATGTGAAAAAACAAAAGTTTCTATTAGAAAGATTATTTGCAACAAAAAACACAAAATATTGATAAAAGTAAAAAAATAACCGAAGATCTTAATAGAGTCTGTAACAGCTTTATCCATATCGTTGACAATTTTGTCCAAATCAGATTCAGAAGTAGCTGGAACTGCTTCTGTATTCCTCTCGAGCTTGATGTGTACCACGCCTCGAAACGAAAACGCATTAAAGATAATTTTTTGACATTTAAGTCGAAAAGCTGATTGCAGCAATTTTCTGTTCTCCATACTAATGCTTTCGTGCATATAAACATTGCTGTCATAGTAAAGACCAGCTCCACATAGGTTGACAGCAGTTTTAGATCTTCTCCGAAAATCGCCAAAAGCTGTTAGTGCGCGATTTCTATAATACCTCGTATAAAATTTTATAATAACAACTGATTTTGTGTTATTAGTTTTAGGTTTAATCTATCGAGTGGCAAATTCGGTTAAAATTAGTTTTAAGGTTTTCCGTAGAACAGAATGGAATACCAAACAAAAGAGCATCCGTAGATATAACAACCACTTCTTTTTTATTGTTGTTGCTTGACGTTGTATGCTCTTGTTAGTTGAACTTCTCGAGCTCCTTCAGCCGATTTTTAAGAGCGCTTAGTTGATCTTCAATCGGTGTAATTTTTTTCATCATTCCTACTTGAAAAATTTAAACTTCAATTCAAAAAAACAAAAAACTTGAATTTTTTTGTTTTTTTTAAACTTCAATTCAGCAGAATATAAAATTTTGTAAGCTGGTGCTTGCAAAAGGAACATATAATTAACAAAATAAAGGTAAATATAATGATTATATTTAATTGAAATCAAAAAACCTGAATAAAACAAAGATGCCTGCTAAAAAAAATTGCAGTAATACAAACTTGTGAAATATAATTAAATAAAATTCGTATTTTAAAGGGAAGTCTTTTTTTGACAGGAAAATTTAAATTTTTTGACATATAAATTTTGACGTTTAATTTTCGACGTTTAATTTTTGACGTTTAATTTTTGACGTTTAAACATTTTTGACATTATGTTTTGACATTTTTACTTTCATAAATGACAAGTCTACCATCAAAAAAGTAATATCGAAAATTGTATAATTTCGATTGTTACTTCTTACCAGAAATCAACAATTGTCATTGTTAATGCTATTTTAACCAATATTATTGTCGTTTTCTTGTTAGAATTAACAATTTTTTTTTGAGAGTGTACTGATGTGATTGAGCCTTCCTCCTCATCCCGCTTGGGGTTATTCGCTGATGGAGAAAAACCGGTACTTAACTGACGCTGCAGCTCGTCTTTACGTTTAGCTGTTCCGAGCGTGGGTGGTGCCATAGTCTTGTAGCCAAAGAGAAACAGGAAAACAGCAAGAGAAGCACGAGAAGAGCTATTCGCAGAGAACAGCAGCAGATGATAGCAGAGAACGATCCACAATGGTGCGGTGAGGTGACAGAGGGCACACTCACAGAATGCGCGAAACTAGATCCAAACTAAGAGCGCAGACAGTTTCACATTTTCACTCCGCTGCGTTTATTTATTTTCGGCTCTTTCGATTATTGCTTTGCGAGTTTCTTTTTGAGTTAGTAGTTGTTACAATTATTTTGTTAATTTATTGTAATGTTTGAGTTTTTAGTTTAATGCAGTGTTTGAGTAGAAAACAATTAAGGCGCGAGACTTGATCCATGCAAAGAGGTAGAGGTAGAGGCAAGTAGTTTTGCGTTTTCACTCCGCCGCGTTTGTTAATTTTGCGGTTCTTTCGTTTATTGCTTTGCAAGTTTTTATTTTTTTTTAGTTTAGTCGTTGTTGTAAATATTTTGTTAGTTCATTATAATATTTGAGTTTTTATTTTAATAAGTCAAAAGTTGTTTCAATCAATGTATTAGCAATTATCAATTAATGCAGATTAATTTGTTTTTCAAGTCCTCATTAACAAAATCAACAGTGCATTCAATTTTAGTTACGTGAAAGAATAAAAAATCAATTTTTAAAACAAATTGAAATTTTAAACAATTTATTCCAAGCATTCAGGTTATATCTCAATCTATTTTTAGAAATTGTAAAATAGGTATTCACAAGCACTTCAACACGTTTCCGAACCGCCGCTAGGGTTGTTATTGGTATGGCGCCGCGATACTACAAAACGATTACATTTCTAACAGCTTCTTGTTTAAATACATCCAACTTTCGACTTTTATCACTGTTAACAAATTTATAACATCATACTCCGTTGGTAATTTGGTTTTATTTAAGTCACTTACAATAAAAGACATCTTTTTTAAATGCTATAAAACTCGCGTTTGAAATAAATATTTGACGGACGCTATTTTCAACTGTTTTTTCACGGGCAAAACGAATTGCAACAGCCAGTGTTTAAAATTGCTTGACTATTTTCAATGTGGCTGTGAAAAGCGAATCAGCGAAAGTAAAAAGCAAAAGTGAAAAAACAAAATAATACTACATTGTATATTTAATAAATCACAAAAGAAATAGTGTTGATACCTCTTTTAGCATTGGCATTACGGATTTTTTATTCTTTTACGAGCTTTAAAATTCCTCAAAATCAATTTAAGGCCTTCCAAGGACTTGTAGGAATATTTTTTTTTTATTTTGAAGAAAAAATAATTGGTGTCTTTTAACCAAAAACATCGATATGTGATTCAATATGATCGGACTTTTAATACTGAAGATATGATGAAAATGAAAACAGGGAGCCCTACGTTCGGCAAAAAATTTTCAAAAATTTTTAAAATAGTTTTGCTGGAAATATCGATATACTTCCTGAGCAAAAGATTAATGATATTTTAAGAGCTTTATTTGTTTGATATTAGAGTGTTACATTAGGATGATAGGAACTGAGATCTGGAGGTTAAGTACTAGAACGGTGCACCTCTATAGAGGTCATATTGGTCTCCTTGAGAGGCGAACATTAACACCGGAGATATGAAGAAATATGTCAATGCGTGACCCGTTCGTTCGGTAAAAAACAAACAAATTTTTTTCGTAATTTTCTTGCAAAAATGCGTCATATTTGCTGGTATACGGCACATTTTTTTTTTGCATAGGAGGTGGTACGGTCTAGTGTACATAATTTACATAATAACGGTATCTTCAATTTAACGGTGCTATTCTATAAATGGTTTTTTGTGTACAATATTTTTCTTATTCACAATTTAGTTATTTCCAATGTTTGATTCACGATTTAGTTGAATTTACAATCTTTAATCTTGTTTTTTTTTTAATTTATAATTTAATAGTTTTTTGTATTTCTTTATATTTTGCAATTAAGTGTATAACTTAGCATTTAATAATTTTATTTTGTTCTTAGTTTGTAATAACTACTTTTTATTATAATTTTAAATTTCGAATGCATAATTTTTGTTTGTAAAAATTTAAATAATAGTTCACGGTTCCATTTTTATGAGTACCTAGAATTAAGAGAAAAAAATAATGTTAGTTTAAGGAATAAAAATATGGAAAAAAAGGTTTAAATAGCATGGGTTGCTAAAATTATTATTGGTGGGGGCTCAAATGCAGGGGCGTTTTTAAGGGGGAGATTAGCAGGTGAAATGGACCATTAGCGGCAAGGGTGTTTGCGGTCTTCGAATGGGATTCTCCACAAAATCCAACACGGATGAGAATTATGGATGAGAGGGAGCATAAAAGGGGCCGACACCTCCTCCATCTCTTCAGTGCTTATGTTTGGTAAGTATCCAGGGGCTGGATGTCGAGTTTCGAGTTTTTGGTTTGGTTCGAGTTTTGATTTAATTTAATTTTTTTCTTAGTTATAAAATTGTGGCATTTTAATTTTTTAGTTTTATTTAATAATTCTTAAGAAACATATTTTGTAAGAATTATTTTTTTAGAGCTTTATGCCAAATAATTCATGAAGTAACAGGCTTGCTAAGACAACAAAGTTCTTTGCAGAACAAACCGAGCAGACTAGACCATGGTTTCGTTGGACGCTACTCCGACTCATCAGTAGTCTCTGTGGTTTATGCAGTCCACTAACTTCGAAAAGCTAATAAGTGCAACTGCAGCAAAACTAAAATGGAATTACCCAGGCTCTTTTCACTTTATCAAACCAGTGTTTTTCTACTCTTTTGCTAGTCGCAAAATTTCAAAAAATTTACTGCATTGATTCTGCAAAGATTTTTTGTTGCGCTTTTTGTTTACTTCTTTATCACGTGTCCATCTAGGTTCCAACATTTTGTTAAACCATAGAATGCATGAAGAAGGTTTTTTTTGAAAGCAGATGTTTATTATATGCGCAAACATATAATTACTAATCATGTTTTCGTAGGTTTAGCTCGCACCATGAGTTATACATGAGTTATAAAATTGTGGCATTTTAATTATTTAGTTTTAGTTAATAATTTTTAAAAAACATATTTTTTAAGAATTATTTTTTTAGAGCTTAATAATTAATTTTTTTAATAAATTGTACTTACAATTGTCTTCATCTTGATGAATGTACTATGGCTTACCGTATATAGTCCACCAGGTCGGTTACTTCTACATTTCTTGAGAAATTTTTCATTGGTTTTCAAATTTTTTTCAATAATTTTTTGACGATTTATTTGAATTAAATTTTTAGTTTTAAAGTACTTGAAACTCGTTTCTGAAAATTTATCCGATACTACAAAGGCTTTCATTACTAAATATATAAACAGCAAGTAATTATTTCAAATAATAAGAATATTTGGTGAATTTTGCTAATCATGCTTATTAAAAGTGTCTTTTTATCGAAATATTCATCAAAAATAAATTTTGAATATTTCATGTTAAGTATTGGACACAGAAAAATTTTAATTTCAGGCATCACTATTGACTATCAAACTAAAGGTCTGCAGCGAACCATCCACTCTACTTATACAAACAGATACAACAAGTAATAACCTGATATTATTGATACAAATACAACAAAAACTAGTAAGGTATTTCTTCGACTTGGCCGAAGTTAAAATGCCCCCACGGCCATTCGTAATGGTACAAAATCTTAAATTGCAGCTCTTTTTGTATGAGATTTCAAAAAATTGTACTATTTTGATGACTTCTAAAATACATTCAGATCAAATTGTTTTCAATTAGGGGTTGTATGGGAGGTGAGCGTATTTTTGAGTGGTTTATGACAATTTTTCTAACACGCCTCAATTTTGATATAATATTCACAAATTCCCAATTTCAGGTCTGTATCTTAAATATTAGCCTATTTATAGTGTTTTATTATTATGGGTTGTATGGGAGGTGGGTGTGTTCGTAGGTGGATGACGCCCACTTTTCTTTCACAATTTAGTTTCGATATAAAATACAAACTTATCAATTGTTTTTCCTGTAGCTTAAAAATAAGCCTTTTTATAGAGTTTTAAATTTTGGGGTGGTATGGGAGGTGAGAGTGGATGACGCCCATTTTACTTACACATCTTAATTTTTATAGAAAAAGAATAAATATCTAATTTTACTTTTGTAGCTTTGACAGAAGCCTATTTATATAGTTTTCAATTATGGGGTCGTATGGAAGGTGGGCGTGTTCGTGGGTGGATGACGCCAATTTTTCTATCGCGTCTTAAATTTTATATGAATTGAATAAATGTTTAATTTTACTTTTGTAGCTTTGACACAAGCCTATATACATCGGTGATTCCATGTCAAAAGGCACACTTTTCTGACATCACTATTTTTGAAACTTCTGAAACTTTTTTGGTGGATTGTTCTTCTGAAAAAAATAATAACTGCGTACTTTTTTTTTGCAAGTTAATTTTTTTTGCAAAGTTATACACTCTCAAAAAGATAAAAAATTATAAAAAAACTAAAAAGGCACATGTATTTAAACAGCTCTATCTTCTAAACTGTAAGTCGCACAGAAAAGAAACCCAGGTATAGTTTAGGTACCTTGAATGGATCTTTCTAGTGGTGTCATTTGTTTATAGTTCTTTTATAGAAAAAAGTTTCTTTTTCTTATCCCGAAATTTACCATCATATTTTTCACAGTCGGCACAACAACTTTTTCACCTTTTTAATATAATATCGCATTAAGGCATTCATTTTTAAGGTTAACGCAAAATTTTAAGTTTTGTAATGATTTTTTAGTTTTGTAATGATTTAAAAAAAAAAATGCCTACTTAAGTTTTCCTATATTTGTATATCGAAAATTTTATTTTGATATAAAAAAATTATTGTTCCTTACTTAAAAGGTACATTTGCAACCAATGAATCTTGTGATTGATCATCATAAAAAAATATTTTTTGTATGTATTGACATGTGCACTGCGACTCAACGAATCAAACTTCAGCTCCTTCGCTTTAAAAATTGTATAATTGGGTGTCAAAAAACTTAAGAACTATTCATACTGAATTGTCTTCATCAAAGCAGTTCTTTTTATTTTTAAGGCCATTAGATTGGAATCTATATTAAAACTATGCAGTTTAAGGACAAAAATAGTTGTACAATTTAAGAAAATTCAAGTATGGAAGATTAATCAAAAGCGCATTCAATTGATCCTTTGAGTCGTAAAACACATGGCCATAAATTTGGAACATATTAATTTTTTATGATGATCTAATTGAAGGACTTACTTCAAACCAAAGAGTTACTGCATATATTAAAATTAAATAATGTAAATATATGAAATCTTAAGCAGGCATTTTTTAAAAAATTCATTAAAAATAGCAATCGTTGGAGATCCAACTTAAAATTTTGCACAAACCTTCAGAATGAATGCCTACATACTACATTTTATTAAAATGGTGAAAAAGTTGTTGCGGATAAATATGATGGTAAATTTCGGGATAGTATAAAAAACTTTTTTCCATAAGAGAACTTTCAAAACATGACACCACCAGAAAGATCCATTCAAGGTACTTAAACTATACTCGAGTTTATTTTCTGTACAACTTACAGTTTAGAAGATAGAGCTCTTTAAATACATGCATCTTTTTAATTTTTGTATGATTTTCAATGTTTTTGACATTGTATAATTTTCCAAAAAAAAAAATTTTGCAATAATAAAAACAAAGAATATGTTTTTTTAATGTGAACTTCTAACCTACAAAGTTTCAAAAAAATCGGAAGCACTAAGGTCAGATTTTGATAAAAATTTGTCGAAATGATATGGAATCACCGACATAGTTTTCAATATTAGGGTTGCATGGGAGGTGGGCGTGTTCGTGGGTGAATGACGCCCATTTATCTTACACACCTCAGTTTTGATCTAAATTACACAAATGCCGTATTTAAGTTTTGTAGCTTAAATATTTGCTTCTTTATGGAGTTTTCATTATTAGGGTTGTATGTGAGGTAGGCGTGGTTTTCATCCGATTAAGCCCATTCTCGAACTTGTTTCAGGACAATAGCTTCAAAATTACGGCTGTAATCGTGTCCACAGACAAACGGACAGACACACGGACATGGCTTAATTGTAGCGTGACAATGCAAATCAATACATACTTCGTTCATACTACATATAAACTTATATTGCACTTATCACCCTAAGTGTAAGTGCAGTATCAAATAGCGCGGAATTTATTCAACTCCAAATTCCACAATAACTTATTAAAGTTATTGACCGCGTCATAATAAATTATTAAAGTTAATGACCGGGTCATATTTCGTTTATTCTCATAGTTTCGCGTTTAGTCATTGAACTCAAGTATCAATGTCGAATTGCATCGATACTTGACTTTCTACTTTTGTCACGTACACCCTTTTTCGTAAGTTTCTTTTTAGATTAAGACTAGCATAAGAAGTCAGTCAAGGAGTGTAACTGTATTGAAAATGTTTGGTCACTCGCGATCTAACCGAAATAAATAAAATTAAAACTAAAATTAAATATTGTGTTTTTTTTTGGACTTCAATAGCAACCAAGCTATCCTTACATGGCGATCCTGCCAGTCCTGAATCCTTATGATCCGCAGTCAGTAAATTATTAAAAACAAAAAAATGTCCTGCAATAAAACTACCAAAAGTGTACAGTGAAAAAAAAAGAACATAATCATCAGAAGTGTAAAGATTATTGGTTCAAACATTATAATGAAAAAGAAAAGACTTTCATTAATAAAGAATTATTAATTCAAAAGTGATATGAAAATAAAGAGTTTTCACTTACCAAAAATGCCAAATCGGACAAAGCTAAATTATTATTACAGGCAGGGACTTTCAATCAGCTTAGCGATGTTGTAACTAAATTTGTTGAACTAAGCAACGAATCAGAAGATGTGTTCAGAGTAAATATGGTACGGTATAAACCAAACTACCGCAATAATCGTAACCAAAATTCAAACAGGGGTAGTAGCAAGTATAATTACCGCGTTAGAGGTGGTCGTTATAATAACAACAATAATCAACAGCAGCGAAGATCCTTAAACCAGAATAATCCACAAAATCGCAATAACAATCAGAATCAAAACAATGATAGAAACGGTAACAGAAACGTGAGAGCAATCGATGCTGATTCGGAAAACGGTTACAGACCCCAGCAAGCCCAACTGGGGACTTATCAGGAATAAATAACACATGCACATTACTTAACGTAAACCTAAAGTTCTGCAATTATGTGATTGTCGAGAGTAATAATGACTCGTCAAACGCATTTTTTTTAGACACTGGGTCCGATATAAGCATAATAAAACAAAAATTTATTAACAATATAATATTGAATACAGATTTTACTTATAAGCTAACAGGTATTGGGGAAGGCACAATAGCAACTGTGGGATACATTGAAAATACGTTCTTTTTCAAAAATTTTAAACTAAAGCATAACCAACAGGTGGTTGAAGACAATTTTCCTATACCTTGTGATGGTATTATTGGATTGGATTTCATCAAAAAGTTTAATTGAGTTTTAGATTATAATTCATCTAAAAGTTTGTTTGTCATTGGACCAGTTTTTTCAAATTCGTGTGAAATTCTCCAAATCCTTGATGCTCCAAAATTAAATGCCATATCTTTACCAGCAAGAGCAGAAGTTATCAGAAAGATCACTGTTAATATCAATGAGGAAGAATTCTTAATCCCAAATCAAGAAATAGCCCCAGGAATATTTGTATCAAATACAATTGCATGTAAAAAATGCACATATGTCAAAGTTTTAAACACAACACATCAAAATATTTTGCTAGAAGATTACAAAATTGCAGGTGAAAATTTAGAATCATATACCATATTGCAGAGAGACCCAATCAAAAAATGTGATGAAAGAGACAAAATTATTTTACAAAAACTTGAAGGTAATTGTCCTTTGATATTTATAGAAAAATTATTAAATTTGTGCAGAAATTATACAGACATTTTTGCAGTTGAAACAGACAAAGTTACATGCAACAATTTTTACAAACAAAAATTAAAGCTGAAAGACGATACACCCGTCTATATAAAAAATTATCGATTACCCCAAGTTTACAAACCTGAAATAGAAAAACAAATTAATAAAATGATTGAAGATGATATCATTGAACCTTCAGCGTCAGAATACAATAGCCCTATACTCCTTGTTCCCAAAAAGTCATTACCGGGGTCGGCAGAAAAAAAATGGAGATTAGTAATTGACTTTCGTCAGTTGAACAAAAAACTAACATCAGATAAATACCCTTTGCCTCGTATTGATGACATTCTAGACCAGTTAGGTCGAGCTAAATATTTTTCCTGCTTAGATCTTATTTCAGGCTTTCATCAAATAGAACTAGATACTTCATCCAGAGACTTAACTTCATTTTCCAGTATAAATGGATCATTTAGATTTAAAAGATTACCATTTGGACTCAAAATAGCTCCGAACTCCTTCCAACGCATGATGCAGATAGCATTTTCAGGTCTAGGTCCAAGCAAAGCGTTCGTATACATGGATGATCTTATTGCAATAGGTTGTTCGGAAGAACATATGATCAGTAACTTAAAATCAATTTTCGAAATATGTAGAAAAACTAATCTTAAACTACATCCAGATAATTGTACTTTCTTTTCATCGGAAGTGACCTTCTTAGGGCATAAATGCACCGACAAGGGCATACTGCCAGACGAATCGAAATTTGAAAAAATTTTAAATTACCCAAAACCATCTAACGCAGATGAAATTAAAAGATTCGTAGCTTTCGTCAACTATTACAGAAGATTCATTCCCAATTTCTCTCTTTACTCTATACATTTGACTAGGCTTACACGAAAAAAAGCACAATTCAACTGGACTGAAGATTGCGAAAAATCATTTGACTATTTGAAAAATTCCATTATAAATCCCAAAATTTTAAAATATCCAGATTTCAACAAACAATTCTGTATAACCACAGATGCCAGCAAAATAGCATGTGGCGCTGTCCTAAGTCAGGAATACGATGGCTTACAACTTCCAGTTGCATTCGCCTCCAAAACTTTCACGAAAGGCGAAAGTAACAAATCAGTAATTGAACAGGAACTCACTGCCATTCATTGGGCAGTAAAATTTTTTAAGCCATACATCTATGGTACTAAATTTTTAATCAGAAGTGATCACAAACCCTTGACATATCTTTTTGCTTTAAAGAACCCATCATCTAAACTCACCCGTATGCGTCTTGATCTCGAAGAATTCGATTTCGATATTGAATATATAAAAGGTAAAGACAACTGTGGCGCTGATGCATTATCGCGTATTGATTTTGGGCTTATCAAACGCCTTAATGTAGATAACGCACAGATTTGTGCAGTGCAAACAAGATCAAAATCCCATCAAAACGTAAATATAAACCCTTCACCTGTGAAAACAAATGAAATTAGACAACAAATATATGAAACGATAACTCACAAAGAAATGAAAAAAATACCTTGCCTTAAATTAAGTGAAAGCATGCAGAAACTACTCATTATGAAAGGAAAAATAAAACTTCTAAGTATATGTCAAAAACCTAATTGTTCAAGGGCAAATTTTACTAGAGAAATTCTGCCCTAGACTTGAAAAATTAGTCAACAAAATAGGTTTAAGCAACATAAAAATTGCATTAAATGATGACCTTTTTAAATATACAAGTGTATACAATTTTAAAGAAGTAGGCAACGAGTTATTAAAGAAAATGAAAATTGCGTTAACGCCAGAAATTAAAACAATAACGGATCCAAATGACAAAACTGAAATTTTAATTAAATTCCACAATGATCCAAGCCTAGGTGGACATAGCGGAATTAACCGACTATTAACAAAAATTAGAAAATATTACACATGGAAAAATATAACCTATGATGTGCGTAAATTTGTGAAGAATTGCGAAAAATGCAAATTAAACAAGGCAGGCATAAAATCCAAAGAACCATTGGTAATTACTCAAACACCTCAAAAGCCTTTTGACAGAATACAAATTGATACAATAGGTCCATTACCAATATCGATCTTGGGTAACGAATACGCAGTAACAATCATGTGTGAACTTACAAAATATCTCATAGCAATTCCAGTTACAAACAAGTCAGCCAAAACTATAGCAAAAGCAATCGTCGACAATTGTATTTCGATATACGGCTCAGTTAAAGAAATACTCACCGATTTAGGAACTGAGTATAAAAATCAAATATTTGCAGAGATATGTAAACTTCTAAATATAAACCAAATTAATTCAACCCCTTATCACCATCAAACTTTAGGAATGGTCGAAAGGAGTCATAGAACCTTTAATGAGTACATACGATCGTACCTTTCCCCTGATAAAGCCGATTGGGACGAATGGTTAACTTTTTTTGTATATTGTTACAATACAACACCATCGTCAGTTCATGGCTACGCTCCGTTTGAGCTAGTATTTGGAAAAACACCACAGTCCTATAGCTTTATGAATAAGAAAACATCACCAATTTATAAC
Organism: Tetanocera ferruginea; assembly: GCA_958299015.1. Lineage (NCBI taxonomy): Eukaryota > Metazoa > Arthropoda > Insecta > Diptera > Sciomyzidae > Tetanocera > Tetanocera ferruginea. Next base: position 87,443,219 of record OY282641.1, on the reverse strand, counting down.
TTTGAAGCATATGATAAAGAGCTAAAATTTAGACTTCAAAAAGCTCATAAGCGCGCTTTAAAACTTGTAGATCATGCAAAGCTAAAATCAAAGGAACTATATGACAGAAATTGTTCAGGGCAATCAATTCAACTAAATGATAAGGTCTATTTGTACGACGATGCTAGTCACAAACTAGACAACGTCTTCAAGGGTCCTTATCAAGTGATTGAAATGGATAACAGAGGAAATTGCAAAATTACAAACGGTTCAAAAACATTAAATGTACACAAAAATAGATTAAAATTAGGATAATCATGAAAATTTCTATCTACATAATAATTATAAACATTTGATCTCAAATTTACCAACATTACTGTATTTTTAATAATCGCAAATTTACCAACATTACTGTATTTTTAATAATCTCAAATTTACCAACATTACTGTATTTTTAATAATCTCAAATTTACCAACATTACTGTATTTTTAATAATCTCAAATTTACCAACATTACTGTATTTTTAATAATCTCAAATTTACCAACATTACTGTATTTTTCATAATCCCAACTTTACCTACATTAGTTTATTTTACTGTAGTATTAATAAAACAAAAAAAAAAAAATGTATATCCTGTATTCAAAAACATTAAATAAGAATTTTATTAAGTAAATATTAATATTTGTACATAACTTCTTTATTCAACATTTTTCAAAATATAAATTACATAATTTGTCACTTAAAATTAATAAAAAAAAAAAAAAAAAAAAAAAAATCTTCAAACTAATTTTTTTTTTTCCAAAAGAGGGGAGGTGTAGCGTGACAATGCAAATCAATACATACTTCGTTCATACTACATATAAACTTATATTGCACTTATCACCCTAAGTGTAAGTGCAGTATCAAATAGCGCGAAATTTATTCAACTCCAAATTCCACAATAACTTATTAAAGTTATTGACCGCGTCATATTTCGGAATTTATTGAACTCCAAATTCCATAATAAATTATTAAAGTTAATGACCGGGTCATATTTCGTTTATTCTCATAGTTTCGCGTTTAGTCATTGAACTCAAGTATCAATGTCGAATTGCATCGATACTTGACTTTCTACTTTTGTCACGTACACCCTTTTTCGTAAGTTTCTTTTTAGATTAAGACTAGCATAAGAAGTCAGTCAAGGAGTGTAACTGTATTGAAAATGTTTGGTAACTCGCGATCTAACCGAAATAAATAAAAAAAAAAACTAAAATTAAATATTGTGTTTTTTTTGGACTTCAATAGCAACCAAGCTATCCTAACAAAATCAACTCAGTTGGTGATGCTGAGCAAGAATATATCAGGAGAATGTTGAAAAATAACGCAGTTTGAGAAAATTGAGTCACAATTCTTATAAGTGAAGTGATATGTCTAATAAGTGAAATTGTTATTTTTAATTTTTAGACACAAGAGCATAGTTCTGCATTTGACATCAGTTTCATCAGTTTTGGGCTTCTAAGTCGACCAAACGTATGCGTTGCAAGCTAGCTGGCTCGACACGTTACGTTCAAACAGTTTGCGAAAAATGCAAAGTTGTTAAAATAAAATATCTGGCATCATTGCCATCTTTTATTGATACTCTATGTCAGTGATGCCCAGAAAAATTATTTGAAGAGTGCTACAACAATTGCAACAAAAAGCCAAGAACAACAACAAATCTTTGGATTCGTGGCACAATAATTTTTCTTACAACAAAAACACATAAAACAACAACACGCATAAAACCTACATCTGCGCCAGCGTAAAAGTTCATAAATATTGAACACACAAAACAACAACACGAATCCTTCAATGTGCGCAAATACAACAATAAAGTAATAAGAAGTAAGGGTGAAGCTGAAAACTTAATTCGGCGAATTATAACAATCATTGCAATATTGAAGTTGTTGTAAAGAGTGATAAGAGTGGAGCATGTTAAAAACAACAACACGAATTCTGGCAGCGCCTAAGCAAAACAACAAAAAGACATACAAACAACAACACGTATGCTGACCGTGCCAAAGCGCACAAGTTAAAGTGTTGAACACCCAAAAACAATAACATGCAAATGCTAAAAGTGTCATTTGGTGGCATTTAAAAAAACAACAAAGCAATAAAAAGCAATGATTTTTCTTCAAACTGAATTTGTCGAATTACAACAATCATGAAAACATCGAAGTTGTTGTAAAGAGTGGAAAGAGTTAGGCGCTGGGCATCCCTGCTCTATATCATCACTTAGTTGCCTATGTAATTATTATACTTTTTTGCGCATTGTCCTCACTTTCCTCACTTTAATAGATTGCTCTATTACGCAAGTTAACTTCAAAGCGCCTGTGAACCAAAGCAAATGTGAACCAAATAATTGGTACTTCAAATAAATTAGCAAGTATTAAATTTTGTATTCCTCCAGAGTGGCTGGATGCGATAATGTTGACGGAGAGTAGCGGCACCGTGATCACAGGGGAGGCTATCAAAGCAAAACTGCTGGACTGCGACTATGGAAAGCCGAAAACTGAGAGCGCGTTCCTTAGAGCCAAAAACAAAACCAACAAGAGCAATGGCTGAAGAGGAAATTTTCGATGCTATGAATGCGGTAAAAAAGGGCATTTGGCAAAAAATTTTCCAAACAAGAAGAGAGCGGAGAGGAAAGTCGAGTCAAAAAATGCATTCAGTGCAATGTCACTTTCATGTGGTCTTGATCGAAGCTCGGAGTGATGGTACATTGACAGTGGAGCGTCGCGTCACATGACCCCACATAAAAATTGGCTGTCTCAATTGAAACCGTCTTCACTTAGTGAAATTGTTGCAGGAAACAACGAAAAAATGCAAGTGGCTGGTGTCGGGAGTGAAACGCTGCGGCTGCATAAAAAAGACATACAAGTTAAAGAAGTTGTCTACAAATTTGCTATCAGTGGCTCAAATGGTTTCAAAAGGTAACAAGGTGGTGTTTAAACACAATGGATGCAGCGTATACAACAAGCAACTTCTAATCAGGGCAGAATCTGCGGAAGGCGTGTACAGAATAGCAGGTCATGTTGGGTCTTGTATGAGAGCAGAGTCGTCGCATAATGTAGTGACTTGGCATCGGCGTTTGGGTCACATTAATTATGCAGATTTGTGTAAAATGAAAAATGGAGCCGTTGAAGGCGTCACTTTCAGCGAAGATGCTAATGCATTGAAAAGTTGCGCAGCCTGTCTTGAGGGCAGGCAGAGACGTGCTCCTTTTAAACACGTTGGTACACGGGTCAAGAATTTGTTAGATCTGGTTCACTCGAATCTATGCTGACCAATGGAGGTTCAATCAATTGGTGGTGTATGGTATTTGTTGAGCTTCAATAATGATTCTTCACACAAAGTTTTTGTTTATTTTTTGGAGTCCAAACCGGAGGTTTTAAATCAATTTAAAGAATTTAAATTCTTTGTTGAAAATCAAGTGGGTCGAAAAATTAAAATTATTCGGATAGACAATGTGACCGAGTATGTAAATCAAGCCTTTCTGTTTTTTTGCAAGAGCGAAGGTATTGTTCATCATAAACCAATGGTGTGGTTCACGTACCAAAACAAAAGCGACTCAAGTGGGATCCCAAGTCGGTGAAGATGGTATCCGTTTGTTATAATGAAACAACGATTGTTAATAGCCGTGATGTAGTGTTCATGGAAACGGATTCAAAAGAAAATGATTGCGCATCAACTATCAAACACGATGATGCAGTTTCAGTGGGGGACACTATGGATGACGATCTTACTATTTCTATTGGAAACGATGCAGTGAGTCCAGAAGTGGAGCAGGAACCGAATGAAGAATCGGACAGTGATGACTCGACATACATAGAAGCAGATGACACGGCATATGTTCCGGCAGTATCGATCATTCCACCACAGGAGATACGAAGAACACAGCGAGTTCCAGCACCTCGTCGCTTAGATGATTATGTTACATTTTCAGCGTTTTCGAAAAATGTTGATCCAGAGACCGTTGAGGAAGCAATGGCGTGTGAAGAGAGTAGTGCATAGAAGGCTGCCATGAACAATGAATTAAAATGTTTGGCTGAAAATTATACGTGGAAACATATCGATTTGCCACATTGACAAAAAGCTATCAAATCTAAGTGGGTGTTCAAAACCAAGCGTGATGGTGATGGCAAAGTAATTCGTCATAAGGCTATTGTGGGCGATTTGTGTGAAGATATCTTCTTGGAACAAGCATATGGTTACAATGATGGCAGCGGTCACATATGCAAATTAAATAAATCAATTTATGGTTTGAAGCAGAGTAGTCGACAGTGGAACAAACAACTGGAATCAGCATTGAAATTTGTTGGCCTAACAAAATCAAAAATGGATCCATGTGTGAATTATAGTGAAGGTAGCGAGGTAATTGTAGGCGTGTATGTTGACGACATATTGGTATTTTGGCGAAAGGAAGAACATCGAGACAGATTGGAAGCAGCGTTGTGCAGTTCGTTTAAAATGAAAGACATGGGTGCAGCAAGAAGTTGTATTGGTCTTAACATTTCCTACGATACAAATGGTATTTGATTAGACCAATCTTAGTACATCATCGAAATATTGGAAAAATTTGGTATGTCAGACTGTAAGCCAGTGGCGACTCCGAGTGATCCGAACCAGAAGCTATCAGTTCAAATGTGCCAACGAGAGAAATTGGAACAGGTTCCTTATCAAGAAGCTGTGGGAATTCTTTTATATCTGGCGCAAGGTACGAGGCGAGATATCGCATTTGCCGTCAATGATGTAAGCCGATTTAATTCAAATTATGGAATGGCGCACTAGAGCGCTGTAAAACGAATATTTAGGTACCTAAAATGTACAATGAATTTAAAAATTAATTTCGCAGATTCGGAGAATTTGACTGGTTTTTCCGACGCTGACTGGGCCTCTGATGTTGATAAGAGGCGTTCATGCACAGGCTTTATTTTCACTTTGTGTGGATGTGCGATTTCATGGAGACAGCAAACCGTCGCATTATCAACAACCGAGGCCGGTATATGGCTTTGTCTGCAGCTGCACGGGAGGCTTTGTGGCTTGAGCAATTTGGACAAGAAATCGATTCATCGTTGAAAGATCGACCAATATCTTTTGCATGCGATAGTCAAAGTGCTATTATGTTGGCAGGAACTGATATTTTAAGATCCAAATCGAAACATAGATGTCCAGCATCATCACATTCGAGATCGAATCAGCGACCACTCCATAGTAATTATATATCAATAGAAGATATGGTTGCTGACAACTTATCCAAGGCCGTTCCAGGCAACAAACATATGGCATGTGCTAGGGGTATGGGTATGAATATTAAAAATTGAAATGTTTCTAATAGTAAGTTCATTAAATTCATTTCCTTTTGCGTAATGTTTAGAAAATATTATCAATTTATTTGAATGGATATATAAATTTAACATTAACGTAAAAGTAAATCTGAATAAAATTTTTATTTCAATACTCAATATTAAAATAAAATATCTGGCATCATTGCCATCTTTCATCGATACTCTATATCATCACTTAGTTGCCTATGTACTTATTATACTTTTGCCTCTCAATAAAATAACCTTAGTTAAAAAAACCACGCCAGATTTTTCTAACAAAAGTATCTCAATTAAAGTTTAAACACGGTATAAAATGAAACAAATTTTCATGAATTTCATAAATGATTGTTTTTTCAAAATATTTCAATAAATAAGGTATGAATTTTGAAACAAAATATGTTTTTATATATTTTTAAGAATATTTAAGAGATTTTTATGAAAAATATTGAAATCGGTTTTATTGCGCGATATAGGGATAAAGAGAAATATTCCATGCATACTCAATGCTCAGAGAGCGAAACAGATACAAGTAGATATAAGAAAAAATAGCAAAACACAACAAGTACGTTTATATGGTTCTTTGCAGACCTTTATATCAATCAGTCATAGTTGCCACCTTTAAAGGAAATTAACACAATTATTGAAACATAACATGGAAGAATTTTTTTTCGTTTGTTCGTTAAAATTTAAAGCGACTAAAAGTCTCCTATGTTATTTAAGCGAGTAAACATATGATAACATATGTGGTGACCGTGGCATGCAGGTTAAGTGTGTGGCTTAGCATGCTTGGAGCCCGGGTTCGATCCCCAGCCGCGGCGAAAAAGTTTTTTCAATAAAAAAATTTTTCTGATCGGTCACCACCTCTCTGCAGACAATGGCAAACCTCAGAGAGTAAATAATGCCATGTAAAGCTTCTTGAGAACATTTAGCCGTTCGGAGTCGGCATAAAACATGTAGGTCCAGTTCTCAGTCAATTGTGTGCAAACATTTAATAACACACACAACACAATTGATTATAAGAAGCTCGGTCAAAGTCCTTTCAAGGGCTGAAATGGCCAATTTGTTTTGTTTTGTTTTTTTTTTTTTTAAACATATGATAAGCAGTCGTTTTCTTACAACTCGCTTGGTAAAAAACACAGCTAATATACAGCTGCGATCAAAATAATAGTGGTGCCCACAACTTTTCCACAAACATTTAAAATAAAACTCGCACGTTCTTGGATTTAATAACATTTGTTAAGAATTAGTATTCTCCATATCTTATCTTTGATTTAACAAAAACTCTGAACAAAAACAAGCTATTAGTTCAAAACAACTTAAAATATATGCCACTTGCGTCATATTACAACGGCCGAAAAAATAGTAGTGATTATAAAAAGTGTGGTGACCGTGGCATGCAGGTAAAGTGTGTGGCTTAGCATGCTCGGAGCCCGAGTTTGATCCCCAGTCGCGGCGAAAAGTTTTTTCAATAAAAATTTTTTTTCTGATCGGTCACCACCTCTCTGCAGACAATGGCAAACCTCAGATAGTAAATAATGCCATGTAAAGCTTCTTGAGAACATAAAATTTAGCCGTTCGGAGTCGGCACAAAACATGCAGGTCCAGTTCTCAGTTAATTGTGTGCAAACATTTAATAACACACACAACACAGTTGATCATAAGAAGCTCGGTCAAAGTCCTTTCAAGGGCTGAAATGGCCAATTTGTTTTTCTTTTTTTTTTGATTATAAAAGTTAAAAAAAATAGAAAAATAACAAAAAATTTGGTAATTAACTACACAGTTCACATAAATTGTATTTTTTCTTGTAATTAAACTTAGTTGTATGACCTTTGCAAGCAAATACTGCTTTACAAAGACGAAGCATTGAGTTCACAAGATCCTGACATTTCCTGATAGGTATGGGGTACTAATTCGCTCAACCTCTTCCCAAAGCTGATGTTTGGCTGAAGGTTTAGAGTAAGCAATGCCCTTTTTAACATCACTCCACAAATTTTCAGTCAGATTTAGATCCGGCGAATGAGCGGGCTACTTCAAGAGCGCGATCCAATTGTCCAAGAACTACTTCTTCGCAAGTTTGCTCGTATGTTTCGTTTCGTTATTTTATTGATAAGCCCATATTAGCGGCAACTCCTCTTGGGCATACAGAAGGATAGTTTCATGTAACATTTTGACGTGAAGATGTTAATTTATTAATGCTTCTATACAATAAATTCTCTACTACTTTGGGATAGCTACCTTGACGTGGTGTAAAGGCTTAGAATGCAATGACACAACGGGCTATGATGACGGGAGCCTTCGCGTCTGAGAAGGTTTCTGGTAGGGCCACCCATGTCATATAGGCTGTTGTGGAGCAATGAACTTAAACCAGAGGTGCACACAAGAGCTTCGTAGAGCCACTCGGCTTTCACAGACAAGTCGTGTGTGCGAAGCTACCGAACTTCTGCGATGCTAGCATTGAATCAGTTTGCGTTTGATCTTCACGCAGTAACCATCTCATGCGCAAATTATTATGATGAATTTTTGTGTTATACACGCATACTAAAACAAAAATGGTGCGCTTGTGTTGGAAGCTCTGCCAACGCTGTGCATTACTGACTTAAACTTATCCCTACCTGGCAGCATGTATTAAACGCTATGGGGCCGAATCACCTAGAAAAATCAATTCGGATGGAGTCTAATGGAGAAGCAACTCGGGTTGGGATGTCAACCCAAAAGTCGGTGGAATGCGTGACTGCTACCAACCGCCGGGCACGGTGAGGAGCATTCTTTATTGCGTGTCGCCAGTAGTCACACCTCCTCTATGATTGGAGCAGGCCATAGTGGTTGTATTGCTACTGCCAACAACAAGAAAAACACTCTCAAACGCGTAGATGTCGTTGTCCAAGAAGACTCGAATCACGAAAGCCCGACCTCAGTCAGCATGGCTGATGAAGAAAGGCTTCTCCTCTACCCCGACAAGTCAGTGGGTTCCAGTACCTCAAGTAAGGTAGGGCCCAAGACGAAATCGAAGGAAGGGTTGAGAGCCAAATCTCAATACAAAGCTGCTCTTAGTATCTGCAGCCGGCTTTCGGGTAAGAGCGGTTTATCTTCCAAAGAGAAGGAGAGGCTCGCCTGGGTTGAGCAGAAAGTATCTGAGGGCAGAAAATTCTTCGCGAGCCTGCCATACTTTGCGCCTACGATATCGCAGTTCGCGAATAAGATCGAAGAGCAAGTAGCTCATTAGCGCCAGAGATATGAAGACGGAAAGGTCGTAGCTCCTGGAAGCAAGTGGCAAAGCAAAACTCGGTCTCTACAAGCAAACTGCAGCTCACAGCCGAGGTGAAACGACACCTGTTCGTGGCATTCATTGACCGAAGCGATCCCCAAGGGCAAATGTCTCTCGAGCGGTGGAAATCGGTGGAGATGAAGCTGCTCGAGGCGATGTTCGCTAGGATGGAGACTCATCCTGACGCTCCCATGCCCACCTTCGATGGTGCTGGATGGTTCAACGAGGTAAAAATCCTCAAATGTAACGATGACCCGACTCTGGAGTGGGTAAAGGGAGTTGCACCGACGCTCCAAGGCCTATGGCATGGCGCTTAGCTGGAAGTGGTAGACAAAAACACTCTCGAGACCGGGGAGGATGAAAAAAAATCGGCATCGCAGCGGAAGCCTCGTTTTATAGGAAGGAGGCTACGACGTGGCAGTAGTGCAGGAGCCATCGTTAGCCTCGGGTTATGTGGTCTCCGGCTTAAAAGCACCCAACCACAACACTTTTTTCGCACCAACAGTAAGTAGAACAAGAACAGCCATCCTTACAAGGAAAGGCATCTATACTTATCTAATGTCTCATTACAGCACTGATGATCTCACAATTGTGGCGCTAGAGAGCAAGGCAAATGAGACGATTCTGGTCGCATCCTGCTACATGGTGCACGAAACCAGTGCACTGCCAAACGAGCTCCGCAGGCTGGTAAATATAAACAGCAGCAAGAAACGAGCGATTGTCATAGGTACAGATGCCAATGCACATCACTCAGCATGGGAAAGCCCTGACATAAACGATCGAGGTAAGTCTATGCTAAACTTTATTCTAGAAACTTACCTAAACGTAGTTAACACAGGTAAGGAACCCACATATATGGGTCCTACCTCCTCTAACGTATTAGACCTTACGTTAACGTCAAATACTAACACTCTTGTATCAGATTTGAGGGAGCTTGAACAGCCTTCCTTCTCAGACCACAAATATATTAGCTTTAATATTAAATTTATCCGACATCGAAGGATCCCTAAAGACTCTCTCAAACCTACTTATCACTCCTCTTGTAAACCCACGGGAACGAAGCGGAAAATCAGACCACCATGATGAAATCCTGATCTTGCAGAGCAAAGACGCGACCTAAAAGATTTCTTCAAAATGGCTAAATTAGCCGACCAAGAGGAAATATGGGGGGAGTACAAATGGATTCAAACTTTTCAAAAGCAATGCCCGGCGAGCAAAAAGATCCTCATGGAAGAACTTCTGCTCGAGCATTGAGAAAACTACATTCACAGCAAGGCTCAGAAAGCTGATCTGAAAACAGCCCTTCATTCAGAGTCACGTCCGGAAAGACAATGGCGAATGGACGGAAGGCAGTCAGGAATCTCTAGATGCGCTTCTAAAAGCACATTTTCCATGCTGTACTGAAGTCTCAAACATTTACGTCACAGAGAGAGACTGGAGGACCTGACGGCGTATTTCCAGCCATGTTAAAAGCCATTTAAACCACTTTGAAAGTCGTTCCATGGCTTGAGATAATATATAAAGGATGCATGAGACTTATTTATGTGCCTGTAGCCTGGAGGACAGGTAGGGTGGTCTTCATACCAAAATCAGGTTGTAGAAGCCACCTGTATTCAAAGGACTACAGGCCAAACGACACAAACCGGCCACTGCTTGCAGCCAACCAGCACGCATATACGAAAGGAAAATCGGTGGAAACAGCACTACACAACCTAGTAGTTCATGTAGAGAAAGTTCTCCACATCAAAGAATTCGCACTAGGGGCTTTCCTAGACATCTCAGGTTCATTCAACAATGTGTGAACTACGGCTATCCTAAACGGATTGCGCGCGATCGATACACCACCAGCAATCGACCTCTGGATAGACAACTTACTAAATTGTAGAAAGGTCCAAGCCGAGTGGGGCTCTACAACCATGGTTGAAGAAGTGAGTAGGGGAACACCACAAGGAGGAGTCCTCTCACCCCTACTATGGAATCTAGTTGTTAACGAACTACTCAAAAACTTTGAAGGCAAAGCACCGAAGATAACAGCTTATGCGGATGATATAAGCATAATTTTAATGGGAAAATGCATTTCGACATTAAGCTCTTTAATGGAGCACACACTAAAAGAGGAACTTAGATGGGTGAACTCAATCGGCCTTAGTATAAATGCAAAGAAAACAGATCTGGTATTGTTTAAGAATAAGTACAAGATACCACCATGGATTTCACCAAGAATAAACACTCGGCTCATCCCGAAAACTCACACGAAATACCTGGGAATTGTACTCGACAGCAAACTGACGTGGAGACTCAATGTGGACGAGAGGGTTAGGAAGGCTATCAATGCGCTATATGCATCCAAGAAGATGCAAAACTAACAGCTAGTAAAACGGCACAGCGGCTTACGGCAGCTAGCAACTTCCGCAAACAAAATTTTGGACACTGTAGAATTGACAAGGATGCAATCAGTAGCACAGACTACAGGATTCCTAGCACAACTCTCGAACCCAAAATACCCACACTTCTAGGACCAACCGACTGGCGCAAAGGTATCAAACAGGCCCAGAGGGCGGTCAACATATTCACAGATGGCTCTAAAATGAGTACGGGAGTAGGTTCGGCAGTGTATTTCGCAGAGCCCGATGCAAGGCAAGCATGCAAATTACCGGATCACTGCAGTGTCTTCCAGGCGGAGGTTTTTGCCATCAGGAAAGCCGCAGAGATAGCTCTTAGCACTAACACTCATCACTCTTTAATTAACATCTTTGTTGACAGCCAAGCGGCAATCAAATCCATGTGTTCCGATACCTTCAAGTCCAGAAATGTCCTAGCAAGCAAAGACGCATTAGATGCATTGAACACTTCAAAGAGAGTGTGCATCTTTTGAGTTCCATGCCACAGGGGCATTGACGGAAATGAGATGGCAGACGAACTAGCAAAGGAAGGTACCGGGCTGCGATCAGAGTTCACAGAACACGTAGCTATTCCACTACAGGAATTGTACAAAAACCTCGAAACTGGAGCCAAACAAGCAGTGAGTCCTAGATGGAAAGATACGACAACATACAAGATCTCGAAAACCATGTGCGATGTAGCATGCGAAAAACGAACGTCGTTTATCCTGGCTCGCACCCGAAGGGACAGCAGGACACTGGTGGGAATCCTCACAGGTCACTGCATAGTGGCGGCACACGCTAAAAAGCTAGGTATAACCATGGATGGCAACTGCAGGAAGTGCAAGCAACCAGGTGTCCAAGAAACCCTGGAGCACCTTCTTTGCACATGCCCCGCCTTACTTGGATTGAGACTTAAATACTTACGCTCACCGACTTTATCGTCACTTAAGGATGCAGCCAAAAATCCTCTAGAATCCCTCCTAAGATTTGGGAATAAAGCACAAATCTTTGAAGACTTCCACTACTTCCCTCAAGGCTTTCATCACCGGTACCACTAAAGACCATATGGTCTATGTAAGAAGCCAACGTGAGGCAACCGGACTAACCTAACCTAACCTAAACAATAAATTGGACCAATACCATAAAAGAAAAGCATGTCCAAGACATGATTTTGCAACCACCGTGCTTAATAGTTTTTGTGGTATACTTTGGGTTGAAATTATTTTTTTTTGGGACGTCGAACATATTGACGAGACCCTTTACCACCGCACATTACAATTTTGCACTCGACCGACCATCAAATGTTTCTTCATTTTTCATTTGGCTACGAAGAATGATCTCTGGCGAACTGAATTCTTTTTAGAACATGCTTCTTGGTTAAAGGTGACACTTTACGAGGACCATGCGTACTCACACATTGTTCCTTAAGAAGTCTACGTAAAGAACGAATACTTGCGCTACATGAAACTCTTATTATATTTGTACTGCAGAGGCAAATGGATTGGCCTTATAGTACCGTACCACTCGTTTAATCAATTTCACCGTCATAGCTGTCTTGCGTCAACGTGTCTCTGATTTTTTATTGTATTTTATGGCATTAAAAATCGTTGTTTGTGAAAATTTTAGGAGATTTTCAACTTCTTTTTATGATTTGCTCTCATAAATTGATTTTTTATCAATTGCGACTTTCCAACAGAACAATGTTTTCCTCGTCCCATATCTGGAAAAATACGGCATAATTACATTTTGTTTTTATATAAACGAAGGGGAAATAGCTCAATACTTACTATTTGTGTATTTATAATATAATTTAGAGAACTTTTTGAATGCTTTGTATTTATTAATAAAACGCTACTATTTTTTTGACCGCACAAATTTGCATCAATTCTCAATAAAAGTGAATTTACAAAAACAACAAAAAGTTGTTGTTTACAAAATCAGTTCACCATATTGTAAACTCACCATATAACGGTATAAAACAGCCGTGGTGAGAAAAAAAGGCTTGTTTACAAAACTGCATTATAAAAAGGTAAGATGATTACGTTGTTATTACTTACATATCGACTCGTTCAAAAGTCGATTCTTATTCAGCTCCGAACGGGTCGATTACGCTCGGGTCTCCGAGCCTGCCTCGCCGGCTTATCAATCACTCATTGATTCTAGTAAGCCGTAGACGTGTTCTATTTTACTCAAAGCATTTTTTATTCGCCATTTTTTTGGAGTTTCTTCATTATAATTTCCCATATATTTGTCTTACAGCTGTTGTAATCCACCTATTGGAAAAAAAACGTAATTATTGCAAATGAATAAGGCAATTAAATTAAAATATACTTAACGGTGATATTTAGTGTTATTTTTTTCGTGCATTTGCGAGTAAAATTTTGGTCACATATTAAACAAAATTTACTTGCAAATTTTTCTTACAGAATCCGGGTTACCTTCAATAGAGGAAAGGACAGAAGAGTCTAGAGCAAATCTCTTACCAAAACTGATTTTCCCTTCAAACTCTATAATAGACGAAGATATAAAACGAACTTTAGTTAAAAAACGCACGCAAAAAAATAAATCATAAATCTTGCACTCTATCTTTTTTGCTCGTAAGCACGACGTTTATCAAAAACAATTGCGCGATACCCTGCATGGAAGATCACAAGCAAATCCTGAGATATTGAGCTTAGTGCTTATCCAAAAAATGGAATAGCAAATGACTTATATGTCCAACTATTTAATAAAAAAAGAACGTACTTACTAACCAATGGCTGGCAGCTCCTGTTTATAGACGGATCAAAAACTGAAAATGTAGGCACATCATACGCTATTGTTAATAATGACGGCGAAACACTGCCTTTAAAAAATCTGGCTTTGTTTACCTCCGTCTTTGAATCCTTTATCGTACAAATGAAACACCATCGCTACTATCAGAGACATCCTAATAGAAAACGAAACCAATCTAAAACTCTTGTGGATTCCTGGACACATTGGCATTACTGGAAACACGCACGCTGATGAAGCAGCAAAGTATGCATGCAATGTACTCATTACAACAGATCCATCAATAGAGAAACCTGGGGCCGAATTACAGCATACGTGATCGAATGATTACTTTCGTATAAATGCAGTTTGGTATGACAGCTATCGTGAACGAGTAAAAGTTATCGTTTTTTGTACGATTGGTGTTGTAATCGAGACAAATGAAATAATTTTGTTATGACGTCTATCGTGAACGAGCATATGTTCGATGTGGTTGTATCGAAATTCCATTCGATTGATTTCAGGCAGACGAGTGGGCACAATTTGTTTGCACAATTAATAATGTAAGTATATTTTATGATTTATAATACATTTAAAATAACTAAAGATATGGTTTTTTTACAGGACAAATGTAAATAAAATAAACGCCATTCAAAAAATAGACATGGGTGAGTTTATGGCGAGCCACCCAGACTTGGCCAAAAATATTATTCCCAGCAGTGTGCAAGGCAAAGCGATGGCCATCCAACTCTGGGAACAGTTGAGTCGCAAGCTTAATGCCAACGGCCCACCAGTTAAGGATGCTAAAGCCTGGCGTAAAGTAAGTAATCCATACTTCAAGATTAATTTAAGTTGTCTAAAAGTGCCTTTTTTCTGTAGGTGTATGCAGATCAAAAATACGCGGTTAAAAAGAAGCTTTCATTTAATAAAGCTTCAAAAAAACGCACAGGTGGAGGACCTTATGAAGAAAAGATGCTGACTGCCACTGAGGAGCTGCTAATGGAAGCAAGTGGACTCGAAGCTACAGTCGAAGGTATCCGTGTTGCGTCTTTTGGAAACCTCATACCGGATGACGTTGAAGAGGTGGAGTATCTCGACGAAAGCATGGTCGACATAAACTTTGGAGAAGAAGATGCAGAAACTCCACAGACCGCAAGCAAAAAATTAACAAAACAAACTAAAATGCAATTGCTGCAAGAAAATATAAAAGTGTCTTGCGAAATGAACAGCTGCATTTCGTCGAAGCTGGATGTTTTAATAAATGTCAACAAAAGCATTTTAAAAGTGAAGGAGGCCAAATATGATAAATACGTAGAGTTCAAGGAAAGGGAGCTCAAGATGAAAGAGGAAAAACTGAAGAAGATTGATAAATTGATAGCTTTAAAGGAGAGGCTTGTAAGTCTGCAAGAAGATGAAGAGTTTTTGAATAACGTGCCCCATCATGAATAATATGATGATGATTCAACCTTTTACATTTCAAATTCAACTTTTTTTAATCAAATTCACCATTCAACTTTTTAAAGTAAGAGCTTATCTTTTTCATCAGGCTGAACAAATGACAAGAATAATTTGACACATAAAAAGTTTAAAACTTAAAGTTTATAATACTTTTTATACATAAGTTCAGTTTAATATTTGATATATCAAATTATACTTATCTTTTCTTTTGACTGATGAAATAGATAAGCTCTTACTTTAAAAAGTTGAATGGTGAATTTGATTAAAAAAAGTTGAATTTGAAATGTAAAAAGTTCAATTTTAATGTTATTATATTAACTTTTTAACTGATCTCAAAATATTTATAATCATTTTTTTTTAATGTACTTTTGAAGTACCTATGAATTTGTTTAGTTTTAGTTTTTTCAATGTGATATACATTCGTTTTTATTTATATAGATAGATTGTAAGTGCCTCAATGAATTTTATAACGTGATCTCAAAACAATGTGATTTTAAACGAAAATGAATTTTTTATAAAAGAAAAAATAACAATTTTTATTTTATTCAGTGGTTCTACATAAAGAGACTTTGATATTATTTCTAATTTTTTCGCCAATTTTGGTTATTTGTGTTTCATCTCCAATATAAAATTCGGATGTATCAGTTTCCATTTCAGAGTCTTGAATATGGTAAGGAATTCTAAATTTTATGCAGACGTTATGAAGTGCTGCACAGCAATTGACAAAAACAGCCACTTTTTCGGGATCATACCGTCCTCTTTTTTCATAATAAAGGATCCTCCAACGTCCTTTTAAAATTCCTATGCTTCTTTCAATTATGCAGCGCGCTTTAGAGTGAATTTCGTTAAATTTAGCTTCAGGAGATCCTTCATTTGCGTTTCTGTAAGGTGTGATACACCAAGGTTCTAGTGGATACCCAGAATCTCCTAAGAATGATATAAATTAAATATGCCACTTAATATTATATGAATATTATTTAAAAATATTACCTAAAAGCCAAGAATTATTCAAGGTATTATTGTTGAATCTTTGCTCCAAGTGCATTCTTTGGTCTGAATGTTTCCAAACAAAAGAATCATGTGCTGCACCTCCATATTTGGAATCTATTGCAGTTATACGATACTCATGATCACATATCTGTAATAAAATGGTGTCTATTAAAGAACAAGTGTTCATTTTTAGTTGGCTTTTGCAAACCAATATGAGTTCCGTCAACGCAACCAATAACTAAATAAAAATATTAATATATAACAAAGTTTATCATGCGAAAATGTATTGTTTATAATTTAATGATTCACCTCCAGGAATTTTATATTTTGTCATGAAAAATTCCTTGCAGCCTTCCATAGTAGCTTGTGTAAACCCAATCAACTTTGGACACAATTTCCTTTCCATTTCTTAGACGCAACTTTTGAAACACCACTTTGGCACAGTCCTAGGCAATAATCATTACCAACGGAATGTTGATAGCTACCACTGGCCAAAAGTGTAAGAGTCACTGCTAACTGAAGCATTGGTGGCACATGCGTTGACATATAGCCCTCAAAGCTAAGCTCGGCCAGCACATATTTAAAAGCTTCTTTGGACAGACGATAGCGTTTTACAAATCTGAAAACAACCAAGAGGTTCTTATAGCTATGAATTATTCTTGTTTTCAACAAATTTTGTTAGACTTACGCTGATTGCGGCAAAGATAAGGGATTGCTACTATCACGAATTTTTCTCCTTATAATTCTCTCCTGCACCATATTTTCTTCCTCTTCCGAATCGGACGAATTTAAATAAAAATATAATAATGGAAGCATTTTCCTTTTGTAAAATAAAAACAAAACCACGAAAACAAATAAGATTCAGCAGTTGCTATTATAAAATTTGTTTATTATTTTGTTTTTTTTTTTGTTTTCAGCTGTCAAATGGCTGTTTTTCGATAACAATCGAAATAAATTTCGATTTGTGTTCGATCGAATGCAGTCATGCCAAAAAATAATCAAGACGGAATTTTATTCGATTCGACTGCTTGTTCGTTCACGGATGCTGTAATTCGGCCCCTGATCTAAATCATTATATATGTTCAAAAATCAACCCCAAAAGAAGAAACAACTGGCAATCCTATCATCACCACCATTACAAAAACGTGAACTTGAGCCTTGATGCTGTGAGTTATCCAACAAGTGTTGAAGAACAAAAAATAAGGACATTCTTTACAATTCGCTTAGGGCACACCATCTCTACCCACCAATATCTTCTAAAACGAGAACCCACACCAATCTGTATTGGATGCGGGGAAGTTCTTTAAATTGAACACATATTCAAAGACTGTCCTTCTTTAACTAACCTACGAAACTTTTCTCAAACACTCCTGAAGAAATTTAAAAAAATTTTACATAAACTAATATTGATTTGATTTTTGATTTTATAAAAAAAGCAAAACTTAGAATATAAAAAAAAACAAAAAACAAAAAAACAGAATTAAAATTGTATTGAACCAATATCTCCTACTTTACCCATTTAGAAAATCTACTTATTTTATACAACATACTTGCATAGTTACACTTACACATAATTTATACTTCATACAATTTTTACTGAATACCTAAATTTCCTTATTTCTCTCTTGTTTTTTTTCCAACTTGAAATACGTTTACATAATTTTATTTTTAATCTTTATTTCCTTTATAATTTTGAGCCAACTTGTGCGCCTTAAATTAATAATAGTCTTAGAATTAATTGTAAGATTAATAAAATAATAATAACAATAATGCTTGCAAATTTAGCCCGACTGCAGTGGCGTTCCGAGGGTCATGGTGTCACCCCTATATGCAATTTCTGAACGCAAAGCAATTGTTGAAATGTAGTGTTTCTATTATTATTTTTGTGTTTTCCGAAAAACACAGATGAAAAACAATAACAATTTGTAAAAAAACAGAAAAAAATAATTACATTTTCAGGTACATATGTAGTTATGTAGGTATAAGGTTCAACAAAAACTTATTAATGGCGCTGCACAGTGCATTCATCCCGTACAAAATTGTACAAATATAGAAAGAGTGATAATTGATAATTTATCTCTTATGATAATTAAACTTTGTATGCTTGGTTAGTTTAAGTTCATTAAGCAAAATTGCAAAAATGGTTAATCGGTAAGTTCCTAGGGGTACCTTCCTTGTACCTATATTAATTTTTTACATATTTTTGTAAGTGAGATTCATACAAAAGGTGGCCAATCTTTACAAAATTTGGTCAGAAGTCAAGAAAATAAGAGAAATAGTTGTGCACTGAAAATGGTAGAAATAAATAAGACCTTAGCGGTACCTCCCTTGGACCTATATTAAATTTATTTATAATTATGTATGGGAGGTACTAACAAAAGAAAGCCAATCCTAACGAAAGTCAATGAAAATGCTAGAATTGGTAAGACCTTAAGGGTACTTCCTCTCTTGAACCTATCATATATTAGGCAGATTTTAATTTATTTACAATAGAAAAATAAAATTTGCAACTTTTTTGTTGCAAACACAATGTGAAATAAATAAGTAAAAAATTAATGTGTGCATCTGAAAAAAATCAAAAACTCATATCACTACTCCCTTTCATCGCTACAAACTTCTTCATGAGAATCATTACAAAATCAAAGAATCCTCTTTTTTGTTATTTCCTTGAAATTTGACAAATTTTGAATATTTCTCCAAACAAAAATGACAATTTTTCGCAGAAAGTCAAATTTTAAAATCTGAATCACTTTCTTGTTTATAAAAACACTCAAATTATATTTTGGAAATCAAAGAATCCCTTTTTTTAATTTCCTTTGGAAATATGATAAGTTTTAATAATTTTTCCATTCAAAATGTTCTATTTTTCGCAAAAAATCACTTTTTTAAACCTACATAACTTTCTTGTTTATTAAAAGGGGCAGATAATATTTTGAAAGTCAAAAGTTGATACTTCAAATAAAATTACAGAAAAGTTTCGCTAAAATCCAAGAATCCTTTTTTTGTTAAAGCTTACTTAAACTCGCAAATTTTTGAGTTTTTAAGAGTTTTTACACGGAAAAGAAATTTTTTTAAAATTTTTTTACACAAAAAAATATAAACTCAAAAAACTTGCTTTTATAAACAAAAAGTATTTTAAAATAATCCTCCTTAATGTTATTACATTAAGTCAATTTTAAATTACTTGATTTTCTTCATATAAAGATATGTAGTATAAAGGAATCGTATTCGTTTATTATTAAAGATATTTTA
Organism: Tetanocera ferruginea; assembly: GCA_958299015.1. Lineage (NCBI taxonomy): Eukaryota > Metazoa > Arthropoda > Insecta > Diptera > Sciomyzidae > Tetanocera > Tetanocera ferruginea. The sequence continues at coordinate 87,423,793 of OY282641.1, read as the reverse complement.
AATCGCTTTTAAATTGTATATAACTAAATAATATGGTTCAATATTCTATACTTACAAAAAAAAAGAAAAAACAACAAATTGTTTTCGTATCATTTTGATGCATTTGTGCAATGTCTTAAAAACTGACTTTTTTTATTTTTAGAACTGCAAAATTTGAAACAACCTTATCGAAATCAATATAACTTGCAAGCTCGTTTTCAATGGATAAAGTGCAAGATCGGAAACTCTTGCCTGCCCCATGAGAGACCTAAAATAAGTCGTAATTAATTTAAGCGTTGGAAACATCTTTCTCATGAAGCTACTGATACAGAAATTGTTAGAAATAATTTCAATGCTAATGATATGTTTGGCAAAGTTTTAAAAAAGTCCCTCTCGACAATGAAAGTGAGCATTTCTAATGTTGTCCAATCCTTGGCGCTTTGGAAATCGATTTGTGCTGCATTTATGTGGCTACGTAGCCACACAATTTCAACAACTAGCTCCTTTTCTGATATTTCGTCGAAGGCGGCTGCCAAATTTTGAGCACTTGACATGAACTCATTTGCGTTGTATTACAATTTAGTTTTCGGATTTTACAACTCGAAACGTTTCCGGTGTCACTCCGTTCCGGTGTCAAACGACTAAATATAGTTACCAGCTGTTGTGCAAGCAGTCCTATAACACATATCTAACAAAAGTAAAATTAAACATTAAGTCTGATGTAAAATAATTCTGGAGCTTTGTAAATATAAAACGTAAGATTGATTCCTACCCTTCTTTTATGAAATACAAAAATGTGGAATCTGATAATAACTATAGCATTTGTAACCTTTTTGCTGACTTCTTCAAGTCGACTTACTCATCGTCATATTTTGTTAATGGTAGCTATCCTTTTAATGCTCATTCTGGGGATATTTGCCACCCAATAGTTGACAACAATACAGTTTTATCATATCTAAAAGATCTTAAAACTTCGTATAAAAGCGGTCCCGACAACAATCCATCTTGCATTTTGAAATATTGCTGTGAAGAATTAGTAACTACAATCAGTTTGCTTTTTCCTATTCTTTAAAGGCTTGCTATTTTCCAACTGTCTGGAAGCCCTCATTCATTATCCCATTGCATAAATCTGGTAATAGATCTTTAATTGATAACTATCGTGGAATTGCGGAATTAAGTGCTTTGCCCAAACTTTTTGAGGAAATTATTACTACACAATTATCACATAGTGTTAAGTCTTTGATGTCACCATGCAACATGGATTCCTCTCAGAAAATGGACGGTCACTAACCTCCTTTAATTTATATCTAAAACAATAAAAAATTTTGGAAAATGTTTACAGACAGATGCTATCTACACGGACTTTACACTCTCTTAAATTTTATTAAACAATATTTAACAAGCTTGTAACAATTACAATTTACAAGCCTATAGCTTTGTTATATTCACGTTTTCTGGCTACTCTGCTTCGAAGGTCAGGACGACGTCTGTAGAATCCCCAAAGAATCGTTTGCATTCAGAATAATGGATAAACACCAAAGCACCGAACATAAAATATGAATGAACACCATGTAATATTTCAGCATAATGATATACAATATAATTACAATATTTACCTTTATTTCGTTAATAATTTGTTCCATTTGCAAGCGCCACACAAAATTTATTTCTGAATTATATTCTGCTAAATTGAAGTAAAAAAAGAGCTTTTTTTTTTTTTTTTTTTGAATTGAAGTTTCAATTTTTTTTCAACAAACAATTGAATTTTTGAATTCAACGATAAAAAAAACAATAATAAATTTAACAATACTACAATAAAAATTGTCAATCTTTGAAAAGAAAAAATTAAAACTCAAAATCAAGGGAAACTTTTATCATGGAAATTGTTAATTTTATTAACAATTGTAGTTGTTGAATTTTAACAATAATTTTGGGAGAGTGAAGCAAAGCTTTTGATGTTGTTAATCACAAGCTCTTGATGATAAAATTATCTTTAATTAGATTTCCCACAAAAATGGTGAGATGGATCGAATCGTATCTAAGTAATAGAACACAATCTGTTCTATATAAACTTGTGAAATCATACGAGTTTCCTTTTATATCTGGAGTATCCCAAAGAAGTCATCTTAGGCCACTTTTGTTTCTACTTTACATAAATGATTTGCCATCGGTCATACAGCATCAAACGACGTCAAACTATTCTTGTCTTTTAAGAATGAATATGATGGTTTATTCTTTCAAATTGACATCAACAATCTTCATAGCATGAAAACTTGCTTCTCGCGAAAACCTTCTCGCGAAAACCATTCTTAAAGTGTTATTTCAAAATTTGTAACTACACATCCTAAGATAGTTTAAATTATCTTGGAGTTACCATGGATGCTAAACTACGATTTCATTCACTTCTCTGGTTCGGCCTATCTTAGAATATGCTTCAATTGTATGGTGCCCACGATACTGTTGTTACATCGATGACATTGAATCTGTTCAGGAAAATTTTTTTTGTTTTGCCTGAACTATCTTTATTGTAAAACTAACTTTAATCTACCACCTTCTGAATATCGGCTTCAGCTATTAAATTTTCCTACTTTAAAAAATAGGAGAGTTATGCTCAATGTTAGTTGGATTGTTAAGCTTTTACATGGATATGTAGACAGTCCATATTTATTGAGTAGAATTGACTTTAATATTCCACTTCGTCCTAGGAGATCTTTTGAGCTACTTTTTATTAACTTTTGTAGAACTTATTACTTGCAAAATGAACCATTAAGAAGCGCTTGCGGAGACTTTAATTCTGATTCAAATGTTATATCTTTAAATGATTCCATGTACTCAATTAAACATAAAGTAATAGATTATCTGCAGTACCTCTTCCAATGACACATCATTTTTGTCCTGGTTATAGATATACATAAAACAACACATACATCTCAATTGACCTGACCTGAAGGTAGATTCCAGGATTTGCTATCGCTAAAAAATGCTTAGGTCAGTTTTAGCAAATTTTAGCGACAATCGCGATTCTGAATCACAAATCATCTCCTATTTTTGCCGCTTAAATAAAGCAATGAAAAAAATTAACCGGATAAAAACAGCTGATTTTGACATTTATTTATCGCTAAAAAGTTGCTAATTTGCGATTCTGAGTGTATTTCAATTGCTAAAATTATCAAATTTTTAGCAACAAGAAATAGTGCAAGAACAGTGCTGAAAATAGGAATGAAAACAAGGTAAATTTAAATTATCAACAACGTAACGCTGTCTTTTTTTAATTTTATTTCATAAAAAAATTTTTTTAAACGCCAATAGAAAACGTATAACGAAAGAGCAAACATTTTTTTTAATTCCAATATTTAGAACGCGAATTTAATCAGACACAGTTGATACTGGCATGTTCACACAGAGAGTTTAGTTTGCGTTTCGTTTGAGTTTAAATGCAGCTGTTCACACAGAGATGCGTCGGCAGAATTGAGTTTACGGTGGATTGAAATGATCGCCAATTTTTGGAATTTCGCTCAAGACTCAGCTTTTTTCGGCCCATACTGACTGACTGATCAGAAACCCTCATCTTCTAAACTTTTCCAAGTTATTTTATTTGTTCTTTGGCTTATTTTTGTTAATAATAAAATACAAATAGAAACATGCACAATTGAGAATCAGCTGTTGTTGGCATTTTTTATCGTTCAATCGAATCGAACACAGCTAAAATCTAACTGAACGAATGTTTGTATCAAAACACTAGCATACTTGTAGGCATGTATCAAATTCAGTTTTAGTAAACGTAGAAAACAAGTTGTGTTTAGTTGCGTTTTCTCCTGCAAAATTGTACTGGGAACGCCAGCGTTTAAATTGAGTTTAAGGGCAAAATGCAACTTTGTACTGGAAACGCAAACTAAACTCTCTGTGTGAACATGGCATAAGACACTCATACTGTTATTATTATTAATAATATTACTAATTTATAAATTTTACTGACACTGAAGCGCACAAAAATCTATTATTTTGACTTTAACCTCAATGCTTTCACACACAAACAGAAAATTTGACAGCTCTCGTTGAAAAACTTGTGCGCCGGTGGATAAAACAACTAGTTTTTAGCTAAGTGATGTGAAGTTCAGAATCGCATTTTAGCGAAATCGCTAAAATTTCGGATAAAACAAGATTTTTAGCATTTTAGCGATTTTTAGAGTTTTAGCTATAGCAAATCCTGGAATCTACCTACTGAACCTGTTATGGACCTCCTAAATTAATATAATCGAACATGCTTGGTGAATGTAAACACATTTTTTCGGTTCGTGCTGTGCTGGTTGTATCTTTTGGACTTTGTCCTACAACCAGTGAGAACGATTGTATGACATATAATAATACGACAGGCCAATGAGGCCTACTTATCTCAGTGCAGCGTTCGCAAGCATTTCTTTGTTTCTAAGGAAATTGGTGTGAGAAATATGACCTTGTTTGTCGAAATACCCCTTGCTGTGAACAATATGTATTTTATATATGGTTATACTTATCAGTGTGGCGTTCGGACCTTGTTTGTCTTGATACCTCCCACCGTTCTAGGCCGACACCAGAGATAAAGAGATGGGAAACTTCTGTGCGAAACGAATAGCACTATGTGCGTCTTATGTCTAAAATCGTCAATACTAACGCAAATGCTTTAGCTGCAGTAGTAAAATTTTCACCACAATTCGCGAAGAAAAAACTTTTTCGCGTAAAATCTGAACACTAATAGCCTAGACACATTGACGACGGCTGCAGTCGTGCAACATTAGGTGATTATAAAAATGTTGTCATATCGTGTGCGACTTGATTATTTTGAACGCGGTGCAACAATCAGCTCTTTTTAACAGAAAAAAATTAAAAGTAAATTTTTTCTGTGACAATTTCATCAGTGAATTAAAATAAAATGAGTGAATGGAAGAACTATTGCAGTTCGTTATTGCAATAACGAAAACCATAAAAATAATAAAAGCCTATGAGGCTTATGAAGCATATGGAGACAGCAGAAGGAGATGGTGGGTTCGGCCTGTGAATATAACTCGGGAGTTGGAAGGATTTTTAAAACTTGCAGTTCACAGATTAACGAAAAGGATGAGGAACACTTCTTTAAGGAAACCAGGATGACTGTGACTAACTTCAATCTGCTGTTGACTCTTTTGAAGGAAAGACAGCAGAGATTTTCGAACAGAAACGCTATAAATCCTGCGGCACGCTTAATAATAACACTTCTGTAAGTAGTACTCGCTGCCCGGTCCATGACGTGAAATTAGTTCTCGGCGATTTTAACGCGAAGGTCGGAAAAGAAGGCATCTTTGGCTCCACTGTCGGTCAGTTCAGTCTCCACGAGTCCACTTCGAACAACGGTCTAAGACTAATCGACTTCGCCGCGGCGCGAAACATGGTAGTTAGTAGCACCAGATTCCAACACCGCGATATCCAAAAGGCAACCTGGCTGTCCCCGTATGAAAATACGCGAAACCAAATTGATCATGTTGTGATCGACGGAAGATACGCTTCAAGTGTACTGGATGTGCGCACATTTCGGGGGGTCAATATTGACTCCGACCATTATCTTGTTGCAGCCAAGATCCGCATGCGATTGTGCAATGCGAAGAATGTACGCACAGGTGTGCAACGAAAGCTTGATGTCGATAAGCTGCTATCACAACGGACCGCCGAGGCCTACTCCGCTCAACTCTCGGTTAAGCTCAACTAACCTCTTGCCTCGATGACGCTGACGGACCTTGGGCGCATATATCCCACTCCATGCGCGCTGCTGCTGAAGAAGTCTTTGGTTTTGGGCGCCCGCAACCTCGCAACCAATGGTATGACCAGGAGTGTCGTGACGCGACAGCAGCAAAATACGCCGCATATAAAAAGACGCTGCAGTCAGCTGCAACATGAGCCATACACGAAAACTATCGCGATAAGAGGAAGAAACAGGACTCCTTTTCAGACGTAAGAAAAGAGAGCAAGAAAAGCGTAAGCGAAAAAAATTTGGAGTATACCACGGCAAGAAGTATGCTCGAAAATTCTACCAGCAGGTTAAGCGTCTAACCCAAGGTTTCAAGCCCGGAGCATCCACTTGTAGAGATGAAAATGGTGATCTGGTTACAGATTCGCAGTGCACATTGAGATTATGGAGACAGCATTTTTCTAATCTACTTGCAGGCGACGATACCAACAATTCCGCCCTCGGAGAATGCAGTCCGACACCACCAATCGATGATGATGGAGTGGAAATTCCACCACCTAGCCATGACGAGGTTAAAGTTGCTATCCAGCGACTCAAAAACAACAAAGCCGCAGGAGCAGACGGCCTGGCTGCTGAATTGTTTAAAACCGGCGGCGGTGAATTGATAAGGTGCATGCATCAACTCATCAGAAAAATATGGCTAGCGGAAAGCATGCCCGACGATTGGAATCTCAGTGTGCTTTGTCCTATACTTAAGAAAGGAGACCCGACAATCTGCGCCAACTACCGAGGAATCAGTCTTATTTCCATCGCATACAAGGTTCTTTCGAGCGTATTGTGTGAAAGATTGAAGCCGCATACCAAAACACTGATTGGACCTTATCAGCGTGGTTTTCGTCCTGGAAAGTCTATCATAGACCAGATTTTTACAATACGCCAAATCCTGGAGAAAACCCACGAAAATCAAATCGACACCCACCATCTCTTTGTTGATTACAAAGCTGCGTTCGATAGCCCGATTCGGGATTGCCTTCACGCAACAATATCTAAGTTCGGTATATCTGCAAAGTTGATAAGGCTCTGCAAGATGACGTTGAGCAATACATGCAGCTCCGTCAAGGCAGGAAATGACCTCTCCGAAACCTTTAATACCGAACGAGGTTTCAGACAAGGCGACCCGCTATCATGCGATCTCTTCAATTTCATCATGGAGGGGATCCTACGAAAGGCAGGTGTACAAAGAAATGGTACCATTTTCTACAAAGGTGTCCAGCTCCTTGCGTATGCTGATGATATCGATATTATCGGCAGCACCAAGAGAGATGTAACCGCTGCTTTCGCCGCTATCGAAAAGGAATCAGCCAAAGTGGGTTTGACGGTGAACGAGGGCAAAACAAAGTATATGCTGTCTGCAAATAGGGAAGTGCGGCGTCTTGGCTCCCATGTTACAGCAGGCAAATATAACTTTGAAGTTGTCAAGGAGTTTGCATACCTTGGCACCGTCGTAAACAGCAACAACAATGTCAGCCTGGAGATAAAGCGAAGAATAGCAATTGCTAATAGGTGCTACTACAGGCTAAGTAAGCAATTAGATTCCAGAGCCCTCTCTCGATCGACAAAACTAACACTCTACAAGACGCTCAACATACCTGTGCTTCTCTATGGCGCTGAGGCATGGGTGGTATCTCAAACAAATGCATCCGCTCTTGGGGTGTTCGAGAGGAAAGTTCTTCGCAAAATCTTTGGTCCTGTTCGGATTGGCGACGACTATCGCATTCAAATGAACCACGAACTGTACGAACTCTACGACGACATTGACTTAGTCCAGCGTATAACAATTCAGCGACTACGTTGGCTGGGTCATGTCTTTCGTATGGATGAAAGAGCTGCAGCGAAAAAGGTGTTTGAGGCGAAAGCCGAGGGTCCACGACGAAGAGGAAGACGATGCCTCCGATGGATTGACCAGGCCGAGGAAGCCCTTACCGCGCTTGGTGAAAGAGATTGGAGACGTTGCGCGCGAAGCAGAGACGCCTGGCGAGAGCTGATGAAGTCGGCCGTAACCCGACAACGAGTTGTCATGGCCACCTAAGTAAGTAAGTACGTAAGTATCACTTTAGAAGTATTCTATTATATCCATAATATAAATAATATAATGGCAGCTTCTTGGCTCAAGGGTGTTATGCAAGTTTTGGTTTGGGCTCACAGGCTCGGCATTTCAACAGTGAGAAAAATAATTTATAAAACTTGTGAAGCTATTTGGGAGGAGCTTCATTATATTTATTTATCGCCAGACAGATTTTTTGTTAAAACTGGAATGCTAAATTTTGTTGGTGCTATTGACGGCAAGCACATAAATATCGTCTGTCGTCGGAATAACGGATCGTTGTTCTACAATTATAAAAAGAATTTTAGCATCGTACTAATAACATCATGCGATGCAAGTTATGTGTTCACATATGCGGATGTCGGCACATTAGGAAGTCAAAGCGATGGCGGTGTGCTTGTCCGAAGTGGTTTTGGAAAAAACTACTAAACGGAACTTTGGAAGTTCCACCTGACGCAAATTTACCAGGTTCAACAATTCAACCCCTACTATTTCGTCAGTGACAGCGCATTCCCGTTCAAAAGCAGTTTAATGCGTCCTTATCCAGGACGTAACTTGCCACAAGATAAGGAAAACTTTAACAAAACAATGTTTAGAGCACGGGTTCATATCGAAAATGCATTTGGCATTTTGGCAAATCGTTGGCGTTTACTACTTGTAAATATTAATACATTCCCAGAAAGTGCAGACAAACTGGTTCTCGCTACGGTTGTGCTCCACAACTTTTTGATGCTGAAAAAAGATCGTAATTACTTAATAAACGATTTGGTTGGCTTTTCCGAAAGTAATGAAGATATTCCGGGAAGATGGAGAAACGAAACTACACCGTTAACATCTTACAGACCTTCGTATGCAAATCTATCTACTTCAAATACATTTGGTTTGCGAGATTGCCTAAAAGATTATTTGCATAACAATTCCCGTCATTCAAAAACTGCATCAAGAAACATGAAATCAACATCAGCCACAACATTAACAACAACAGCAACAAAAGCAAAGGTAAGGATAAATAAAAATTCGAAATTAACACAATTATAAATAGCAAACACTTTCTTTTAAGGAAACACCAGCTGCCTCATTCAACAACACCAGCCACAGCACCAACAACAACAGCAACAAAAGCAATGGTAATGATAAATAAAAATCATAAATTATCACAATAATATATAGCAAACAGCAACAACAACAACAGCAACAAAAGCAATGGTAATCTTACATAAAAATTCTAAATTAACACATTAATGTTTGGTAAACAATTTCTTTTAAGAGACACCAGCAGCCTCATTCAACAACACCAGCCACAGCACCAACAACAACAGCAAAAAAAGCAATTAATGATTTTAAGTAATGATACATAAAAATTATAAATTAATACAACTATGTATAGTAGACCGTACCTCATAAAAAAGTGCGCCGTAAACCAAAGAATATGACGCATTTGTGCAAGACAATTCCAAAAAAAAATTTTTTTTTTTTGACCGAATGTAGGGCTCGCGCATTGACATATTTCTTCATATATCTGGTGTTTACAGTCGGATTTTAAAGTTTGGTATATCAATGTTTTTGTCTCAAGGAGACCAATATGACTACTTCAGAAGTCATTGATCTCAGGTGCTCCGTTCTAGTACTTACCCTCAAGATCTCAGTTCCTACCATCCTAATGTACCATCCTAATATCAAAAAAATAAAGGTTTTGAAATATCATTAATCTCTTGTCCAGGAAGTATATCGAAATTTCTAACACAACTATTTTTAAACAATTTTAAACAATAGTGTTGATACCTCTTTTAGCATTGGCATTACGGATTTTTTTTTCTTTTACGAGCTTTAAAGTTCCTCAAAATCAATTTAAGGCCTTCCAAGGACTTGTAGGAATATTTTTTTTTATTTCGGAAAAAAAATTGGTCTCTTTTAAACAAAAACATCGATATATAATTCAATATGATCAGACTTTTAATACCGAAGATATGATGAAAATGCAAAAAGGGAGCCCTACGTTTGGAAAAAAATTTTCAAAAATTTTTTAAAAATAGTTCTGCTAGAAATTTTGATATATTTCCTAGGCAAAAGATTAATGATATTTGAAGAGCTTTATTTTTTTGATATTAGGGTGGTACATTAGGATGGTAGGAACTGAGATCTGGAGCGTAAGTACTAGAACGGTGCACCTGAGGTCAATGACTTGGTATTAGATCTACCGAAATCATCGAAATCATTTCGCCTCGAAAAATTATGACTCGCCACTCTGCTGACCCAAAGTTGACGAAGAAGTTTACGCAAATCAGACCTATTGCAATTATTTGAAGAATTAAAGAAAAATTGTTCAAAATCTATGCTGAAAAATGTCCGGAAGGCTGAACTTAACGAACAAAAAACTAATAGCGCACTACAGGAAAGCTCACACCAAGAAAATGAGTGGACCGATGCGGCTAAAACTTCAACTGGTATAGTCTGCTCGGTTGTTCTGCTAAGAATTTTGTTGTTGTAGCAAAACCTGTTACTTCATGAATTATTTGGCATTAAAAGCTCAAAATATAATTCTTAAAAAATATGTTTTTTAAGAATTATAAACTTAAATAAACAAAGTAAACTGCCACAATTTTATAACTCATGTAAACTGGTGCGAGCTAAACCTACGAAAACATGATGAGTAATTATATGTTTGGGCATATAATAAACATCTGCTTTCAAAAAAAAAAAAAAACCTTCTTCACGCCTTCTATGGTTTAATACCAACAAAATGTTGGAACCTAGATGGACACGTGATAAAGAAGTAAACAAAAAGCGCAACAACAAAATCTTTGCAGAATCAATGCAGTCAACTTTTTGAAATTCTGCGACTAGCAGAAGAGTAGAAAAACACTGCTTTGATTAAGTGAAAAGTGCATCGGAATTCCATTTTGGTTTTGCGGCAGTTGCATTTATTAGCTTCTCAAAGTTAGTGGACTGCATGAACCACCAGAGACTACTGATGAGTCGGAGTAGCGTCCGACGAAACCATGGTATAGTCTGCTCGGTTGTTCTGCTAAGAATTTTGTTGTTGTAGCAAAACCTGTTACTTCATGAATTATTTGGCATTAAAAGCTCAAAATATAATTCTTAAAAAATATGTTTTTTAAGAATTATAAACTTAAATAAACAAAGTAAACTGCCACAATTTTATAACTCATAAAACTTCAACAATTGATGAAGAGGATAATAAAAGAACTATGTGTGATATATGTTTTATTTCATTTTTCATTCCTTAATACTGCTGCTGTATTTGAATTCGATTTTTGGAGTTTACTTGGACTTTTAATAAGTAATATAGTTATTTTATTAACCAATTTTGAATTCTACTCGATATGGTTTTTAATCTTTTACTTTGGTTTATTTTTGAAGTAATTTCAATTTAAATAATATGTAAAATAACATTTATGATTCAATTAAATATCTCTGTTACTGAGATTTAACACTATTTATGTATTTAATAAAAAAAAAAAATCAAAAAGAAATCTATGTAAAATGAAATGACATTTAAATCGTTTCGATCAGCAAACATTTAATCAAAATACTAAAGTAAGCCTACTTTATAGTGTTGCTGCACGTCATGTTGCAGTTGTCAACCAGCAATATTTTAATGCATTCGTCAATAACGCTGACATAGTAATTCTAATAAAAAATAAAGTTCACTACACTTGCTCGACTCAAGGTTTAGAAATGCGTACAGAAATTCTACACCTTTGTTTTGGCGAATTTCCGTCTGTTGATTTAATTTTAATTTAACTTCACAAATATGCTATGTCTGCGTTATTGCAGTTTTTTATTACATTGATACACATATTTATATTTTGATTTTGATCTTATATTTTATATATACATTACATATACATTATATATACATATATTGACACGTATATATGTTATTGATATTTATGTATTATTAACTATTGATATATTATTAAGATTGTATGCGTTTTAATTGTATTATTGTTTATCATTATAAATAATATCATTCTAATTTAATAAAGGGTCAGTTGAAGTCAGAAAACCAAAGACCAAACTTGTTCTTATTTAGCGGCGGGTATTTCTAGTTCATGTACTAGAAACCCAGATTTAGGAACTCTTACAAAATAAATTCCCAGTTCAAGTACTGGAAATTTAGATAAAGTAACATTTTTGGAGGCCCCGGCGAGATATCCTAGTTTATGTGATAGAATATCTTCACGCATTATCCTAGTTTCACGAGATATCCTAGTTTATGTGCTAGAATATCTTCATGAATTAAACAAACTCTGACTTGAATTCAATTCAACGTAATTTTCTGGTTCAAGTACTGGAAAATTAAAAAATAAAAAAAAAAAGAAATGACATCGACATCAGAGCTAGTAGATCATCAGAAGGATCTCGGGGAAGAGATCTAACGGATCATAAAGAATTTCAAAAAGGACCCGGCAGTGCGGAAGTCAACGTCAGCCTACTACAACGAGCGGTTACGACGGTTGGAACAATGTTGGGACGATTTTGAAGCAACAGATGGAAAGCTATGTATAATAACGGATCAGCCAATGCAACAAGACTACTTCATATCAGGATACTACGATAAAATCAGCAGTCTAGTTACAAACTATCGAGAAATCTTCCAAGCAGGAGCCACTCGTTTCAAGGCAGAAGAAAAAATGGAAAATATACCAAACATAGCTCTTCAACAGAACATCGCACAAGGAACATTGACCGTGAAGACAGCAACTAAAGACATTTACTCAACATGTAGCAGAAAAGACACCAATCTTAAGAGCATCATCTGAAGCTTCCATCCAACACGGACTGGTTAGAAAGATGACTTCTCGAATGGTCACATTGAGGCGAACACTCGAAAACATACAAGCAGTCCAAGAAAACCAGCCAGTGCAGTTTTACCAAATTAAACTAAACAACATAAATCATCTTTGGACTCAAATAGAATTGGTGTACGACGAACTTTGGGAACACTTTGAAGATCCTGCAGTGGCAGACTTCGACCAAGCGGAGTACGACCAACTGGATGAAATGGTACAATACCAATTAGTAGAGCTCTCTATAAGAGCTGATCAATTTCAAAGCAATAGATTCGCTGCTCCAACCATGAGAGAAGATCAAACAATGCAAAGTACAGTGCATCTCCCAAAGGTAACTCTCCCACAGTTTAATGGCGATTACCTGAAGTGGCAACAATTCTCCGATCTATTTTCCCAAATGATCGACAAACAACCAATATCAGCAGTGCAAAAAATGTGGTACCTAAAGGCCAACGTTACAGGAGAAGCTGCAAAGCTAATCAATCATTTTTCGTCAGCAGAAAACAACTATGTAGCCGCTTGGACGTTATTGCAAGAACGGTACAACAACAGAAGGGTTATAGTGGCTACGCTAATCGAAAAGTTAGTGAATCAGCCATCAGGAACCTCAACTGCTGCAACAATGAAGAATTTACACGACACAACACGTGAATGCATCATGGCCTTAGACAACTTAGGGGTTGATACAAAAGCTTGGGATCAGATCCTCTTCCATTTGCTACTGAAGAAACTAGATCGAGCAACACACATGAGATTTGAACAATCTTTGACGAACCCAAGAGAGTTACAAAAGGTGGATGATTTCCTGCTGTTTTTGGAATGACAGTTTCATACATTGGAAGCTATTGGACTTAAGGATAAGGCTGCATTGCCACAACTGTCTAACAAAGTTGTGTCTTCTATTACAACATCGAGCAACAGCTGCAAACTATGTGATAATGGTAGCCATCCATTGTACTACTGCAAGAAATTCCTAAAACTGTCATCCACGGAACGCCAATCGTGGGTCAAAAAACAACGTTTGTGTGTCAATTGTTTCAAAAACGATCACACGTCAAATAATTGCAAATCGAGATGTTGCTGCAAGTGTGATAAGAAACACAACACACTGTTATATGTGGAAAATGGAAATCAAAGGCAACCAGATGCAAAAATACCGTCAGGCAATGAAGCCATTAGCAATATTCCAAATGCAACAGTTTCATCAGCATCAGCAAGTAATGGGTCAACTCAAGGATACGTACTACTTGCCACAGCAAAGATAAAAATCACTGCGGCCAATGGCAATTCAGGGGAGTTTAGAGCAATATTAGACTCCGGGTCGCAGATCAACATCGTGTCAGAACGTCTCATGAAGAGACTATCCATATCTCCAACCAATGCTTCCTTGTGCATTGAAGGAATTGGTGATGCTCGAAAGAAGGTCACGCAGAGACTTAATGTCAAGATGCAATCCACTAGTGGCAGTTTTACAACAAATTTGGAGGCATTTGTACTTCCAAGCATTATTACCGCTCAACTAAATCTTCAACTTGATACTTCAAATTGGAAGATTCCAGCCAACTTACAGCTTGCAGATCCAGAGTTTTACAAGCAAGAAAAGATTGACATTTTGCTTGGTGCAGAATTTCATTTCAGTATCATGGTACCTGGTCATATACAGTTAAGGACTACCGGCCCAATTCTCCAAAACACGTCACTTGGTTGGATTGTGAGCGGAAAATGTGAATCAACTGAACCATCGGCAGAATCATTGACATGTGCTGTTTTTGGGATAAAAACGGATACTGATAGCAAAGATGGTCCACTAATCGAAGCAATTGAAAAGTTATGGAAGATGGATGAGTTTGAAACAACTGAAAAGAGTATGTCGCTAGCAGAACAACAATGCGAAACACATTTTCTGCAAAATATGTGCAAAAATGACCAGGGACGCTTCATCGTAAAATTACCATTTCTAGAAAATCCAGCATTATTGGGAGAATCAAGGGTGATGTTGCACAATAGATTTCTTGGTCTTGAACGTCGACTTCAAAGAAACATGGAGGTATGGAAACAATATGTGGAATTCATGAGAGAGTACGAAAGATTAGGACACATGAAGAAGGTGAACCTTAACTCAATTCCATCTCCGAAATACTTCATTCCTCATCATTGTGTCTTGAAACCTGAAAGCACCACTACCAAATTGCGAGTGGTGTTCGATGCCTCGTCAAAACCACGACAGGGTATGCATTTAATGATATAATGCATACGGGGCCCACAGTTCAAAGTGAACTGTTTTGAATACTGCTACGTTTTCGATTGCCACGTTTTGTCTTCACGACCGACATTGAGAAGATGTATCAGCAGATCCTAATACATCCAGAAGATCAACAGTATCAAGTCATCATTTGGAGAGAGGATCCAACAGCAGAAATAAAGTACTATCAATTAAACATCGTCACATATGGTACTCGATCAGCCCCATACCTGGCTACCAAATGTCTTCAAGAAATCGAAAACAACAACATGCTAAGTCATCCCTTGGGAGCTCAAATGTTGCATGACAATTTTTATGTGGATGATGGGCTTGGAGGATCAAACAATCTGGCTACAACCACAGAAATGCAACATCAACTGATCAAAATACTGAAAACACATGGATTTTATTTACGAAAGTGGTGTGCGAATCATCCCAAACTATTGGAGAATATTCCACAAGGTGACCAGGAAGTAAATTTGGACTTCTCTAAGAACAATAATGATTTAATAAAAACCCGTGATTTATAGTGGTTACCTGGTAGACTTTAAAGATAGACTAAAGGACTGGTCTATACATGACGATGAAACCATAGTATCATTTAACGTAGTTTCACTTTTTCCGAGCATACCAGTTGATTTAGCACTTAACATTATAAATAGAAAATGGATAATTATCGAACAGTATACGAAAATGCCTAAAGACACTTTTATGGACATTCTTAAATTTTGCATAAAGGACAATAGATATTTTAAATATGATGGTAGAACCTTTTTACAGCTAAAAGGAATGCCAATGGGATCCCCTGCGTCTGTTGTATCCCACAACATTGCATGTACACTTTGTACACCCGACCTCACACCAATTCCAAAGAACCAACTCAATAAATATTATTACCAGATGTCGATATCAAAAATGCAGCGATCTGCATTTCGACACAAATAATAAACAAAATATATAATACTACGAACGACAACAACACAATTTGAGTACAGCGACTCAAATTGCCGGCGTTCAAGAAAAGAAAAACATACTGACCTAATTTAAGCGCATATGCTTAAATTACCAAAATAAACAAAACCAATGCTTTGTTTTTATTGTCAAGTGGTTCCGACTTAAACGTCGGCGACAACAAAAACAAGCAAGTGACTATTTGGGTGCATCGGCATTGGCTTGCACGGTCAGCAAAGGCCGTTCATTTACCTACCTTAGTTACTACGCTGCTTGTTAGGTGCATTGCCTGCAACTGCGTAACATGCAAAGTGTACGTGATCGCGTATCACTAAGGGGAAGTAGAACGATATGTAAATTTACATAATGATTTACATTTCCTAAATATATGTAGCTTATGTATTGATTTTGATTGGTTGGTATCGATTTGAATTTCCACTTAATGGAAATTATTGGAATTATTGGAATAAGGAAACGCCCTCGAAAACTGAGGATTTTCCTTTATAAACCACCGACCGGCGTGGAAACGGCGAAGAAAGAAAGATAGTTTTAAGCCTATAATATCTAAACTGGTCACAGCCTCGCCTAGACAGCGGGCCTTTTTAGATTAAAATTATAAAATAAAAATCAAACTTTGGTCGCAGCCACGCATAGACAGCGGGCCATTGTTGATATAAATCAAAAAAAATAAAATATAAATCAACCATAAACAACAAAATCAAATAAACGTCTTTTTCTTTCCGTCCATGGTCGCTCTTCTCCTCGTGAAAGCACGGAGACCATCGGACGTTAAACATAACACGTCACCTTTAGTCGCTGACATAATATTAGAAGAATTACTGGACAAATCATTGGAGAAACTGGACGTTAAACCAAGAATATTGACTAAATATGTAGACGATTTATTTGCAATAGTGAGAACGGAAAACATTAAGGATACCTTAGACAAGTTAAATGCATTTCATAGACAGATAAAATTCACAATGGAAAAAGGAGACAATGGAAAACTACGCAGGTGACGGATCCAACGTATGCAATACACTATATGTTGGAACAACTATGACAAAATTACATACTACAATAGCAGGGCATAAATCGGACCAAAAGGCATATGACAAGCCCAACGAACAAAAAACTGCACTTGCAACCCACTGTAGTAGAACTGGACACTCTCCTAATTTTGACAATGTACAAATTCTACAACAAGAAAAGAATTACGCGCGTAGATTCACACTTGAGATGCTGCACATAATTGACACACCTACACACAAACGATTCAACTACAAAACAGACACTGATAACTGCGCTCATATTTACAGACATTTGATCAAAACAAAAAAGACTCAAAAGCAGAGCTAAGAACAGCAAACACCAAAACAACAAAATTAAAATCAAAACATTGGACGACTACAATACGAAGGTACAAGAAGTGCATTATTTAAGTGCAATAATTTTTCAAGTGTTTTGTCTTTCAATGTGTATTTTTAGTTTTGTTCGTTGTGGTGTTATGCTTTTAATGCTAAAAAGCAAGTTTAAAAAATTTTTTAATACAATTTGTAAGTCCTAATTGTCTAGTGAAAAATTGTTATGTTATATGTATTTTTATGTTTTTTAGTCCTTGAGAATGAACTCCGACGGAGTTCGAAATATCGGAAAAAATAAATAATTTTTAAAAAAACTGACCTGAAGCCCGCTTTTACTATTCTTAACAATAAGTTATCTAAAGATGTTATTAACAGTTACCTTATTTCCACGTTTTGAATGTGTAAGTGTTTAGTCACTTGGTGTTGCCATATCTTCCGTCATTGAAAAATCCAAATGCTCTTCCAAATCCACTAACATAACATCGTCTGTGGGTTGTGAAGACTCCTCGCCATGCGATATATTACCCACCGTGCCAACCCATAAATTAATAAGAATAAAACAATCTACCTAAATGCATATCATTACTCACTTTATCGAGCTCTGTATCTTGTGTTTTGGAGGCAAAGCTCCACTGCCCGATGTCATTATTTCCTTGCGCTTGCATCTTTTATAGCAATTGCCTTCCAACGCTTCTTGCATTGCATGTCTGTAAAAAGTTTAATTTATGATAGATAAAATATTACATTTATTAATTCTCACCGTTTAATTTTACACGCTGGCCAACTTCCTGCCATGTATGATCTTTCCTTTTTATATTTTTGTAATCTTCCATCGAAAGATCAAATATAGCAGAATGCTTTTGCACTTCCTCAACAAGCATTTCGTGTTTTTTAATTAATACAATAGTCAAATATTATACATATATTAAAATGTTTCATATTACCTGCGTTAATAGTCTTGAAGTTTGAGTTCATGTACAAAATTCAGAGCAACTAAATGAAAATAAAAAATGGGTCCACTTGTTACATTTCAAACTAGAAATAGACTTAACCAACGACAGCAACATTGCCGTTGTCGCTTTGTGGCCGAGCATTTTCGTTGCAACATATTCACCACATACACCGCCATAAGAAAAACATTTAAAAAATTTGACATTTGACGCAATGTTGCAGCCGTCGTCAATGTGTCTAGGCTATAAGGCGTAAAACTTCCACCATGCCATGAAGTCGTGACTACATTCAGCGGACATCTATTGTGGACAGCTTGTCACTGATGTGTAGGATTTTTATGTTGCTATTGCCATTTAATGAAGCAACCTATTTATACTATTAAGACATATCTGCTAAGAGATCAATACATTAATTATGTTTTAATTTGCTAAAATAATTTTTCACCAAAAATTTAATATTATGTACATAAAATATGCACTTAAACTGCAAGAATATATGCATTTGCTGTTAATATCCCAAACAATTTGACACACGGGCCTGTATTTGCAACTAATGGCGTTTGACTTGAGAAAATTATCATAGAATAACAGCGCTAACTTAAGTTTTGCTACAAAAATAATTGTGTCCCTTGAATACGACCACTGTATTTTAGTTTATAGCCTAGACACATTGACGACGGCTGCAACATTTTGTAAAACGTCAACCTTTTTCACATGCTTTTCTTATGGAGGTGAATGTGGTGAAAATGTTGCAATGACAATGCGTCATTGCAACAATGTTGCTGTCGTCGATTTAGAATTTTTTCTAATTTGACATGCGACAAGAGTGAGAACATCGGCATTTGACATGCAACAAACAGTTTATCATTGTTTTGATTGACAGAATCTAATTAAATTCACAATTTCAAAAATTAAAAAAAAAATTAGTTTTGTTATTTCTAAGATTTTGGACTATTAACAAACTTTTAATATATTTGTAATATTTAATTGTTATTAATTTACAGCAAATGAATACTGATGAAGTCCTCATCGAGGAAGTACGGAAGCATCCTGCTATTTATAATCTTACGTGTGAAGATTATAAAAATATAAAAAAAGGACCGCCCCGGGTGCACGCCAAAATGGGGTGTAAAATTTGACAAAAGAACTTTTTACCACATAATTTTTGATTTTTTTAATAAAAAGAACACACCTCAATGACTTCGGTCTTATATTTGAATATCAAGAGGGTGCAAAAGTGAATGAAAATATTTTTTACCATCACCAGGACTTCGTTTTTATTGAAACAAACTTTAACTTTATATTAAATTTTGTTCAATATTAACGCTCACACTAAAACCCAAGTCAATTCCATATGTAATTTTTCATTGGTTAGGGGTGCAATTTCCAAACAAATTATATTAAAATTTTCATGATATTAAGATGGAGTACAAAAGTAAAAATGTAAAAACATTTTTTTATATTCCATTAAGTATTATAAAAAAGCACTTTTTTACATGTTATATTCAGGTTAAGAAGTGTTCAAACTTGCTAGCATAGTAGACATTTCTAAAACCATTTAGTTTCGAAAACCTGCATGATTTTCAGAGTATGATGAATGGAGACGTCAGTTGTTTTGTAAGCAATACATTTCTCCAGAACTTTTCAGAAAAACATGTTCATGTCATAAACGTCAAAAATAAAAATATACTTTATGATTTTGTGATTACTAAGTTCTGAGACTATATATCAGGAAACAAACCTCACTTACAGCTTTTAACCTGCTAGAACATAATTTTGAATAGTAATATGTTTTGGGTATAAGTACTGTTACATAAAACTACTAGTTTAAAAATCATTAATGAACTTTTTACTTGCTAAAAAAATTTCTAAAAAATTAAATTGATTTAAATTCATTACATTTTTTATTTAAATTAAATAACTGGCGTTCTATGACAATTTATGTCATTCTGACTTTTTTTATTTTATTTTGAAGAAGAAAATTATTCTAATTATTGAAATTGAATTTTGTACTCAATCACCGAATGCGAAGAATCAACAGATTTCTTGGAACTGCCAGCTCTTTTTGAGCCATTCATGATTCTTGACCTTGTCCAACCTGGGCAAGTTTGCTTCGGGAATTATGTAGATAATGAGAATGAAAAAATTTCTGATATCAATTTGGTATCACTGTAATATTGTGATACTGAGATATTTATGGTGGTACTTATGGTGATATTTATAAAGCAGTCAAATGTTACAGACCCCAATCTTGTCTATAAAAGTCCAAGCGGTGATTTATATAGATACACTGAGAAAAAAACATACTTTAAAATTACACAAAAAATATTAAAATAGAAATTTAACGCCTTTGCGATTCTACAAAACAATATTTAAAACAAGTGTGTTTAATTTGATGCTGACCGTGGCATACAGGTTAAGTGTGTGGCTTAGCATGCCCGGAGCCCGAGTTCGATCCACAGTCGCGGCGAAAAGTTTTTTCAATAAAAAAATTTTTCTGATCGGCCACCACCTCTCTGCAGACAATGGCAAACCTCAGAGAGTAAATAATGCCATGTAAAGCTTCTTGAGAACATGAACTTTAGCCGTTCGGAGTCGGCATAAAACACGTAGGTGTAGATCTCACTTAATTGTGTGATATAAACTCCTATAAACTATAAACTCCTTTCTTTTTTAGTATTCTCTTATTATTTCTTTGAAAAAAACAAACAAAAATTTGAATTCAATGACAATTTTTGAATTTTTTGAATTCGTTTGACAAATATCGAACACATGATAAAATAAAAACTAATTAATTAAATATTAAAATATTTCAAATGCAAACTTCATCGAATGGAGTTAACATTTGGTATTCGGAAGGTCCCGGGGCTAGCTGGTTGTGAATCTGGTGCTAAAACTCAGAAAAGTTAAAAAAATGGCATCGAAAAATGTATTGTATTTTGATGTATATGTATTTTGAATTTTAAAAGTTTTGTTTTAAATTTGGTTTTCATAGCAAAAACATTGTTGTAAAAACAAAAACTTTTATTTTGAATTTTACTTTAAAAACAGCTCTGTTTAATTTTAATGAATTTGTTTCAAGCTTTATTTCAAAAACAAATTCGTTAGATATGAACACAATTGCATTTAATTTTAACACATTTTTTCCTCAGTGTACCATAAAGAAATTCATAAAAATTATGAAAAATTATTAAATTATTTATAAATGAATTTTAATATTTTATATTAATTTTTCTTTAAATTTTATGTAGCAAATGGGGGTTGATTTCGAAAAAATATTTATATTAATAGTTATTCAGGATCACAAGGGAAAATTTGTCAACGTTTTGCTTCCAGGTCCTATTTTTTTTCAATTATGCAAAATTTTTCAATGTTTTCTATATTAAACTAACTTAAGTTTTTATATTAAAACTGATATTGTGTGGTTTACTGATAGTAAATTTTTCTCTCACAACTTATAAGCCCGGTAGACAAAAACATTGGAACAATTCAGAGAAAATTCTTCAAGTTTCTGAAAATTTTAGATTCTTACTTCTTTTATCAAATATTCATGGATAGCATAGTTTTGTTTTTTTTTTTTAATCTCTTCTAAAATATGTCATTTTTGTAGAGGTTGATTCGAAAATATGTAGTAAGATTTAACGACTTATTTTATAAAATAAATCTTCTAAAGGGGTGCACAATTTAGTTTCCGCCCCGGGTGCGACCAACCCTAGCTACGCCACTGAGCAGCTGTACCCAATGCTCAAACACCTGCACATTCCAAACGTGGAAATAAGGTAAAAGTGTCACTAACATCTTTGGTTATATATATGAATATTATTTTTAGGAAAATACGACCAAATTCAACGAATTTCTAGACAAAACAACAGCGAGCACTTCGGAAACATGTTCTTCTTATGTTAACCGAAACAGTGAAGCAGACGCCAGCGGAATCAGAGTGACCGTTTTGTCAGAGTGCCTTTCTACCAGAAGCATGGTGAAAATCTACTAAAATCTACTAAAAAATTCTAGAAAAACTACTTAAATTCTACCAACATTTTTAACCACGCTTTTTCAATTTTAAGCGAAATTTATGGCTGTAAACAGGTTTGAAAATTTTAAACTGGATGAATGAATAAATACTTATACTGTTGCCCGTGTAATCAGTGTAATACACAGCTGATACAAGTAAACAGTTTGAAAGAAAAAATTGAAAGATTAAAAATTTTGTTTTGAATGACTTGAAGATATCAGACTTAACATATCGGACTTAAACATATCAGACATATTGCTATGAACAACACACGATTCAGATTGAAAAATTATATGTAACTTTTTTATGATCGGCAAAATGTAATCCAAAAATAAAGTTGTGTTACGTCTTCTGAAAAGCTTCCACATAAAAACTCCGCAGTTAAATTCCGATCTAAATTATACTGATCGTAAAAATGAAGTTTTAGTGCATGTCAATGTTCAAAAATCCGATTGACGCACGCTTGAAACGAGAGCCACCTTATGACTAAGGCTGCTTACGCACTTTTTCACTTAATATTTGCGACAAAACAAAACGGAAAGATTTGGCTTAAAACTTATGAAAAAATGTTTTACAATTTTATTTTCAAAATCTACTAAAAATCTACTAGATTTGAAAATCTATTAGAAAACTACTAGTGACTTTGAATATTCTACTAAATCTACCAATCTAGTAGTAAATCTACTGAATACGGTCACCCTGACCGGAATGCTATTTGCGAGCCTCGCAAATAGTGTTAAGGAGCACACATGCCACTAAATGTGGTTGATAGAATAAAGAGTAGGGTGTCTAAGATTGTTTACGAGGAAATACAGCAATTTTCCGAGCAAAGTTAGGAACACTGGAGTATTTAACTTCATTTCAAGTATAAAGCAAAATTTTAATATGCCATCTTTTCAGCATCGTTCACTTTTATGAAATTCTTGTGCTCTTTGATATGCTCGGAAAATCGCTGTATTTCCTCGTAGTTTTCAATTGGTTAATTTGTTTTGAAATAGTTCCTTAAAAGTACAAATAAGTTTTAATTTAATTTTTGCTTTAAGGGACATTTTACCTCATGTTGCCGGAATTTTAGGTGTATGTAAAGTAAGGACTATGGAAAAACTGTTGAAGATATTTCAGCATATATTTTTATATTGTTTTCCATAAGTATTAAAATTACCAAAAAAATAGTTTCAGAATACAAAAAAAAAATTGGTAAAAGTTTAAACCTAATGTGAGAGGCTGGTTCCGATTTTTTTTTAAATTCCTTAAAAAAATTATGAGGGCTACTTTTGTCCTAAAACTTTAGGCCGTTATTTAATTTTAACTTTACGTAGTCGCTCTTTTCCTTCTAATTAATATTTTTGTCATTAAAAACTCATATTCAGCCCCTCGTATTAGTTTTAAACTTTTACCAAAGTTTATTTTTGTTTTCGATAAGCCAAACTCAAGATATGCTGTTTCCTTTTTTTCTAATTTTTTTGTAGATGCACTGTACGCTTCTTATACCACATTTATTATAATGTTTAATTTAGTAATTGCAATAACAAATTGCATAATTTCATAGAATTCACTCATTATTTTTTTAAATAAAATTGCTTTGCCTTGAAAAAACTCCTTACAACTTTTATTGTCTGTTTTGTTCAAAATTATCAAGACTTTGATTGACATAATCCAATTTTATGAAGAAGCAAATATCTCAGCAAATTCTTTCTGTTTTGTGATATCTTTGGATTCTTTACGCAGCAAATACGAAAACTTTTAACAGTTTTGTAATATTTTATAATTTTATTAATTAACTCCAAATGAATGTTATATTGAAGCTACAGAAATAAAACTTTATACGTGTGTTTTCATATCAAACCTAAAAAAAAAAACAAAAAATGGGCGTGGTATGCCCATAAACACGTCCACCTCCCATACAACTACAAAATTTAAATCACTGTGTATTAAGTTGTGTTTAAGCTACAGAAATAAAATTTTATATATATGTATTTGATATCAAATATAAGATGCACACAAAAACTGGGCTTCCCACGAACACGCCCACTTCCCATACAACCCAAAAATTGAAAACTCTATAAAGGGACTAATATTTAAGCTAAAGAGATAAAATTTGGCATGCATATGTTATATATCAAAACTAAGATGTGTACAACAAATGGGCGTCATGCACCTACAAACACGCCCATCTTCCATTCAACCCACTATAGTAAAAACTCTATAAAGTGGTTTATATTTGAGTTACATAGATAAAACATGGTATGTGAGTAATTTATGTAAAAACAAAGATTTGTACAAAAAAAAAGAGCGTCATCCGCTCATGAACACGCCCACCTCCCATGCAACCCATTATAATTAAACATGCCTTAAAGGCAGCCTATACAGGAATATATGGATTTTGAACAAAAATAAATAATTATTTCTATTTGTTTTAGCATTGTAATATATTTTTAAATATTTTAGAAGGTTTAAGGTATTCCATGGTCGGGCAAGACCGACTTTAGACTTTCCTTACTTGTTAATTTTATAATTTTTAAAAAATAAAATATACTTGTATTTAAAGGGGACGTGACACCATCAAAAAACATTTCTTTTAATGCTTTAAAATGCCTATAAGTTGAATAAAAAATAAGAAATCATTTTTAAAAATAAAATATATATATTTTAGTAAAAAAATTACGCAAAACAAATGTTTTTTTAATTGTTTTATTAACATATATGGCTACTGGAATTATTTTAAAAAAACATCAAAAAACCATGGCGGGCGTGATTACGACTCACTGGGACATCGGAAAAAACAAAAAACGGGGTTTTTATCAACATCAAAACCGCCATGGAATGAACTAGAAGAAACAATTTTGGTTGAATAATAACAAAATGGCGGCGTTTTTTCGAAAATTGTCAATTTTTTTGGACAAAATCGGCCAAAAACTCAAAAACCGATTTTTCTGTCCGTAGTTCATTCCATGCATAGACAAATGTAAAATAACATATTAAAATTTCAGTACGATCAGTTGAGCAGTTTTTGTGTTATCACACCCACCATGATTTTTTTAATGATTTTTTAAAAAAATTCCAGTAGCAATAAATGTGAATAAAATAATAAAAAAAAAATTTTTTTTGCGCCAACATTAAAAATGCAACGGTTAGCGGAAAATATCGAAACAAGCGCACGCCGACTGTTTCGGCTGCGTCTCTGTTATTAAACCCTACAAGCGATCGCGGAAAGTAAAAGAATGCATGGTGTTTGCGTTTCGAATTGCATTGTTCTATGAATGCCTCTAGGTCAAAAAACTGTTGACGAAGTTATGTCGAAATATAACACGAGAAAGTTAAGTTAAGCAATTGAATATGTGTGTCGGTACGTGCAAATTGCGTAATATGTAAGTTGGCAAGGTCTTTAAACTGTTTATTATTAAGTATGTGTGTATGTTCATTATTTAACATGTTAGTTTGTATATTATATATATTTTGTAAGTCTGCTATCATTTAGTATGTAAGTTTATATATTATTTAGAATTGTAAATTATTTAGCATGTAAGCTTATATAACAATTGATATGCAAGTATATACTATTTTTAGCTATTGTATTTGTTATGTTATAGGTAGCAACTTCTAGTGTGGAAGTTTAAGATAGTTAGATGGAAAGGTGTATAAATATAAGAGTAAAATTTAATAAAAGTGCAGTTGATGTAAAGTAACAAAAACATAAAGTGCAGTTTTTATTGAGCAAAAGGAAGAAATCTCAGCAAGAAACGAAAGGTACGATTATCCAAGAAGGAAGACCCCGCAGCAAACCAAAGAAAGTAAGAATAAAATACAACATTTTATGGCGCAGCCGGTAGTCCTTCTTTTTTAGAAACTTGAAGAAAAAAAAAGGATAGTGATTCGAACTCACCTAAATAAATACAAATCATAACTACCCACTGATTCTGCGATTCCGTAGCCAATTCTTTGTAGTTGACCGGACCCTCCAGAGTATAATTAAAAAGGTTTCGAACCATTAAACGTGTAAAATTCAGGAAAATTTACAAAAACCAAGTGAATTGATCGCGGATTTCTACGATTATGCCCGATTACTAAAATCAGGAAACAAAAGAAAGAATTAAGATTTTTATGGTCACATAAAAATAAATAAGATAGATGAAAAAATTAATCAGGATTTAATGGAGAGCCAGGACGTATCAGGAAGAAAATACACAGAATAAGCAGGAGAAATTAGTAGAATCGCAGAAAATATATGGAACAGGGCAAGAATTATTTTTGGTAATAAAGAAAATTTTGCGTTATTACAGTCAAAAGTAAGAAAGAGAATATAACAAAAGTAGAAGAACTAGACGTTGTTTTCGACTATTTAGAATCATTTTACGAGCATAAATTAGCTAGTCAAAGGGAAATTTTTGAAGAATTGAAAAAAGAGTTTGAGGCATTAAGGAAAAAGTTGACAGAATTGGAAAAACAGCAGATAGAGGAAACTGAGAGAGCCCAAGAATTAGATTTAGAAAACGAAAGGCTGAGGGAACTGTTGAAAAATAAAAACATTTCTAACGACATCGTCGAGAAATACATTAATCATTTAGCAAGGGAAGATTTCGAAACAGTAGAACAAGCCAGTGATAGCATAAGAGAAGTGCAGGTACAGAATCGACACTTGGACACTTGCAGGAAGAATTGAAGCTAGCAGCAGAAACAATATTATACCATAAGGACGCAGGGGATTCAGAGTAAAATCTGAATAAAAACTCAATTATTTCTAAAAATATATTAATAAAATACAGCACTATGAACATATGCGAGATATCAAAAACAGTTTCTGGTCTCGTGCCTCTATTTTCCGGAGCGGAATCCAGTGAATTACACGCAGAAGTATACAAGTTTATACAGGGCACAGAATTAGCTCTTCAGGGCGTTGGTAAAGAGAACCTAGATAATTATATATTCAGTGCATAAAGTTAAGATTATATGGAGATGCTTTTGAGTTGATAAGGTCTAGGCAATTTAACACGTTAAGTGAATTACATCTACTAGTAAAAAATACATACATTAAACCAAGATCACTGGATGCAGTATGGCAGGAATTACAGCAGGCAGTACAGAAACCAGCAGAGGAAATAAGGCAGGTTGCTTGAAGGCTGAGTGGTCTTAGAACTACAGCAGAAGAAATAATTAATATCAGATATAAAGATGGTGTGTCGGCACTGTTAACTGAGTTAGAGAGAACCATGCTTACAGCGTTCAGAGTGGGTCTGAGAGATCCTACACTGAGGACACACATGTTGGGAATAAATTTAGACACATTTGAAGACATAGTGGAAGAAGCAATAAGTGCATTTGGAATAATAGAAAGAAGAACAAATGTGGCAGGGAAATTTGCAGTGAATAAAGTGCCATTTGCACCAACTATGAATAGGGTTGAAGAGGAGCATAGAGAATATTCAGAGACCAATTCACGGCCAGTGAGACAAATGATAGGAAGATTTGAGGAGGAACGAAGTAGAAATATTAGACCAACATGCTCATTTTGTAATAGAGTGGGTCATACGAGAGATGACTGTTTTAAATGGAAAAATCAAACATATTGCCAAAAGTGCAGACAATACGGGCACGAATGTAATTTTAACGGTTCAGCTGGCAGAGATTCGAATGGATATAACGCGAACAGAAGGGATAATAGTTATAAAAAAAGCCAAATTAACAGCAATAAAAACAAGAATACGAAAGATAGCAGAAGATTTTATGTAGGCAACAGAGAAGAGATAAAATGTGAATGGTGTGCAAGAGTAGGACATAAAATGCAGATTTGTTTTGCAAAGAGGGATTTCGATGCGAATCAGGGAAACTATCAATAGCTCTGCCGAGGCCACTAAGCAGGGAACCCAAAAATTTAAGTAAGATAAGGCCAAACATAGTGGTCACAGATAATTTGACGTCAGAAAAAATAGTAAATATCTGTACTTCTAAGCCAACCGATAAAATATCGGTCAATCTCACAAAAGAAGACCTAGTTGAAAGAATAATAACTACATCGCAGAGTTTCGTCAGTTTTATGGTGATGATAGCATACATCATTACTTGCATTAGCAATTCGACAATAATGATAATAAATAAAAATATAAACAATATAATTGGGAAAAAGTCATACTTAAATAACGCCAAATTTTTTTCAAGTCGTTAATACATTTAATAGAAACTAAACTGAAAAACCTCAAGATAGAATTAATAAAAAATTCTAAATCTTATAACAAAAATATGAAAAACGCATGTTGTCATATGAATTTAACATTCCAAGAAAAAGTCGAACAAGGTGGATGTTTTGGTGTTTCCAAAGTGAATGATGTGTTCGTAGAGATCCCGTGTAGAGACTCAATTAACGGACGACTCATTTTACTTGTAGATTCCGGGGCGGATACCAGTTAAGTCAAACAAAACAAGCTGAAGAGTATTTTTAATAGAGATAAAAGTGATACATAAAATTTAAGCGAAGCATTTGGAGGCTTCATCAAAACACTTGGTTCTCGGAGAATTAAACATAAGGAAGAAGAGCACCTCAGTTTTAAGTTACACATAGTGGCACTAGAACAAGGGTTGCCTGCAGATGGCATATTAGGTCGTGACAACCTTTGGAATAAATCAATAATAAATGTGATGGAATAAATAATAACAATATACAATTCATGTAGGGAAAATGTTACCTTTGAAACAAATAAACGAGATGAGTTCTATAAGCTACAACGACGAAATAAAAATAAAAGCAAGAACGATACAAACAGTAAAGATACCGTTAAAAACAAAAATTCCTGTAATAGTCATCCATAAGCAAGAAAAAGCACCAGGAGTATATTTAGGGGGAGTAATAGTAAATGTTACTAATAAAATGGCATACGTCTCAGTTCTAAACTCAGCAGAAGCTGACTTTGTAATGCCCGATTATTTTGAACCGAAGTATTCAAATTTCAACAAGTTCAAAACTAATAATAATTCAATTTTTAGCGTAAGGAAGCAAATATAAGACATTTATTTATTTCATGACATTTCATGACATTTTTTTGTTAGAAGGAGATAGGTTATCATGTACGTCTGCATTAAAACATGACATTCAAACGCAAGTAGATCAAGCCCCAATTAATTAGAAGCAATACAAATTGCCACACATGCATAGGGAGAAAATACAAGAGCAAGTACAGAAACTTTTGAAAGACGACATAATTAGGCCACGCAGATCGCCTTGGTATTCACCCATGCTTTTAGTACCAAAGAAGGCGGGGAAAGATGGTAACAAAAACTGGAGATTAGTTATCGATTACAGAAAGTTAAACGATGCTACGATTAAACAAGTTTTTCCAATCCCTCGTATCGATGAAATATTAGACCAATTAGGTCATTGCAGATATTTCTCAACTTTGGACCTGGCAAGTGGGTACCATCAAGTACTAGTTAATGACAAGGATAGAGAAAAACAGCCTTTAGCACGTTATTAGGTCACTACGAGTTCAATAGAATGCCATTTGGACTAACTGGAGCACCAGCTACGTTCCAACGGTTAATGAATAACATACTTACAGGGCTGCAGAGGATAGATTGTTTCGTATACTTAGATGATATTGTTATATACGCTAAGAATTTACAACAGCATGAGGAAAGATTGGGGAAGGTATTCCAGAAACTTAGGGAAAATTGTTTAAAGCTGAATACAGAAAAATGTCAATTTCTGCGTCGTGAGATAGCGTATTTAGGGCACAAATATTCAGAACAAGGAGCTCTGCTAGATCCGCAGAAACTAGAATGTGTTAAAAGTATTCCAGTACCAAGAAATAGAAGGGAGGTTCAGGCGTTTCTGGGCTTAGTAAATTACTACAGGAATTTATAAAAAATATGTCGAAAATCGTATTACCAATAAATAACTTGCTAAAAAGGGACGTCAAATTTCAGTGGACAAATGACTGTCAGCAAGCTTTTGAGACGTTAAAGGAAGCAGTTACTTCATCCCCAGTTTTAGCTTATCCAGATTTTGAAAAAACCTTTCTTATTAACTACAGACGCGAGCGGAGAGGCACTAGGTGCGGTTTTATCACAAGGCAAAGTTGGCGACGATAAGCCAATTGCATTCGCAAGTAGGGCATTAATAGCGCAGAGAAACGCTATTCGACAATAGAAAAAGAATTTTTAGCAATTGTTTGGGCAACCAAAAATTTTAGGGCTTATCTGTTAGGAAGGCCTTTTAGGATATATACGGATCATCAACCATTGAGGGGAATAGCAAATCTGAAAGACCAAACGTCGCGCTTAGCACGATTTCGGCACAAACTCTCAGAATACGAGTATGAAATTATATATAAACCGGGTAAACGAAATTTTAATGCGGATGCGCTGAGTGGGATACCCCAACAAGAGCAGGATATAGTAATAGTTCGAACAAGGTCAAAGGCTAAAGAACGAGAAAGGGAAATTGAAACGGAAGAAACTGCAGAGAAATCTAGTGAACAAAATGATGAGGTGGTAGATAAACAAAATAAAGAAATAATAATTCTAACCGATCCAAAAGACATTTAAAGAATTTTGAGAGATTTTCATGACCTACCACTAGGTGGGCACCAAGGAGCTTTAAAAACCTATTTCAGAATAAGGCAAGAATATAAATGGAAACGGATGCAAAAGGAAATCAAGGAGTATGTTAGAAATGTCAAAAATGCCAGGTTAATAAATGTTCTAAATTAACAAAAATGCACATGGTATTAACGGATACACCGACGCGTCCATTTGATAAAGTTTACATGGACATAGTGGGTATGCCAGAGACTGTGTCAGGAAATAAATATATACTTACTTTTCAGGATGATTTTTCGAAATACATGGCATGTGTCGCAATACCAGATGCTGAAGCTAGTACGGTATCAAAAGCGTTCTTCGACGAAATTATAACTCGTCACAATACTCCAAAAGTTCTGATTGCCGATAATGGTTCAAATTTTGTGTCGAGATTATTTTCAAATTGGGACCAGTGGTTAACATCTGCCATGCATGTGCATAACAACACACCGCACAGGAGCACCAAACAAACTCCGTTCAAAACTTTGTATGGATTTAATTCGGAAATGCCATAATGTAGTCCGGTGTATAACACCGCAGATCCTTCAAAAATCCTAAAGTATCAAATCCAAAGAACTCACAAACTAGTAAGACAGAACCAGGAGCGAGCAAAAGAGTTATCAAAAAAACAGTATGATAACTCTTTAAATCCTGTAGAATTTAAAATTGGTGACAAAGTACTGATGAAAAATCAAGCTAGAAAGAATAAATTCTCACCAATATGGATAGGCCCATATGAGGTCATAGCAATAAGAAGTCCGGTTACCACTGAGAAAAGGAAAAGCTAAGAAAATACATAATAATTAAATGAAGTTGTTTCACTGTAATTAAATAATGTTATAAAAGTAAAAATAAAATTATATTTAAATTAAAATTAAAGTTAGGAAATGGAACTAATTACACATAGATATTGAAATTTTTTTTTAGATTTAAACAAAAAACTATTGTTTTAAATGCGGTGATAGAAAGGTATTTTAATTTTTGAAAAGAAGTTTTCAAACAGTACATTTAAAAAAAAAAAAAAAAAAATTTCGTAAATTTTTAATGTTGTCAAGCACCGAACAATTAAGAAGCAACGGTCAGCTGAAAAAGCAAGCATGGCACAAAAATAATTTTACGAAATAAACAGCCAATGTAGCAATAAGTAATACAACATTTATTTATTTATTTATTTATTTGGCCAAGCAAGGCAATTACTTATTCTAACTTAAATTAATCTATCTTATGATAGTTTTTTTTTTTTTTTTTTTTTGGTATTATGGATTGTGTTACAAAGTGGGCGTATCCGCCCACAGAATTGACATTTTGTTTATAAAACTTTGTCATAAATTAATTCTACTCCTGCTAGAATTGGGGTGGGGAGACAAGGACTTGGGGTTATTAGGCATGGGTCGTGCGTATTCAGGGTGATGATGGAGATGACAAAAGAAGGGACATTATTAAAGATGAGATGATTATACAGGGGAAAGAAGGTTAAGAGGACGGAAATAGGAACTTGTAAAGATTTGTTTTAAAGGAGAATTTCGATATGGATGGTGAATAGCTATCGCTGATATTATTGAATCCTTTACAACAGCTATTAATTGGCTCATTATTGGCGTATATTGTATGGTGCTGATACTCATATAACATTCGTGTGTGTCTTATACGTCTTGAGGGTTCGTTGAACTTTATCTTATTTGATATATATTCACTGTCTACAGCTCCGTTGAGAACATCAAATGTGAAACATGAGGTAAGTAGTGTTCTTCTGGTTGATAGGGGCATTAAGTTAAGCAAGCTAAGCCTATGCACATAGGATGGCAGGGTGTTGTATTCACGGGGGTTGTAGGTGTTTCTTAGAGCAAAAAGCACGAATTGCTTTTGAATAGATTCCAGTCTCTCGCTATGTGAATCGAACGCAGTATTCCAAATAATGCATCCATATTCTAGAAGTGGGCGTACTAAAGAACAATATAGCGTTTTGGTGACCCATACATTTTTAAACTCGTTTGCACGTCTTTTTATGAAACCGAGTTGTTTGCTGGCTTTTGATAGGATTTTATCATAATGCAGATTAAATCGCAATTTATTATCTAAAACGACTGCAAGATCAACAATATGATTGACATTTTTAAGTTCTTTACCATTAAGTGAGTAATTGCAATTAGTTGTAAGATTTTTTCGGGAGAAAGTTATTCTATAGCATTTGTTGACGTTTAGAAATAGCTTATTCTGACTGCACCACTGCTCTAAATCAAGTAGTTTGGATTGTAAAAATGTAACATCAAGTTCAGAATTGATTACATGGTACATTTTTAAGTCATCTGCGTATAATAGATGTGGAATATTATAGAAAACGTCGGATATGTCTGATATAAAAATATTGAATAGAAGTGGGCCAAGATGACTTCCTTGTGGGACACCGGATATGACAGAAATCTCCTTGGATAGGATACCTTGAAATTTGACAAATTGGGATCTATCGTGAAGATAAGACTTAAGCCATTTGAGAAGGGACCCTGAGATACCAAAATTTTCCAGTTTGTTAGCTAGGATATGATGATCAACGCGATCGAAGGCCTTGCTAAAGTCAGTGTAGATTGCGTCAACTCGATGTCCTTTTTCCATTTTGCCTAATACATCAGAAACCATAATCATAAGATTAGTGGTAGTTGATCTACCTTTACGGAAACCATGTTGCTGTTCATTGAGTAATGGATTTATGAAATCTGTCAGTGTTTCGCATATTATTTTTTCGAATAGTTTTGGGATAGAAGATAAAATGGCAATACCCCTATAGTACTCGACCGACCTTTTATCACCATTTTTAAATATTGGTGTGAGATGAGATGTTTTCCAATAAGAAGGAAAAACACCGTGGTTAAGTGATTTATTGAAGATTATTTGTAAGGGCAAGAGCAGCGAATCTACGCACTGAATAAGAAAATTGGGTGGAATTAGGTCAGGGCCTGGTCCTTTCTTTGGATCTAGCTCAATTATAGCTGCATATATTTCATCACGTGTTAATTCTATGTGATTGATTTGAGGTGATAAATTTGTGAAAGGAGGGGGATTGTAAGATGTGTTTGTAGGAACACAGAAGAATTCCTTGAAATGATCTGCGTAAAGATTGCAAATCTCTTGAGTGTTAGAAGATGTAACATTGCCTTTGAACATGGAGGAAGGCTATCCGTTTGATTTGCGTTTGACATTCACATACTCAAAGAATTTCTTTGGCTCTACAGCAATTCTTTCTCCAATGAGATTAATATAAAGATTAAATGCTTCCTTGGATTTTACAGAAAATACTTGTGATATATCTCCATACTTCGTTCTCAATTCATCGGTGACATTGATGGTGGATTTAATGATTTTATATAATTTGTTTCTCTGATTTCTTAGATGTCTGAGATTTTTATCTAGCCATGGTTCAGAAAGTTTATTCTTTTTCTTAATTTTTGGGACATATTTATCTACAATTGTGAGGACGCGCTGATAAAAGAGTGAGACTGCACTATCGAGATCAAGTGCTAATAAATCGTTCCAATCAATAGAATCGAGACAGATCTTTATGCTATCATAGTCAGCATTTAGAAAATCGTATACTATAGCGTTATTATATGAGTGCACGAAATTTATATTGGTGGAAAAAAGCTCTGTGGATAGGGCTGAGTGTTGAGAGTTGTTAGAAAATAAGTGTTCGGCGGCAGAGGTTGGAACAACGTTTATTTCATCATAGGTATTAGTAAAGACAAGGTCCAGCCATTTACCATTTTGGTTCGGAAACCTGTTAACTTGCTGAAGGTCGTTAACATAGAAGGTACTGAGTAAAGTATAATCAATCGAGTTGGAGAGGTCAACAGGAAGAAGGTAGTTGTCATTCTCATCAATAAAAAATGAAATATTTGGACGATTAAAGTCACCGAAGATAACGATTCTATCTTCCTCTTTCAATGTCGTGGTAAGTGATGAGATATTTTCGCATAGATCCCTATATGTGGTTTCCGCGGAATGAGGAGGAATATAAATGACACCAATATAGATATATTGATGATCTTGAGAACTAGTCCGAACTATTTGGGGGTCATAAAGTTTGTGAGAGGTAGTTTCTATTAATTGACTAGTTAGGGAGTTATGTATGGCAATTTGAACACCACCACCACGGGACTGACAGGTGTATGTATAATCTCGATCATTTCGGTAAAGTGTCCAATTGCTATCGAGGATTTCTTCGTTTTTGAAGGAGTCATTTAACCATGTTTCTGCGAATATCAAAACATTATAGTGACACGACTTTGCGTCTACGAAAAGTTTATTTAGTTTGCCACGCATACCACCGCAATTGTGATAAAACATTTTTAGGCTATTGTTTTTTGAAGGGGGTAGACAAAAATCTAGGGGAGTGTCATTACGAGCAATAATAATTTTTGAAGTTTGAACGAGTTTTGTTTAAATGCCATAGGCGCTTTGAAGTGGTGTGTGACGCATAAGCTGATAAGTCCTTTTCTACTTCGGCTGGTGAGATATTAAAACTCTCGTGGTACTGAATGTAAATTTTTTTTTAGTTCAGCCGGTTCGGTTGGAAGTCCTTCCTGTTGTATCATTACCATGACGCTTGTTCTAGTTGAACCGTCGATACAAGTGGAGTCAGCTTTGTTATGTAGGTAAGCCAAGTAGAGACGCACGTTTTCATATAGCCTCCGGTCTCTAAGGCGGGACAAGACAAAGCGACCTTCAGTGCTAGTTCCAGCGAGATTTTTAGTTAATTTGGCTATTGGCGGAAGCAGAGGATCGAGAAAAGATGGTGCTGTGGTAGGCTTAACTGCGGAAAGCGTGGTTGAAACAGGGGGTTGTGTGGTTGTAAGACGATCAGCGGTATTTACTGGTGTGGTGGGTGTATGTATGGAAGAAATAATAGAAGTATGAGCAGGGGGAACAGATGCATTGCGTGGAGTGAAGGTGGCAGCATCCTTATTCAGAACGATTTTAGGTACAGAAGGATTTAGTACATGTGATCGTATAAAGTTTGGGTAACTTCCAAAACCCTTATTTGATGAGTGATTGTTATATGATGTATTTGAAGGTGATAAATTGAATGAGACGCGTTTATTTTTAGGTTGAGATTTTAGTGAGAATTGTTTTGAAGGCATATTAGTCTTGGATGGATGTGATGAAATATGTTTTGAGAAGGAAAATGGAGATTTATGAGAGTTTAGTGAGAGTGGCTCTGATGGTTTATAAATCTTTGATGGATGTGAGGGATTATATTTTGAGAAGGAAAATGGGGGAAATATATTTGTTTTAAGGGACCAATTAGGATCGTGGGATTTTGTCTTACTTTTACCCTGCTTATTTCTAGCGGTCGTAAATCGATTACTCCTAGACTTGGGATGACTGGTTTGAGATTTCCTATTCGTCCACTCGGATATTCGTATGTTTCCATCTTTATAAACTCTATGTGCTCGGGACAGGAACATCCAACTGTATTTTGTGGGTATACTCACTTTAAAGCTGCTCACTTTTTTTGCTTTTGCAGAAGAGGTCCTCTGGCAGTCAAGAATGTTTATGTGGTGCTTTTTAAAGTAATTATATACCCAACTTTCGTTCGCCTTGAGTGGAAATCCTTTGATGAAAAGAACAGTGCTGCTTTCATCATTGCACTCTTTTATACGTTGCATCCTTTTTTCCCCACTCCGCATTGGTCCATAATGTTCCAAAACGTTCGATTGCTGGTGGAGAGGCTGCGATAGGTGAGGTAGACGTAGGTATTATGGGAGGTGATGTGACGGGAACTTCCTTCGAAATTTTCGAAGCTACCAACATTTCTTCAAAGATAGAAGAGGTATCGAGATGGGATCGCTGTAAATCTATGTTTTCGTTGACTCTGAGTGGTTGTTGCATCACGACATTTACTATCTCCTCTAGTGTAGAGCGGAAAGCACTGAGTTCGTCGCTGATTTCACTCATTCTAGCAAATAACATATCTACTAGAGGGGAGTCAGGTAAGTCGTTGTGAGGATGATCTGCTTTGTTTGACGTGGTTTGCAACATGGCGTGAAGGTCATTCCGGATTGCGATCATATTGTCATGGAGTTGACGATCCGGTTCATAGGTTTTTATTTTTTTGACATTGTCTAGTATCTCCATGTACATTTTTTTAGTGTCTGATTCGATTCCGGAACATTTGCAATCTTTGTTCACCGTATGTCTTATTGACTTGATGCTTTCTGACATCGATTTAAGTTTCAATTCAATGGATTTTTTGGATGAATCTATGGCCTCGATGATGTCATCGCCTATCTGGATCCCGCCATCGGGTCGTGTGAGCTGCTTTGTGGTTTTCTTGAAAAAAGATTTATTTTCTAATGATGCCGCATTCAAAGAGTCACTAATGCATTTAATGGCAAGCATCACATCAGAAAGAGATATCTTCTGGCACTCGTCACGTGAGGCATCTCCTCGATAGCCCAACACAGCAGTCATGAAATGCTTTCCCACAAATACCCTTGCAGGTGAGAATAGGAATTGTTTTGTCTTCAATGACACAGGTTTG
Organism: Tetanocera ferruginea; assembly: GCA_958299015.1. Classification (NCBI taxonomy): domain Eukaryota; kingdom Metazoa; phylum Arthropoda; class Insecta; order Diptera; family Sciomyzidae; genus Tetanocera; species Tetanocera ferruginea. The sequence goes on along the minus strand of OY282641.1, from coordinate 87,386,567 downwards.
TTTATCACATGTTGATTCCATTGTTAAAATTTTTATTTTTTTTTCACTGTGACGCAGAAAGTAGGTGGCTTTTTATTTAAATGTTATTTGATTTGGTAGCACTTTTAAATTTTATTATTTAATCAGTTTTAATAGTTCACTGCACTTGCTTCAGTGGGTCTGGAAATCCGCAGCGTAAGCACTTTATTAAGTTCTTTTGGCACTTTTTATTTGCGGTTAAAATTGGGTAAATTTATTATTTTTTTTTTTTTTATTTTATTTTATTCAGTTGCACTATTTTATTGTTTTTATTGTTTTTGCAGTCTTTGGAGTTCACTGTACTTGCTTCCGTGGGTAATGAGCAGTGTTAGCAATTTATATTTCTTTTTATTTTTTCTTAACGCACGCTTATATTTTTGCTTGTTAATTTAGGTTGTTGAGGAAGGTCAGGGAAAAATTTTAATTTGGCGGAGCTTATTAAAAACACGTCCGAACGGTTTGACTGTCGAATTGTAATTGCAATAATGCACAAACAGAACAAAATGCAATAATGTTAATATAGCAAATTATGTTATGATCACAATAAATGTCAATTTAATAGATTATATATTTGAATAGAAAAAATATTTATAACAACGACACAATGATATGGGTCCTGGGTTTTATTTGGATTGGAGGCACAGGAGCACAACATGCGAAGGTGGTCAGCTTGGAGACAACCCCAGTTTTCTTAGAAACAATAACCGAGGCGATGTTCTATTCCGAGGAATGGACGATTTTAACTAAGTTCACACCGGTTAATTTGGACGAGGTACTAGAGACTTCGGAGGAGTATTTGCAAGATGAGGAGAACAGATGCAAAACTTTAGCAGAAGTGTTCGCAGCGAAAAAGTTTTATTTATCCTGTGTGGCTCCTCTACGGGAGACGAGAACATTACTAGTTACACTGAAGAAACATGAAGAAGTCATGGCAACGATAAAAAACCAACGCAGAAGCCGGAGATCTGTTAATTTTGTTGGAGAGGCGCTCCATTGGGCTTTTGGAGTGATGGACCACAAGGACGAAGAGAAAATTTCAGAGCATCTAAGGGACATAGAAAACAGGGAAAGCCAGACTTATGAGATACTTAAGAAGCAAGTCACTGTAATGGAGAACTCTTATAAGGTCGTGTCCAAACCTTTATTGAAGATAATGAAGGAGGTAGAAGGTTTGCAGATTATCATGAGCAAATCATACGAGGAACAAAGCATGAAGAATAACAAGACCAATAGACTCTTGGGGAAAGTAACGCTCAAAATGGAATTATTGAAAAGACAAGCCGTAATTAATTCAAAGCTGGTAGAAATTCAGGGGCAGCAGGCGCAGGAAATTAAAATCCTGGACGATTTGATAAGAGGCTCCCTGCATCCCACAATACTCAACGCAGCAGATGTGCATAAGTTGATGAGTCAGTTTACAATGGAGGGAAAAGCAAAATAGTTCATGGACAAGTCATTTGAGGTACATCAGATAGCAACGGTGAAGGCGTTTCCTGCGAATGGCAGTTTTGTGGTAGTGGTAAAATTACCTCTATCCGAGCGGATGCGGCTTAGCATGTATAAAGTTTATCCAATTCCAATATTCACAAAGGGACGATGGGACCTAATGGCGAAGACAACGTATGCTTTCATGGCAGAATCTAGAAATAGAAGGCAGTTCATCGGGCTTCCGAAGGAAGAAATGTCAAAAGGTATCCAGATGCTAGGGGCCGACATGAGTGAAATACGACTATGCCGACTTCCGGCTAAGGTACTCACAATGAATAGTCGAGTCTATGAGGTAAGCCTACTGCAAAATCTTAACAGACGAGAAGAAGTCTGCCAATATGCGGCTATTCCAACAGTTAAAGGTTTTCTTGTTAAAATGACAGTGTCAAATAGATGGTTGTACAATTTCCGAGTACCAGAAACATTTGAAATTACGTGCGAGGACGAAGTGAGTACACTCACGCTATCAGGATTTGGCGACGTCACTATAACACAACGGTGCACAATCCGAAATGAGGAGATGATTTTGCCATAAGAGACACCACGACTCCACAATTACAACATAACACAACGAGTTGTAATTGGTACATCACTCATAGAAACCTTAAAGTCACAATGGACGAAGTACAATGAAGTACTGAATGAAACGGACTTTAGATCCACACACTTGCCTGTTGTTGTTTCTGATCACGAAAGCATGAAGACGGAGTTACAGAACGGTCAGCGCAGTTGGTCTGAATTAAAGACTATTCTCGAACAAAGGAAAAATAATGATAGCCTATTCCAAATACACAGAATAACAACCGGGTCGGGCATTGCTTTTGGGTCATCAACAACCGTCCTGACTATTATCATTGCGGTATTCATCTGTAGAAAGAGGAGAGTTGCAACAACTAATAAAGAGCCAACAAGGCAAACGCTAAGATTCCGGAAAGAAGATATACATGTACAGCATCACACAGCAACACAACGAGAACCGGTTCGTACAGTAAAGAAAATCAAATACGATCTCACAGGAGGAGCATCGCGTATTCTGGAAATGAGTCAAGAAGAAGAACAAGAAAGAAAGACTTCAACAGAGCCACAGACAAAAGCATCTATCCGCTCAGCAAAAATACTGGGACCCACTGAAGAAAGGGTTTTTTAAGTATGCATTAGAAATTAAAAAGAGGAATAAAGAAGGTCATTATAAGAATTCATAAAAAACTGAATTTTTAATTTTGAAAGTAATATTACTCGATATTAATAAGATTCAAATTTAAACAAAAAAACAAAAAAAACAGAAACAAAAAGAGACATATAAACATACATAGTGCAGATTTAAAAAAGCGTTAAGCGCACATGACGAAAAATTATTGCTAATTAAATAGCATAATTTTTTTTTCGAAGGGGGGAGGAATGTTGCGGTTCATTCAAGTGACGTAAATAACTGTATGCCACTTGAATGAAACACCGACCTGCCTCAGAATATGAAGCGATCGGCGTTCATAAGCAATGCGCGAAATTGGAGTTAGAATTTCAATCGCAAGCACCGCCAACATTAAAAATGTAACGGTTAGCGGAAAATATCGAAACAAGCGCACGCCGACTGTTTCAGCTGCGTCTCTGTTATTAAACCCTACAAGCGATCGCGGAAAGTAAAAGAATGCATGGTGTTTGCGTTTCGAATTGCATTGTTCTATGAATGCCTCTAGGTCAAAAAAACTGTTGACGAACTTATGTCGAAATATAAAACGCGAAAGTTAAGTTAAGCAATTGAATATGTGTGTCGGTACGTGCAAATTGCAAAATATGTAAGTTGGTAAGGTCTTTAAACTGTTTATTATTAAGTATGTGTGTATGTACATTATTAAACATGTTAGTTTGTATATTATATATAGTTTGTAAGTCTGCTATCATTTAGTATGTAAGTTTATATATTATTTAGAATTGTAAAATATTTAGCATGTAAGCTTATATAACAATTCAATTGATATGCAAGTATAAACTAACTTTAGCTATTGTATTTGTTATGTTATAGGTAGCAACTTCTAGTGTGGAAGTTTTAGATAGTAAGATGGAAAGGTGTATAAATATAAGAGTAAAATTTAATAAAAGTTGAGTTGATGCAAAGTAACAAAAATATAAAGTGTAGTTTTTATTGAGCAAAAGGAAACCAAAGAAAGTAAGAATAAATCACAACACAGTTAATAATATTGTTTTTTTCATTTAAGAAGTTTTGTTTGGTTTTTGCTGTGCTAACTATTCGGAGACTGTCCAAGTGCCAATTATTTTTACTACGCCAGCAAAGATAGCGGCGGATTTGAAGAATATGTTTATACCCTACTGTTTTGCTTATAGGTTGTAGCGGTTGTCCTTGTAAGTTCTTGATAAAATATAGAAGTTTTATATTTTAATTTGTTATTTTTATATAATATCAGATTTCTTTCAAGCAATACGAGACGGTACGCTTCGAAGCGATACGTTGGGTAAAAAAACTTTACGTACGTTAGCAAGGACTTCAACCACCTCACTTTAATAAAAATATTAAACATATCGTCGCTGTGCTTTAAAATTCAGTTATGTGTTTTCGACAACTTTTCAGGAGAGCAAAAAAACTGATTTATTCTCTGCGCTTCCAAATTTATTGCAATGTCATAATTTTGTATTTTTTGCAATAAAATTCTAGAGATAAATATTAAAAAAAAACTTAAACTTCTAACTCCAGCACGAAGCGAGAATGCATTCTTCCATTTTCAGACACATAACCGATTTTTTTACGGGCATTTTGTTTGTACTATGATCAAATTTTTCGAGCACATACCTGATTTTTCAAATTTTTAATTACAAATTTTAAGAACTCTACAAGGAATTTATTGCAAAAGTAATAAAAAAAATTTCTCCAATGTGAGATAACGAAAAGCCGTTCAGCGCACAGATGGACATTGAGTAGAGCTATTCAGATATGCAATAAAAAAAAAATCGTAAAAAATCACATATCTGATTTTTTAGGCGCAGCGACGATATATTGAGAGACTGAATGAATGTCGGAATTTAAGCATAAGCAAAAGAAATAATTCTTGTAAAGTTCTTGAAAAGACATGGATTGATCTCTTTTCCGGTGACCGTCATAGAAGAAAGATCCTCTCTTGCTCATTCTAAAGGTTGCTAAATAAAGTTAAAGTTTTCCCTTGATGTGTGATTTTCTTATTAAAAAGCTGAAGTTACATAGACAGAAGAAAGATCGTCTCTTACTCGTACCAAGGAGTTCGATTCAGGACTGACATCCAGAAGTTCGAAAAGAAATTAAATTTGGTCACAACAACAATTTCTCCTGAGTAGAACTATTCCATCATCAATAAAAAAAAATAATAAAAAAAAACAAATACTGAAGCTATTAAAGCGACAGCCATCCAACCTGCTGCTAAAACCTGTTTGGGCAATGAAATCATTAAGCAGAGAGAGAATCACGTCTGAAGATTGGCAACCTCGTGGCCGTAGCAACCAGCAAAAAATTTTTTAACTAATTTATTTTTGGTTAAATCTAGCCTAATATAATTTCTATTCGAACTATAACACTAGACTAACGACTAACTATAATGAGTCAAAAAAAGAAAAAAATATATATATTAGTTAACAAGCGTTGTTAAGCATACAGTAACTTAAATCTGCAATCACAGATTATAATTATGGTTTGCTTGGTATTTATTATATAAAACAAAATAATTTTTTTTAATAATGTTTATGCTTTCAGATTTGATAAACATACATAGATGCAGTGAGCTCATTTCATCACATTTATAGATCAAATACACAAACATAAGTTTTATTAAATTTCAACATGTATCATCGAAATGCTTATATAGTTAGCTGTAGTTGCAGATCATCAAACATCCGTTATGGATAAAAGACTGCGCTAAAAGCTATATTATTATGGTTTTTTTCTTTGTTTGACAATTATAAATTTTAATATTTGAAAGGATTAAGAAATTAAAAATTAAAGTAAGCCTTTAAGAAAAAAAAAAAAATTAATAAGGTTATTTAATTTATCTAATATCAAGAACAATTTATATGAATAAATCAAGTGCGAAATAATGAAAAGCAAAATGCAAGAGTAAATTAAATAATTGGGAATGCGGGTAACTTTATTGGTTATGGTAATCTAAACAAAAGCGGTTGTAATTTTAATGGGACAATCAAGGGCATTTTAGTTGAGCACGGTGATTGCCAATGGTGTTGTGCATATTTAGCACAGTCTTGGGAGGGAAAATAATGGTGCTCAGTCCTGAATGACAGCTTCCGTAAAGCTAACTCAAATTAAAGGTAATATAAACTTCTAAAGTAAGATTTTTTAAGAGTAAATTTGAACCACTACATATTTACATCAATTAGAATTGGCGTGAAAATATTTTCTTTAGTTGTGGCCATGATTGAATAATTATAAGGTTATTCGTATTTTTTGATGTATACTTATTTTTTGTAAAGCATAGTACTCTGTTCGGCTTCACGTGAAATTCCACACAAATCTCCATACAAAAAATGACAGCTGTGAAACAACCGTGAACATTTCACAACTTTTTCGTCAAAGCTGTACTATGCTTCGCTGCTGAAAATCTAGTACTATAATCCGCAACATGCATCTAGCAACATTATTTTCACGGCAATTTAATTGAACCGACCATTTATTTTGCCGTGAAAAGTGGCAGTTGTTATTTAATTTAAGAAAAAAGTGCAAGCAAAAGAATTGTTTGCAATTCAAATTATATTTTTTGTACTATTACTAAAGTTTTGCAATTAATAATTGCTGTTGTTGGAAATTGTTAATACGAATGCACCTTGGTGTTGGCGGTCGCAAAACTTCGCAGCTTGCAAACTGCCATAAACTAATGAGTTGTTCTGCTCCACAACAAAGGACATGCATACTTGTATAAATATTTATTTTTTATTGATATAATCACAAATCTGAAAATAAAAGAACTTAAATGATTTTCTGCTTTTCCTCTAATAAATTGTGGCTGTTTATTTACATCTTGTCGAAATTTGTAAGCTGATCATCAGCTGTTCGTTCGCAACAAAATATCTGTCAAAATTTTCACGCAACAAATAAATGGCTGTTGCCAGTGAAATTTCATGCAATCGAGCATAGTACTAGTCTTAAACAAAGAAATTTTGACAATCTGCCAACAGTGTTTTGTGATGCTGGGGAAAAAAACGTACTTTTCAGTGTTTCATTGTGAAGTTTTCGTGCGTAAAAAATAGTTCAAAGATGTCTTCTCAAGTTAACAAGGAAAAAAAAAATCTATGTAGGTGTTGTATCAAGTGTATGCTTCAAATTATTCTAAATTTAAAAGTTCGTGTGCAACTTTTATTGGAAATGAATTGATTGAAATGCGATATTCACGTTAGTTTTTTCTTTTTTCAGTGAATTTATGAAACAAAAAATTTATAGGCCGTCGTGCTTTTCTTTCCAAAAAGGAAATCTCAACTGGCGTCGTTTTTTCATAATTAATAATTTTTCATATTAGTATTTTTTGGATTACTTTTTTACACATCAACAAGAAGGGCATGATTACGATTTCCGGGGCGCCGCAATTTGAAAGTGTTTTCTGGTAGAGAACAACAAAATAGTATGATTCGCCGAACAAAAAATCTAGCTATAGATCTAGATATTAGTGATCGAGTTATCAATTTTTTAAAAAATTGTTTTGTTAAAAGATTTGTTCAAAAAAACATCTATATCTCTGCCGTTACTCAATGGATCTTTAAGATTGGTATGTCATTTGAAAGGTCATTAAATGAAATTTCAAATTTATTTATTATAAACATCATTGTTACAATATTTTTGGTTTTATAAGCGAATTCATTCCAAAGTTGAATTTTTTAATAAAAATAACCGTTATTTTCTTAAAAATTTACGTTATCAAGATACTAAAAATATATTTTTTTTAGAAAAGCTTACAGCTAGACCTTTTGTTTGATATATAAAAATATGCATGTTTATTTTTAATTTCACACTTTATTACTTAAAATTGAAATTTTCCAATTCTTTTGTTAGTTAAAAAATCTGTTCAAATATGTTCTATATTTTTGCCAATATCCAATGGATCTTAAATTTATCATTAATGCATTTTTTGGCAAATGGTCATTTAAATCCCAATTGACTGTGACAACATTTGCATTCGTTAATTGCTTAAGCATATATCAATTATTCAATTTAATAAAATGGAAACCAATGTCCGAAACTGATCGACTACAAAATTCAAATTTTTTCACTGGCTCGAAAATCCCGTTAATTAATATAAATTAGAGATGTAACGGATATCTGGCTACCATCCGGTATGCCGGATATCCGGCCTAAATTTTTTTATAAAATTTTTTTATGACATTTACTGAGAAAGTGCGAAAAGACTAAAGAAACCTTAGTCTTATTGCATGTAAAACTGCTATATTAATATGAGCTTCTTTATTATTGTGCTATGGTTGCAGCATGTCTAATAAGAAATATATTTAGTTTTTTAACAACCAGCCAATGGACCCACTATCCGGATGCCGGATATTCGATCATCCGGATTAGCAGCTCGACGGATATCCAGTATCCGGCCAAATCACTAAACGTTACATCTATAATATAAATATTATAGCTACAATGTTGCTTTAATAACAATTGTTTATTGTATTGGCGATATTCGAAAATATGGAGTAAGAAAACAAAACATCTAAGGTAAATATGAGTGAAATAAACAACTTTCCGTACAAGGGCAAATCATTGTATCATAAAAAAACACCACTAAAAGTCAAATAAATTATATATATTATATACTAAATGAAAGATAAATTTTAAGGCTTAATTAATTTACTCTTTTTAATTCATAGTAATAACGGTAATTTTTTAGAAAATAACGGTATTGTGTAAGGAAATATTTTTGTATTGCATAAAAATACCTATAAAATACAAAGTACTCTACAGATTTCGTTCATTTTAAATTTTTCTAAAAGACATATATATAACCTTTTAAATAAAAAACTTAATCATTAATATCGGTTATATATTTAGAATACTATAACCAATTTTCTTCATAGAACTTATAACAAAAAACAAAAATTGAAAAAATCGATAACTCGAACAAAAATCGATAAATCAACTTTTTCTTTGGCTATTCGTATTTATATTGAGAGTACTCTTCGAATCCATCGTCAAATCGCGGCGCCCCGGAAACCGTAATCTCCCCACAAGAAGCAACAAACGCTCGGTATTTTATTCGGTGTTGTGCAAGCGTCATCGAATTCGTTTTGTGTTGTTGCATGTTCATGTTTTTATGTTATTGTGAAGAAATTAAAACAAAAAATGCTTCGAAGCAGTGTGAAAAAATACGTTAGTGATTAAAATGTTAAAATTAATTCTCGTTTGGTTTTTGCTTTGAGTGAATTTTCAAACCAAAATGTAAAAACAGGCGAACAATTACTAACGAACGTTCTTTTATTAAGCTACTTTTCTTGTTTCAATGCAAATATTTACAGCAGACATTACTTTGCTGTTTTGCATTTATATTCAAAAGTATAAGTTTTCTTCGTTAAAATAAACACCTTTATTTCCTGCCCAACATCTGTCATAGAGCTTCTCAGCTCTAAATTCCTTGATGAACGAATTCCAAATGCGTTTGAAATTGCGTATTTTTCTTTTGATGAATATATTTAAATGATATTTAGAGAATTCGCTGGTTAAACTTTTTTTATATAGTTTTTATAACTATATTATACCTAAGTTATGTAAGTTTTTTTGACATTTTTTTAAACAATTGCAATTAATTTTAGTCCCTCTAATAAATTAATGCTTAAAAAAACGGAGTATTAAAAGTAGCAATAAAAATTAATTGTAGTCAATTTAGTATCAAATAGTATGATATTTAGGCAACCGTATGCATTTTTCGACTCAATGACATTGCTCTCAGGTTCTCATTCTGCTCTCATTTTAAAATAAGCATACCAAATAGAGAAGACATCAAAAATACGAATAACCTTTTTTTCATTGAATCATGGTTGTGGCTTTGGTCTGTAGGTCGTTCAAGGTGCCACCCATTTTCCGACGAGTTCAGCCAATGCAAGCATGCCAAGCACAGATCAACCTACACCAATAGACCCACTAGGATTACGCTACAAAGAAAGATGGCACCCAACGACATGGACTAGTTTTTGAATTGTCTAAATTTGGCTACTAGTTCTAATCAGAACAGATCAGTAAGATACAGCCAATTAAAAAGATAGGACAACCTTCGCGGTTTGTTGAAGTCAACTCGATTTGAAATGAAACCAACTTCTACTATAAACAATTCTTTATCTTTCAGTTTAACTCATATACAGTAGTTAGTCCGTCAGCGTTAAGTATCTTAAACGAACGCTGTCGCTGTCACTTTGTCTGTTCTACTGAAAACAGTTTGAATGTTTCCAAAACGTATAGTCACAAGTGTAACCATTTTAAATTGGATCATTCGTATGCGACGTTTTCGAAAAAAGATTTTGTTTTGTTAATTATATGACTCCATTGTTTGTTTGTATTGCCTTTAAAACAGTTAGCGTTTTTAACTACTGCCTTGTTAAGTTTTGTTATTTTTTAAACAACAATTTTTTAGATGACCATGCCAAAGAGAAAGCCACATTCCCAAATTGTTAGAAAGCAGTTAAGTAAAGATCAGGATATTCCTATAATTTGATTAGTAACTTAATTTTATTATTTTCGTTATGGACGGAAGAAAACGTAAAACAAAAAATTCGAAAACAAACTCTTAATGATTCACGAGAGGAAGTTAATGACACCATTGATCCAGATACATAAAATCCTGGTGTATCACGACCAAGAATTGAACGTAGCCCTGCTGAAAATTTCTTCAGAATCTAATTTCAGAATCGTCAGACGAAAGTGAACTTTTGGTGATATAGCACAAATTGCTTCTTCCTTGAATCCACCTGATTCGGCAGCTCCAACTGGCCAACAAATCTCTAATAATAATAATAATATCATACCTATTTCAAATTCGGCTCATTAAAAGGTGAACATGTATGAACCTGAAGACTTAATTAATATGCTCGAACGAGTACTTCTTACCAATAATAATGCTTTCATGAACGAGTTTACAACTTTTCAAAGAACAATTGTTCAGCATATTAATCATAACATAACATATTAATCATAACAAACGACTAGCAACGTTCCTCAGGTTCGAATTAGTAATAATGAATACCCTAATAGTGTTAGACAAAATTTACAAGCAAATCAGAATATGTATAGAAACTCCGCTACTCAAGATATATCTCAACCTGTATGAATAAGAACTCCATTGGCTAAATGAAATATTTCGTTCGATGGTACCGGTAATGTTTTCGACTTTCTTTTCAAAGTTGATACGTTAAGGCAAATATACAGCTTTCCCTTAGATCAAGTTTTAGCCAGTTTTCATGTTCTTCTGAAAGGGAAAGCAGAAACTTGGTTTTGGTTTTATCTAAAACAATACATTAGAACATCCTTTGAACAATTAAAAGAAGCTATTGTTAAAGAATTCAGTAAACTTGAAAATGATTGCGACAAAATAATTCATATGTTTGGCAGACACCAATATCCCAAAGAATCATTTGATGAGTTTTTTACTGAAATGATTACGATGAACTCGCGCCTTAATGAACCTATGAGTGAAAGAAAACTTATTGATCTCATTAAGAATAATACAAGAGAATCACTTGGAATGTTTCTTTTTTCTAATGATACTTTTAATTTAGACCACTTGCGTGATGCTGCAAGAAGAGCAGAAAAATATCTGCGGCGTCAATCTCAAACAAGATTCCAAGGTTCTTTAAAAAAAACGTAAGCGAAATTGATTTCCCAATTTTGTACGATGTCATAAATGAAAACGATGCTGAGGTTTCCGCCTTGAACTTTCATGACAGACGTACAAAAAGATCTTAAGATACCCGGAATTTCAAATGCTGGAATTGCGACCAGATTGGACATTCTTTTTATGAGTGTACCTCTGAGAAACGGTCTTTGTTTTGTTATCGATGTGGGGAGGAAAACGTCACCACACCTTAATGTACTAAACACTCCGAAAACCAAGTAACGAACGAGAAAGCTTAAGGGGGCACTCGTTCGAGTCCCAAATCCCTAAAACTAGTAACGAGAAAATTTTAACTAAACATTCACCAGATTTGATTTTAAATAAGCTATTCAAAGAAAAAGAAATATCTGATGAATCTGAACACGCTAATTTTGATTTTCACAAGATGCTACATGGTTGTAAAACAAAATTCCTTGCGGCTAAAAATAGACTATTTGGCGAACCACCTGTGTCAAAAAAAATTTTTTTTTTACTTATCGGAATACTTTAGAGCCATGCTGTCTAAATGTTTCTAACGACAATCGGCCCTATGCAAAAATACAAATCAGTAATAAAGAAATTTTTGCATTACTCGATTCTGGTGCATCTGTAAGTGTTCTTGGCAAGAATTGTATTGAACTGCTGAATGAGCTTAATTTTAAGTTTATATCTCTTAAAAATTCTCTAAGTACTGCAGATGGGACTAATCATAGCGTTATCGGTTTCATTACTTTTCCTATAACTTATGGAAATGCAACTAAACGAATTTTATTTTATTTATCACCAAATTTACAAAAAGTTTACTTAGGCATAAACTTCTGGAAAGAATTTAATATTGCCCACAAATAGTACCTGAATTTACTCTAAGTAGTGAGTTAAGACCGCCGCTAATGTCTGAAAGTTGTCGTTCTTTAAATTCTGTAGAAAAATTGGAATTACACAAAGTGGTGAGTGAATTCCCATCTTTTGCCAAGCTAGGTCTAGGACGGACGATGCTTAATTTAGGTGTCATAGAGGAGAGCAATAGTGCATAGTGAAGTCCAATAGTCCTTGTTTGAAAACCGGGAAAAATAAGATTATGTCTAGATTCTCGAAAATTAAATTCACTGACAAAAAAAGACGCTGCTCCTTTACCGATTGTTTAAAAAAAAGCTAAAACTTTTGATTTGACTCCACAAGCTGAGATTGCATTCAATAAGCTAAAAGAAGCACTTGCTTCAGCTCCCGTTCTGTGTCAGCCAGATTTTAAACGAAGATTCACGATTCAATGTGAGGCATCCAAAGAAGGTGTAGGCGGTGTTCTATACCAAAAGGATGATGAAGGAAATGAGAAACCGATTGCATATGTATCTCAAAAATTAAATAAGGCACAAAAAAATTATTCAGTAACAGAATTAGAATGCCTAGCGGCGATTGTTTGTGTTAAACGCTTCCGACAATATGTTGAAGGTCTACCTTTTTCAATTGTTACTGACCATTCAAGCCTTAAATGGCTCATGACCCAAAAATACCTTAACGGACGCCTCGCACGTTGGAGTTTAAAACTTCAGAGTTTTGACTTCGAAATAGAATAAAGGAAAGGATCCTTAAATGTTGTACCTTATACTCTTTCAAGAGCATATTTGGATGAGAAGTTCATTTCGAATTGTTCATTTGATGTTGACCTCAGTTCCACCCACTTTAAAAGTCAGGATTTGGATATAATGATCTGAAGTCCAAAATAAACTCTTCCAACAAAATTTCCCCGATACTTGTGTTTCCGATGGCTATGTCTATCAGCGCGTTAAATTCAGGAAGGGAGAGTATGAAGATGAAGATTCTCTTTGGAGGCTATGGCTTCCGAGTCAGATGACGGACCATATAGTAGACAAATATCATAATGATATATCTTGTCATGGCGGGTTCGCAAATACTTTAAACCGTTAAGCATAGTTCTCTGTTCGGCTTCACGTGAAATTCCACTCAAATCTCCATACAAAAAATGACAGCTGTGAAACAACCGTGAACATTTCACAACTTGTTATTTGCTTTTAAGTTATTTGCTTAACTTATTTACATAAATTGTTTTTGCGTTAGTAACAACAATTTCTTGTATTAACTCGTGGAGTGAGAGCGAAGTTTCTTTTTCATTTCTTGTCATTTTCTTTGTTTACTTTTGCTGATTCTTGCACCACAGCGCTTCTCAAACTGTTTGACATTTAGTTTACCCTATCCTCAAACCATCCTCTTAAACAGGGTTGCCATTGAGCTTTTTTTCAATTTAATTATTTAATTTTAAATTTTTATTTTTTTTTTTAACTTTTTATTTATTTATTTACTTTAACTATAAAAATGTTCTGCAATTCTCGTAACTGCACTGTTAAGGGTGAATCAGAAAGGCTAGTCCATTGCTGGTTATGTGATGCATTCTTTCATATCAAGTGTGCAGCGTTGACTGCGAGAATTTTGATGCACTTAATGAAGGTAAAGGACTTCGTTGGGCGTGCGAAAACTGCAGATCTACCGATGTAGATATATTAAAGCTTATACGACAATCTCGTAAAGGCTTTTTAGAGGTTTCGAAGGATTAATCGGCTGCTCAAGCCAGATTGGCTGATTTTGAAGACTTATTTAAGGAGTTTAAAATTATGGATGAAGCTTCTGTTTCTCCTAAGCGAAAGCGACCATATAAGAATCTTCAAAATACCGCAAAACCTTCTGCTATAGCCATAACTCCGTCCATTAACAACGACTTTATCTTGCTTTGACCTAATTTGAGCATAGAACATGAAGCGCAGTCAACTGAGTCTGTCAGTGATGACAAAAATACTAATATGACTGTCTCTTCAAATGTGCCTGCAACAGCTGATATTATTTTACAAACAGCTGAAGCTCCTGCAGTGGCACCAACTATCGTCGTAATTGATTCTCCAAGTCCTTCTGGTAGGAAAAAAACTTACGTCGAAGGCTGTGTTGCTCCAATTTCGGCTCCTTCGTCTTCTAGTATCGCTTCTAAGTCTTCTGGTGCTATACCTAAACATATATTAATAAAAAACAGTGACACGCCTATATATAAGGAACTTGTTATTGTCCAGCTTGTTAGGTCTATATTTGCCTCACGCTTTGCTACTGATACATCTGAAGAAGATGTTTTACATCACATAAACTCAAAGTTGAAACTTGTTAATAAGAACATTTCGGTTCACAAATTCAAGTTTTCATATGAGCGGTTCTCTTCTTCTTTAAGAATTAATTTACCAGGTGATATCTGTGGTTAAGTCATGGATCAACGTTTTTGGCCTGAAAATACCATGGTTCATGAATTTATTCCTTGGACAACACCTAAAATGTCTTTAGCTACTTTACCTTCCCACACCACTAACTCAAAAAACTAGATTGTTGCTATCAGTTCCTAAATACCAAGGGGTTTAAATACCAAGTTATCATATTTATTCATTTTAAGCCATAATCTTCACTTTAATATTATTGCTTTCAGTGAGACTTGGCTTAAACCTAATACTTTAAGGGCCGTTTTGTTCACAGAGGGATAAATTTATCTCCGAGATAATTCTATTTTTTCATTTGTTCATAGTGAGTTAAGGCTTTTATCTCCTGAGCCTTATTTTATAAATATAAAAATAATTTTGAGAGTATTCTTCATTCTGATTGGTCGATATGAAAAATAAAATGAATATTCTCTGAGCAACAAAATAAATGAAAAAAAAATAATGTAAGTTCCTGAATTTTGTTGTTCATCGCAACTGCGCTGCGGAAGCACTGAATTTTATTTTTCAAAATCAACCAATCAAAATTGAAAAAAAAATTTATGTGAGAATATAATTTGTCAGCCAGATTTTCACTTCACAAATTTTTTTTTAAGAAAATAATTTATTCTTTATAAAATTTGTTTTTAATTTCCCTCCTAAGCTCCAGGTTGATACTGATCGTCGGTGCACCACCGTACCTTTGCGTGGTACAGTACAGTGGCTCACAGCTTATTTCAACCAGCACCTAACAAAAACTTTTCGAAGCTTTGACTGAGGCTTTCTGATCTGAAAGGCTTTCAAAATAATATAAATGCAAGTTGTTAGTCTGATGTTTTAACTATACCAACATTGCTTAATTTGTTTTTTATATTTGTTTTATATTTTATAACAATTAAAAACAAGAAAAGCAACAAAAACAGTGTCAAAGCATATTTCAACCATGTAACAAATTCAACTTCAAAATTGGCCTCAGAGACAAGAAACATAAATTTTAATGCTAAGTATGGCCACTCTTCTGATGTATAACCAATTTGAGCCTCTTTGGCATGGATTCGATTTGAAATTTTTTGCTCGCAACCCACTATTTGGCTTACACCACACATATGAGGCTCCATCTAAGCCAAAATTTAAATTTCTATTAAATTTAGACTCAACAGCAATTATTACCGTATTCCAAAAGCTTGACTCCTTATACAAGAGCTCCTTAGCAAATTTGAAACGGCACTTCTGATTTATTGTGATTAAAAAGGGCTTCTCTATCTCCACTTCAATGGCCACTTTTGGAGCCCATAATTTTGGGGTTTACCGGATTTTCCGGACAACATAGAGCTTGTCCGTTGAATTGAAATTTTTTGGGAGCATTTCTTACCTTATCATGCCTTATATTTTCCCGGACAAAACTATAAATGATGCTCTTGACTGTGGAGTCACTTAATCCAACCATCTCTTTCGCTCAATCCAACCAATTTTTCGGTGCGAATAGAGATTTTTAAAACAACTGAGGAAAAGTTCTCGCTACTCAATTATCGTACGTGTCCGCATTTTGAAAAAACAAATTTTATGCAAGGCCTACACACACAAAACTCACATAAAAATGAAAAAGAACCAACAGTTTCATTACAAAATAAAGGAACATTGCTCAACTGCAAAGTTTTTGGTTGAAATAAGCCGTGATATTGTTTTTGATTAGATTTTTCGTTTTTAATTATTAAAAAAAAATAATAAATTAATAATAAATTAATAAATAATAAATAAATAAATAATAAATTATTATTAAAATCCAAAAAAAATTTTTAAAAATAAATAACGCCATATTTGATGAGTTAAATAAGTACACTTACAACCTGCATTCACATAATTTTAAAATCTTTTTTAGTTTAGTTGTAATCGCTGCTTTAAGTTTTTGTTAAGTGCTGTTTGAAATAAGCTGTGAGCCACTGTAGTTCAAAAAAAGGATTTAAAGCTTCGGCTGTGATACCTTGCGTAACATAATAAAGTTTATCGGTGGTTTCTGAAGTACTGTGTCGAAAACATTAAAAACATACAATAATAAAACATAAAGTTCAGCAAACAGTACAAAACAAAACAAGAAATTACGCTCCAAAAAATATTCTAGCTTTAGAAATAATTTCTTACTGGGCATCGAAAAATGAAACTAAAAAATATTCTTCTCAAATTTATATTCTCAGCATAAATCAGGAATAAAATGTGAACAAAACCAATTTTTATCTCACAATTTATACGCTTGGAATAAAATTAACCTGGAGATAGTTATACCCGAGCTAAATCATATTTATTCCTCTTGTGAACAAAATGGGGCTAAATGCTGAAATTCTGTCTAATAGTTTTAATATATACCGTAAAGATAGAAACTCTATTGCTGGTAATTTTTGGAACTGTGGTGGCGTTTTTACTGCCGTTAAGTCTTCACACTTCTCACAAGAAATAATAATATCTGAGTCTTTAGGTACTGAATTTTGCTGTGTTCTTGTGAAGTTTGGTTCTTTGAGAATTTATATTACATGCTCGTATATTCCTCCTGCTTCTAATATCGAGGTGTATGCGAAACATCTGTTCTCAATTAGTAAAATATGCTCACAACTTCAGCCTCACGACCACATTTTAAAAACTGGTGACTTCAACCTTCCTAACGTTTCTTGGAACCGATGTGCTGAAAATTCAGCAGTATTCCTGCCATCTTCAGAACATTCATCTGTTAACTCATTTTTAAATGTGCTTTCTAGTCAACGGCTTTTTCAAATAAACTATCACTATAATAGGAATAACCGTTTGTTATACTTTATATATTTTGATGATAGCAATATTGTTTCAGTTAATAGATCTGATCTGCTTGTGTATGCTGAGGATTCACACCATCCGACTATTGAAATCACACTAAATTTTCCTAAAAAATCTATATCAAATCATTTGAAACCTCCCTCAGAGTTCAACTTTAAAAGAACAAATTATGTAATTTTAAGAAATAATTTGTCAATCATCAACTGGTCATCACTACTTAATATCAACACCACAAGAATATTGCCACAAGCCCTTGATTCTGTTGTGTTTTTAATAATTGCTTTTCAACTTCAGTTCTTTAGAGAAAAGCCTCTCTAATATCTGGTCCCACTTGGTAAACCAAAGAACTGAAAAATCTGAGAAACTTAAAATCAAAATATATAAAATATTTAAAATCTCATAATATTTGTGATTTTGCTTCTTATACCTCAACTAAATATAAGTACCTTCAATTATGTAGGCAATCTTATAGCATATATTTAACAAAAGTCAGATTAAACATCAAGTCTGATGCAAAATCATTTTGGAACTTCGTTAATACTAAACGTAAGAAAAATTCATATCCATTTTTTATGAAATATACAACATTTGAGTCGGATGTTGATATTACTATATGTAATCTTTTTGCAGATTTTTTTAAGACTACCTATTCATCTGCTTCTTACGATAGTTTAAGTTATTCTTTAAATCTGCAACCTGGCGATATATGTTTTCAATAATTGATAACACGGTTTCAACCTACTTGAAAAATCTTAAGACATCTTATAAAAGCGGTCCTGACAATATACCTACCTTCTTGTATATTGAAATATTGCTGTGAAGAACTTGTAATTCCAATTACTATGCTTTTTACTGCATCGTCGCAATCTTGCTATTTTCCAGTGGCATGGAAATATTCTTTGATTATTATTTATTCCGCTACATAAATCTGGCAATAGGTCTTTGATAGACAACTATCGGGGAATTGCAAAGCTCAGTGCCCTACCTAAGCTTTTTGAGACTATTGTAACCTCACAATTATCACATAGTATTAAATCTTTAATATCTTCGTTTCAACATGGATTCTTATCTGGAAAATCCACTATCACTTATCTTCTCGAATTTACATCTAAAACTATTGAGAATTTTGGAAAAGGTCTACAAACAGATGTTATTTATACTGACTTTAGCACAGCCTTCGATGTTGTTAATCATAAGCTCTAAATTTTAAAACTGTATCTTCTTGGTTTTCCAAGAGATTTAGTAAGATGGATTGAATCATATGTACTAAATAGAACACAAAGCGTCATATTTAACCTCGTAAAGTCAGATGAGTTTCCTGTTACTTCCGGTGTTCCACAAGGAAGCCACCTTGGTCCTTTATTGTTTTTACTTTATGTAAATGATTTACCATCTGTGGTAAAGCACAGCAATATTTTATTGGGATACAAAACTACATATAATCTGAATGGACCTGAACCTGTTTGGACATCCTCACTTAATATAATCGAACATGCATGGTGAATGATAACTCATTTTTCGGCCGTATCGTGCTCGTTGTATTTTTTTTCTTCAACCATGCAGAACGATTTTTACTGTATATATAATAATATAACTGGACGAGACACATAGTTGTCTCAGTGCCTGCGTTCGCAACCATATCTTGGTATGGAATGAAATTGGTGTGATTTATATGACCTAGTTTATCGAAATACCACCTTGCTTAGCCAGGACTCCGTTGGCTATTGCAAGACAGAATAATTTATATTATATACTTTTATGCACATGCTTATCAGTGTGGCGTACGGACCTTGTTTGTCTTGATACCTCCCACCGTTCTATGCCGACATCAAGCTTTTTTAAGTGGGGGGCGGATATAGTCATGTTTGCCTTGTTACCACAATCTTCTTTACTGTTTAATATTCTTAAATATCGTATACTTTATATATACATATTTTAACGCAAATTTTAATTTTTATGTACAATTTTAATTGTATTTTTATAATGCTAGCGGATGTTACCCGGTGTTACTCGGGGTTGTGTCTCGAACACAGAAAAAGGACGATTATTAAAACTGCTCCCATTTTAACTTTTTTAAATGATCAATTAAATTTTTTAAATAAATTAAAATGATAGTTTTTTGGGGGTTTGCCCCTCCTTCCGTCGAAAATGTTTAGCCAAATTTCCATAAAACTGTACCTGCCGGATACGATTACAAAAAAAGTATATCTTCAACGTCTCGATCTGACGTCTGGTTTCTGAGGAAAATGGTCACTCAGTTTGAAAAAAGTCATTTCGTAAAAAATGCGTTTTAAGTTTTTCTTAGCATGCATTTAATATGCATTTTTATCTCAAAAAAAAATTCCAACTTAAAAAAGTCCTTTTGGCATCGATTCGATTTTGGATTGTCTTCGTTCGGTTTTAACTTCGGTTTTAGTCGATAATGTTCGGTTGATTTTTGTTCTTTACATAGCTTCTGCTCATATTCGTTAAACTTTTTTTTACTCGTTAGTCTTTGGTTCTTGACTTCGTTTGCCTTCGGCGCATTCCTTAATTTTTGTCGAAAGAATTTTTAAAAGCATAGGATCTTTTTCAGTAAGAGATACAAATGCTTACCGAGTTTCATCAAAATCGGTTCATCCGTTTTGACGTGAATAAGCCAGACGTAGTTGGTTGAATAAAGCGCTCTCTCATGGAAGTTTTCTGAAATTTAAATAGCCTCAATTCTGTTGCAGGGTCAGGTAATTTCATGTATCAAATTTTAGTAAAATTGGTCAAGTAATTTAGGAGTAATTGAGTCTTAACAATGCACTACTTGAAGTGCCCTCTTACGGAAGTATTTGAAATTTTTTATATTTTATGTTTCATCTTGGGTGCAGTTGAACGTTCATAGCGAATTTCATTGAAATCTGTTCAGGCGTTTAGGAATTATTGAGTTTTTAAAACACACACTTAAAGCGCCCTCTTACGGAAGTCTTTGGAATTTTTTATAGCCTTTGTTTTATCTTGGGCGTAGTCGAACCTTCGTTCCAAATTTCATTGAAATCGGTCCAGGTGTTTATGAGTTATTATAGAGTGCCACGCCCACATACTTCCGCCCACTTTTCCCTATGCTTTATATTGGCTGCAGTTGAACCTTCATATCAAATTTCATTGAAATAGGTCTAGGAGTTTAGGAGTTATTGAGTCTTAAAAACGCACTTCTTAAAGCGCCCTCTTGCGGAAGTCTTTGGATTTTTTATAGCCTTTGTTTTATTTTTGGAGCAGTTGAACCTTCTTGTCAAATTTCATTGAAATCGGTCCAGGCGGTTAGAAGTTATTATAGAGTGCCACGCCCACATACTTCCACCCACTTTTTTACACCCCCTATGTTCTTTCACCCTATGAAAGGTACAAACAAAAAAAACAAATTGGCCATTTCAGCCCTTGAAAGGACTTTGACCGAGCTTCTTATGATCAATTGTGATGTGTGTGTTATTAAATGTTTGCACACAATTGACCGAGAACTGGACCTACATTTTTTATGCCGACTCCGAACGGCTAAAGTTCATGTTCTCAAGAAGCTTTACATGGCATTATTTACTCTCTAGAGGTTTGCCATTGTCTGCAGAGAGGTGGTGACCGATTAGAAAAATTTTTTATTGAAAAAACTTTTCGCCGCGGCTGGGGAAAGGTACTCTGTGTCCAAATTTCAGCTCAATCGGATAAGCGGTGCGCGAGCCTATACGGAACAGACATACAGACAGACAGGAGGACAAACATTTGATTTTATATATAAGATTAATGAACTTTTTTTATTTTAATGTTTAAATTTTGAATAATGCTAAAAAGCCTAACGGGGCTTAGCAAATAAATAAATAAATAAAAAAAAAAATAAAAAATAAATATGAGAACATTTTTATATTCACCTCATGTTGTTATGTTAAAGCCGTCGTCAATGTGTCTAAGCAGTGTTGCATAAAAATGTAGTTTTGTATAATTTGAAGTAGGCTTTTATGACAAAGTACTAATTTATGTACGTTTTGTACTAATAATTAATATTTTATTTGGGCAAATAAAATAAAATATATTTTATTCTATATAAGCCGTTTCGATATTTGGGCAAAGTTATGCAAACAAAAGCAAGCGATACACCATATTTATTTTGCAAATAGATATCAAAATCTTTGTTCAAAGTAGCGAAACGTTTTCCTATTTCAGATAAACTTTACATTACTTTGAATTTCGTTATATTACATTTGCATAAATAAATCTTGATTGGGGTGTAAAAATAGATTTGATTTTTAAAAATTGTGGATACTAATTGTGTATCAGGGGCATTCCATCGTGACGAACACGACATTTGTACGAATTTTACTATGCTTAAAAGATGTTTGCTAAAATTTGAAGTAATTATGAATTATTCTTTTACATTATTTTATTACTTTAAGACCTCTCACACTTTTATAAATAAGTTTTAGCAAATTTCTCTTGATGGTTAAAAGAAGGAAAACGATCAAATGCTGTGTGTCGTACCCGACAACGAATCAACCAGTTTTGATGTCATAACGATTTATCGCGAAAATTCAGCTAAACCGCAGTTGCAAAAAAAAATATGGATATAACAATGAAAACATGCATTTTGAAGATAAATATACAAATTCAAATTTAGAAATTGAACTTAAAGAAAATGTAAAAATTTATGAAAAGCAAGCTTGACGTACACGACATACTCTGTGACGTATGCGACACGTACGAATTTAAACTATTTTATTGGTGTTTTTTACTTTGAATATTGGTGTTTCAACATCCATGTTGTATCCATGAGTGTAAATTTTGTCTCCAATGCACTGCAGAATGTGAAAGTTTATATGTCCGTGATGCATAGGCATCCATGGGGATTTCTCTTTGGCGCGTCACTATTACAAAAACTCTGTTTCTCGGTTAATATTGACAGTAGGGTACTGAAATTGAAATAATACAGGGGTAGGGAGATTAAGTACAACGTGCGACAAAAAGTGGGATGCAATTTCCATATGGCGCGGCACTTTAAAAAAATTACTTTTTTTCGATTAATATTCATACTAGGGTACTGAAATTCGGTAAAGGTGTAGGAATTATTACAAATCATGGTTAAGAAAGTAGATGCGAGTCATCAAAGAGGCGTGTCACTATTTTAAAAACTCAGTAAGTTGGTTTATATTGTTACTAAGATAGCAATTTTGTGAATTCATACATTTTTCAAATTTTTTTTAAAACTGTCAAAGATTGAGGTAAAATATATATATTTTTTATAAAAAGTTTTCTGTTTTTAGTTTTTATAAAGAGTTTTCCATCATAGAAAAAGCAATTTTGAAAATTTAAGAGAGGATGAGTAGTTAATGCATTGAATAATTACAAATAGAAGGTGACACCACCGAGGATGAAGCGACATAAGAACAATGTGGCAGATATTTGCACTCCACATAATTATCCAGTTCTATAACCCAAATAAATTGTCTTCGCTTATATGTAAAAAATTTCCCTCGGTTTTTTTTTACTTGTTTTGTTATTGTTATAGTCCTTTTCTGATGTATTATTTACTTTCTGAGGCATTTTTTGTTTCTATTGTCATTTGTATTTGTCATTGTCATTTGTCATTGTATTGTCTATTGTATTTACACTTTGTCAACTTTTATTTGTAGCACTTTGTCAACTTTTTATATGCATCGGTAGCGTGTAAGAGTTTTATTTATTATACCCCACGCGGATTGCATAAGGGTAAGTTAATTTTGTCACGACGTGTGTAACGGCCAAAAAGAGGCGTGGTAGACAAAGGAAAGCATATATATTCTTGATCAGCGTAACCACCTGAGTTGATTTAACCATGTCCTTCTGTCTGTCGACCCGATAACGGCCGTAATTTTCAAGCTATCGTAATGAAATTCAATATTAGAGCTAATTTCTAATAACACTATGCGCCAAAATCAGAAAAAAATTTCTGAACACAGCATCTCACTACTTTTTCTAATAGATTGGGGTCTCCTCTTTACACGAAAATCGAAAAAAAAAATGTTTTATGGTTAACTATTTAAAAAAAATATTTTTTAAGTTTTTCTCGCTTTTTCATATATAGTTGCATATATTGAAATATATCTTGTATACTCATAAAATTTTCTACATGTTTGTTTAATAAAATTTTACATTTGAATGAGCAGTATTGCGCTATAAAGCGAAATATTTTGAAAAAATTATTTTTCATATTAAAATGCAAGTCATAAAATAATTCATAAAAAATCGAAAACTTAAAAAAATTGGCCATTTTTCCTTCTGATCTTAAAAATATATTTTTAATTAAGAAAATAAGCTATCGCCGAAAGAAATTCATACAAAAAAAAAGGTCAGGAGAATGATTTAAGGTACTATTACAGTGTGTAAAAAATTAAAAATATTTTTTTGTTTTTTTTTAGAATCTGATTTCTTAAGGTCTTAAGAATGCGTATACGAAATTTTGAAAAAAATATCAAATAAAAAAAAGATATGACATACATTACATTCGTATGTCGCGCATTTTTTCATATATTATCGTTCAAAGAAGAAAATCTAATCGCGTTTTTCTCAAAACAAGTTTTTTCAAATTGGTTTCTAAGATATCTCGAGTTCTGCTTGATCGATTTCGATGAATCTTGATTCATTGTGATCTTCATAGACTCTGTTAAGCACTCTACCTATAAAAAGCCGACAAACTTTTATATATTGTTTTTTACGGCTAAGAATTTCTGCCAAAAAGTCGGGTTTTTCGTAAATTTATTTTTCAACGCATGCCATTTTTTTTTTTTTTTGGTTTCTTTTTTATTTGCGTAGGTAGAGTGCTTAACTACAACCCTTAACTGAAGAATGCACTTTGACTTTTTACTTTCCGACGCCTTGAAAATGCTGGAGACGAGAAACCAACTTACAACCTTTTTTAAACACGCCAACTTCAACGACCTCTAGAAAATAAACAACAAATACAAAAACAAAAAAAAACATTTTTTTATATCTTCAACTGTAATGTACGTAATATAAGTAAATTTGAATGAAATAATAAATTAATACTATGTAAAACAATTAATAAAAAAGGTGTTGTTTTTAATAGCTTCACACTGTAATAGTACCTTAAGTGCAGATACTACGATAAGACATTGCACTGGTTTTTACATACTTTGAGTGAATTTTTAAAAGTTTTCGAATTTTTATGAATTTTAAAGACAGTCTTGACTTGCATTTTTCTGTGAAAAAAATTACTTTTTCAAAATATTTCTTTTAATAACTAGCACAAAAACTGTTCATCCAAATGTAAAAATTTATTAAATAAACAAGTAGAAAATTTTATTGGGCGAGTAATCGAGGAAGTAGTATACAAGATATATTCCAATATATGTGACTATACTTGAAAAAAGCGAGAAAAATATGAAAAAAATTTTTTAAAAGAAATGTAACGGTAAAAAATTGCGATTTTCGCGCTAAAGCTAAACAAAAGCAGCAGTATTTAAGTTAGCAACAGTATTTAAGCAACAAAAATAATAATTTTAATGAGCGTGGTTTATATCAAAACTTAGCAGTGTAAGAAAAATGGGGGTCATCCGCCCAATAACACGCCCACCTCCTGTACAACTTATATTTATAATAATATTATTTTAACTTATATTTAACCCACAAAAATAAAATTCGGTATTTATGTATTTTATTATAAGAAAAATGGGCGTCATCCACCCATGAACACGCCTGCCTCCAATATAACCCGAATATTAAAAACTATTTATTAATTATTACTTCCACATGCAATGGTTAAGTATTAATTGTTTAATTGCATAAATTTATTAAAAATAAAATAAATTATAACTTAAATCACTAATTTATAGCCATTCACTTGTAATAAAATCTTGCTTTCTTTCATTGGGTTTTTGAGATTAAGGCCAGTTTTAATTTTTTCTCGAAAAAAATTATGGTTTTTTATGATATTTAGGTTAGTTATTTTAGAAAAACGTATTTTTAGTCAATCGGTCATCTTGAGCCTACAAAATATTAATTTTTTTTTTGTTTTAAGTATACTCACGGAGTAAAGTGGGTTTTAAAAAGCCATTCTATGAAATTATAACTGTTGTTTAAGCTAAATATTTCACCAAAGTAACACCTTCTAATTCTATTTTGTTTAATGTGTTATGGTAAATCTCTAGATTTTTCGGTCTTCATTTTCCCACAAAATTTTATGATATCGATTTTCCGCCTTTTTAAAATTTCATGTTTTTAAACAACTTATCACCCCAATATCATTATAAATATACTTAAAAATAAATCAGGGCCAAATATTATCTTCGTGCATATATTAATATTTTTTTAATTAAAAAACAAATCTTAGTAAAAGTTGAATTTGAAATGGAAAAAGTTTTTTTTACGTGTAAAAAGTTTCATTTGATTTGGAAAAAGTTTAATATGAAATGGAAAATGTTGAATTTAAAATCAAAAATGCATACATAAAAATATTAAAAATAAACATGAAAAATTTTGTTATGATTATGTTATTTATAAATCGACATTATTTTGTTTCATCTAAGAGATTAATTTATTGCAGAATTATTTTCAAAAATTGTACCAATGTTTCAAATAAAAAATTCATTAATGTTTTTAAAAAAAATTTTAAATTCATTTCTTAGAGCCAATTGGTTTAAGCATTTTAAATAATTTTTGTAAGTCCGATATATGAAGTTCACTTTACTGTTCTGTTGCGAAACATGAAGATCTCATGATTTTGCACACATTACGTGTTCTTCTACGCGCAAAAATTAAAATCATAAATTAAGGCAAAGTGTTCCAAAAGAAAAATTAAAAATGTGATATACTTAATCATGTTTAGTTAAATTATTTTTAATTTTTCAATCATTAAGCATTCATATTTTATTTAATATTCATTTCAATTTCATTATTCATTTTTCCTTTTTAATACATTTTTATTCAAAATTAATTATTATATTCATTCTTTATTTTTGTCTTATTTATTACTAATTTTATATTCATAAAAATATTAAAAATAAACAGGAAAACATTAATTATGAATGCATTTTTAACCCTTTCAATGGATTTGTCCATTATATTGGACACATCAGAAAATATTTTTTCTTTTATTTTCCATCGTCTTTTTTAAAATCAAATAGGTTAGTACTATGGAATGAAGTTGTAATTTCGCGTGTTTACAAATTTTACAAAAAAAAAAAAATAAAGGTGGTTATTGTGTTTGGTGTGCAAAGTATTTTTTTTTTTTTATAATAACATTATAAATAACGCATAGGCAATGGTCTCCGGTTGTTCTAGTTGAACTTAAATATTATAATACAACCTTTGAATGGTTTTTTCCATTATATTAGACAGCCTGGCAAAAGCTATGCAGCGCATGTAAAAATCAGAGGGATGTTTTTTTTATCTTTTTATGGCCTTAATAACGGGAATAATACCTCAAAAAACATTTTACACGATTATTCTAGCCTAGCCATTGAAAGGGTTAATAAATTGACATAATTTGTCTAATAAAAGTGATTATTTTATTGAGTATTCAAAACTAAATTTTATTTTCATTTAACACAATTTGGCGATTTGCATAAAAATCAAATAACACAAACGAAAACTCTTGCCAGCTATGCAGCAGCTAGTGACCTTGAACAAGGGAGGAAATCATTTCTATTTGTTTTGGGATCAATTTAGGATTTTCTTAGCTATGTGCACAAACCAGGTGAAAAGCTTTGGAGATATGCAAAACGATGGTGGCGACATAACGACGGGGTAGTGGCGAATGTCGACGGTGTCCATTCTATATTATAATTTTTTAACAGTTAAAATCTCAAAGTATGTTAAAATTTTAATATTTTTCAGCTTTGAAGGCACATATTTCACAAACTAAGAAAGATAATTCAACTTTGGGTTCACAAATTTAAATAAATTATATTTTATGTATAAAAATTTTTAACACGATCGAAATCTGCCCCCGCATTTTAAAGATGTAGTCCAATTATTGAAAAAAATACAAATTTTCAGATTTTTGCCTATAACTCCTAAGTTTGAACTGATAATGAAAAACGGACACCATTTCTTAAATCTGCGTTTTAAATTCATCTAGAACTGTTAGCACTTTATTCTGCAACTTTTGTTGTTTCCCACTATTGTCCTTACGCAAAACTTTCATTAACTGTGTGACGTACGCGACAAACAATTAACTGTTAATTTTAAATACATTAAAAATGAAAAAGTCTGGATATTCATTTACAATCGTTGACACTTTGTCTGTTTAGTAGTGATGTGAAAAAATTCCACCTGCATTCTTACTCTAGTGATGATAATATATATTTTTAAGCGTGACGTACACGACATCAATTTTCCAATTATAATATAATCGATTTGAAAGAAACGTAACTATTCCTTGCAGAACTAAAGGCTGTGATAGTAATAACATGATATGCGTTATGGAATAAAATCAATTACATAACAATTAGGTATGTTAATAAAAGGAAAAATTTCAAAAGAGTTTGAGTAAAGTTCAGGCATTGATCTCTTTGACGATATCATAACTATATATATATATTTTTATCATTGCAGTGATGAGCCAGAAAAAATATTATTTATCATAAGGGACCTAACTTAAGAAGGTTCACTGCCCCGTTGTTAAAACAAAAATGTTACATTTTTTTTTTGCTAAAATATACCGCTTTGCATGGAATGCCCCACAACAGCTTGAATACTACACTTACACAATTACAAACTTTCATACATTTAATTAGATGGAAATTAAATGCACTTGCTGTTGTCGTGGTTCATTCAAGTGACGTAAATAACTGTATGCCACTTGAATGAAACACCGACCTGCCTCAGAATATGAAGCGATCGGCGTTCATAAGCAATGCGCGAAATTGAAGTTAAAATTTCAATCGCAAGCACCGCCAACATTAAAAATGCAACGGTTAGCGGAAAATATCGAAACAAGCGCACGTCGACTGTTTCGGCTGCGTCTCTGTTATTAAACCCTACAAGCGATCGTGGAAAGTAAAAGAATGCATGGTGTTTGCGTTTCGAATTGCATTGTTCTATGAATGCCTCTAGGTCAAAAAACTGTTGACAAACTTATGTCGAAATATAAAACGCGAAAGTTAAGTTAAGCAATTGAATATGTGTGTCGGTACGTGCAAATTGCAAAATATGTAAGTTGGTAAGGTCTTTAAACTGTTTATTATTAAGTATGTGTGTATGTACATTATTTAACATGTTAGTTTGTATATTATATATAGTTTGTAAGTCTGCTATCATTTAGTATGTAAGTTTATATATTATTTAGAATTGTAAATTATTTAGCATGTAAGCTTATATAACAATTGATATGCAAGTATATACTATTTTTAGCTATTGTTTTTGTTATGTTATAGGTAGCAACTTCTAGTGTGGAAGTTTAAGATAGTTAGATGGAAAGGTGTATAAATATAAGAGTAAAATTTAATAAAAGTGCAGTTGATGTAAAGTAACAAAAACATAAAGTGCAGTTTTTATTGAGCAAAAGGAAGAAATCTCAGCAAGAAACGAAAGGTACGATTATCCAAGAAGGAAGACCCCGCAGCAAACCAAAGAAAGTAAGAATAAAATACAACATT
Source organism: Tetanocera ferruginea (assembly GCA_958299015.1). Lineage (NCBI taxonomy): Eukaryota > Metazoa > Arthropoda > Insecta > Diptera > Sciomyzidae > Tetanocera > Tetanocera ferruginea. The sequence continues at coordinate 87,357,569 of OY282641.1, read as the reverse complement.
TTATGGCGCAGCCGGTAGTCCCTCTTTTTTAGAAACTTGAAGAAAAAAAAAGGATAGTGATTCGAACTCACCTAAATAAATACAAATCATAACTACCCACTGATTCTGCGATTCCGTAGCCAATTCTTTGTAGTTGACCGGACCCTCCAGAGTATAATTAAAAAGGTTTCGAACCATTAAACGTGTAAAATTCAGGAAAATTTACAAAAACCAAGTGAATTGATCGCGGATTTCTACGATTATGCCCGATTACTAAAATCAGGAAACAAAAGAAAGAATTAAGATTTTTATGGTCACATAAAAATAAATAAGATAGATGAAAAAATTAATCAGGATTTAATGGAGAGCCAGGACGTATCAAGAAGAAAATACACAGAATAAGCAGGAGAAATTAGTAGAATCGCAGAAAATTTATGGAACAGGGCAAGAATTATTTTTGGTAATAAAGAAAATTTTGCGTTATTACAGTCAAAAGTAAGAAAGAGAATATAACAAAAGTAGAAGAACTAGACGTTGTTTTCGACTATTTAGAATCATTTTACGAGCATAAATTAGCTAGTCAAAGGGAAATTTTTGAAGAATTGAAAAAAGAGTTTGAGGCATTAAGGAAAAAGTTGACAGAATTGGAAAAACAGCAGATAGAGGAAACTGAGAGAGCCCAAGAATTAGATTTAGAAAACGAAAGGCTGAGGGAACTGTTGAAAAATAAAAACATTTCTAACGACATCGTCGAGAAATACATTAATCATTTAGCAAGGGAAGATTTCGAAACAGTAGAACAAGCCAGTGATAGCATAAGAGAAGTGCAGGTACAGAATCGACACTTGGACACTTGCAGGAAGAATTGAAGCTAGCAGCAGAAACAATATTATACCATAAGGACGCAGGGGATTCAGAGTAAAATCTGAATAAAAACTCAATTATTTCTAAAAATATATTAATAAAATACAGCACTATGAACATATGCGAGATATCAAAAACAGTTTCTGGTCTCGTGCCTCTATTTTCCGGAGCGGAATCCAGTGAATTACACGCAGAAGTATACAAGTTTATACAGGGCACAGAATTAGCTCTTCAGGGCGTTGGTAAAGAGAACCTAGATAATTATTTATTCAGTGCATAAAGTTAAGATTATATGGAGATGCTTTTGAGTTGATAAGGTCTAGGCAATTTAACACGTTAAGTGAATTACATCTACTAGTAAAAAATACATACATTAAACCAAGATCACTGGATGCAGTATGGCAGGAATTACAGCAGGCAGTACAGAAACCAGCAGAGGAAATAAGGCAGGTTGCTTGAAGGCTGAGTGGTCTTAGAACTACAGCAGAAGAAATAATAAATATCAGATATAAAGATGGTGTGTCGGCACTGTTAACTGAGTTAGAGAGAACCATGCTTACAGCGTTCAGAGTGGGTCTGAGAGATCCTACACTGAGGACACACATGTTGGGAATAAATTTAGACACATTTGAAGACATAGTGGAAGAAGCAATAAGTGCATTTGGAATAATAGAAAGAAGAACAAATGTGGCAGGGAAATTTGCAGTGAATAAAGTGCCATTTGGACCAACTATGAATAGGGTTGAAGAGGAGCATAGAGAATATTCAGGGACCAATTCACGGCCAGTGAGACAAATGATAGGAAGATTTGAGGAGGAACGAAGTAGAAATATTAGACCAACATGCTCATTTTGTAATAGAGTGGGTCATACGAGAGATGACTGTTTTAAATGGAAAAATCAAACATATTGCCAAAAGTGCAGACAATACGGGCACGAATGTAATTTTAACGGTTCAGCTGGCAGAGATTCGAATGGATATAACGCGAACAGAAGGGATAATAGTTATAAAAAAAGCCAAATTAACAGCAATAAAAACAAGAATACGAAAGATAGCAGAAGATTTTATGTAGGCAACAGAGAAGAGATAAAATGTGAATGGTGTGCAAGAGTAGGACATAAAATGCAGATTTGTTTTGCAAAGAGGGATTTCGATGCGAATCAGGGAAACTATCAATAGCTCTGCCGAGGCCACTAAGCAGGGAACCCAAAAATTTAAGTAAGATAAGGCCAAACATAGTGGTCACAGATAATTTGACGTCAGAAAAAATAGTAAATATCTGTACTTCTAAGCCAACCGATAAAATATCGGTCAATCTCACAAAAGAAGACCTAGTTGAAAGAATAATAACTACATCGCAGAGTTTCGTCAGTTTTATGGTGATGATAGCATACATCATTACTTGCATTAGCAATTCGACAATAATGATAATAAATAAAAATATAAACAATATAATTGGGAAAAAGTCATACTTAAATAACGCCAAATTTTTTTCAAGTCGTTAATACATTTAATAGAAACTAAACTGAAAAACCTCAAGATAGAATTAATAAAAAATTCTAAATCTTATTACAAAAATATGAAAAACGCATGTTGTCATATGAATTTAACATTCCAAGAAAAAGTCGAACAAGGTGGATGTTTTGGTGTTTCCAAAGTGAATGATGTGTTCGTAGAGATCCCGTGTAGAGACTCAATTAACGGACGACTCATTTTACTTGTAGATTCCGGGGCGGATACCAGTTAAGTCAAACAAAACAAGCTGAAGAGTATTTTTAATAGAGATAAAAGTGATACAAAAAATTTAAGCGGAGCATTTGGAGGCTTCATCAAAACACTTGGTTCTCGGAGAATTAAACATAAGGAAGTGAAGTAATTCCATATATTCGAGACCGTTTCATTTGTTTTTCCTTTATAATATTGCGTTTGATGAAGTAAACACCATCGAATATGATATGTATGCTTGAACTTGTTTGTTTTTAATCAAAAAAATTTTAAATTTTTCTTATTCATTTGACTTTTTAGTTATTTAGTTTGGTGCGCAAGAGTTTATCTCTTTTCCGTGCAAGTTTATGCCTGCGTTGGCCCAAATACATATCCAATTAATAACATAAGCGTATATATATACACATATATGTTTGTACATATTTACACGTATATATCTGCGTTATATTTGGAATTGGTTTGGTGTTTAAGAGTTTAATCTCTTTTCCACGTAGGATCTTGGGTTGGATAGTGGCCGCAAACTTACTAATAGTCATATTATTTATAGTTACTTTGGTCTCTTTGTTTTAGAGTTATATGTAAAGTTTACTACTTATTTGATGTTGTTTACTTTTTTAAATTAGAATATTCTTAATAAATTCGTGTTTTTGTATAAAATTTTTAAGTTCCGCTGAAAAGCCAGTTAATGTGCTTAGTGGAAATTCATACGTCGCCAACTGGGTGTGTGTTTTAGTACGTAGTTGCATTCTGTCTGTTCCGGTTGATCCGGATAGATTTTAGAATGTAAGTCGTGCATGCGTATAGTACGGGCTATACGTATTTATGAGATTTTCTCACTCCTTTGGCGAATCCAAAAAAAAAAAAAAAAAAACAAAAAAGTAGAGCACCTCAGTTTTAAGTTACACATAGTGGCACTAGAACAAGGGTTGCCTGCAGATGGCATATTAGGTCGTGACAACCTTTGGAATAAATCAATAATAAATGTGATGGAATAAACAATAACAATATACAATTCATGTAGGGAAAATGTTTTAATGTTACCTTTGAAACAAATAAACGAGTTGAGTTCTATAAGCTACAACGACGAAATAAAAATAAAAGCAAGAACGATACAAACAGTAAAGATACCGTTAAAAACAAAAATTCCTGTAATAGTCATCCATAAGCAAGAAAAAGCACCAGTAGTATATTTAGGGGGAGTAATAGTAAATGTTACTTATAAAATGGCATACGTCTCAGTTCTAAACTCAGCAGAAGCTGACTTTGTAATGCCCGATTATTTTGAACCGAAGTATTCAAATTTCAACAAGTTCAAAACTAATAATAATTCAATTTTTAGCGTAAGGAAGCAAATATAAGCAACAGAATTGAGAGACTGAAAAAAGCAATTACATTAGACGAAAATTTAAATTCAGAGGAAAAAGCTTCAATAGAAAATTTGGTGACCTCGTTTCATGACATTTTTTTGTTAGAAGGAGATAGGTTATCATGTACGGCTGCATTAAAACATGACATTCAAACGCAAGTAGATCAAGCCCCAATTAATCAGAAGCAATACAAATTGCCACACATGCATATGGAGAAAATACAAGAGCAAGTACAGAAACTTTTGAAAGACGACATAATTAGGCCAAGCAGATCGCCTTGGTATTCACCCATGCTTTGAGTACCAAAGAAGGCGGGGAAAGATGGTAACAAAAACTGGAGATTAGTTATCGATTACAGAAAGTTAAACGATGCTACGATAAAACAAGTTTTTCCAATCCCTCGTATCGATGAAATATTTATTTATTTATTTATTTATTTATTTAATTCATCTTCATCAAACAGAGTATAAATATCTCTTACTGATTACTTAAATACACTAAATAACTTAAGTGAATTTATCAATTAGATACAAATTAAAGTTATTCTCTAGAGTTATAATATATACTGTTAAAATATAAAAGCAAAGAATTTTTAAACACACCTCTACTTAAACCAAGATTTAAATCTATATCTTTTCACACAGAGTTTGCCAGTCTTAAGCAACGCGTTATAGGTTCATTGATGCTGTAATTCACTCTATGAAAAGGTTCATAAAATAAATTTTGAGCTCTTAGAACACGAGAAGGTATGTGAAAAGAAATTTGATAAAGTAGAAAAGAACAATTAATATCAAAGCAAATTATATATCTCACAAACAAAATATTTTCGCCGGATGACTAGGGATTGTATTCCCAGAAGGAACCTTCTAGCTCTATATTCAGGCATATCAATATTCCATCTCAAGCGACTTATTGCAAATCTCGTAAAACGTCTCTGAATTTTCTCGATTCTGTTAGAAGCACATGCATAAAAGGGATCCCATATTATGCAACAATATTCTAAAATAGACCTTACAAAGGCAAAATATAAAGCTTTTAGAGAAAAAGGATCACAAAGGTCTTTAGAGTTCCTGATTACAAAACCTAACATACCATTGGCCTTTGCAACAATATAGTCAATGTGACTTGAAAATGTGAGTTTGATATCAAAAATTACTCCTAGATCTTTTTTCTCGGTTATTCTTAACAAAGTCGTAGTTCCCAGCTTATATGGGTAAAATGCAGGAGAATTAATTCGGCAAAATGTCAGGCTTTGGCATTTAGATAAATTGAGGGGCAATAAATTGCTACTGCACCAAGACGATAGTTGGGACTGATCCCTCTCCATATTTATACTATCATTTGTGTCTTTTATAACAGAAAAAATTTTTATGTCATCGGCGTACATTAAACATTGAGAAAAAGACAACATTTTGGGAATATCGTTTATAAATAATAAAAACAGAAGTGGTCCCAGATGGCTACCCTGCGGGACACCAGAAGAGACCATTATCGCATTAGATAGGAAATTATTAATACGAACAAATTGAGTACGATCAATAAGGTATGATTTGAACCACTTAAGTAAATTAGAGTGAAATCCAATGAATTTGAGTTTATTTAACAGTAAATCATGATGAACACTGTCAAATGCTTTTGAAAAGTCCGTGAATATAACGTCATATTGATGTCCATTCTCAAAACAGTTTAAAATATATTTTGTAAATATTGCTAAATTTGTAGTTGTAGACCTTCCCTGAAAGAAGCCATGCTGAAACGGTGATATTAACTCCTTCACTAAGAAAGTAAGTCTGTTGTAGACTAATTTTTCAAAAATATCGGAATGGTAGATATTTTACAAATTGGGCGATAGTTAGTGACCTCATTCTTTGAACCAGATTTATGAATCGGTATAATAAAGGTGGTTTTCCAACTATCTAAAAAATTATATATAAGACCAATTAGGTCATTGCAGATATTTCTCAACTTTGGACCTGGCAAGTGGGTACCATCAAGTACTAGTTAATGACAAGGATAGAGAAAAACAGCCTTTAGCACGTCATTAGGTCACTACGAGTTCAATAGAATGCCATTTGGACTAACTGGAGCACCAGCTACGTTCCAACGGTTAATGAATAACATACTTACAGGGCTGCAGAGGATAGATTGTTTCGTATACTTAGATGATATTGTTATATACGCTAAGAATTTACAACAGCATGAGGAAAGATTGGGGAAGGTATTCCAGAAACTTAGGGAAAATTGTTTGAAGCTGAATACAGAAAAATGTCAATTTCTGCGTCGTGAGATAGCGTATTTAGGGCACAAATGTTCAGAACAAGGAGCTCTGCCAGATCCGCAGAAACTAGAATGTGTTAAAAGTATTCCAGTACCAAGAAATAGAAGGGAGGTTCAGGCGTTTCTGGGCTTAGTAAATTACTACAGGAATTTATAAAAAATATGTCGAAAATCGTATTACCAATAAATAACTTGCTAAAAAGGGACGTCAAATTTCAGTGGACAAATGACTGTCAGCAAGCTTTTGAGACGTTAAAGGAAGCAGTTACTTCATCCCCAGTTTTAGCTTATCCAGATTTTGAAAAAACCTTTCTTATTAACTACAGACGCCAGCGGAGAGGCACTAGGTGCGGTTTTATCACAAGGCAAAGTTGGCGACGATAAGCCAATTGCATTCGCAAGTAGGGCATTAATAGCGCAGAGAAACGCTATTCGACAATAGAAAAATAATTTTTAGCAATTGTTTGGGCAACCAAAAATTTTAGGGCTTATCTGTTAGGAAGGCCTTTTAGGATATATGAGGATCATCAACCATTGAGGGGAATAGCAAATCTGAAAGACCAAACGTCGCGCTTAGCACGATTTCGGCACAAACTCTCAGAATACGAGTATGAAATTATATATAAACCGGGTAAACGAAATTTTAATGCGGATGCGCTGAGTGGGATACCCCAACAAGAGCAGGATATAGTAATAGTTCAAACAAGGTCAAAGGCTAAAGAACGAGAAAAGGAAATTGAAACGGAAGAAACTGCAGAGAAATCTAGTGAACAAAATGATGAGGTGGTAGATAAACAAAATAAAGAAATAATAATTCTAACCGATCCAAAAGACATTTAAAGAATTTTGAGAGATTTTCATGACCTACCACTAGGTGGGCACCAAGGAGCTTTAAAAACCTATTTCAGAATAAGGCAAGAATATAAATGGAAAAGGATGCAAAAGGAAATCAAGGAGTATGTTAGAAATGTCAAAAATGCCAGGTTAATAAATGTTCTAAATTAACAAAAATGCCCATGGTATTAACGGACACACTGACGCGTCCATTTGATAAAGTTTACATGGACATAGTGGGTATGCCAGAGACTGTGTCAGGAAATAAATATATACTTACTTTTCAGGATGATTTTTCGAAATACATGGCATGTGTCGCAATACCAGATGCTGAAGCTAGTACGGTATCAAAAGCGTTCTTCTACGAAATTATAACTCGTCACAATACTCCAAAAGTTCTGATTACCGATAATGGTTCAAATTTTGTGTCGAGATTATTTTCGGATGTGTGTAAAATGTTAGGAATAGTGAAATTACACATAACTCCATACCACCCACAAGCTAGTGGCTCATTGGAAAGAAGCCATCGTCCATTAGCAGAATACTTACGAAGTTTTGCTAAGGAGGACGGGTCAAATTGGTAACAGTGGTTAACATCTGCCATGCATGTGCATAACAACACACCGCACATGAGCACAAAACAAACTCCGTTCAAAACTTTGTATGGATTCAATTCGGAAATGCCAACTAATCTCAAACGTTAATGTAGTCCGGTGTATAACACCGCAGATCCTTCAAAAATCCTAAAGTATCAAATCCAAAGAACTCACGAACAAGTAAGACAGAACCAGGAGCGAGCAAAAGAGTTATCAAAAAAACAGTATGATAACTCTTTAAATCCTGTAGAATTTAAAATTTATTTATTTATTTATTTATTTATTCATTCATCAACGGAATATAAACTTCCTTACTGACTACTTGACTTAAAATAATTACATTTCTGAATTATAAATTTATGAATAAATGTCTGAATACTTAGTTGCTAGAAGTATTACTTATACTATGAAAATAGGAAATCAAGCAATTTTTAAATGCATTTCTGATTAAGCCTGAATTAAAATCAAAACAGAAGAGGTCCTAAATGACTTCCTTGAGGGACGCCAGAAATAACATAGATAACATCTGAAAGCTCATTGTTAATACTGTCATATTGCGCCCGGCCGGTGAGATATGACTTGAGCCATCTCAAAATATTTGAATGAAAACCGATTCTTTCAAGTTTGTTTATTAATAAATTATGGTGAACTCTATCAAACGCTTTGGAAAAGTCAGTAAAAATTACATCACACTGATATCCTTTTTCAAAATTATTTAAAATATAGTTACTAAAAATCGTCAGATTAGTAACGGTTGACCTACCAGTCTCGAAACCGTGTTGAAAAGGTGATATAGTCTCTTTTACAAGAAAAGTAAGCCTGTTGTACACCAATTTTTCAAACAGCTTAGGAATTGCTGAAATTTTACAAATTGGTCTATAGTTGGAAACGTCGTTCTTGGAGCCAGATTTATGAATAGGAATTATAAAAGATTTTTTCCATTCAGGAAGAAATTCACCACTATTAAGTGATTGATTAAAAATGGTGACAAGATGGTAAATTAAATGGTAATTGACTCAAACCTTCCACAACTTCGAGCACACTAAGTTGTAAATAACCTATGTTAATGGAATTATCTATTAATTCTAAGTTTAATTCAGGTGGATTAGAATCTGGACATGCATAAACTGATTTGAAAAATTTAGCAAAAAGATTGCAGATCATGGGAAGATCAGATGTAGCATTATCAAGGTATCGAATTGTGTTTGGAATCCCAGCAGATTTTTTTTTTGACACCAGCAGAATTGGTGACAAAGTACTGATGAAAAATCAAGCTAGAAAGAATAAATTCTCACCAATATGGATAGGCCCATATGAGGTCATAGCAATAAAAAGTCCGGTTACCACTGAGATTTTAATAAAAGGAAAAGCTAAGAAAATACATAATAATTTAATGAAGTTGTTTCACTGTAATTAAATTATGTTATAAAAGTAAAAATAAAATTATATGTAAATTAAAATTAAAGTTAGGAAATGGAACTAATTAAACATAGATATTGAAATTTTTTTTTAGATTTAAAAAAAAAATATTGTTTTAAATGCGGTGATAGAAAGGTATTTTAATTTTTGAAAAGAAGTTTTCAAACAGTACATTAAAAAACAAAAAAAAAAAAAAATCGGTTTTAATAAATACAACCAAATTAAATTTTTAATTTAAAGAGGGTTACAATACAAGAGATATTAAAAGTTTTGTATGATAACTAAAACAATCGGCAAATTAATTATTTTTTATTATTCTACTACGTTAAATAATAAAAAGAGAAAAAAAAATATAAATAAGAACAATTAAAAAATTTCATGGGATTTTTTTTATTTTATTGTATAAAATATAAGATAAAAATTTTGAAATTAAAACTTTACAATAATAACATCAAGTCGATCCGCCGAAAAAAACACTGCATCGGGCAGTTGCAGGAACCCAACGGGCCCGACAATTTCACGTTCTAGAGTAGTCATGTAGTAATGTCAAATAGTGGTACAAAAAGGTCAAGGGACTATCATCCCAGAGTTTGTTGCTGTAACTAGCAGCGCTTTGTGCGGCCAAAACCGCGTCGACGTCATCCATCCGCCTGCGCTCAGCGAAGTACCTGTCGATGCTGCAGGGTGAGAAGCTTAGATCCTCAGAAAGTATTCCTGACTCTTGGTCGGAGTCATAAAGTGCAGCAGAGTATGACGAAAAATGTCGTGGTACTAAGAAACAAAATATATTTATAACTTACCTCTAGGACTTTCGTGGATTATTAAGAATGGATCCAGATTATGACCTGCCACGTCATAACTGGAATCCATGTTTTGATCGTCGAGATTGGTCCAGGCCTCCTGGGGACGCTCCTCACGCCGAGCAGCTAGGAGGTCCATAATGAGGCTCATCCTACGACGCTGGAAGTCACCGTAAATAGTTTCTGAAAAATTATAAATGATAAAGAATAGCAAAATATTTAAAATACGAAAAAAGGGATTTTATGCTTACCATTATTATTCAATTGTGGGGAAGTCATATTTTGGTGTAATGTAGTTTGCTTCTGGAAGGAAATAGCTTGACGGAAGGCTGATCACAATAACAATGGGAAAGAAATAAAAATTCCGCCGAATAAATACGATTTTTGAGGTTAAAAATTTGAAAAAAAAAAAAATTTTTTTTTCTTTCGTAAATTTTTAATGTTGTCAAGCACCGAACAATTAAGAAGCAACGGTCAGCTGAAAAAGCAAGCATGGCACAAAAAAATTATTTTTACGAAATAAACAGCCAATGTAGCAATAAGTAACACAATATTTATGCAATAATGCATAAACAGAACAAAATGCAATTGAGGTAAAAATTTGATGACATATCAATGTATTTTAAATACGTAAACGAAAAAAAAAAAATTTCGTAAATTTTTAATGTTGTCAAGCACCGAACAATTAAAAAGCAACGGTCAGCCGAAAAAGCAAGTATGGCACAAAAATAATTTAAATAACACATATATTTGAATAGAAAAAATATTTATAACAACGACACAATGATATGGGTCCTAGGTTTTATTTGGATTGGAGGCACAGGAGCACAACATGCGGAGGTGGTCAGCTTGGAGACAACCCCAGTTTTCTTAGAAACAATAACCGAGGCGATGTTCTGTTCCGAGGAATGGACGATTTTAACTAAGTTCACACCGGTTAAATTGGACGAGGTACTAGAGACTTCGGAGAAGTATTTGCAAGATGAGGAGAACAGATGCAAAACTTTAGCAGAAGTGTTCGCAGCGAAAGAGTTTTATTTATCCTGTGTGGCTCCTCTACGGGAGACGAGAACATTACTAGTTACACTGAAGAAACATGAAGAAGTCATGGCAACGATAAAAAACCAACGCAGAAGCCGGAGATCTGTTAATTTTGTTGGAGAGGCGCTCCATTGGGCTTTTGGAGTGATGGACCACAAGGACGAAGAGAAAATTTCAGAGAATCTAAGAAACATTGAAAAAAGGGAAAGCCAGACTTATGAGATATTTAAGAAGCAAGTCACTGTAATGGAGAACTCTTATAAGGCCGTCTCCAAACCTTTATTGAAGGTAATGAAGGAGGTAGAAGGTTTGCAGAGTATCATGAGCAAATCATACGAGGAACAAAGCATGAAGAATAACGAGACCAACAGACTCTTGGGGAAGTAACGCTCAAAATGTAATTATTGGAAAGACAAGCCGTAATTAATTCAAAGCTGGTAGAAATTCAGGGGCAGCAGGCGCAGGAAATTGCAATCCTGGACGATTTGATTAGAAGCTCCCTGCATAAAAAAATGATAGCCTATTCCAAATACACAGAATAACAACCGGGTCGGGCATTGCTTTTGGGTCATCAACAACTGTCCTGACTATTATCAAAGCGGTATTCATCTGTAGAAAGAGGAGAGTTGCAACAACTAATAAATAGCCAACAAGGCAAACGCAAAGATTCCGGAAAGAAGATATACATGTACAGCATCACACAGCAACACAACGAGAACCGGTTCGTACAGTAAAGAAAATCAAATACGATCTCACAGGAGGAGCATCGCGTATTTTGGAAATGAGTCAAGAAGAAGAACAAGAAAGAAAGACTTCAACAGATCCACAGACAAAAGCATCTATCCGCTCAGCAAAAATACTGGGACCCACTGAAGAAAGGGTTTTTTAAGTATGCATTAAAAATTAAAAAGAGGAATAAAGAAGGTCAGTATAAGAATTCATAAAACACTGAATTATTAATTTTGAAAGTAATAACAATCGATATTAATAAGATTCAAATTAAAAACTAGAAAAACTCTAAAATAGAGTAAATCCAATTCAGGATCAGTAAAATAAGAGAAATGTACAGAAAATTTAAATAATACATAAAAAAAAAAAAACAAAAAAACAAAAACAAAAAAAAGACATATAAACATACATAGTGCAGATTTAAAAAAGCGTTAAGCGCACATGACGAAAAATTATTGCTAATTAAATAGCATAATTTTTTTTCGAAGGGGGGAGGAATGTTGTGGTTCATTCAAGTGACGTAAATAACTGTATGCCACTTGAATGAAACACCGACCTGCCTCAGAATATGAAGCGATCGGCGTTCATAAGCAATGCGCGAAATTGAAGTTAAAATTTCAATCGCAAGCACCGCCAAACTTTAAAAATGCAACGGTTAGCGGAAAATATCGAAACAAGCGCACGCCGACTGTTTCGGCTGCGTCTCTGTTATTAAACCCTACAAGCGATCGCGGAAAGTAAAAGAATACATGGTGTTTGCGTTTCGAATTGCCTCTAGGTCAAAAAACTGTTGACAAACTTATGTCGAAATATAAAACGCGAAAGTTAAGTTAAGCAATTGAATATGTGTGTCGGTATGTGCAAATTGCGAAATATGTAAGTTGGTAAGGTCTTTAAACTGTTTATTATTAAGTATGTGTGTATGTACATTATGTAACATGTTAGTTTGTATATTATATATAGTTTGTAAGTCTGTTATCATTTAGTATGTAAGTTTATATATTATTTAGAATTGTAAATCATTTAGCATGTAAGCTTATATAACAATTGATATGCAAGTATATACTATTTTTAGCTATTGTATTTGCTATGTTATAGGTAGCAACTTCTAGTGTGGAAGTTTTAGATAGTAAGATGGAAAGGTGTATAAATATAAGAGTAAAATTTAATAAAAGTGCAGTTGATGTAAAGTAACAAAAATATAAAGTGTAGTTTTTATTGAGCAAAAGGAAGAACACTCAGCAAGAAACGAAAAGTACGATTATCCAAGAAGGAAGACCCCACAGCAAACCAAAGAAAGTAAGAATAAAATACAACACTGTCAAGTGGTTTAGAAGGGATAGAGGTCAAAAATAGAAAAAATTAAGGTTAAAAAGTGATATTTATTAAGCAGTAATTATCTAGTATATATGATGACAAACGCAACAAGCTATTAACCATAAAATTTCATACATTCTTTTAGGGTTATACCTAATTTTGTGATTTTTTGAAGACGCCATGAAGCAAAACTTCAACTAATTTGATCAACTTTACTTTGTTCAGCTAGAAAAACACGCATTTTTGAAAAAAAGACCTTTTCCACTGTCGGTAAAATGTTTCATGATGAGATTAGATTTAAATTTAAAAAAAACGACTGATATGATATACATATGCATCTAACAATGCAAGCATTGATCAGTTCGTTGTGGTAGAAAGTAGTAGAACTAAAGTATGTGTAATGAAAACATCTTGATCTTTGCCCAATGATGACTAAGTTCCGTTATTGCTTTTAATATCAGAAAATTTATCAACTGATCAATGTCACTCACAAATAGCTGTGTTCGGTGAAAAAATCATTGTGCAGAGCAGAAAGATTTAGAAGATAAAACAGAGCAGATCAGCTGAGTTATCGAAAATGATTTCAGAACAGAGTAGAGCAGATATTTGAAAGACCGCCGAAATCACTGAGAAATTTTATGACCAATATGTGGCTTAGTTAATACCTCATTTCGATTATTGTCGACAAAACGTTTGTCCAGTTCCGGCAGCTCAGCTGCACGGATGAAATATTTATGTCCATATTTCAGCGAACCATTAATGCGATGAAACTCCAGAGGACACCAGGATTAAGCGCGCATATCAAAGACTTTGCTATAAAGTTTATAGCCACTCTAGAGCGTACCACATAGTCATCCTCTGCATGCAAACTCCATAATTGCTTAATGTGCTGATCCGGTGAATTGTTGTACATGGGTCGTGCAATAGTGACATCAAACCAGGGCAAGTTTTTGAATGGCTGTGGGCAGGAAGAGGAAAAAGATATAAATGTTCAGGAATTTTTGTATTATAAACTTACTTCTACCTTTATCTTCAACTTCCATACGTAATTCAGTCTTCCAAGCTTCTTTTATTTTATGTTGCTAGCGTTAATTTTTCACGACGATATTTCAAGAATTGCGACCTTCTCCTTCAGAAGACTCAAAGAGTCTTCGAATTCTAGCCCAAGTAACATTGTTGGAGCTACTAGGTACAAGTGTGCTTTAAAAATGTTCTAAAGGTGTGTCATATGTAGTTAAAGCTTTATTCAAGCTCTTTTAGCTGCTAGTTGCCTTTAACTTTAAATAAAATGCTCGATATTTGATTTTTTTACCATTCTTAGCTCTAAAACTTTATATAGTTCTGTAAGGGAATTTATAAAATCTGCAAAAGAGCAGAACGGAAATTTGCTATTTGCTTTGTTAAGGCTCTTTTATAGCAATAAACATAACTACAGAGCTGTTTTAAAACTGAATCTACAGTATATCTTAGCTTTAAGATGCATTTTTTTACTGCATTTTCAAAGCTAATAAATGTTAAATACAGTAAATTAAAGCATTATATAAAAGATAAAATGGCGATCTTATTAAAAATAAAAACTCATGGGAATCGCACAAATTTAAATTATATTGCTTAGAATATTATTTTGAACCAAAGTGATGATTTTTATTAAATTTACTAGTTCTTTCCCGTCAAAAATGGCGGGCCCGGTGTTCCGGAAGGAAAAAACATGAAATATTGACTTTCTTTCAGCTGAATAAGAAATCAGCGTTGGTCACATATTCGATTTTAAATTGTGCAAATACAAATTTTTAGTTCTAAATATTTATAAAATACCTTAAAGTAAAAACGGAAACCATAGTAGGTGCGACGATATATGTTTAAAAAATTTTTATAAAACTGAAAATTTTAAAATAAAAAAAATTAAAAATTTTTTGAAGTTTCAATAAATCACAAAACAAAAATGCCTAAAAATATGCAATGAAATTTTTCAAAAAAATCAATCGTTCCGCACTCACATTTTACGGAATTATGTTATAGTAATATATAAAAATAAAGAATTAAAAGCATTTCCAGCTTATTTTAAGGAATGTTAAAATTTTTTATTGTATTTTAAAATAATAAACACTCCTTAATTTTAATTATTTTTGAAGCCCGTTGTTGTTTTTCGAAGTATTACATTCACGTTACCGATAAATTTAAAAGCGCACTAGAATTCGCAGCATTTTACGGATATACGAAAATATTTTTACTATGACATAATTAACTGTATTATATCTTAAGTTTATTTGTCATTGTAATCATAACAAATACTTGTCAAATTTTATGTATCTATTGAGTTTATTGTCACACATTCTTATACGAATTCTGAATAACAAAGAGCTTTGCAAAGGTTCTTATTTGGCTTCTACAGAGACTCTTTTAAAAGCTAGCAGTTACTTTTGCTTTTCATATGAAGCAAATAGTGCTTTTAAACCCAAGAAAGTAGCCTTATATATTCTCTGCAAGAGCTTTAGTAGCAATGCTAAAGTTAAAGTTGAAGCTTGTTGCTTTATGATATAGCTCTATAAGCTCTGCAAGAACTAATATATGGCTAAAATTGTTACTTGGGAGCTCATCATCCTCAGCCTGGCTGTGTGCTGTGTCCCACCTACCTAAAATAAATAAGATATAATAAAGTGTTAATTATATCATACTAAAAATATGTTCGTATATTCGTTATATGCTGCGAATTTTGGTGCGCTTTTAAATTTATCGGTAACATGAATGTAATGCCATGTTCACACAGAGAGTTTAGTTTGCGTTTCGTTTGAGTTTAAATGCAGCTGTTCACACAGAGATGCGTCGGCAGAATTGAGTTTACGGTGGATTGAAATGATCGCCAATTTTTGGAATTTCGCTCAAAACTCAGCTTTTTTCGGCCCATACTGACTGACTTAAAATAAGTTAAAAATGCTTTTAATTCTTTAATTTTAAATATAAATTTAATAAAAATCATCAATTTGGTTCAAAATAATATTCTAAGCTACATAATTTAAATTTATGCAATTCCCATGAGTTTTTATTTCTAATACAGTACAAAACAATCAAAGAAGCTCTGTTTCAGATTTTGTAATCACTTATTGTTTCTAAAATATATAATGCCTGAAATTACTGTATTTAACATTTAGTAGCTTTTGAAATGCAGTCAAATAATACATCTTAAAGCTAAAATTATACTGTAGATTCAGTATTAAAACAGCTCTGTAGTTATGTTTATTGCTATAAAAGAGCCTTTACAAAGCAAATAGCAAATTTCCGAGTTCTGCTCTTTTGCAGATTTTATAAATTCTTTTACAGAACTATATAAAGCTTTAGAGCTAAGAATGGTAAAAAAATCAACTATCGAGCATTTTAGTTAAAGCTAAAGGCAACTAGCAGCACAAAAAGCTTGAGTAAAGCTTTAACTACATATGACACACCTTTAGAGCATTTTTAAAGCACACTCGTACCTAGTAGCTCCAACAATGTTACTTGGGGCAGTACGTGAGTGCATGAAAAAATAGGAAGAACAAGCACAGCTATCAAGCAACTTTTTTTATTTTAATTTAAAACGAACTTTTCCATATCTTTATCTCTGCCGACACCATGATGGTTCACAAACACTACCATGTTTGCCTTGGTTCCACAATGTGTATATGTTCTAGTTTTAAACATATAATTTTAAATTAGCGTCAATTTGAATATTTTATTATATTTCTGTTTTTGTATTATATTTTAAATTGTTATATATAATTATAATAAATTGTTTGTGTATGGCTAAATTTTAAAGCCATAAAACCTTAAAGGCTTAGCTTATAATAAATAAATAAATGTTTCCCTTCATTGTTTAGACTTGCAAGCAGAATTTTAAATTTTGAAGTATTTAAGTATTTTATCACTTTGCCTGTTTGGGAAATACAAACAAAATATCGAAATGGTGGCACCCGGGCCGGACCGCCAGCTCCGCCCCACCTAGGATCGCCTCAGCCTAACTGCCTCTTCTTGTAGCAGCCCAAATTGCAGCTTGGCAGCGTCAACATTTTAAAGGAACATTGACCAATTCGTTTATGGTCCAATCGATCCGTCAGGGAGTCAATAAAATAAAATAAAAGAAAATTATTAATTAATTTGCATAAAGTGCACCATTTTTTTGTTTGGTTCCAAAGGAACACGGAGCAGAGTTTAGAGCAGCAGTTTTTCGTTTAATAGAAAAACTAAAAAATTTAAAAAGTTAATAAATAATCGCGATTTTAAAATTAATAAAAAGAAGCGCACAATTTTCTTTATGTTTTGCAGTAAAAACAAGCACTCACACACACTTACACACAAACAAAACCACCCCTTGATAAAATTTATTTTGGAGAAAAATTAAGCTGATTCGAATAAAGTAAACGCTCGCGGTACTTTATAGAGTTTTTTTTGCTTTGATTGCTAACTATTGGTGCAGCAAAATCATTAATACTAAAAAACAAAAAATTATATTAATAAACAAAAGTGTCCGTCCGCGCAATATCTTTATTTTTTACTCAAACAATTTGTTATACAGTGTGCTTGTTGTAAACATCTGCATGAATGCAAAAACAGCTACCCATGAGACGCTCACCAATCTTTATATAAGTTAAACAAGTCGATTTGTTACAAGTTGATTCTTTATTTATGGCGAAGTTACTCGCTTCGAATCTTATCAATAAGTGATGTCTGCTCTTTTTAATAAATAAGCCGAAGCCCAAGCATACAACTCATTTGTCTCTCCATGCGATGTTGTTAGTAGGCCTAACACCATTTGCATAGCTATGGGGTTGTAGCAACAACTCTCTTGGTGCCGTAGCACTCACGTCGGTCACCTAACAACAGGTATATGTAACCATGCTGCTATGCAGTTTTGCTGCTGACAATGATCTTAAGAAGATCTTGCTGATGTTAGACTGTTGCTTGTTGGTAACGACGATCATAAGAAGGTCTTGCTATGAATGCAGCAACAAAATCTGCTGGTACCGTAACACTAATAGCATTACAATTGCCAGGTGTTACTGTGTTGCTAAGAACTTTCACTTACGACCTTGATTATAAAAATTATGGTATATAGATGTATGTTATTCAGAATAGAAACCCCAGCAGAAACTTTGAGTGGCGTTAGCGGCGTTGTTAACTATACCCCTTCTTAATTTCAAAACGTCCTCGATTCGAAGGAGTAGTCTTATTTTTTTGTTGTTGCTTGGCTTGTTGTTTCATACAATTTTTAACTTAATTAATATGAATATTATCTATCCAAAACAAATTAAATAAGGACATACAAAACTAATAATAATTACATTTTTCAAGAATTTTTTAAAACTAACGTGATGATTCAAAAATTAACAAGTGGTTTACTTAAATACGTTTTTATTAGGTTATTCAATGTCTTTGCTCTTTGATATTTTTGTTTGTGTTCTTTTTGTTTTGTTGTTTTAAGAGAGATCATAGATGGAACAGTTTATTTTTTAACGAAGATTACTTTTGTGTACTTTCCTACCATCAATCAGAACTGTTGTACCAAGATCAATTATCTTCTCAACAAATACCTTATCAAATTTATTTCCAAGCCTTTTATTTCTTCTTATGAAAACTTTCTCTCCAGGGCTGTAAGTTCAAGCTGCTCGCCCTCGATTGTTTCTTCTTTAAGTTTTTTCCTGAGTTTCAGATAATTTTTTTCTTATTAAATCTAACTTTTCCATCGCACAATTGTGAAATATATCGGTTGGTCTATCATTGATTACAGAATGGTAGCCAGAGGCGTTCCTAGGCTTGGTGTCACCCGGGGCGGATACCCATGGTGTCACCCCTATAAGAAATTTCTAAATGCAATAAGAAAACAATTCGATAAGATTTTGTGTTTTTATTAGGTGTGTTTCCGTACGCACTTCAAGTAAAGTTCGAGTTAAGTTCGGGTAATAGAGATTAATTTGATTATTTGGCAAAATAAAAAAATTTGTCAAAAAGTACGGAAACGGTTTCAAGTAAGTTTCAAGCACAACAGCTTTAATAATCGCGATTTTAAAATTAATAAAAAGAAGCGCACAATTTTCTTTATGTTTTGCAGTAAAAACAAGCACTCACACACACTTACACACAAACAAAACCACCCCTTGATAAAATTTATTTTGGAGAAAAATTAAGCTGATTCGAATAAAGTAAACGCTCGCGGTACTTTATAGAGTTTTTTTTGCTTTGATTGCTAACTATTGGTGCAGCAAAATCATTAATACTAAAAAACAAAAAATTATATTAATAAACAAAAGTGTCCGTCCGCGCAATATCTTTATTTTTTACTCAAACAATTTGTTATACAGTGTGCTTGTTGTAAACATCTGCATGAATGCAAAAACAGCTACCCATGAGACGCTCACCAATCTTTATATAAGTTAAACAAGTCGATTTGTTACAAGTTGATTCTTTATTTATGGCGAAGTTACTCGCTTCGAATCTTATCAATAAGTGATGTCTGCTCTTTTTAATAAATAAGCCGAAGCCCAAGCATACAACTCATTTGTCTCTCCATGCGATGTTGTTAGTAGGCCTAACACCATTTGCATAGCTATGGGGTTGTAGCAACAACTCTCTTGGTGCCGTAGCACTCACGTCGGTCACCTAACAACAGGTATATGTAACCATGCTGCTATGCAGTTTTGCTGCTGACAATGATCTTAAGAAGATCTTGCTGATGTTAGACTGTTGCTTGTTGGTAACGACGATCATAAGAAGGTCTTGCTATGAATGCAGCAACAAAATCTGCTGGTACCGTAACACTAATAGCATTACAATTGCCAGGTGTTACTGTGTTGCTAAGAACTTTCACTTACGACCTTGATTATAAAAATTATGGTATATAGATGTATGTTATTCAGAATAGAAACCCCAGCAGAAACTTTGAGTGGCGTTAGCGGCGTTGTTAACTATACCCCTTCTTAATTTCAAAACGTCCTCGATTCGAAGGAGTAGTCTTATTTTTTTGTTGTTGCTTGGCTTGTTGTTTCATACAATTTTTAACTTAATTAATATGAATATTATCTATCCAAAACAAATTAAATAAGGACATACAAAACTAATAATAATTACATTTTTCAAGAATTTTTTAAAACTAACGTGATGATTCAAAAATTAACAAGTGGTTTACTTAAATACGTTTTTATTAGGTTATTCAATGTCTTTGCTCTTTGATATTTTTGTTTGTGTTCTTTTTGTTTTGTTGTTTTAAGAGAGATCATAGATGGAACAGTTTATTTTTTAACGAAGATTACTTTTGTGTACTTTCCTACCATCAATCAGAACTGTTGTACCAAGATCAATTATCTTCTCAACAAATACCTTATCAAATTTATTTCCAAGCCTTTTATTTCTTCTTATGAAAACTTTCTCTCCAGGGCTGTAAGTTCAAGCTGCTCGCCCTCGATTGTTTCTTCTTTAAGTTTTTTCCTGAGTTTCAGATAATTTTTTTCTTATTAAATCTAACTTTTCCATCGCACAATTGTGAAATATATCGGTTGGTCTATCATTGATTACAGAATGGTAGCCAGAGGCGTTCCTAGGCTTGGTGTCACCCGGGGCGGATACCCATGGTGTCACCCCTATAAGAAATTTCTAAATGCAATAAGAAAACAATTCGATAAGATTTTGTGTTTTTATTAGGTGTGTTTCCGTACGCACTTCAAGTAAAGTTCGAGTTAAGTTCGGGTAATAGAGATTAATTTGATTATTTGGCAAAATAAAAAAATTTGTCAAAAAGTACGGAAACGGTTTCAAGTAAGTTTCAAGCACAACAGCTGTTTTTTGAAAACAATAAAATTTAATTTCTTTGTTTTTCTATTTGAAACACTTTCGTAGGAGTTCATATTTGTTATTTAAACTATTTAGCAATGCAAGTTTAATTTTATTAAAAAATAGGTGTAAAATTACAATGCTAAAACTGGGCCCCACGTTGGGCCCATCAATCATATAAATCATTTCATTTATAAAAAAATCGCTTGCAGCGAAAAATTTTACCACTCGATTTTTAATACATATATTTTATTTTTAAAAATTAAATGATTAAAAAGAGGGTTAAAAGTTATTATCGCAGGCGAAACATTTTAATTAAAAATGCCGCGATTATTATATTAAAGAAAAATTGCAAAAATGGTTGAAATCGGTCAGTTCCTAGGGGTACTTTCCTTGGGTACTTTTCCTATATTAATTTTTTAAATTATTTTATATGGGAGATGCATGCCAAAGTTGGCCGATCTTAACAAAATTAAATCAAACGGTTAGGCAATTAGAGAAATAGATTTTCACTGAAAATAGTAGAAATTGGTAAGACCTTAGGGGTACCTCCCTAGAATCTATATTTAATTTTTACATAATTTTGTATGGAAGGTACGTACAAAAGTAATCCGATCCTATCGAAACTCAGTGAGAATACTAGACAAATAGATAAAAGATGTTTATTGAAAATTAAAGAAATAAGTTAGACCTTATTTTTTTATCCTGCATAACTTTCTTGTTTATGAAAAGGTGCAGATAATATTTTGAAAGTCAAAAGTTAATACTTCAAGTAGAATTTCAAAAAAGTTTCGCTAAACTCCAAGAATCCCTTTTTTTTTTTTTTGTTAAAGCTTTGTAAGATATGTTAAAAAAATCTCTTCAATTTTATATAACTTAATAATATGGTTCAATATTCTAAAATTAAGAAAAAAAATCTGACATTTCTTACTTTAAGAGTTGCAATATTTGCTAACCTCATCGGAATCAGTTATATTGATTTCAAGCTCGTTTTCAATGGATAATATAGCAAGATCGGAAACTCTTGCCTGTCCCATGGAAGACCTTAAATAAGTCTTAATTTATTTTAGCTTTGCACAACTTTGAAAACGTTTCCGCAATGTTTTCTCCTCATTGTTTGGACTTACTTGCAAGCAGAATTATAAATTTTGAAACAGCAACTAAAAAAATGAGACTCACATATTTAAACGTAAAGTATTTTTTTACTTTTTTGACTGTGAGAAATAAAAAAAAATATCGAAATGGTGTCACCCCTAAAATGGTGGTACCCGGGCGGACCTCCCCCTTCGCCCCCCCCCCCCCCCCCCCTAGGAACGCCTCTGATGGTAGCTACAATTGTATTTGTGTGTTGCTAAAATAACCAAGTCAATAGTATCTTCTATCTTTTGCTGTTCTTTGATACAGCGCGCAATTTCCAATAAAGTGGAGTGGAGCCTCTCCACCTGACCATTGCTTTCGCTATGAAGACTAGGAATGAAAAATTGGTCGATTGAAAAGGTATCTCTTAGTAAACTTTTATTGCATTAGATTGAAAGGCTTTTTCATTGTCAGACACAATGACTTTGGTGTAATTAAATACTAATAAAACTTCTAGCATAGCGTATTTAATATCAAAAGTAGTTCTTGAAACAATAGGTTTTACTATGGCGAACTTTGAAAATTTATCTATGCACGTTAAAAATAATTGCTTGCCAATTATAAAAATATCCAT
The DNA here is from genome assembly GCA_958299015.1 of Tetanocera ferruginea. NCBI lineage: Eukaryota > Metazoa > Arthropoda > Insecta > Diptera > Sciomyzidae > Tetanocera > Tetanocera ferruginea. The sequence continues at coordinate 87,335,116 of OY282641.1, read as the reverse complement.
ATGGAGAATTTCACCTGGAAGGTTTGGAATTGGAGTTTTACCTATTCCTGGATCGGGAGGTTTTCTCTGATATTTGTTCTCCAAACATATCTTGCAATTTATTATTGTTGATTTCAATAATTTTTTTATGTCGGGAAAGAAATACTCACGGGAACTCTGGCGAAAGTTTTCATGTAAGCCACGATGAGCCCGATTGTGCTCCGTTACTATCAATTCCAGTTGATCGTCTGTATTGATTAAATCAATAAGGAGAAGCTTGGTGTGAATAAATTTAACGCCAGGAAAAGCCGATATTACAACATTTTGTATCTCTGCCAAAGTTTGGAGATCGCAGTATACTCCGTTGGTGACGTGAGGATTAAAAATACTTTTTAAGCATTGAATAAGATTTTCAAGAGTATCATAAACTATCGTGTGACGTATCAGTTTTTGAAAAAGGATTTTTGTATTTTTACTAAAAGAATTAGACTTTGAAATCAATAACTGATTTCTAAATTGGTGAATAGGACAGTTGACTGTTTTAATCACTTGACTTCGCTGTGTACAGTTTCATCTGAAGGAACTTCACTCAAATTGTGGATAAATTGCCTTGAAGGTGCGTCTGCGACTTTGTTGTCTTTTCCTGGTTTGAAATGAAAGCTTGGCGCAAACTCTTCTATGAATGCTCGCCATCTTTTCATTTTTGCGTTTGGATTTTTCTCAGACATTGCGAATATTAGAGGCTGATGGTCAGTATAAATTTTAATGTTTTTCATTCCATACAAATAATGGCGAAGTGTTTTTAATGCCCAAACAATCGCAAGTAGCTCACGTTCGTTTGTGGCATAATTTTGTTCGGTAGCAGAGAGCGTTCGCGAAATCATGGTAATTGGGCGACCTTTTTGAGACAAAACCGCACCTAAGGCTGTGGAAGAGGCATCTGTTGTGAGCTCAAAAGGTTGGTTATAGTCAGGGTATTTAAGTAAAACGTCCTCTGAAGCTAGTATTTGTTTTATTCTTTCAAATGCTTGAAATGCTTCAAGATTAAACTCGATTTTTACACTTTTTGAATTGCGTGTACCCACTTGCCCATTTTCTCCGCGAAGATAAACAGTCAAAGGCTTGACGATGGCAGCATAATCTCTTATGAAACGCCTGTAGTACCCTGATAGACCAAGAAATGAACGTAACGCTCGAAGGGTTTGCGGAGGCTCGTAATTAATAATGTCACGAATCTTATCCGGACAAGTTTTAATGCCTGTGTTAGAAACTAGCAACCCCAGAAACTCCACCTGGGTTTTGAAAAATTTCGATTTTTCAGGGGAGACTCTCATTCCTGCGTTTTCAAGTTTTTTAAGTTCGTAATCGATGTGTTTTAAATACGACCCTCATCTGGAGAGTAGATGATTATGTCACATAAACATGACAATATTTTCCTATAACTTCACGTAAAACATCATCGATAGCCCTTTGAAAAATACTGGGCGTGTTTCTCAACCCAAAAGGTAGGCTACAGAAGTCGTATTTTCCATTGTTTATACTAAATGCCGTTTTCTGTCTATCTTCCTCACACATAATGATTTGATGAAATCCGGACTTAAGGTCTAATGTAGTAAAAAAATTTGAGCTTCCTAAGTTGGCCAAGATCACAGATGTATCCGGAATGGGATATCAATCCGGAATTGTTTTTTCATTAAGTTTTCGAAAATCGATCACCATTCGCAGTTTTGGCTCTCCATCTTCATCAAAACCTTTTTTAGATACCACGTGGACAGGTGAATTGTAAGGCGAACAAGATGCCCTTATTATTCCTTCCCCAAGAAGACTTTTTATATAGATATGGATAACTCTTACTTCATAACTCTTCATCTGTACTTGTACGAACTCTCCCTTTAACACTCGTGTTATATTGCAAGGCTCTATTAGGGTCCGCAAATGCATTAATATTCTCATTTATTGTCTGTCGAAACTGAGCTCTGAATTTGAGTGGAACTGAATCCTCTTCTATTGTAATTAAATTTACTTGTTCACATGAAAGATAGTGTAATTTTTCTTTACCATAATGGTACCCTTGAACTGTATCAATTTTTGCATGAATTTGTCTTAAAAAATCATATCCTATAATACCGTCAAACGTACTTAAGCTTGAAAGCAGAAAGTACGTTGAGGTATTGTCTAACACATTAATTAAGCACTTCTTATTTATCAAGTTTTTGCCATTAATTGATTTCAAATTAAAGGGTTTTTCCAAAGGCTTAATTCCTTGAAGAAATGCAAAGTTCTTTATATAATTTTTTGACGTGCCTCTATCAACTAAAATACGTAGCTCTTTACCGTTTTTGCACTTTTTTGAAATAAACGGTAGGAGCGATTTTAGTTTAAAAAATTTACTTCGTCGTCATATTCCACTACAGCATCATCACTTTAGTTTTGATTGTCATTATGGGAGCTTTCGTAATGATATTCATTTTCAAAATTGATATTTTGACTCAAACTCTCTTCTTCATTTGAAAAGGTTTCTAATTCTTCTGGCATAAAATTAACCTTTTGCAGTTTTTGAAAAGGTGAACGATCGGAATGTAATTGTTCGCGATTCCGCTTAAACGTTACTGGAAAATTAGGATTTAAGATTTGTGGCCTAGAAATATAATAAGGAGTAGTATGAACTGTATTTTTAACATGCTGATGCTGTTCAATAATTGTTCAATAATTGTTCCATTGGAGTTGGTCTATTAGAAGGAATTGGGTTGAAGCGATTATTCGTGTGCGAACGATTATTGGGATTGATTTGATTATACTGTGGCATTATCGGCCTATTGGATTTATAAGTATTTCCGACAGCAAAAGCTTCTGCGAAATTATGTCGTCTATGGTTCGTTTGGAGCTCTTGAGCAACTGCAAGGGCAGTTGGAAGGTCTTTAGGTCTGGCGGAAAAATGGATATCGCACAATGGGCGACGAAGTCCTGATATAAAGACGCGTAAAGCGTTCTCTCTAGCGCGTTCATTTAACGTGGCAATGATATCTCCTTTCCCGCTATAGCTCATGATTTGTTTATTTATTATGAGGCATAGCTTTTTATTATGAGGCATAGTATTCGCTAATAGAGAGATTATCCTGCCTAAGGATGCTTAATTCATTTTCCAGAACATAAAGCGGCCTTTTATCTGCATATTCTTGATCCAGCCTAGCTATAATTGCCTTAAAGTTAAGTACTGTATTAAAAGATGCAAGTGTGGCGTTTGCTGAACCTATAATTTTGTTTCGGAAAATACCCATTGCGATATAATATTTTTCCGACCCCTCCGTATAATAATTAATGGCGAATTCAGCTGCACATCGCCAGGCTGGATAGGAATCAGAATAACCACCAAATTCAGGAAGAGACTTTACTAAGTCTAAACTTGAATTAGTTTCCGCAACTAATGGGTTAATAAAAACAGGTAAATATTGTTCTATTATATTGTTTATATATATTTTTATATATTCTATTATATGTTTATTTTATATATATTTTAAATATTGTTTGTTGTGTTGTTTTTAAATATTGTTCTGCACTAGGTGATTGCAATTGATTAATTGCTAAGGCTAAGCGACTAAGCTGTTCAGATAACTGCTGCCTTGTGGTTTCATTGGCCTCATTAACAATTTCTTCCACCTGCTCTCTATTAAGAAACATTTTGTCAACCTTTAAATGATTTTTACTAAAAAACTTGGTAGAGAAAATTTGGTAAGAAGCATTCTGATACCAGAAATAATCGTCGTTATAGAAAATAAACTTTATTGTATTCGAAGAAAAGTGCTTGGTGACTTAAAACTTTGTAAAGTAGCACGATATCAAACACGTGTGCTTTTTTAAAATATTTAATTGAGCACTAAGCTTTATTAAACAACTTTTATATCAAAAGCTTTTATTATTAAATTATTGAATATTAGCAAAAACTTCAATTTATTTAAATGGAGATTTCTTAACAGGGTTCTTTACGAAGATGAAGAAAAAATATTGTTTTTTATTAAATTACAACTTTACCTTAATCGAAAAAAAAAATAATTTTCACACTGATCTTTTACCTTTTAAATGCTTGTGTTGTAAAATTAAGCGCTTTTTTGACAATTATTTTTAATTAATATCCACTTGAAATTGTTTAAATTATCACTACAACTTTTTAAATTAAAATAGAATAAAAAACTAATTTGTTCTTCAATAGTCCTCCAGGCTTCAGATGTCCTTTCAGCGTTTGCAGGTCCTTAGTCCTTCGAGTTGGGCGCCAGTTGAACAAGTCGATTTGTTACAAGTTGATTCTTTATTTATGGCGAAGTTACTCGCTTCGAATCTTATCAATAAGTGATGTCTGCTCTTTTTAATAAATAAGCCGAAGCCCAAGCATACAACTCATTTGTCTCTCCATGCGATGTTGTTAGTAGGCCTAACACCATTTGCATAGCTATGGGGTTGTAGCAACAACTCTCTTGGTGCCGTAGCACTCACGTCGGTCACCTAACAATAGGTATATGTAACCATGCTGCTATGCAGTTTTGCTGCTGACAATGATCTTAAGAAGATCTTGCTGATGTTAGGCTGTTGCTATTTGTTCTTGTTGGTAACGACGATCATAAGAAGGTCTTGCTATGAATGCAGCAACAAAATCTGCTGGTACCGTAACACTAATAGCATTACAATTGCCAGGTGTTACTGTGTTGCTAAGAACTTTCGCTAACGACCTTGATGATAAAAATTATGGTATATAGATGTATGTTTTTCAGAATAGAAACCCCAGCAGAAACTTTGAGTGGTGTTAACGGCGTTGTTAACTTATATAAAAGACAAGCGTCCTGCTCCGTGCTCTATATCGCTCAAACTGTTATAGTTGTTATTGCTATGCTTTTGAACATGTTCGACCTGAACCAGAACCTGTTCTAAAATTATCCAATTGAAATCTTTGTACGTACTTTACTTTTTAAAACCTGTTCAGTCTGGACCAAAACATGTTATAAAATTATCCATTTGAAATCTTTGTACGTACTAAACTATTTAAAACCTGTTCAGCCTGGTCTAGAACCTATTCTAAAATTATCCATTTGAAATCTTTGTACTTACTATACATTTTAGAACCTGTTCAGCCTGGACCAGAACCTGTTCTTAAATTATGTATTGGAAATATTTTTACTTGAAGACTATCGTCATTTTCCCCAACTACTAATCATCAAACATCATGTATTGCTATAACAGAGCTTCTTAATTACCAGACCAAACCTATTCGGTCTGCATAAGATGAACAGCAATTATAACATTCAGTGACGTGTGGTGTCAATTGGAATTGCTAGAATTAAATCACAATGTTCGGTCTTCTGCTTCAAGTTTTAGCGATTGGCTGCTCAATTTAGGATACGGAGATCTTACGAATGATAATTTTGTTTGTAAAGGTTCGCTTATTAACCCTTTCAATGGCTTGGCAAGAATAATCGTGCAAAATTGTTTATAGCAAATATTTCCATCATTTAGGCAATACAAAGATTAATAAAACATCCCTCTGATTTTTACATGAGCTGCATTGCTTTTGGTAGGCTGTCTAATATAATGGACAAAACCATAATAACGTTGTATTAAAATATTAAAGCTCAACTAAAATAACCGGAGACCAATGCAAATGCAAAATTTATTTACACGAGACATAAAAAAATTTTAGGCTTATGTTGGGCATAAAATCGAAAAGCTAACTAAGTTAAACGTTTATATCTCCCTAAAATTATTTTTGTGATGTTGGCACAACTTAATTTTATAGTACCAACCTATTTGATTTTAGAAAAGACGTTGGAAAATAAAAAAAAATATTTTCCGAAGTTTCCAATATAATGGACAAATTCATTGAAAGGGTTAAAGAGATTTTTGGGGATACATTGACTCCGGATAACATCAACCGTCATTCCAAAATTCCTATCCTGTGCCCAAAAAATTCCGATGTGAACGAAGACACAGTGACAAATCTGAGCACGGATTAAATTGAAGACAGTGATGATAACGATAAACAAAATTACCCTGCCGAGTTTTTGAATGAATGTTGTCCTTCAGGAATGCCACTGCATAAGATAAACCTCAAAATTGGAAGTATAATAATACTTCTTCGAAATTTAAATACCAAAAGAGGTCTCTGTGTAATGGAACGCGGTTAGTTGTGAAAAACCTGAAAACTAAATTAATCATCGCACAGGTATTGACAGGCGAACATAAAATAGTTTTCATACCTAGAATTGATTTGTCCCCGACAAACACAGTTTTGTCTTTCACTCTCCGGAGGAGATAATTTCCCGTTAAACTGGCATTTTGGCATTTCCCGTTAAACTGGCATGACCATCAATAAATCGCAAGGTCAAATATTTCAAAAAGTAGAAGTTTTTCTAAAAGAACCGGTATTTAGTCATGGGAAGCTTTATGTAGCCATGTTAAGAGTTCAGCGGGCTGATGATGTATAACTATTGTTGCATCCCACAAAATTGCATGTACACTTTGTACACCCGACCTCACACCAATTCCAAAGAACCAACTCAATAAATATTATTACCAGATGTCGATATCAAAAATGCAGCGATCTGCATTTTGACACAAATAATAAACAAAAAATATAATACTACGAACGACAACAACCCAATTTGAGTACAGCGACTCAAATTGCCGGTGTTCAAGAAAAGAAAAACGTACTGACCTAATTTAAGCGCATATGCTTAAATTACCAAAATAAACAAAACCAATGCTTTGTTTTTATTGTCAAGTGGTTCCGACTTAAACGTCGGCGACAACAAAAACAAAGCAAGTGACTGTTTGGGTGCATCGGCATTGGCTTGCACGGTCAGCAAAGGCCGTTCATTCACCTACCCTAGTTACTGCGCTGCTTGTAAGGTGCATTGCCTGCAACTGCGTAACATGCAAAGTGTACGTGATCGCGTATCACTAAGGGGAAGAAGAACGATATGTAAATTAACATAATGATTTACATTTCCTAAATATATGTAGCTTATGTATTGATTTTGATTGGTTGGTATCGATTTGAATTTCCACTTATTGGAAATTATTGGAATTATTGGAATAAGGAAACGCCCTCGAAAACTGAGGATTTTCCTTTATAAACCACCGACCGGCGTAGAAACGACGGAAGAAAGAAAGATAGTTTTAAACTAATACCATCTAAACTGGTCGCAGCCTCGCCTAGACAGCGGGCCTTTTTAGATTAAATTATAAAATAAAAATCCAACTTTGGTCGCAGCCACGCCTAGACAGCGGGCCATTGTTGATATAAATTTAACAAAATAAAGCCATAATCAACAAAACCAAACAAACGTCTTTTTCTTTCCGTCCATGGTCACTCTTCTCCTCGTGAAAGCACGGAGACCATCGGACGTTAAACTCAACATTGGTGGCAGCGGTGGGATACAACTCCCTTAAAACCAACGATATATAATAATATAATAATAAAAAAAAATATAATAATAATACAATTTTTTAAAAAAAGCGTACCGAGGCTTCGAAATCGGCTTTGAAAATTTAAAAAGTGAAAATAAAAAAAAGCGTGCGGAGGCTATAACAGCTATAACACATCAACAACAATCAGAAAAAAAAAATTTCTCTCAACAACGTCAAAAAGGAAAAAACGACTGAGCCAACATCAACAACACAAGAACACATCAACAACACCAAGAACACATCAACAACACCAGGAACAAAAGGAAGAATTGATACAACAATAGTAAGCAAAGAAAAAACAAAAAATAATAAATAAATAATTATATACACTAGGCCGGATCATTTTTATATGGATACAAAAAATGTCAACCGGTCGGGGTCTCAAAAGTTAGAAGAACTCATTAAAATGATTTCTGCATACTTTTTTTTCAAATCGGAGAAAAACCGCCGAAGCAATTTTGATTCTCCTGAAGGTCCTTTTTGGTAAAAAAACATGTTTTTTGCCATTTTTTTTTTATTTTTCACAGAACGCATACCCACATCTTCTTAAAAGTTAAATTTCTTACTCATACTAACAATTTGAAATAAAAAAATTTTTAAAATTTTGTTTCATAATAACTCTTATTGACCATCAAAAATTGAATTTTTTGCCATTTTCAAAAAGGCATTTTTTTAAATCCGCTGTAAAAGACACATTTTTTATTAGATTAACGTGGAATTATTATTGTTGGAAAGGTATTAAGTTCTTCTTTTGTTCTGTGTATCGTTTTAATCAAAGCGTGGTGGTTAAAAAAAAAATTTATCGAAAACTGGACGATAAAGCAGTGAACAAATTAAATTAATTGTTTGTATGAATGAGATATGTTTCATTTTATCAGATTTCTAAAGTCGATTTCTCACATTCTGTCAGTTTTCGCACACAGCTTTGATTAAAGCGATACACAGAAAGAAAGAAGAACTTAATACCTTTCCAACAATAACATTTTCACGTAAATCTAGAAAAAAATGTGTCTCTTAAAGCGGTTTTAAAAAAATGCCTTTTTAAAAATATCAAAAAATTCAATTTTTGGTGGTCAATAAGTGTTATAGTGAAACATAATTTTAAAATTTTTTGTATATCAGAATATTGGTATAAGTAAGAAATTTAACATGTAAGAAGATGTGGGTATGCGTTCTGTGAAAAATAAAAAGTTACAAGCAAAAAACATGTTTTTTCTACCAAAAAAGACCTTCAGGAGAATCAAAATTGCTTCGGCGGTTTTTCTCCGATTTGAAAAAAAAAATATGCAGAAATAGTTTAAATGAGTTCCTCTAACTTTTGAGACCCCGACCGGCGGAATCTAAATTTCGATCCGGTCTAATATACACATATATATTCACATATTTTAATAATATTTAAGTAGGCTATACAATTGAAAGTTTTTGCGAAAAGAAAAAAAAAACAATATATTTTTATAATTTTCTGCTCTGATAAAAAAAAATTTCAAAATTTTTACTCGTCAACACTCGACTAAGGTAGTACAGAACTTTGCTTCTCTACCAATTTTCGAAAATTCTTTTTGTTTTGACGCGGATTCTGATCCTGAGTACTTAAATATGGATCTCAAGTTTTCGTTGAACGATATTTATAATATCGTACCGGTTTTTAACTGCAACCCAGCCGAAATAAATAAATTCATTGCGTGCGGTAATATACTTTTTTCTTCTGCGAAGACCGACGCAGAACATAAATTCATTCTAGAGGTCATAAAAACACGGCTAGAAGGCTCAGCTTTTGAGCTCATCCAATTTAAATATTTTACCAAATGGAATGATTTGGTACAAGACTTGGAGAATGAGTTCAAAGAAGAAAAAATGCGAGCCTCTGCTCAAAACGAACTTATGACAGCTAGACAAAATTTGAGAGAAACTGTTAAGGAGTTCGGTGAACGAATTGGAAAATTTTCTAGCACAAGCGAAATTTCGGTTCGCACATATTAAAAACGCGAGAACGATCACTTGGCAATACGGGTATTCGAGGATGGTTTGCGAAATCATAATTTAAGATTATTTCTTAAAGCTCACAATGAGCGGGACTTGAAGAAAGCCATCATGTATGCCGAGGAGCATTCAGTACGGCTGGAAAAAAATTCCCAATACCAAACCTCACCTTTTAAACCCACATGCCAATATTGTAAAAAGCCAGGGCACACTGAAAACATGTGCTATCGCAAAAATAATCACGTCTTCTCTAATTACAATACAAATTCCTATCAAAACAAACATCCTAATATAAAAAAAGAAGTACAATCTATATTTTGTTCATACTGCAAACGGTCGAATCACACGTACAAAGAGTGTAGATTGCGGCCAAGGCAAGAATATAAAGAACACCAAAATAACAGAATCTTAGAAAGTAATAGAGCTTTCAGACAATATCCAAATCCGTTTAGAGAAAACAAACAATCCAGAGGTCAATACAATCCTCCCAATCAAACCCACCACCTAAATCATGCATCGGAAAACGAAATACCACGGGAAGAAATCAGCGGCGCTTCTCCCCGGATGCAAATAAAAGCCGATGTGCACCAAGCACACCATTAACATATTCAATTATAATATCTTTTTGCGAAGGATACGATGAGCCAGTGCTTCGTATTAAACTCGAACCTTCAGACAAAACTATAACTTCACTTTTAGTTGACACAGGCGCACAAATTAGTCTTTTAAAAAACACGGAACAAAATTACAGAATCAACAAACAAAGTAAACACACAGTTACAACCATTTCAGGTAATTCAATGCAAACATTAGGTGAACAGATAAAAACAATAAATGTTCCATATAATGACCAGATGATAACACTGAGCCACAATTTTCATATTCTAAATAAAAATATTAATTTATCCTATGATGGAATTTTAGGAAGCGATTTTCTCACAAAATTTAGCTGTAAAATAGATTTCAAGAATAAACAACTGGAAATACCAGTAGACTGCTCAAGCGCAACTGTAAGCAAAAGTAAAATTTTAAAATCACATATTGTTGATATTTGTAAAAACACAAAAAAGGGAAACAATGTGTTGCCTACGGGTAACAAAGGGAATTGTGAAAATAGGAATGAAGAGCAGGAGTATGCGCCGAATGGCATAAGTCATATTGAGAATCTTCAACCTAATGTCTACGGGCCGCAATCCATCACATTGTCACCTCAAAGTAGAAAAAAATCATTAAAAATAATGTGAAATCAAAAAAAGAGGAAACTAAGGCATTATTCTTGGATAATGAAAGGAATTGTAAAAACAGGATTGAGTCAACTCAACCTGATGTCTACGGCCTGCAATCCATTACCTTACAACCTCGCTGCAAACAACTTGTAGAGATAACTTTTGCTTATACAAAAGTAGCAGTGATCCACAAGAAACAAATAAATCCAGGAGTATATTTGGCGGAAACCCTGGTACGCCCAATTAAAAATAAAGTTAAAGTTCTTTTTATGAACACAATAGAAGATATAAAAGAAATAAATTTAAATAAAATTCAATATGAGTGGGAAAAGATAGAAAATTTCAATGAAATCAAATTAGATAAAACAAAATATTTAATAAAGGATAGATTAAAAAAGATAGAAACAAACATTGAACTAACACATTGTAATAAAGAAGAAAAGAAATCAATTTTAGAAATTTGTTGAAATTTTAACGATTTATTTTATTTTGAAGGAGACCACCTCACTTGTACAGAAACTTCAGAACATGAAATTATAACTGAAGCAAACAAACCTCCATTATTTGTTAGACCACATAGACTACCTGAAAGTCAAAGACAAGAAATTCATAAACAAGTTAATGAAATTTTAGAAGATAGTATTATTCGCCCAAGTTCAAGTCCATGGAACTCGCCACTTTTACTTGTTCCAAAGAAGGCAGATTCCGAAGGTTACAAACGTTGGAGAGTTGTAGTCGATTTTCGAAAATTAAACGACTTAACAGTCGGTGACGCATACCCATTGCCCAACATTACTGACATACTTGACCAGTTGGGAAGAGCAAAATATTTCAGCACTCTGGACTTAGCCAAAGGTTTTCATCAGATTCCCGTTAAAGATTCTGAAAAATGTAAAACCGCTTTCAGCACACCTTTTGGACACTACGAATATAGCAGAATGCCATTTGGTTTAAAAAACGCTCCAGCAACTTTTCAAAGGCTCATGAACAACGTAGTAATGGGTTTACAAGGATTTGAATGTTTTGTCTACGTCGACGACATCGTTGTGTACGGTTATGACTTATCGGATCATAATAACAAATTAATTAAAATATTTGACCGATTGCGTCAACACAACCTTAAGCTTCAACCTGACAAATGTCATTTTCTCAAACAAGAATTAACGTATTTAGGGCACATAATTTCTGAAAACGGTATAAAACCAGATCCCGAAAAAATTAAAGTAGTTAAAACTCATCCAACTCTAAAAAATGTGAAAGGAATAAAATCATTTTTAGGATTCGCTGGATATTAAAGAAGATTTATTGAAAATTTCTCCAGTACAGCAAAACCTTTAATTAAACTACTTAAAAAAGATATCAAATTCAATTGAGACACATTCTGCGATGAAGCATTTTCAAAATTAAAAGAAAAACTAATTAACCCTCCAATATCAGCATATCCAAACTTTGATGAAGAATTCATAGTAACGACAGATGCGAGTGATGCAGGACTTGGCGCAGTTTTATCTCAAGGTATAATTGGAAAAGACAAGCCAATATGTTTCGCAAGTAGAACATTGAACGATGCAGAGACACGCTATAGCACCACAGAAAAAGAATTGCTTGCAATTGTCTTTGCCGTAAAACAATTCCGACCTTATATTTACGAGAAAAAATTCACAATCTACACTGACCACAAACCACTCGAATGGCTAATGAAGTTTAAAGACCCAATGTCAATATTAGCTAGATGGCGAATTCTCCTATCAGAATACGAATATACAATCAAATATAAAGCAGGGAAAAGTAATACAAATGCTGACGCACTCAGTCGAATCACTGAGTTTTTAGTTAAGTTTTAGTTAAGACCCGCCAAATGACAAATAAAAAAGAACAAAATGAAGACGTACATACAAAAATTGAAGAACCCAAAAATACAAGAAACGAGGCAATCTCTAAAATAATAGAAACCCAAGATTCAATATATTTCAATAAAAAATCTGCATTAACAATATTAATATTACCTCTTACAGAATCTTTAGATGAAAAATTTATAATAAAATCAATTCCACAATTTATAAAACCTTTAATAGGTGAAATAGAGTTATACTCATATAATAACGTAAATTTGCATACGACAACATTACCCATTCCTTTTAAAACTTCAAAAGATCAGGAATTAGCAAAGAAAACGCTTAGCAAAATAAAAAGCGAAAGTTACAAACAAAATCATGATTCTATAGCCTTATCAATCCCAAACATTCACTCACACTTTAAAGAAAATTTTAAAACAATGCTTAAAGAAATATTTTCCGACAAAACAATTAATTTGCATATAAGCAAAAAACAATTTTGGAAAACGTAAATGAAATAGAAACAATTTTACGAGAATATCATGAATCACCGCTTGGAGGACATCAAGGAGTAAATAGAACACTAAAAAGATTAAAAGCAAATTACTACTGGCCAACAATGAAAATTGATGTACAAAATTACATAAGAAAATGTGAATCGTGTAAACTAAATAAATCTCCAAAAGTGCCAATGAAAATTACAACGACGAGCTCTTCACCATTTGAAAGAGTGGCTTTAGACATAGTAGGTCCACTTCCAGTGACTTACAAAAGTAATAAGTACATCTTAACGTTTCAAGATGATTTAACCAAATTTACTGAAGCCATACCTTTAGAGAATGCAGAAGCAACCACAGTTGCAAGAGCTTTTGTAGAACAAATACTCTGTCGATTTGGATTTCCAGATTCACTTTTAACTGATCAAGGTATTAATTTTCTTAGCGATATATTTAAAGAAGTATGTAAACTATAAAAAATTAAAAAATTACAAACAACTCCATATCATCTACAAACAAATGGAGCACTTGAAAGAAGCCATCGCACACTTGCGGAATATCTTCTATATTATGTCAATAATGACCCTCTCACTTGGGACGATTGGATCCCTTATGCAATATTTGTTTTCAACAACACGCCCCACATTAGTACAAATTACAGCCCTCATAAATTACTTTATGGATACCCTGCAAAAATTCCATCCATTTTACAAAAAGACCCATCATTAAATTATAACAACGAAAATTATGCAAATGAGTTAAAGGCACGCTTACAACACGGATTTAAAATTGCAAGCCAAACTTTGAAATATAAAAAAAGAAAAAGAAATCTATTAATAAGACAATCAAAAACACGGTATTTTTCTGACAAGCTTAAACTCTCCCTTCCTACCAAAATGCTGTGGAAGAACTTAAATAGACTTGGGGTATGTACTAAAAAAACTCCTGCGTGTAGTGTAGACCCTGAAATTCTGAATAATTTTTTTGTTAACACTGCTACTGTCTCTAATGATGATTTGTGCATTCGTAACAATCTAAATATGCAACAATCATTCCAATTCGTTACAGTTAATGAAATTGATGTTGGAAGTTGCATTTAGCAGATAAAACCAAATGCAATTTCTGATGATGGCATTCCAATAAAGTTTATTAAACTTATTTTGCCTCATATAATAAGTCCACTTACACATATCATTAACCATTGTTTAACAACATCATCATTTCCCAACATTTGGAAAGTTGCCATCGTTCATCCTGTAGCTAAAAAACAATTTCCTTCAGGGGCGAATGATTTCAGGCCAATAAGTATTTTGTCACCTTTGCCTAAAATTTGTGAAAAACTTATGGCTCAACAAATTAGCAAATATTTATTTGAGAAAAAACTATTATCACCCTTGCAGTCTGGTTTTAGGTCAGGGTATGGATGCTCTTCTGCAGTAGTAAAGGTGATGGATGACATTCGACCCGAGTTTGATGGTGGTTCTATGACACTACTCTGTTTACTTGACTTTTCAAAAGCCTTTGATAAAGTTAACCATGAATATTTGTGTCAGAAGCTTAAATTTTTCTATGGATTCTGTGATAGTGCTGTTAATTTTATGTCTAGTTATTTAAGTAATCGAATGCAGAGAGTTAAAGTTAACCACGAGTTTTCTTCTTATAAAAATGTTTCATGTGGAGTTCCTCAGGGTTCCATACTTGGTCCTCTGCTGTTCACCATGTTCATCAATGACATTTTCAGTGTCTGCAAACATGCATCTGTTCATGCTTACGCCGATGATGTCCAGCTCTATCTTTCTAGACGAACTGGACTACTTGATGACCTATGTTGCCGATTAAATGATGACCTCAATGGTATTAATGAGTGGTCTAAAAGCAATGGTCTGCAACTAAATGCTGCTAAATCATATGTCCTACCTATTTGTAAGAGTAAAACTTGTCTTAATGACGTCCCTGATCTGCTTATTGGAAATAGTAAGCTAACTGTTGTATCGAAAATAGTAAATTTAGGTTTCTGCATTAATTCTTCTTTATCTTGTGTCGATCATATTAATATTGTTGTACAAAAAGTTTATTATGTCCTACGCAATTTAAGAATGTCCGCTTGTGTTACTCCTATAGAAATAAAACGTAGACTGGTAATGCAACTGGTCTTACCTATAATTTCATACGCAGAAATAGTATATAGTAAACTTGACTCATCCTCTCTTTTAAAACTACAAATTGCTTTTAATTATGCTACACGCTACGTATATGGCTTACGAAAATTTGACCATCAATCTACCTTCAGAAATGCAATACTTGGATGTGAACTAACAGCATATCTTAACGCGCGTAACTGTATATATCTACATAAGCTCATTCATATGAAAACTCCTTTCTACCTGTATGACAAACTTCATTTTTCATTATCTAGATGGAGTCATGTTCTTATAGTTCCTAGGTATAATTCGTTAAATTCGTCTTGTCTATTTTTCATTAACGCTATTAAGCTTTGGAATAGCCTGCCTCGTAGGATAAGGGAAATCAATAGGAGAGGTACTTTTAGACAATCTATCTTATCTTATTTTTCTAATCCTTAATCTTGCTTATCTTTTTCTTATTCTTATCTTTCATCTCTAGAACTAGTCTTTTAAATCTCTTAAGTTTCTCATATATTTAAGCTAAATTTGAAATAGATTAAGATAAATATTAGCCGTAACCTTTAAATTATTAATATTTTTCTGTGTGTTATTCTAAATATTTTATTTTGTTTGTTTTTTTTATTTTTTTCTTTATTCTACTTGTTGTTATAATTATGTTATATAATATAGTATATTTTAATGATTAAGCCTATGCTTCATGTAGTACTATAAAAGAACTAAGTTCTTACTGTACCAATGATTCCTTAATAATAATAATAATAATAATAATAAAATCAAAAGAACAATATGACAAAGGTTCCAAACCAAAACCATTTAACGTTGGAGAAAAAGTTTTGATAAGAAATCAAACAAGGAAAAACAAATTTTCATCTCTTTGGGAAGGTCCATATGATGTTATTAAGATTATTTCACCCGAAAATACTGCTATAAAAATTCGCAATAAAATTAAAGTAATACACAATAACAACCTAAAATTTGTCTCCGATAAAAATACAACATTTGGTTAACATTACAATATTACATAAAACACATTCATAAAAACACCATAACTTAATACGAACACATCTTAAAATCAGAACTACAAATTTTGTTACGATTTTTACCAGCCTAGGGAAACATGTTATTGTACTTCTTTCTTGTTAAAACAGGCAGTCTTTTGTTCTCTTCATTAACCAAAACTTTTCGACTTCTCTCAAATTTTAGCTGATACATACGAAAAAAAAGAGAAGAAATATTCCGCTTACAGGTTGAAAAAAAAAATTAAATAAAAAATTTGTTTGCACAAAACGCAAAAACTAGAAAATATATTCCGCTTAATTAACAAATTGAAATCATGCGGCAATAAAGCAAAAAATTTCAAACTATATATAAAAATATTTTTTAAATGTAAAAGTAACAAAAAAAAAAATACGTCCGTATATAAGACAAATATAAATGTACTTAGGACACAAATACATATTTTGAAAAAAACATATACATAAATACATATTTTTCTTCTAAATTTTAATTATCATAATAATATAAAAAAAAACAAAATTGATGTATACATATTTTAAACACAAACAAAAAACATAATGTATAAGACATTTTTATATTTAAAAACAAACAAAAAAACATAATGTACTAGACATTTAAATAAGAAAAAAAAAACACAAAAAAACAATATATATAAGTGGATTAATATATTAAAAAAAAAAAAAAAAAACAACCACATGATCAAACTTATATTACAAGATAAATTTAACTTCATATATACTAATTTACTTGTATAAAATTCTTAAAACGTATTTGTATATAAAAATTATAAAAAAATTATTCGTTATTATAAAAAAATCATGTAATCCTCATTTCTGCTCACTGATCGGTGGTATCGCCACAGAAAATTTTTCAACCTCTTCAAGGAGAAAAATTTTCTTTTATAAGGGTGGAGGGATGTTGTATCCCACAACATTGCATATACTCTTTGTACACCCGACCTCACACCAATTCCAAAGAACCAACTCAATAAATATTATTATAAGATGTCGATATCAAAAATGCAGCGATCTGCATTTCGACATAAATAATAATCAAAAAATATAATACTATGAACGACAACAACCCAATTTGAGTACAGCGACTCAAATTGCCGGTGTTCAAGAAAAGAAAAACATACTGACCTAATTTAAGCGCATATGCTTAAATTACCAAAATAAACAAAACCAATGCTTTGTTTTTATTGTCAAGTGGTTCCGACTTAAACGTCGGCGACAACAAAAACAAAGCAAGTGACTGTTTGGGTGCATCGGCATTGGCTTGCACGGTCAGCAAAGGCCGTTCATTCACCTACCCTAGTTACTGCGCTGCTTGTAAGGTGCATTGCCTGCAACTGCGTAACATGCAAAGTGTACGTGATCGCGTATCACTAAGGGGAAGAAGAACGATATGTAAATTTACATAATGATTTACATTTCCTAAATATATGTAGCTTATGTATTGATTTTGATTGGTTGGTATCGATTTGAATTTCCACTTATTGGAAATTATTGGAATTATTGGAATAAGGAAACGCCCTCGAAAACTGAGGATTTTCCTTTATAAACCACCGACCGGCGTAGAAACGACGGAAGAAAGAAAGATAGTTTTAAACTAATACCATCTAAACTGGTCGCAGCCTCGCCTAGACAGCGGGCCTTTTTAGATTAAATTATAAAATAAAAATCCAACTTTGGTCGCAGCCACGCCTAGACAGCGGGCCATTGTTGATATAAATTTAACAAAATAAAGCCATAATCAACAAAATCAAACAAACGTCTTTTTCTTTCCGTCCATGGTCACTCTTCTCCTCGTGAAAGCACGGAGACCATCGGACGTTAAACTCAACACTATGCTTTGTACATGGCAAGGGACAAGGTGAATTGGTTAAAAATTATAAAAAATTGTATATTAGAAATGTTATATGGATAATGCTGGCCTCGCCAAGTTGAGGTAATCAGACACGTTGCCATGTGAAGATCGCCCTCTTGTCTTCCCTTGTCTTTTGGCATTATCCAAGTCGAAATCGTCCCAAGTCGACTCAAAACCTCCAAGTGGTGTCTCCTGGAAACGGCAAACTAGCATGCGTTTAGTTGTCGGCTAATTTGAGCGGCGATGTCTCCTCTAGACTATAAACTTGAGGGGTCTCTACAAGACCTTAAAAATGGAATGTGCGTAGGGTTTGGGTCCCAACCACATTATAACTTCCCAATGAAAACTAAATCAGCCTCGGATATGAATCCCCACTACGTTGACGACCACCGCAAACGAAAAACGGATAATGATTTACGGATATGCACCTGGAATGTCCGGACCCTTTATAGCGAAGGTGCCACTGTCCAACTGGCGGAAGCCCTCGAAAAAATAAAGGCTGACATCACCGCCATCCAGGAGATGCGATGGAAAGGACAAGGCTGCTCTAAGAGAGCTGCAGCTGCCATGCGGAGAAGTGTGAATTTGGATGCGGATTCGTCGTAAGTCGGAAACAACGCCATCTTGTTTCCCGGTTCACACCTGTGAACGAAAGGCTGGCGACAGTCCGCATCAAGGCGAAATTTTTCAACATCAGCCTAATTTGCGCACATGCCCCGACGGAGGAAAAGGACGATGCTGTCAAGGACACCTTCTACGCGACCCTAGAGGACATGTATGATCGCTGCCCGGCCCATGACGTAAAATTAGTTCTCGGCGACTTTAACGCGAAGGTCGGAAAAGAAGGCATCTCTGGCTCCACTGTCGGTCAGTTCAGTCTCCACGAGACCACTTCGAACAACGATCTAAGACTGATCGACTTCGCCGCGGCGCGAAACATGGTAGTTAGTAGCACCAGATTCCAACACCTCGATATCCAAAAGACAACCTGGCTGTCCCCGGATCAAAAACCGCGAAACCAAATTGATCATGTTGTGATCGACGGAAGACACGCTTCAAGTGTACTGGTTGAGCGCAAATTTCGGGAGGTCAATATTGACTCCGACCATTATCTTGTTGCGGCCAAGATCCGCATGCGATTGTGCAATGCGAAGACTGTACGCACAGGTGTGCAACGAAAGCTTGATGTCGATAAGCTGCTATGACAACGGACCACCAAGGCCTACTCCGCTCAACTCTCGGTTAAGCTCAACCAACCCTACTCTTGCCTCGATGACGCTGGCGGACTTTGGGCGCATATATCCCACTCCATGCGCACTGCTGCTAAAGAAGTCATTGGTTTTTGGCGCCCACAACCTGTAAACAGCAACAACAATGTCAGCCTGGAGATTAAGCGAAGAACAACAATTGCTAATAGGTGCTACTACGGGCTAAGTAAGCAATTAGGTTCCAGAGCCCTCTCTCGATCGACAAAACTAACACTCTACAAGACGCTTTTGGGGTGTTCGAGAGGAAAGTTCTTCGCAAAATATTAACTCCTGTTCGAGTTGGCGACGACTATCGCATTCGAATGAACCACGAACTGTACGAGCTCTACGACGACATTGACTTAGTCCAGCGTATAACAATTCAGCGACAACGTTGGCTGGGTCATGTCTTTCGTATGGATGAAGAAGCTACAGCGAAAAATGTGTTTGAGGCGAAAGCCGAGGGTCGGTGACGAAGAGGAAGACCATGCCTCCGATGGATTGACCAGGCCGAGAAAGTACTTACCGCGCTTTGTGAAAGAGATTGGAGACGGCGCGCGAAGCAGAAACGCCTGGCGAGAGCTGATGAAGTCGGCCGTAACCCGAAAACGGGTTGTTATGGCCCCTAAGTAAGTAAGTAAGAAATGTTATATATAAGGAAGTTTAAAATAATTTAATAAACTAATAACATTTTATAATATAAAAATATATAAATATTATTATAATAAAATAAATAATTAAATATTTAATAAATTTAATAAACATGTTTTCAAATAAAAACCTTTGTATATAAATCCTTTACATTTTTTGTTGCATTTTGTACTCTAAATAGTTCCTTCCCGTCGTAGGACGGGCTTTTATACTAGTAGTTTATAACTAACTAATTAGCTTATAACATAACTTAAAATATAAATAAATTTAGCTGACACAAATGTTTTAGAATAAATAGACATTGTAAATATATCTGTGCCCATAAGTAGTTTTTATTGCGTTTCGAAATATCTTGCTTTAAAGTTAGTTATCGCCATATAAGTTCTATGGAAAGTTTTTTGGCTTTTTGTCATAACTTTGGCCAGAATAAATCAAGAAACTCCAGATTTTGTGCGTGGAACACATGGAACAAATAACTTAATTCTTTCTTACGTAAACTTAGGTGATTATCGCTTGTGACTTGTTTACAATTTAAGTTCACTGTAAGGTCTATAACAGGGCGTCTCGACTGGCAATAAATTATTGCTTTCCATATGTCAAACAACATAAATTGCCAATGGAAACTGCTTAATTGCCATGGTTGGCAATAAATGGCATGCAATATTGCAAACCATATATTGCCAAGACGTAGGGGGCAATAAGCTGTCATTTTTATTGTTTGACAGGCAGTTTGCATTTCTCCTGAAAATTAAATGCGTGAACATCTTAATAAAAATGGACTGGTGCGCAGCAGATATTTATAAAATAATAAATATCACCCAAAACCTCAACTTCTTTCTTTTTGCTTCTTCATTGTATAGTTTGCACAGTTTTTTTAGCCAATTTAGCGACCGAGCACAGCGTAACAACTTGTTCGATCTCCTTTCAAAAATGTAAATAACAACATAAAAAACCCACAATATTGCAATATTGCTTTCAATAAAATTTGACAGATGGAAAACAATAAATTATTGCTTATCGAGACGCCCAGTAAGTTTTAAAGATCGTTATTAAGGATTATTAAATTTTTAAGTCTTATTGTAATGCGACTGTTTATGTTAGGAATTTTTGGTTTGTGTATTATAATTATAAAATATTTTAAGAGAAATTTTTTTTTTTTTTTTTTAATAAAATATATAAATAAATATACCCGAAAACAGTAATTTAGTTAAGCACCTAAAATATGAGGTGTTCACAATGTTTTGAGGCTTGTTCATGAAATTGCTTGAAATTGCTCTTATGAAACTTTTTGAGCTTTAAATCGATGATTTGAGAAAAATCTAATAATAGCGCAAAAACTGCCCATCCAAATGTAAAAGCTTGTTGAACAAGCATGTAGAAAATTTTATTGAGCTTAATTTGGCAGGCTTGATTATTAAAATCAATTATCAATTATAAATCAATATATGCGACTATATTTGAAAAAAGTGAGAAAAACTAAAACTTTTTTTAAAAAAAAGTAACCATCAAATCAAAAAAATATGTCTCAGAAATTCTCACTTTGTAACGCTCTTTTGTGATCGTTTCCAATAAAGCAAGTAAGGAAATTCGATAGTTGTGTTGAGTTTAACGTCGGACGGTCTCCGTGCTTTCACGAGGAGAAGAGTGACCAGTGAAACAAGACGTTTGTTTGTTTGTTTTAGATTAAGATTTTATTTTATTGATTTTTATTTCAACAATGGTCCGCTGTCTTGGCGTGGCTGCGACCAAAGTTGGATTTTTATTTTATATGTTATTCTAAAAAGGCCCGCTGTCTTGGCGAGGCTGCGACCAGTTTAGATCTTATTTGTTACAAACTATCTCTCTTTCTTGATCGTTTCTACGCCGGTCGGTGGCTTATAAAGGAAAATCCTCAGTTTTCAAAGGCGTTTCCATATTCCAATAATTTCCAATAAGTGGAAATTCAAATCGATACCAACCAATCAAAATCAATACATTAGCTACACATATCTAAGAAATGTAAATCATTATGTAGATTTACATATCGTTCTACTTCCCCTTAGTGATACGCGATCACGTACACTTTGCATATTACGCAGTTGCAGGCAATGCACCTTACAAGCAGCGTAGTAACTAGGGTAGGTAAATGAACGGCCTTTTGCTGACCGTGCAAGCTAATGCCGATGCACCCAAACAGTCACTTCCTTTGTTTTTGTTGTCGCCGACGTTTAAGTCGGAAATTGACAATAAAAAACAAAGCATTGGTTTTGTTTATTTTGGTAATTTAAGCATATGCGCTTAAATTAGGTCAGTATGTTTTTCTTTCCTTGAACGCCGGCAATTTGAGTCGCTGTACTCAAATTGGGTCGTTGTCGTTCATAGTATTTTATTTTTGTTTATTATTTATGTCGAAATGCATTTTTGGTATCGACATCTGGTAATAATAATTATTGAGTTGGTTCTTTGAAATTGGTGTGAGGTCGGGTTGTACAAAGTGTATATGCAATGTTGTGCGATACAACAGTTGGCTTTATGGATTACACTGAAAATATTTGGGTTATCTATATAATAAAAACAGCGAATAGCCTTAAATTTACAAGTTAAAAGTTTTACATTTGTGGGTTTAATTGAAGTTCGGCGTTAATATATGACACCCATATTTAACATACACTGAGAAAAATTTGCACCTCTAACTTGTATTTTCATTTTAAAACCGGGCATTTAAAAATGAGCTTCTTAAACGTTCGCTGGATTATCTAAAATAAACATTTTAAAATGAACTTTTAAAACGTTTGTTTGATATTTTTGAATAAATATTTTTCAAGAATTATAAAACGAACGTAAAAGCTCATGTTTATTATAGAAAATCAAACGAGCGTTTAAGAAGCTCATTTTAAAAAAGTTTTTAAAATAAAATAAACGTATAAGGTGCAAAATCTGTGTCAAACGTTTTCAAAAGTAGCACGTTTCTGCTAGTTTTGAAAGTATAGTTTTCTCAGTGTATGTATTTAAGTTTTAATTGAAGATACAAATTATAACGCCTTTTATTTTTGACGTGTTCTTGAATTCATGTAATTCCGGTGTGCGAATTACGCCCTCATTGAATTGCATATCAGCGAACACAAAAACAAGGAAAGGAGAGAGAGGAAAAAATACACAAAACCTGTTAGAATAAGCAATTAACTCAACTCCTTCTTCTTATCCAATGTGTACGGACCAGGGATGGAATTGGACCTTTTTTGATTGTGCCCAATCAGAGAAAAAATAGTGCTTTTTAGAAAAAAATAGTGCCGAATTTTAAAATTCGCGCTTATTTCGTAAAAAACTGTCAAAACTCAAATTTATCATTTTTAAGGAAAATATACAGAAAAAACACCAGAGAGCTCTATTGCATATTTCAAGATGACCTTATTAGCATTGAAATAACGGTTTTGCAAAAAGTTTTAACTCGCTTTCTATATGGAAGATAAACTTAAAAAGTAAAAAAAGGTCTTGATACAAATTTCAAATTCAAAAGTTTTCATATTATTTATAATATATTTATAAATATATATATTAAGGTGCCTTGAAAAAAAAAGTTCCATTTGTACCCATCCTTAAATGAACCTTGATGTATTTTATGATGATTCCCAATATATTTTGGCTATACCGAAATCCGTCAGTGAGCTAAATCATTTTGCAAAAACCTCCAAAAATCATGTTTTCCGTATATATACATACTAGCAGACCCGACAGACGTTGTCCTATCCAAACTTCAATAAATATGATTGTGTTCGTTTTCTGAGAAGGAGATTTTAGGGTTTAGGGTAGTCCATAGTCGGGCTAGACCAACTTGAGAGTTTCTTTACTTGTTTTTATTTACAAATAGTGTGTTATAACAGCATTAATAGTTTTTTTTTTGGCGTGAAGCTAGGTGAAAATCATCGAAAGACATCGCATGCGATTAATGTGATAGTGTGGAACTTTAATCCACTAAAAACACCTGGTGGAGGTCTTCCAATTATCGCACCTAATATTATTTTATAATAATACTTGTATAAGACTTGTATATGAAAAAAAATAAATATCAAATATTGGAGCATATACAAAATACAATTATTAAGCGCAGAAGTATGAAAGGTTAATGAACTAACACGCCCACTTTTGAAATGTTAATAACAAATCTAAAAGGACCTTTTGGTATGAAAAGAAGAGAATAATAACAGAACTTAGTTAAAACATCACTTTTAGTTGCTAAAAACTTATGAATAAACTACGTTTTTGCTAAAACATTCATCGTTTGGAAGTACATAATATGAACTGGTTTGAAGAATTTCCAAAACGTGAAAGTCCAACTGACAATTACCCATGCGAGAAGACATCATTACGCAGGCAGAAACAGGAACAAATCCCAAAAAACGGGAAAAAATTATAAGCGAAAAATATGGTTTTTTTTGATTTGCGAAATTTCTTTTGTGTTTTGTGGGCCAGTTAAGGTTTTAATTATTTTTTGCAGGGACAGAAAATAACTGTTATTTTTTAAATTTTAAAGGAAAAAATCATTATGTTAAAGCCAAGGTACTACAGTACTTAATATACCAAAATATATGTTGAGCTCTTCACTAGTCAAATAGATGAAGATTTTAATATTTTTAAGTGTTATTGTTTTACTCACAAAAAAAAACTTATTTTTAAGTTTTATTTTTTCCCTCACATATAACTCTTATGTTTTGAGTTTTATATTTTTACTCACAAAATAAAACTTATTTTTGAGTTTTATTTTTTGCCTTACAAAAAAAAAATTATTTTTTAAGTTTTATTTTTTTCTTCATGAAATAAAACTTATTTCCAAGTTTTATTTTTTCCCTCAAAAATAAAAGTTATTTCTTAAGTTTAATTTTTTTGGTCTCAAGATAAAAATTAATGAAGAGTTTTATATTTTCCTTCACATTTAATAGTTATTGCTTAAGTTTTATTATTTGATTGCAAAACAAAAATCGTTTTTGAGTTTGATTTTTTTCCTCATCCCGGTACCGTGGAACCGATTCTATGGAAAATATGCAGGGGCTGAGCTACAAGCTGCCGGACGGGTCACAGGTCCGGATGGTGCACGGCCCCGGAGCAGTGGTCGACCAGCTAGGGTGTGAAAGGGAGTTGTGTGTGAACCACATAGCCTGCAACTAGCACTGTCAAGGCAAGTCCGAGCCGCCTCAAAAAAGCGCAAATTTGGATGCGGATTTGTCGTAAGCCGGAAACAACTCTATATTCTTTCCCGGTTCACATCTGACTTTGTTGTTAAACGAAAGTCTGGCGACAATCCGCATCAAGGCGAAATTCTTCTACATAGACCTAAATTGCACGCTCGCCTGGCGACAGCTGATGAAGTCGACCGTAACCCGACTACGGTTTTTGTTAGTTCTGCAAGATCACTTACTGTGTTTTTTCAGGTAGATGAACATATACATGTTATATTTTTATTAAAATAAAAAATAAACTAAAAAAAAACTTTTATCTGTGAGGGGAAAAATAAAACTCAAAAATAACTTTTATATTCAGTGCCAAAAAATAAAACTTAAAAAATAACTCTTATTTGTCAGGAAATATATAAAACTCGATAATAAGTTTTGTTTTGTGAGCACAAAAATAAAACTGAAAAAATAACTGTTATTTTCAAGGAAAAAAATAAAACTCAAAAATAATTTTTATTTTGTGAGCAATAAAATAAAACTTAAGCAAAAACTGTTATATATGAGGGAAAATATAAAACTCGAAAATAATTTTAATTTTGTGAGCAAAACAAAAAAAACTTAAAAGTTAATCGTTATAAGCAAGCAAAAAAATATACGTTGAAATATAAATATTATTTTAGGATTTTTTTAATAAAACTTATAACAGTTACGGTCCCTGATTTTTTGCCCTTTTTTCTGTTAATGCACATTGATTTGACAACTTTAGAGTCCGGGATGGTTATGGTGGAAGGGCAAATAATGTTCAGCTATAAACAAGGGCGTATTTCAAATATGTTTTCCTCAGTTTCGACAGCAAGGCACTTTGTGTCACGTTTTGTAAAATTAATTATTTTCAAAGTTTTTTTGCGTTTTCATACGCTGCTCTATGCTCTTTAGAAGACGAATGTCGTTCAATATGAAAACCACTTCATATAATTGGCACATTGCAGACATTGCATTTCTTGCCTTGCTTAAGAGACGTGTCTTCAACAACCAGCTGTATTTATTTTGCCTTTCCTGCCGAAATTTGATTTGGTATTTTTTCCTATTCTGACGGTATTTGGTATTTTTTCCTGTTCTGACGGCTCTTCCTGTTCGTCTTCTGACGGCTCTTCCGGTTTGTCTTCTTATCCTTCTTCCGATTTCCCGTCACAGACCTCATTCGATGCCTCTTCGAATTCTTCTTCCGATTTCTCTTTCGATTTCGTTTATAATGCCTGCCGCAGATTTGGTTTAGAGTCTTTTGCTTGTCGAATGAGTCAACTAAATTTTTTGTTACTATTTCCTAGTTTTTATTTATAAGTTATATACTTTTCCTTTTTTAAAGCACTTGCATAATATTGTATCGGCAAAGTTAGGGAAAATGTTCGAGAAATTTCTTAATTGTTCAATTCGCAATGAATTATTCTCAATCTTGAAGCTTGCAGAATGTCTTTACATAACTAATATGCTACAAAACATAACATATATTAGAAAATTACTCATAAAAAGGGACTATTATTCTTATAATTTTTATTAAAAAAGTTTTTAAGAAATATTTTTCGATTTTTAGATTCTTAGATAAAAAATAATTTTTAAGTTGTTTTTTTTTTGCTGCTAAAACTTAACAAAAACAAGTTAGTTTTAAGATAAGAACTAAAAATGTGGCAAAGGCCACATAAGTATTCGGGCAGTATAAAGCGGACAGGCAAAAAACGTTGATCCTTGTGATTGTAAATCACAATAAAAAAATAATAAATAATTGACAGTGTGTTAACATTTTGTTAAATACCACAAACAATACTACCTGGTTTGACTGAGGATCAAACCAGGGTTAAAAGTTTATATTTAAAAACCCTTGCGTGACTAAAACTTAGTTTTAGTATTTGACGTGGGTTAAAACCCATGCGGGACTAAACATAGTTTTAGTATTTGACGTGGTTTAAATTTGAATACAGTTTCGGTGTCATCATATAAGCAGAACAGGATTGACTTAAATTTATTTCAAGATTTGTAAACTTTAAGAAAAGAAGGAATTACAAATCTTGGTAGTTTTACATATTTTAAATTACAAATTTTGGTAGTCGATTGGATGTGCATTACAAATCATTGATTTTAACAAGTCAAAATTTCAAAGTTTTGAGTTGTGCCTCTTTTGAAGAGGGGTGCGATATGGTGGTGTAACATCCAAAAAGAATTCAAATTGAAATTTTAAACAAATTTTTCGAGACCCCTTCACGAAATTTCAACTTGAAATCCATCGACACTGCCTTTAGCATATTGATTTTCATCGCTTCAGTTTGGGTCCCAGGCCTGAATATTTTTTCAAACTTTTATTAAATAGCCAATTGTAGAAACAAAATTGTCGGCCTCGGTTGGTTTCGGAGAATTCTTTTATTTGCGAAAATTTAAAAATTCAGTGAAAATGTTTGCAGATATGTAAGCTAATTTTACCTTTTACATTTTTCATTGTAGGCAACTCTTAATGGGGTTTTTAATAATTATAAAATAAAGCAATGCAAGGATTGATTTAACTTTTGCGTCCTGGCCCGAAATTTTTTATTATTATTAAACGTATATGGACTTCTATGCTTAATGATGAAATAAAAAATTTTCGTCTCGATTGGTTTAGGAGATAAAAGTTCGCGAAAGTTTGAAAATTCAGTGCAAATTTTTACGGTGTGGAAGTTAATGTAACCTTTTACATTATGATTATTTAACCTAATTTTTTTTTTTTTTTTTTTAGCTTTGAACCAAGGATTTCAGGTGTCAAACCTTTTCAGTCAAGTCTGCCTTGGTTCGGAAATGGGTAGATAGATAAGTAGGATAGAAAGTGAAATCAAGAGAAACAAGTGTAGAATGTTGTATGTGTGACGGAGCGCTATATCAACATGCGAATTTGATTCTGAGGCAAGTGTTATGCCTTTACCTCAGTCAATTCGAGTTATCAAGCAATCTCATTCCACAAACATCTCTACCACCAACTACAACTTTCAAGGTCGTATATATTGATGAATTTTTAATTTCAGTTGATTAGAAATGAGGAATAAATGAAATTAATTTCTTTAACTTTAAATTCTAAAAAATTCCTTAAAGTGGTATTAAAAGTGATCTCTTTATTTATTATTTTAAAGTTTAACTTTAATATTCAAATAATATTTATCGTATATAAACGTTATTTTATCTGTTTCAATTGTTATGTTTTTGAAAGCTTTTAAAAAAAATTTTAAAAAATTAAATTTGGCAAAATATGAATGTAAGCAACAGGGTGAATGAAAAATTTAAATTACATTATTTGCATTTACATGCTAAATGATAATTTTGAGTTTCATTGCAACTTTTTTCAGTTTTGGGGTATTAAAATTGTGCCGAAATGAAAAAGCACGTGCCGAAAGTGCCGTATAGTCTCGAAAGTGCCGAAAAAAGCACAATTGTGCGTAAAATGCCATGCCTGGTACGGACAACACACAGGCGGATGGACGGACATAGATAGCTCGACTCACGAGGTGACGCTGATTAAGAATAAATATACATTTCTATACCGGACTTACTTATTTTTAGGTGTTACAAACGTGGTCGGAGCAAAAATGTGGTCGGAGATGATCGAGAGAAATGTGAGCCGTGAATGGCTTATTCGGAAGCTCGGAATAATTTGCATAAATTGAAATATGGCTCTTATAATGTTCATTTTGGTTAAACGAGCACCAGTGCATTCATTTTCAATTTTGCAGGAAAAGAAAGAAACACCGTTGACTGGAAATGTATGCAAATATTTCCGAATCCATTCACGGCTTACACTTCTTCCGATCATCTTCGACCACATTTTCGCTAAGTTTCGCACTGATGTCCGTCCTTTTTCTATTATTAGGCCACCAATGCTCGAGTATCTCGATCATTTAGTTTTGATCGCCCTTGCTGCTGTTTCTCAATTGAGGCGATATTCACATCATTTTTGATGACTTATTAGACAGTTGGCTTTGCTTAACCTATGGGCTATGCAATAAAAGCCATAACTTCTGTGTAAAAGAAAGTTTTTAACAATTAACTTTCTTATTTCTTTGCAAACCGCTTTGCCACGTGCCATAGTTGAAAATCATTAAAAAAAACAACTGGTATAAAATCAAAGAGTGACCAAAATTTTCTCAAAACATTCGCAATTCATTCTCAATACATTCTCAATTGATATACAGAATCAGCAAAAAAGAATTTGTCCCGTTATCCTTGTGCACACTCGTATTCTTTCTATCGTACAAATTGAATGTTGTCAGTTTTTGGATTGCATTTTATGACTGTGTTGGTTAATCTCGGTATTAACGTTGTTGTTTTTGCATTTTTTTTTACTTTTCCTATTTATTCTAAAAACTTACATTTCAAGCTTTAAGGATACTACAAACTTTATAGAAGAAATATTGCTTTTTTATTATAAATAAAATTTGAAAGTGTTAATATTATAAAATATGCAGCCGTACAAACTGATTGTGGTCGGGGTAATATAATACATAGTGTATCAAAATTAATACATCAAATTTACCACATTTTCCAAACATATATAACATAACATTACAAATATCGCACACGATCTACAAAAATGACACAACTCAAAATTTTAAAATTTACAGGAGAGGCAAAACCTATTTCTTTTTCAAAGCAACTTCATACAAAAGAACGACACAAAATTATTTTTTAAAAATTAAAGAGCAATCAGATTAAAACAAAATTTTAACATTCAATGAAGATGTACATTACGAATTGGTTTATATTAAAAAGTCAAAATTGCAAAATTTTGAGTTGTGTCACTTTTGAAGAGGGTTTGCGAATATAACATATAATCGCCATAAGATGTTCTGGTATGCGAAAATCTTAAATGTAAAAATAATTCTAAACTATTCAGAAACCTACTCAAACACATTAAAAATTTCAATATAAGCCGTTTAAAAATAATTTCTTAGAACCCGATTATAGCGCCACCTACCGGGTCCAATTGTGAATAGAAACTATTCAGGAATCCAATTAAAAATACATACAAAATTTCATCAAAATCGGTCCAGCCGTTTAGAATTACTTCAGTGGCAAGCATACGTACAGAAGATTTGTGTTTTTCCCTGAACAAATTGTTCCGATCAACTCGGTTAACTCGAATTAATTGAAAAATTCGAATGCTCTCTTGGGCTCTGCTCACACATTCATTAAATGATTGAATAATAACGGGATTTGTTTGTTCATTTTACTCTCTCTGAGAGTATTTTACTGAAGTCTGCCCGAGTAAAAGTTTGCAACGCTTTGACTGAATGATTCAGGTCTAGAGCGTGGTCAAAACTTTGATGAAGCGATGACGCATTCAAAGTTCATTCTCTGTCTCACAGACAGTTTTTTTTTAGCTGGACAAACAACAACAAATTTGAATTCATTCCGTCATTTGATTGACGTGTGAGTCAGGGATGATATTTGTAGTGGATATCCACTTTTTTGCCTCCTTTCGATTTTCGAAAGTTCCCAACTCCTTTTATCCCAAAAAAAGTACTTTCGGATATGGATACACCATCAAAACAAGTAAACAACACGCATGATTAAGATTTTGATCTCAATATTGAGACCGAAAAAATTGTTCTCTTAAAATACATTCACAAAGAGAAGTTTAATAGTATTTATTTGGGTTATCCGATCAATAAATTTTCAGATGGATTTACAGATGGATGAATCGTCTGACGATGTACAGAGCTAGATGAAACAAGTTATAGAGGTAGATAATGTCGTTGATGAACCTAAAAGATATGTTAAAGTGCCCCTTTAAGGGTTGGAAATATAGGGTAGGTATGTTGCGATAAAATGTTGGAAAGAAAAAACCAGTGGTGTTCAGGCACACATTTTACCCTACTAGGCGCACCCTGGAAGCGTTGGAGTCAAATTTCCTAAAAATATCAATTTAGTTTGAGAACCCCATTAGGGGGTTGGAGATTGGGGCAGGTATGTTCCTGAAAGATTTCGGGGGAAAAGATTTATTGGGGTCGTTTGAACTTTTCATTCCTCTAGGGGCTTGGGTAGTTTTGGAGGTTTTCGTTTTATTTTTCCACTTCCCACTAACCTTAAACACCGATGGGGCACAACTTAACCCCACGCCACCCCGAATTTGTTTTTATCAAAGCAATTTTTTGTCGAACCTCAAAAAATTTAAGGTTTCTGGGTATCAAAATTCCGTTACAAAAGATCTCCATGTATCACTGTCCCACCCCTAGTGCCTCAGCAACAAAACAAAAGCTTATTTAAGAATACTAGTATCGCCTGGGGTCGATTTTTTTGTTTTCCTTTTTATAATTAAAGATAAAAAATATTTGGTGCATTTCTACTCCGAACTCAGATTCATTTAAAAAAACAATTATCAATATCGGTTGAGAAAGATGGGAGCAAATTGTTCTTAACTATTTTCCCTACGCCTATTTATATAAAGATTAACAAAAAGTACTCTCGCGTCCGAAAAAGTACTTTCAGAAGAGTAAAAAAAGTCCCCTACAAAATTATCACATATCATCACTGGTGTGAGCACCAGTGTTGCCAAATTACACGATATATCGTATTTTCCCCGATCTGAGTCTCTGTGGACGATGTCCCGATATATGAGATAAAAACACGATCTGCAAAAAAGCAATTACGACACACGATCTAAAATACTAAATTCATTATAACGGAATAAGTTTAACTAAAATGCGAAAGCTTTTATACACATTTCATTTTTATGGCTGGGTTTAGTTGGGTATTTTTTTTTAACTGGGTTATGTTCACTTTTCTCTACAGGGATGCTGAAATGTCAAAGCTTAAAGTCAGCTGTTGCTGTATCGTGTCAAGTAAATTTATTTTTCTGTTTCTTTCTGTGACTGAATGTGCTACAATTAATATTCGCTATTGCTAAATAAAAAAATGGACCGATTTGTTATTAGAAAACGTAAGTAAATGATATTTGTAACTTCTTACATATTTTTCAATGTTCATCTGTAAAATATATAATTACCTACTATATATATATACTCGAACTCGATAGCCAGTTTGATTCTGAAGCGAACATTCAAATTCAACCAGAAGAAAAAATTGATTTGGATGAAGATTCAGATAAAGACTTGGAATGTGCAACGCCAAAAGCCAAGGTTAATTCTAATAATTCTCAATGGCAGGTTTCAGTTTGTTTAATTTATTGTGCAATATTACTTATTTACAGAAAAGGAAGCTGCAAAAATATTGCAATTCGTGGGAAGATGTTGCCGAGTTCAAACATATCGAGTTTTTGTTATTTTTAATTCCTACTTTATATAATAAGGTTACATACGTACAAAATGGATATTATTTTTGTTAATTTTTAATATAATATATATAAAAAGATTTATATGCAATCATAAAAAATATAGCTACATATACTAATCCAAAAAATTAGTTTTCCTTTGTCGTATTTAAACCAATAGTTAGGAATAAACGAACTGATTTCAAATATATCTACTAACAATCTCTTCTATCGCCCTATAGATGGGGTATTTACATATAATATTAGTTGAACCTTGTACAGTACTACAGGGCAGTACCGTACTATAGAAACTTCAAAGTTGTACTTTGTAGTTGTACACGACGAAATACGATATGGGATAGAAAAAATCCCGATATGGCGCATTGGTTTTCTGGCAACACTGGTGAGCACAGCCTTGCTATTCTCTGTGTATACAGCACTTTTGTAGAATAGAGAGAACTTAAAATGAAATGCTCATCGTCACTCTCTGCGACTCGTGTTTGGTGGCTCTTGCTTTACCTGCTCTCAATGTCGGTGGCTTAAGTAAGATCGCTTCGGTTTGTTGTATGAGACGAACTTAAGCAGTCTTTCGGCATACGAGGCATAACCAGAAATCAAACAACTTTACTGGCAGCATATGTGAACATTCATTCAAAGACGGTTGGTAAGCATCGTAGCAAAAGATAACAATGCATTTTTGTTGTTCATTCATTGCATGAATGAATTCATGCAGATGTTTAGCTTGTATTGATATAATTTTTAGCACTAAATTTTGTGCATTAAAATACAAACACACTGTATTTTTTATAATTATATTATTATTGATATTATATTCTTTAATTTTGATAATTGCATTGTCTTTTTGCCGTCGATTGTTTTGTTTTTTACTTGCTTTATTAAGTAAAGTAAACAATAACACTCACACGCTTATATAACACGGTTTGTCTGTCCACACGATTGTGCGTCCACAAGGTGTTCGAATTAAATTTCAATAAGTGCAAGAATTTTCTACATATAAGCAAACTTGCCTTTTAGTAATTTTGCTTATATTTGTATAAATAAGAATTTTATTAATTCGCGTTTCAAAAAAAAAACAAAGACAATTGTCCGTCGGTAATTGCTGCTGAAAAAACTCAAGCTATTTTTTGCTTTGCTGTTTTTTTCTCACTTATTTGTGCAGCAAAAATATATACACACACGCGCCCGTTTTATGAGGCAATTCGATTGCTTCATATTTATTTCAAAACCTCGCGCACAGTGTAATTTATTAATATTAAATTAATAGTGATTGTATTTTTTTCGTGATTAATAAAACGAAAACTTATTCGCGAAGCACAACGGACAACAGAAGAAAATAAGAAGAAAGAACCTAAGTGTAAACAACGCGACAGGTTAACAGCGAACTTCAAGACGACAGCAGCTGGAAACAAGATTCGAAGACAAGTCGAAATATTGTTGAATTTGTACATTTTAATCCCAAGTCGAGGAATAAATACCAGCAGCACCAATTTTCAAGGATTTTTCGCGCTTTATGTGGGATTTTTAAAAAATTTTATTTTAGTTATTTTTAAAGAGAAAATTATTCACTCTTAATAAAATTCTTAATTGAGTGTAAAATTAATATAAGCTTTTTGTAATTATTATTTTTGAAAAATAAAACCGATTTTTTTCTCATGATAAAACATTTTTTTTTTACTTATATATTTATTTTGTTGTGAAGTTCCAATCAGAGCAAAACAAAGATATAAAAAAAAATATTTTTACACTTCAAAAATTTTTTGTCTTTCTCTTCAATTTTTTTCAAGATTTTTTTTTTTAACAAACATTAAACATTTAACATTTCATTATTGGTTTCTTTATGAAGGGTAATTGTTGAATATCTCCATGGTTTGTTGTTAATTATTTTCAATCATTTGTTTTGAATTATTTGCATTATCTTGATAATATGTTTTGCAGCTTTAAACCATATTGGACATGCGTAACTTAAAATTGGTCTTATGACACATTTAAAGATTAAGTTTTTATTTAGTTGAGTAAGCTTTGATCGATGATTGAGAAGAGACTAAAGTGCTTTAAAGGATGACAAGGCTTTTATACAACTTGATTCAATGTGTTTATGAAAAATTAATTTTTTATCCAGTATTACTTCAAGGTATTTGTATTTCAATAATATTGTTATCGAAAAAAAGTTGGCGGTGAGGTAATCTTTTAGGAGAATTATTGTAGGGAAATATTATTGCTTGTGTTATATTGTGATTTATTCATATATGTAATACTTCTATATTGGCAGCAATCTACGTTTTCAATGAATTTTAACTACGAAATCAAAGAGAGATAGCCTACCTGAGATTTTGTTGATTGTATTAGTATATTTGAATTTGTGAAAATTACTACACACAAGAAGATGTCACATCGTCACAGGGGCGGTTGTTATGAAAAATATGTTATGTTTTTTTGTTTGGCATAAATTACAGCTACGCACCATTATATTACAATTATAAGAACAACGCGTAAAATATAATTCAATTAATACAATGGGGCATTCCACGAAAAGCGGTATATTTTAGCAAAAAAAAAAAACCAAATTTCTAATTTTTAACAACAGGGCAGTGAACCTACATGAGTTAAGTCCCTTATGGTACAATATCTTTTTTCTGGCTCATCACTGCAATAATAAATATATATATATATACTTATGATATCGTCAAAGAGATAAATGCTAAAAAGTAACTCAAAGTTTTTCTCAATTTTTCCTTTTATATACGTAACTAATTGTTATGTAATTGATTTTATTCAATACCGCATATCGTGTTGTTACTATCACAACCTTCATTTCTCCAAGGAATAGTTTCATTTGAGTAAAATCGATAACATTATAATTGGTAAATCGATGTCGTGCACGTCACGCCAAAAAGATATATATTGTCATCACTAGAGTAAGAGTGAAGGTGGAATTTTTACACATCACTACTAAACAGATAAAGTGTCAACAATTGTAAAACTACTGAATGTCCAGTAGTTTTTCATTTTTAATGTATTTAAAATTAGCAGTTAATTATTTGTCGTGTACGTCACACAGTTAATGGAAGTTTTTGCGTAAGGACAATATGGAAAAACAACAAAAGTTGCAGAATAAAGTGCTATCAATTCTAGATGAATTATAAACGCAGATTTTCGAAATGGTATTCGTTTTTCATCATCAGTTCGAACTTAGGAGTTATAGGCAAAAATCTGAAAATTTTTATTTTTTTCAATAATTGAACTATATCTTTTAAATGCGAGGACGGATTTCGATCGTATTTAAATTTTTTATATTTAAAATATAAGTTATTTCAATTTGTGAACCCAAAGTTGAATTATCTTCTTTAGTTTGCGAAATATGTTCCTTGAAAGCTGAAAAATATTAAAATTTTAACATATTTTGAGACTGTAACTTTTTATCCTCTCTTAAATTTTCAAAATTGTTTTTTATATGGTGTAAAACTCTTTATAAAAACTTTACAGAAAACTTTTTGTCAAAAATATAGATTTTTTATCTCAATCTTTGGCAGTTTTAGAGATATTTTGAAAAATGTATCAATGTACCAAATAGCTATCCTTGAAACAATATAAACCAACTTACAGAGTTTTTCTAATAGTGACACGCCCCCATGTGAGTCCCACTAACTTTCTTAATCGTGATTTGTAAAAATTCTACCTACACCTTTACCGAATTTCAGTACCCTAGTATGAATATTAATCAAAAAAAAATAATTTTTTAAAAGTGCCACGCCCTATGTATAATTCATCCCACTTTTTCATCGTGCGTTGTACTGAATCTCCCTATCCCCATATAATTTCAATTTCAGTACCATAGTGTCAATATTAACCGAGATACAGAGTTTTTGTAATGGTGACAGGCCAATGAGAAATCCCCATGGATGCCTATGCAAGTATGTCGTGTACGTCACGCTTGCTTTTCATAAATTTTCAAATTTTCTTTAAGTTTAATTTCTGAATTTGAATTTGTATAGTTATCTTCAAAATGCATATTTTTATTATTATATCCATATTTTGTTTTTGCATTTACGGTTTAGCTGAATTTTCGTGATAAATCGTTATAACATTAAAACTGGTTGATTCATTGTCGCGTACGTCACCCAACATTTGATCATTTTTTTTCTTTTAACCATCAAGAGAAATTTGGTTAAACTTATTTCTTAAAGTGTAAGAGGTCTTAAATTATTAATATAATGCAAAAGAATAATGAATAATTACTTGAATATTTAGCAAGCTCCTTTAAAACATAGAAAAAGTCGTACAAATGTCGTGTACGTCACGATGGAATGCCCCCAATCAAAAATTCAAGACAACAAAATTCAAACAGTAAAAATTCAAACAACAAAAATATCAACTGAAATTTTTGACAATGAAAGCACCGCTCCTGATTTTTTTTATTTTGAAATTTAATTTCGGGTACATTCGTTAATATATTTTCTCGCTCATATAACAATATATCTGCTCTCTAATGTTGGCGAATGTACCTTGAGTGTACTGCCAATATAGAAGTATTACATATATGGATTTATTTTAATTTTCCATTTTTGAATTATTTATTACTTACAGTCAGACTGTGTTCCATTTTCTTTAGTAAAGCATTACTAAGTTTACTTGAAGTAATAAGAGCAGTATTATCTGCATAAGTTGTTTTTATAAGATTAGGTGGTTTAAAGTCAGCTGTAAAAATTGAATATAGCAGAGGAGATAAAATTGATCCTTGAGCTACACCAGCTGATATTGGTTCTGGAGAAGATGTTGCATTATTGATTGATACTTTAAATGTTCTATTTTCAAAAAAATCTCCAATTAGTTTACATAAATATTAAGGTGTATTTATTGTTATTAATTTATATAGTAGTCCGTTATGCCACACGGTATCAAACGCCTTTTCAATGTCTAACAATATGATTTCGGTAGATTTTTTGTTTCGTTTATTTATTAAAATTTTGTTCTTTATTCTATTGATTTGGTGAACTGAACTATGTCCTTTTTTAAAACAAAATTGTTCTTTGGAGATTATATTATTGTTAATAGCAAAGTTATTTAGTCTAAAATGAATTAATTTTTCAAATAATTTTCCAATGTTGCTTAATAGGCTTATGAGTCGATAACTACAAGGATCGTTCCGGGGTTTATTTGGTTTATAAACTGCAACAACTTTAGTTTTTTTAAACATTCATGGGAAGTAGTTTATGCGAATGCAACTGTTGAATATGATAATAAATAATTTAATTGCTTTATGAGGTAATTTTTCAAAAGTAAATTTGGAATAGAATCAAAGCCGTGTTATTTTAATGTTTTTAAAGTTGATATTATTTTTGTTATTTCTTGAATAGTGATAAAAACGGCTCCATCTGTATTTGAAGGTCTAGCTTTCAGATGTTTAACGGTAGAATTTATAAATGTATCCGAAGAATGTGAATAATTTATTGTGAGATTATGAGATTTGTCTGCTAAAATTTGTGATTTTTCACTATCAGTTATTAATTTATTATTTCCATGAATAAGATGAGGGATTTTGATTTTTCCTTTGAATCTTAAACTGCAACTAATTTTCCAAACATGTTTATCTCCAAAAAATGTTTACTGTAGAAGAGTTTCGATTTCTTTCATGTGGATATAGAGTGTGGTTATCAAGATAATGTACAAAAAATTATTAGTTTAATTATAGTTCCAGGGGGCCGATTATGACAAGCGATGCGAATCGTATTCACTGGCGCTTTTGAAATTTGGAATTATTAAAAGCGCTTTCGCTTTTTTTCCCTTCGCAAACACCCTATTTTGAAATGCGATTGTGACAGTTCTCTTTTCATTTGCGATTGTTATTTTTTGGCGCATTCAAAGGCGAATATCGACAAAATTTAAGTTTGTTCGTATATTTATTCAAAATGTAAGTAATATGATTAATTTTATATTGTATTTAACACACGCTCTTACTTTTGTTTAGGAATTCAAAACAACACACTAATAACACACAGTTCAATATTCTTATTGAATTTATGAAGAGGAATAAAGGCATAGCTAGAGGATATCTTTCTGCTCCTGAATATAGGTCTAAAACCAAAGAATTGTGGATTAATATCACAGAGAAGTTGAACAGTGAAGGGCCTCCCACAAAAACCGTAGACGCATGGAAAAAAGTAAATTTTTCAATACGTATTTATCAATAAACGATGCCTAAAAAATATTTGTAGGTTTGGAAGGATTTCAAATATCACACCAAGGCCAAAGTACGTCACAACTTTAAATGTGTTCGTGGAACAGGAGGAGGACCAAACACTCAGCAAGTCCTCTCTGCTATAGAGAATGAAGTGATTGCTCTGCTCGACCTTAATGCTCTTGAGAGTGGGCTTAATGTCCAAAAATTTGGGGCTTCTCAAACAGAAATGTTTGAAGTAGTTGTCGAGGAAGAAGTAATGGAGCAAAGCAACATTATATATGAGGAGGATGATGTAATGACCTGGTCGCAGCCTGAAATACTTTCTCCAGTTAATCAAGCAATGACCAATTTAGCTGACGAATTGACCACTTCGTCAAGCGAAGTGTTACCCGGAATTCAACCACAGATGCGAGTCCCAGTGCCAAAAAAAACAGCGAAGAAATTGTTGGAAATTCAAGTGGAGCAACAAAAGAAATTCTACAAAAGAAGTATTGAACTGCTGGAGGAACAAAACAAATTGATTGAAATAAAAAACAAAGAAACGAATTTGCAAACTGAAGAAATGAGGAAAAATAGAAAAACTAATGAAAAAAAATTAGATTTATTGATGAAACATTACGATTTAAAAGAAAAAGAGCTACAAGAAAATATTAAGTGTCGTAGAGAAACATCCAAACAGAAGTCAGCCGATTTAGAAGTCAAGATGCAGGAACTTGAGCTCAAGAAGAAAAAAATGGATCTTCTCAAACATAAAAAGTGATATAAACTTTTGTCGACTATGGGCAATCACTAAGTGCATTAACCACTCCGCTTTATTTTGTTGTTTTTTTTTTTTATTTTATTTGTTTTATATAGTTTTTTATTTAACTAAGCGTTGAAGCTAACTTAAGCTTTAAAATTTAATTTTAATATAATTTAAACAAGGACTGAATTGTAAAAGCAATATATTGAATTATTTTATTAACAACTACATTTTGCACTTTTTATTGAAAAATCGAATTTCATTTACAACGAATCTCTTATCTGATCTCTTATAGCATTTGCAATGTTTTGGTTAGATATATTTGAAAAATCATTTGTGTTGAAGTTATCAGAATTTACTACAAATAATTGCTCTTCGAAACGCACATTATATTTAAGACATACATTATGTAACATCGAGCATACGTTTACAATCCGTGCGGCCTTTTCAGGTTCATAATGCAATTCCCTTGCATTCAGCAAACATCTAAACCGTGATTTTAAAATTCCAAAACATCTTTCAATGACAGATCGGCATTTTGAATGAACCAAATTATATTTCGCCTGCCGAGAATTGGGGTTTGGTGACCTGTAGGGTGTCATCATCCAAGGCTCAAGAGTGTAACCTGAATCACCTGTGAGAAATAAATATTGAATTTTTATCATGACCATCTTTTTTATAAATTACCTAGCATCTTACTTCTATCTCCATTATCAAAATTTGATTTCATTAAATCTCTTTCGGCACTCATTGACCAAATAACAGAATCATGCGCACTGCCACCATGACAAGCATTCACACAAGTTATTCTTGTGGTATAAGTACAAGCCTAAGTGAAATAAAGTGTTTAATAGAAGGATTATAATAATACTCGTAGTTGCAAAAAATAATTACCATCATGACATTGAGGCTATGGTTGCCTTTTCTATTAAAAAAGTGATGCTCATTTTTAACAGGACGGATGATAGATACATGCGTTCCATCAACACACATTATTACTCCCGGAAATCCACTTGAGTGGTAAAAATGTTCTTTTGCATCACTTTTCTCAAGCTCACTCATATGAAATGTAATCATTTCAGGACACATTTTTCGCTCCAAAATTTGCAGCGTTTCGTGCAAATATTTGCAAACCGTAGGTTGCGCCATGCCGATCAAACAATCCTGACCAACGCTCTTTTGATATGAACCTTCCGCAAGGAATCTTAAGGTGGCGGCCAGCTTCAAAATTGGTGGGATGCCACTGCTTGTTCGAAGAGCGAAGTCTCCTTTTATTCTATTAAGAATGAAAATAAATGCTTCTTTGGACAACCGGAAAAGCTTAATAAATCTACATAAGTATATTGAAAGCAACAATTATAAAAAGCAATTTCATCATTTGTTTACTAACTCGTTGTTGGTAATATCAAGCGGCGATGAGCCACATCTTATCAGCCGTCTTTCCATCCTTAAATTCGAACATTCTTCAACATCCTCCAATTCAGCATAAAGGTATAAACTTAAAGAATCCATTTTAAACTAATTTGACGCCTTTAGCTTTTGCAACAAACACTTATTTTAATTGGAACACGCAAATAAAAACCTGCACTAATGCAAATTCTAAATTATTTCTTTGACATTATGTCATTTCAATCTTGGAAGTTATCTGTCAAAATTCATTGGAAATTTGCGAAGAAAAATGTTCGCTTTTGGCGAATTTCAGAATAGCCGAATGCGAAATAGGTCGAATTCACAAAAGCGTATTCATTGCGATGCGATTCGCATTTCATAATAGGCCCCCAGATGTGTTGTTTGTAGAACAATTCCAAGAAGTGTGTTTTGCATCAAGATCACCAAGAAGTATTAATTCAATATTGGCTGTGGTTAGCAGTGTTGCCAGAAAACCAATGCGCCATATCGGGATTTTTTCTATCCCATATCGTATTTCGTCGTGTACAACTACAAAGTACAACTTTAAAGTTTCTATAGTACGGTACTGCCCTGTAGTACTGTACAAGGTTCAACTAATATTATATGTAAATACCCCATCTATAGGGCGATAGAAGAGATTGTTAGTAGATATATTTGAAATCAGTTCGTTTATTCCTAACTATTGGTTTAAATACGACAAAGGAAAACTAATTTTTTGGATTGGTATATATAGCTATATTTTTTATGATTGCATATAAATCTTTTTATATATATTATATTAAAAATTAACAAAAATAATATCCATTTTGTACGTATGTAACCTTATTATATAAAGTAGGAATTAAAAATAACAAAAACTCGAAATGTTTGAACTCGGCAACATCTTCCCACGAATTGCAATATTTTTGCAGCTTCCTTTTCTGTAAATAAGTAATATTGCACAATAAATTAAACAAACTGAAACCTGCCATTGAGAATTATTAGAATTAACCTTGGCTTTTGGCGTTGCACATTCCAAGTCTTTATCTGAATCTTCATCCAAATCAATTTTTTCTTCTGGTTGAATTTGAATGTTCGCTTCAGAATCAAACTGGCTATCGAGTTCGAGTACTGAACTTGATGTTGAAGCTGCATTTGTTGATGTTTTCGCTTAATATATAGTAGGTAATTATATATTTTACAGATGAACATTGAAAAATATGTAAGAAGTTACAAATATCATTTACTTACGTTTTCTAATAACAAATCGGTCCATTTTTTTATTTAGCAATAGCGAATATTAATTGTAGCACATTCAGTCACAGAAAGAAACAGAAAAATAAATTTACTTGACACGATACAGCAACAGCTGACTTTAAGCTTTGACATTTCAGCATCCCTGTAGAGAAAAGTGAACATAACCCAGTTAAAAAAAATACCCAATTAAACCCAGCCATAAAAATGAAATGTGTATAAAAGCTTTCGCATTTTAGTTAAACTTATTCCGTTATAATGAATTTAGTATTTTAGATCGTGTGTCGTAATTGCTTTTTTGCAGATCGTGTTTTTATCTCATATATCGGGACATCGTCCACAGAGACTCAGATCGGGGAAAATACGATATATCGTGTAATTTGGCAACACTGGTGGTTAGTGATATAATGTCGTCGGAAAAGTTTGTAGAGTATCTTGGAGAATAAGCTGTTGTAATTATGATTCTCCTCTGGTTAATGAATATTTCTATGGATAAGTTTTCAATAGAATTTGTTTTAGTTAATGGTAGTAGTTTATGTTTAATTTGCCTTTGAATCAATAAAACTACTCCTCCTCCTCTTGAGTCTGTTCTGTCATTACGGTATATAATGTACAAAGAAAGAAAAACGGCATTCTAAATTTAAGTTTAAAATTCTTGTATTTGGTCGAAATCGTACTTAAGTTTTTAAGATTTTTTAACGATTCATACTCAGGTTTACTTAAGACTAGTATAAAACGGGATTGATGTTTGAAATCAAGCGCAGCAGCTATTATAATAAGTTTTAAATACTTGAATTAGGTAAAAAGAAAAATTTTAAGTTCAAGCTTGATTTAAGACAAGAAAAAAATTCTTAAAAAGTAAATTAAGCCTTATTTGAATTGATGTAATCTTATATACAGTGACTCAAAAAATTGATCGCATGTTTTGTTATTTCTGAAAGATTAATGATTTCATAAAAATAAATGCAAATTAATTATAAAAAATTTATTTATTATACAAAACTTCACTTTTATTAAATAAAAATATACATTATTTCGATAAATATAAAGGCTTAGTATTTTGAAATAGAAAATATCAATTATATCTATTCGATCAATTATTTGTGTTTCAATACTAATATTTTGTGTAGCCTCCGCGTGCATCCAAAACTGCATTTATTCTTCGTGGCATGCTTTCTACTAAATTTTTACACAATTCTTGAGAAAGTGTATTCCATTTAACCTGGACTTTTTGCCAAATATCGTCTAGTGTTCGCGGCATACAATCATCACTGTTCAATCCGCGTTTAAGCTCCACCCACAAATGTTCAATCGGATTTAAATCCGGCGATTGAGGGGGCCAATCTAACACGTTAATGGCATTTTCTTGAAACCACGCTTTTGTTATTCTTGCCGTATGTTTGGGGTCGTTGTCTTGCTGAAAAATTGATTCCTCCATGGCAACACCCCACATATCCAAACTTTGGAAAAGGTTTGTGTTTAAAATATTGATGTAGTCCTGTGCTGTCATTCTTCCTGTGACTCTATGGCACATC
Source organism: Tetanocera ferruginea (assembly GCA_958299015.1). Lineage (NCBI taxonomy): Eukaryota > Metazoa > Arthropoda > Insecta > Diptera > Sciomyzidae > Tetanocera > Tetanocera ferruginea. Next base: position 87,291,665 of record OY282641.1, on the reverse strand, counting down.
CCGACTCCCATCCAGGACATACAACCCCACAACATAATTGAACCCCCTCCAAATTTTACTGTTGGCTGAACATGTCTTTTTGATAATTTTTCACCTCTTTTCCTCCAAGTCCACTGCTTCCCATCAGAACCATACTTGTTAATTTTCGTTTCGTCAGACCATATAACTTTTTTCCAATCGTCAATGGTGTATTCTTTATACTTCCTGGCAAATTGTAGGCGTAATTTCTTATGTCGTGTAGATAATAAGGGTTTTTTTACTTTTGAGCTACCTTTAAACCCGCTTTTTCTTAGCACGTTTCTAATTGTTTCACCCGAAACATGAATGTTGTCATTAGTTTTTAGGCTTTTATTTATTTCCACTGCATTATCGTGTATTCCATGTGTAATTTGACGTATAATTCGACGCTTACACACATTTGTTATAATCGGTTTTCGTCCAGCGCAGTTCTTAATGGTCAAATTTTCACATTGAGCGCGAACTTTGCTTACTGTAGAAACAGAGCACTTTACAGTTCGAGAAATTTGCCGATGAGAAACGCCCTCACGCAAAAAATGTTCAATTTGCTTAAACTTTTCAGGTGATATTGCCTTCATCTGAATATATTTTAAAACAGTTTCGTTTGGTAGTGTAGAAAAAAAATTTCTTATAATTTTACCTTCAGTTGAAAAATCTAACGAAAACCAAAGTTTATAACCACACTCACTTTATAATGCGTAATGTTTGTATTATGTTTTATTGTTTTTTAGCAAACTCAAAAAATTGATCGAATGTGTTTTGGTGTTTCCACTGCAACGCTTTAATGTGCAATGGAATTTTTTGTAAATTATTACTGGCAAATGCGAATAATAATATAACAAAAAAAACAACCGCTACTTTTACAGTGGTGGCGTCATTAATTTTGACACAATGTACAGAAATATTTAAAATTTCTAATATGCGATCAATTTTTTGAGTCACTGTATGTACATAAGAGACTTATATACGAGAGTAGGATAGAATTAACTTTCTCACAGTGTTTTCCACGCTTTTTTCGTTATTGTTGTACATTAGTGCTCGGTTGTTGTTTTGAATCAGGGTTGATGTATGACTTTTCAATAAAGTATACAAATTTAGAGAAAATTGTACCAAATAAAAGATATGTATATCGAATATGTAAAATTGACGCTTATTAATGCAACATAAATATAACAAACAAATTAGTTGCTGTCGTTTTTGTCGTTTGCTATTGTTTTTGATAATCTTCAGGAGGAATTATAGCTTATTCAGAATGCAGTGCTCACGTGTTCACAATGTAGCAATTCACAATTTTTATGTGTATTTTGAATATCGATAAGAACATATATTTTCATGAGATTTGCCAAGTCATTTCATTTCACTGCTTTTATATGATGTGATTTATGTTCTTAAAGAATTAAAATTATACTTTTGATCATCATTCATTAAATATTATTAATAATTATAGTATATCTGAAATTATATAATGAAAAAAGTTTTAGTATTATACTTTTATATAATCTACAATATAATTTATATAATACTAGCTAAAATTCCCGGTGTTACTCAGTATTTTATTTAGATTTTTTTATGTTTTTTTCTATTGTTTTTTCAAAATATTGGGGATTTTTAAAAGTTGAACAAAGTATGAAATGATTCTTAATTGTTTTCTTAATTCATATAATAAACGGAAACAATTTTGAAATATAAAGTGTAACAGCAATTGAAGTACACACAAAATGAATTTAGTTCACATAAAAAAGCAGCAGACATCAGAGGATATAAAAATATTTTCGTAACTTCAAGTTTTGTGTAAATGAAATATTTTTCATATCGTTGATTATTCCAAAAATGAATATAAAAAACTCTTTGGATCATGAGGAGCGTTCAAATATAAATGTATTCAAATTTAACAAAAACTTTGAAAGTTAAAAAAAATTATCAAAAATCTTAACAAAACCGTCGCAACAACCAAATTTTGTAATATTTTCAAACATTTAACTAAATATTTTTTGTAAAAACTATCCTCATAACCCATAGAATATGTAAGTTCACAAATTGTTTCTTAATTTAAAGCAGCTGAAATATTTTTCTTATCTGTTTGTAATAAAATTTTAAAAATTTTTTCAAAATCAGCACCTTTGGAAAATTTGTCTTATTTTAGACGCAACAATGTGTGCAAAAATTATATAAATTTTTAGAAAATTTATTGCATGCTACATAACTTTCTCAGTTTTTCATTCCAAGGGCCAATCCGGATGCCAAGGTAAGATGTCGCCCGAATTCGTTAAGGATACCAATTTCAGCACCATCCTTATATATAAAAATATTTATGATAAAAAGTAGCTTTTTACATATCGTCATATGAAATCAAAAAACCCTGAGTTCCCAAGAATTCAAAATCGACTTTTGACTTCTAAAGATGTACCCTACAAAAATGCATGTTCATGCAAAATTGTACACTCCTACTACTAAAAACTACGATTTTATTTACAAAATTAACATGAAAAAAATTTGAAAAAAATATGGTTTTGTTTTCAATCTAGAAATTTTTTTTCTTCTCCTGTAAAATTTTTCAAATACTGATGGTGTGGAATTAACTCGCAAGTGAATTTTGTTGTATATTTAATAAATGTTTTAAGATAACATTTAAATAAGCAAACATCTAAAATACAACTTTATTTTGATCCTAAAACTTGCCCATTCAAAAACGTTAAAATTTTGATTGAGAGAATGTAAAGATTATAAAATAAAAAATTAAATGTTTAGAGAATACTTAAGTAGTAGAAAATTATAAGATGTAAAATTTTACGAAAACAGAAAAATTGTATCAAAACAAAGCACCCCTAACTAGAATGTCATAAGATTTTCTAATAAGCGGCATCAGTCTTGTTTGTGCGTTCATTAGTGAAAGTTTTTTAAAAAAATGTGTGAGACAATGTGTGAACTAGAAAACAGTGAGGAAGATGACTCAAGTTTGCTGGAATTGTGCAAACAATTTAGAATGCAAGGAATGTTTCAATATTTAAAAGGTAAGTAAAGTGAATAAAGTGTCTTTGTGTGTTTATTTAAATTTAAAATAAACTAGTAAGGTATATCTTCGACTTGGCCGAAGTTAAAATACCCCCACGACCAGTGGCGTAGCTAGGGTTGGTCGCACCCGGGGCGGAAACTAAATTGTGCACCCCTTGAGAAGAGTTTTTTTTATAAAATAAGTCGATGAATCTTACTACATATTTTCGAATCAACCTCTTCAAAAATGACATATTTTAGAAGAGATTCAATAAATAAACAAAACTATGCTGTTCATGAATATTTGATAAAAGAAGTAAGAATCTAAAATTTTCAGAAACTTAAAGAATCTTCTCTGAATTGTTCCTAAACATTTTTATAATTTTTATCAATTTCTTTATAGTAAATAAATTAAAAATATGTTAAAATTAAATGAAATTGTATTCATATCTAACGAATTTGTTTTTGAAACAGAGCTTCAAACAAATTCATTAAAATTAAACAGAGCTGTTTTTAAAGTTAAATTCAAAACAAAAGTTTTTGTTTTTAAAACAATTTTTTTGCTATGAAAACCAAATTTGAAAGAAAAATTTTAAAATTCAAAACTCATGTTTTAAAGCATATTTTTGCGATGCCATTTTTTGAACTTTTCCGAGTTTTAGCATCAGATTCACAACCAGCTATCCCCGGGACCTTCCGAATACCAAATGTTAACTCCATTCGATGAAGTTAGCATTTGAAATATTGTAATATTTAATTTATTAGCTTCTATTTTATCATATGTTCATTATTTGTCAAACCAATTCAAAAAATTCAAGAATTGTCATTGAATTGAAATTTTTGTTTGTTTTTTCAAAGAAATAATAAGAGAAAATAAAAAAGAAAGGAGTTTAAAAGTAGGTGAATATTAAACACACTTGTTTTTAATATTGTCATGTAGAAACGCAAATGCGTTAAGTTTCTTTTTTAATATTTTTTGTTTAATTGTAAAGTATGTTTTTTTCTCAGTGTATCTATATTAATCTCCGCTTGAACTTTTTTAGACAAGATTGAGGTCTGTAACATTTGACTCCTTTATAAATATCACCATAAATACCACCATAAATATCTCAGTATCACAATATTACAGTGATACCAAATCGATATCAGAAATTGTTTTCATTCTCATGATCTACATAATTCCCAATGCAAACTTGCCCAGGTTGGACAAGGTCAAGAGTCACGAATGGCTCAAAAAGAAATGGCAATTTCGAGAAATCTGTTGATTCTTCACATTCGGTGATTGAGAACAAAATTTAACTTTAATAATTAGAATAATTTTTAAGGAACTGTGCATCTTATTTTCTCGTAAAAACTGTATTTTTGATAGTTTTTGTTGGTTGATTTGAACATAATAATAATTATTTTAGTAAAATAAAGGATTCAGAAAACCATCTTAAAGTTTTTAATAGACATCATCAAAATAAAATAAAAAAAAGTCAGACCGCCATAAATTTTCATAGAACGCCATTTTTTAATTTAAATAAAAAATGTAATGAATTTAAATCAATTTAATTGTTTAAAAATTTTTTAAGCAAGTAAAAAGTTTATTAATGATTTATAAACTAGTTGTTTTATGTTACTGTATACCCAAAACATATTACTATTCAAAATTATGTTCTAGCAGGTTAAAAGATGTAAATGAGGTTTGTTTCATGATACATTAGAGTGGGTCGGCCTCCATACAGAAATAAAAGTTTGAAAAAACCACCCTCTATTTTAAAGTTGACCTCGAGAGGATTCCGAAAACAAAAAAATATTTTTTTTTGGACCACCGGAAAAACAGCCAAAATGGTCTTTTTTGAATAACTTAAGCATTACATGTCAGATCTTAAAAAATTATATGTCGTTGAAAAGGACTTTACGAGCACTACAATGTCTTCTGAATACATTTTTATTTTTGAGGTCATATTCAACTAGTAAGACCCATTAGCCCGATTTATCCCCCTTAAATTTCTTTTTTTTCCCCATATAATTTAACTCCTTCAAATTTGTTTAATTTGTGTTCAAAAAAATATTTATCAAGTTTAAAAACAAAGAAGTTATAATAGTTCAAATATTTGATAAAATCCTTTTTTTTACAAAAAATTTACTTTAAGTTTAGTTAACGAACAAGCACATAATACAAACAAAATTGTAAAAGAAACTTAAAACATAATTTTTTGAACACAAAATAAACGAATTTGAAGGATTTTAATCTTAAGAGAAAAAAAAAAAAAATTTAAGGGGGATAAAATGGGCTAATGGGGCTTACTAGTTGAATATGACCTCAGAAGTAAAAATGTTCTAAGAAGACATTGTAGTGCTTGTAAAGCCCTTTTCAACGACATATAATTTTTAAGATCTGACATGTAATGCTCGAGTTATGCAAAAAAGACCATTTTGGCTGTTTTTCCGGTGGTCCAAAAAAAAAATTGTTTTTATTTTCGGAATCCTCTCGAGGTCAACTTTAAAATAGGGGGTGGTTTTTTCAAACATTTTTTTTCGACCCACTCTATGATACATAGTCTCAGAACTTAGTAATCACAAAATCATAAAGCATATTTTTTAGTATGACATGAACATGTTTTCTGAAAAGCTCTGGAGAAATGTATTGCTTACAAAACAACTCACACCTCCATTCATCATACTCTGAAAATCATGCAAGTTTTCGAAACTTAATGGTTTTAGAAATGTCTACTATGCTAGCAAGTTTGAACACTTCTTAACCTGAATATAAGATAAAAAAGTGCTTTTTTATAAAACTTAATGGAATATAAAAAAATGTTTTTACATTTTTACTTTTGTACTCCATCTTAATATCATAATTTTAATATAATTTTTTTGGAAATTGCACCCCTAACCAATGAAAAATTACATATGAAATTGAATTGGGTTTTAGTGTGAGCGTTAATATTGAACAAAATTTAATATAAAGTTAAAGCTTGTTTCAATAAAAACGAAGTCCTGGTGATGGTTAAAAATATTTTCATTCACTTTTGCACCCTCTTGATATTCAAGTATAAACCGAAGTTACTGAGGTGTTTTCTTTTTCTTTTTAAAAAAATCAAAAATTATGTGGTAAAAAGTTCTTTTGCCAAATTTTGCACCCCATTTTGGCGTGTACCCGGGGCGTACACTTCGTTTATATACGAAGAGCTGAATCCGAATGACTTTATGCTAATGGAAACTCTGAGTCTTTTCTGTACATCCGAAAGGCTTCAGTTTCTACTAAAGGGTTTTTTTTTTCTTGTTTCTTTTTTGGCGCTATGTGTTGGACAGTTCGCGCGTGATTTGTCTCATGTGTTATTGTCAAATATGCTCAGTTTGCATTGCCATTTCATCATGGAAAGACTTACAAACGAACAATGTTTGCAAATTATTGAATTTTACTATCAAAATTCGTGCTGTGTGAAAAGTGTTTTTCGTGCACTACGCCCTTATTATGGTCGGCATAATCGGTCCACCGAAGCGGGTATTCGACGTGTTGTGGAAAAATTTCGCACCAGTTTTACTCTATTGGACATTAAGCCACCGACGCGTATGCGTAGAGTGCGTACCGAAGTTTGGTGCGGTTTATGGGCCGGGGGAATCATCGGCCCATTCTTCTTCAAAAATGATTCAGGCGAAACAGTTACCACGAATGGGCTGCGTTACCGAGAGATGTTATCGAACTTTTTGTTTCCCAAAATTGAAGAATTGGACCTGGGCGACATGTGGTTTCAGCAAGACGGCGCTACAGCACACACAGCAAGTGCATCGATCGATTTATTGAGAGGCCCGTTTGGTAAACCAACGACACTAGATGCCTTGGAAGACAACATCCGGCGTGTTATAACCGAAATTCCGGCCGATATGCTCGAAAAAGTGGCTCAAAATTGGACTGTCCGTATGGACCACCTGTGGCGTAGCCGCGGCCAACATCTGAAAGAAATTATTTTTAAAAAAGTAAATGGCATGCAACAACCCACCATTTCCAATAAAGATTTTATAAAATTTCAAGAAAATTATGTGTTTTATTTGAATTTAAAAAAGAAACTGCTTAAAAAAACACCCTTTACATATATTATCAAAACTCATTGGAAATAGTAGCTTCAAAAAGCAAATCTCAAGTTTTCAAATCAATAAATTATTTGATTTAACTGATATAAGAGCTCCCTAAATTATCAAAACTTATTGGACATAGTGGCTTCAGTTTCTTATAAATGTATACGAAATATAATGCAGTTTGGCACAATAAACTTTGGATTGGAAGTTATAACTTTCCATTCAAGCTCTAACTGATGTAGAAGCCTCTTATATGTTTCTATTCAGTATATACGAGGCTGCCGCCTCTCTTAGAAAATACATTTCTCATAGTTTTTACGATTTTCTAATCAACCTTAACCTTTCGCTCATTTTTGTGTTGCTAATCAATAGTTTAATAAATAATTTTCTATTTTTCAACAAAAAATTTTACGTTTTTTTGTAGTTTCGAAGCTGACATTTAATTATCGTCAGTTTCAAAAATAATTATATTAAATTTCAAGAAAAATTTTCTTTTACTTCCATTAATAATTATGTGACGGTTGTCGATCAATGTATCGGTTGCCGACACCTAGTTTGTTTTGTTCTGATTCAGTAATGAATGGATTGGTGGCTTGCATTTTTATTTTGCTATCGCATAACGCTTGTGGTCTTACCCAAGTATTGTGCTTGTTTTCAACATTTTTCTGTACTTTAAACTTTATAAATTATTTGAACTTTGATTACGTTGTTTTCTCGGTCCGAGAGGCTTTAACTTTGGTTCATTTAATTTCGAAGGCTGTAAAGATCTACTCATACAAAATTGAAAGAAATTTCGAAAATGCATCTATTAAAGATTTATAGAAATCTTTTTCAGACTTAGGGGCAGCAATTTCGTTTGGTTTTTTAACCGAAGCTCTTTTAAAATTAAAAGTTCCCAAGCTTCCGTTAACAAACATTCTTAAGCTTATTAGAAACTTTGAATTAAGCCTTTATAAAACTTCTGAAATACTTCACAAAAGCTATTATGTCAACTATATCTTCGTTAACAACTAAACTTCTAGTTGCAAGCTCAATACTTCAATACAGTCAAAGCTTCTACTGTCGAAAATTCAAATTTCTTAGCGTTATCGAAGTTCACGTGTTAGTTAGGATATTACTAGCGATATGACTTTTGACGGTCTTCGGTACTACCACATTTTTATATTTTAAATACCTCTTATCAGTGTCACTGTCTAATGAATTTGAATCTTGTTTTCCGGCAGGACTTGTAACCGCGACCTTTTAACTCTGGAGCTTCCTTATATATAACAAATTTATTAAATTATTAAGTATTACAATGGTGCAAACTTCAACCATTTTCATTTCCATTAGATTAAATTGTTGTAACTTGCTGAGGAATTTGAAAAACAAATATTGAGTTGAATTTTCGTTTACATTTTATGCGCTAATGATAATGCTGCATTATGATGAAAGCTAAATTATGATTAAACAACATTGATGGTTGCAATAAGAATCGAAGCGTATAGCTTTTCTCGATAACATACAAAACATAAATAATATGTGTTGGTAAAACAAAAAATTTCCAACTAAAATAATTTAATTGGCATCGCTTAATAATAATGCGCATAGTTTTTTACATGGTTGAATAACAAGGTTGCTGCAAAACTGACTGTGCTCTCTTTCGCATATCCGAAAGTGTCAAAATCAAATGGCTGCTGAAAAACAACAGCAACAACAACAACAGCTCAAGCAGTTCGCTTTGACATTTACGGCAGTCACGCTCTCCGTCTTGCTACTACCTTATTCAGTGTACCCTGGTTTTTTATTGCAGGAAAATTATTCAGCAGCTTCAACTGCTAAAACCCAAAAGGTTAGGTTGAGCCCTATTTTTCTTAGATAAGTTTTTTCCGCAGCAAACAAGTTCTATATATTGGAAAATGCCTATAATTTTAATAAATTTTTTAAAGTAATAGAAAACAGTCCATCATTTAAGTTTTTGGAAAATTTGTATAAAAAAGTTTTTGGTTTTCACTGCAAAAGTTTACCAAAATGAAACTTAATATCACGTTTTCACATCGAAAATAAAATTTACCAGTTTTGGTAAATTTTTCACATTCTGGCAACGCTGGTTGTATTATGCAATAGTGCGCCCTCACTTGGAGTACGCAAGTCAAGTTTGGTCCCCAAGTTATAGTGTGCATGTTATAGAGAGAATCCAAAAACGTTTTGTTCGGTTTGCTCTTAGGGGCTTAGGTGGGATTGATTTTATGAACCTTCCTCCTTACGAGGATCGTTTAAAACTTTTAAAAATGCAATCTTTAAGTGAACGAAGGAAGTCTGCGGATATCGTCTATTTACACCAACTCATAACCGGTGTGTTCGATTGTCTGGAATTACTTTCTCTTATAAACTTTAACTCTAACCGTAAAAGTAGTAGAAATACTAACAACTTAATTTATCTACCATTTAGTAGAACAAATTACATGGCTACTGCTCCCTTGAACCGCATGAGTGCCTTTGTTAACAACTGTACATTTTTTGATGCTAGTTTGTCAAAAGGTCAACTCAAAAGTAGATTGAAAGCTATTGTGTAATTAGATCTGTATTTGTGTATGCATGGTTAGTTGTTATGTTCTGTGTTGTCCCTGAGCCCAATCCATTCTATGGTGGGTAAATTTTTCCCACATTAACCTGTTTTGAGCCGCTGGAATTCATGACATTGAAATATTTCAATGAGATTTGGATTGTGGCTTCAAATAGATTAATGCTGAGAATGTGCGAAAAAGCTGTAGTAGCTGAACTCTATTGTTATTGCATGTAAATCGAAATGTCCTCATTGTATTATGTTTGCTGTAAGTTGTTCGGTAGTCTACACTAGGTCATTTAATTCGTGGTCTTAAGTATTCAGTACACTAATGGCACAGTTCCAATGTTACATATGAATACACCGCTTAGAATTTTAATGAACCAAGGTTACAAAAGTAACTGGTACACAAACGATAGCGCTTAACTGATAAAAAAAATACATTTAAAATACATATTAAAAACAACGGTAGTTTGCATATTTTCAAGAGAATCGCTTAACAATCAATTACAGAACTTGAATATCTCTTTTGTTTTATTAAAATTAAGCAAAATTTGATTCATACCGTATTTTCAAAAGCTAACACTTAAAAGAGAGTTATTAAGATTTTTTTTAAGAGTTAAAAAAATTCCACTGCATTTAGCTAAAACCAAACAGTTTTAATATTTAATTTAAAAATATTTAATGTATTTACATATGAATGTAGCTGCTCAGATAACCTACAGCAGTTTGCAATACATGCAAACATAAAAGAAGCAATACCAACTCTTGGTCTTCGAATAGAATTTCGTGAGAAACTTTTCAAGTGGAAAAAGCTCGAGGTAATTAAAACAAAAGTGCACTGATCTTATCAAATTACTAAATAAAGGGTAAAATTCTTAATCATGATATAGTTTGGCATTGATGACGACACAATTTCAGTGCATTCCATAGTGGACAATTGGGTACATGAAAAAGCGACTTCCATGGCAAGCAAGTGTTGAATAAGGTAAAAATAAAGTTATATTTTACATTTGTTATTAGTGTTTTCATGTCATTCTACTTTTTAAGGGCTTGGTCAATGTTCTGAAAGGGTCATAGAGCGGAAGGTCGATATTACAGTATGAAAACACGCACAAAAACTTGACGATCGATCATAGGAATTCACTTATAAAAATAATAGTCGAAGAAGCTTTCTTGAACCAAATTCAGATTAGAATTCAAGATTTTCCAATATTAATCAACGAACTTGTATGGGTATTCCCATCAGAAAAGAATGTGCAGGTAACTGAAAATGTTATTGACAATTTAGATTCTTAAAATTATTCAATACTAGTGGATGTAATCCGATGATACTCGGGGTTGTGCCACGAGCACAGAAAAAGGACGATATTCAGAACTGCTCTAATTTTAACATATTTTTAATTATCAATTAAATTTTTAAATAAAACTTATTTTTATTAGTTAGTCTTTGGTTCTTGACTTCGTTTGCCTTTTGCTCATTCTTTGATTTCTGTAGAAAGAACTTTTAAAAGCATAGGATCTATTTCAGTAACAGATACAAAAGCTTATGCGAGCCTATACGGAACAGACAGACAGACAGACGGAAGGACAGACATTTGATTTTATCTATTAGAAGATTTGCAAAAGGCGGATTGTTTTCTTGAGGGTTGCTCTTAGCTTCGTCCCGATCCATCGCTAGTTTCCCCTGCAATGCCATTGAACTAATATATTAATTTTTTTGTATTCTTTCTTAAGGATTATTATTTTATACCGAGAACTAACAAAGAAAGTCCTAGTGGAAAATTATACTCTAAGTATAAAAAATTTTGGGCTAAACGTTTAAAACCAGTTTCCAACCAGGATGAAGATGATAATAGCGAAATAACATCTCTAAACATAAGACATCAAATAGATGAAACTATTGAAATTGACGAATCTGTCGTTTCAGCTTTTAAGACTTATTTGAACAGTGACTCGGCGAGATCTTTTACAACTATAAAGTGTGGTTTTTTAAAATCTTGGTCTAAACTAGGTCACGCAAAAGCTTCTGACTTAGTAAGAAGACTGAGTAAGCTTTTAAAAATGAAAACGACACAATTTCAGTACTTATATTTTCATTAATTATTATATTTACAGGTCGAAATTGATTTTGAGCTTTTGTATCCAGGGAAACGTCTCATGTTGCTTTCCAAATTGAAAAATCGACGAAATTGTCAGCAAATATTATTCTGCAGGTGTAACGGTGCAGCCATTTCTTATTTTGAAGGTAACGAAACCGATGCGAAAGCTTTTTCGTTTATTTTGACAAGAACTTGCTAAAATTTGAATTTTTTTATAAGTAGCCTAAATACATGTCCTAAAATATTTCATGCGCTTGCATTAAAGTATCCTGTAGCTTGCGAACTGTCGTGGCTATTCATTCAAAAATATTTTTTTCAAATTGAAACAGAATTCGATTGCAAATCGTCTAATATCACATCAATAATAAACTTAATACCTCATGATAATCAATATTAGTAGCTTTTACTTCTTTTATTAGATATAATTGATTTATTATTTAAGTCAAAATATTCTCATGAGTACTTAGAGAAATGTAAGTTATTAGTAAATAAGCATCATAATTTGTACACAAAACTTTTTGGTTCTTTAATGTATTCAAAATAAACATGTATCCAAATCTTTTTATATTTTCTTCATATTCATAAGCACATACGAATTAATACTTTACATAAAAATTAAATAATAAAATATATAATAAAAATTATATAAAATTATAATTATATGAGTATAAATAAATACTTTATATACCTTTTATTAACTTGACAAAAAATTGTATTTGCTAAAATGTTATGAAATATTACTTTATTTGAAAATATAAACAGTTAAAAAAATTAAATAAAAACTATTAAAAATACAAAACTGTGTTTGCATTTCTAAAATTATTTTTAAGGTAAAATCATATCAAGTTTGAATTCGAACTTGAATCGAGCTTAGAATTCTTGATTCGTTCTTATAATAGGTAAGCATCAAGTTCTGATCGAGCTTAAATTAAGTTTAGAGTTCTTCATTCTTTCTTAAATCGATTCCGTTTTCGGTTCGCATTAAGTTTGGATTGAGCTAAAATTAAGTCTATAATTATTGATTTTTTCTTAAATTGATCTTATTCTCGACTCGCATCAAGTGAAGATTCGGATTAAAAATTCGTAAAATGAGCAATTTGTGGGATCAGTTTGATCTTATTTTTCTTGAAATCTATCCTACTTTCCGATTGGATCAAGAATTAATCCAACTTTAATTAATCTAAGCGATATAGATTTAAGTCCGGTTCGCACTCAATCAGATCTCATTTTCTCCTTAAATCAAATCCGAATTTCTTGAATTAATATATTTCTTGGCTTAAAATTGAGGTCATCCGGGCTTAACGCGGGCTTAATTTAAGAATACAGCGCTAAGTGGTCCCGTTCCTAAATTAAGTATTTTGTACTTGGTATAAGAAAATCCGTACTTACCGTACTTTTGACACCGCTACGCATTGATTTAAGTATGGAATACTTAATTTTTTTTTTTGAGTGTAGTTATTAAGTGTTTTTGAGTGTAGTTATTTCACTGAAGAATGTTTCATTTATTGATGAAATTTGTATATTGTATGATTCCATTAAATATTCTAGTTGTTTGAGATTTGAAAAATTTGAAAGACCGTTTCCATTCCAATGAAGAAGCTTAAATTTATATAAATAATTTGAAGTCATAAGCATATTTAACTAATGCCATAATAACTTGTATTTGTTGATCTTTAGAAGTATGTTTGCGTAGATTTTCTAAGGCAGACATGAAAATTTTAAATAGTTCATCTATACTGAAGAGATCATTATTTTTATTTTTTAATTGTTCCGCATATGTTTTATTGGAATTTTTTGCGAAAGTATTGTTTTGTTTTTATTGTTGATTATTTATTGCTGGAAATTCAGAATAATTTAAAAAGTACGTGTTTGGATTTTTGCATATTTTTTAAGTTGATTGGGTTCTAGATGATGCTCTTGATCTAGTTTCAAGATATAGAGCTCGAAAAGGACAATTAATGTCATTAGCAGAGTGGTTTGTTCTTTCTTTGCCCTGTTTTTTGCAATTAAAGCAAGAGATAACTGCAGGTCGTTTGTCATTTTTGTTTATATTTATTCATATTTTTTATATTTTTATGAATGGTTTATATTTTTCCACGTTATTATTGTTGTTGAGGGAACAAGCTTTTTTGTTTCCCTTTGTAAACGAATTTTAAATAAAAACTATCGAATTTTAATTTTTATAACAAATTTTATTTTGCGACCACTTCTCGGCTTTCTTATGATTCAATTACAAACGGTTGTCGAAAGAAAAAAAATAACAGGTTTGTGTGCTGAGCACTATTTATAACAAAAGTTGAGCGCAAATAGAAAAGCTATAGATGCAGTTATTGAGATTATATTGTAAGAAGAATTTCTCTACAACATTAACATTTATGATTTACAAAAAAAAGAGAGATGGTTTTAATTGTAGTGTTTTACGTGATAGCAAAAATAATATTTTATGTTACGTTCCGAACATACTCCCCCCATTGGAAGTTGTGTACTTCCAATATCATCGTTTTGGTTAGGCAGTATACACAGCTTGGCAACAGCGCGCCGCAACAAGCCATTACTGGTTCGAAGGACAGCTACTCGAACGACATCATCTTTACCCTTGATGACGTCAACTACTTTTGCAAGAGGCCATTTAAGCGGTGGCAAGTTTTCATCTTTTATTAGCGCCATAGAACCAATGCTTAAGTTTTGAGAATCAGCTCGCCACTTATTGCGCTGCTGAAGAAGTGTTAGGCTTCTGAACTCTATTTCTTAAAGAACAACTGCTACATGTAGCAAACCCTTTGCCAGTGATCTAAATGATTTATATTTAAAAGTGAAATGACAGGCTCCACGACTGCTGTAAATGGAGCTCCAATAAGGAAATGAGCTGTCGTGAGCACCTCCAAATCGTCCACGTCATCTGAAATTGGGCATAATGGACGAGAATTCATTATTGCAGATATATGACAAATAAGAGTCCTTAGTTCATCAAAATTTAAGATAGAAAGACCAACGGTGCGCAATAAGTGCAATTTTGCAACTTTAATTGATACCTCCCAGAGGCCCAAAAAATGCGCTGATCTAGGAGGTATAAATTTCCAATCGATATCCGCTTCGAAACAATGTTGCGAAACTGTTGTAATGTGATTTTGACTTAACAGTAGTTGCTTCAATTCAATCAGCTCGTTCTTTACGCCTATAAAATAAGTTGCGTTGTCTGATCAAATGGCTTTCAGCTTGCCTCGAGTGCATATGAAACGTTTTAATGCAGCTAGAAATGATGAATGACAAATCGCTTTCTAGCTCCAAGTGTACTGCTTTGGTTGAGAAACATATAAACAAGCTAATATAACACTTTACTGGAGGTCTTTTTCGAACATCAGCTCGGTAGAACAGGGGCCCAGCATAGTCGATTCCAGTGATGATAAAAGCACGACTGGCTTGTACTCTTTCGAATGGGAGATTACCCATGATGTGCTCTGCTATTTTAGGCCGTACGCAAAAACACCTTATACACTTGTTTACTGTACGACTGACAGTTCTTTTTCCTCCAATTGGCCAGTAGTGTAATCTCATTGTCGCTAGTAGCGCTTGCGGTCCAGCATGAAGGCAACGATGATGAAAGTAAGCAATAACTAAATCTGTGATTGGATGCTGTTTAGGCAATATGATTGGATGCCTTGACTCGAAGTCTTAGTCTGAATTATGAAGTCTTCCTCCAACGCGCAATACACCGAACGAATCCAAAAAGGGATAGGGAATCCAAAGTGATAAAATATGTGAAGACTTCTTAATAATTTATTTTTTCATAAGCGCTTGATATTCAACGCTTTAAGCTGCTTTCTGCACCATTCGTATGAGAAGTAAAGTTCCCATTTTTAAATGATATGTTGTAAGAGGACCAGAGCGGTAGGAGCCCTTAGCTGCCCCAAATTTGTATACGTATGCATATATTCTTTGCATTTTGCCAAACGAAGTATTATATTTGCAAGCCAGCGACAAGTCTGGAACTGTTGACGTTAAAATAAAGGTTGTTTTGCGCCGTTCAGGAAGATCTACAACAGTTGATGGCGCTAAAGGCCATTTATCTCGCTCTTGTGTTAGAAATAAAGGACCACATTTCCATAGTGGTGAATCGAGCAACTCCTTAGGAGTAGCGCCTCTTGACAGAATGTCGGCAGGGTTCATTTCTGTTGGAACAAGATGTATTAAGGAAGGTGGCAGAAGTATATTGACGTCTAAAAATTCAACACCGCTGTAATGTCAAAATCGAAAAAACGTAGTGATGCCATATTTTAACGATAATCCTATGAAAAATCCGATGCTTTGTTCCTTTGTCTAACAGCTTCGAGTTTTTTGTATATTTCTTGTGATTTTTCTTATGTATTTTTTTTTTGTGATTAATACGAAATCTATATTAAAAATGTTTAAAAACTGATATTTCGTTACTTGGTCTTACAGTTTCAAGTGAACAAAACGCGTTTTGAGCGACTTTTTTTTGTACTTCGCTTGTGATTTTTCTTGTGTGTGTTACTTGTTGTGTTAGCAAAAAAGATGATTTGATTTTCAAAAAAACGCTTTTTGTAGCTAAATCTCTTTTTCCTATAGCAAAACACCCTCTCAAAGTTTTTGTCCCACATAAAAAAAAAAACATGAAAAGTGGCAGCACTGCAATGAAGTTTGACAGCACTACGGTGTGGATGTGATAGACGTCAATCTACTTCTGCCACCTTCTTTAAATACATCTTGTGTTGGAACATAGTGCCAACACATCTGTTTGGTAAGTGACTGTATGCTACTTATACGATTGGAAACGAACATATTGTAGTTTGAGGACTGTTGCTGTAGCCACGATAATACTACGGTTGAGTCTGACTAACAGTAAATCTCTCCTTTATAAATATCCATAACAGATATAGAATGCAAGAGCTCAGTAAGAAGTAAAGCAGCAGACAGTTCTAATTTTGGAACTGTTAGTGCACGAGATTTTGAACATAGAAGATGGCTTTCAGCGACTCCATCATTTTCTTAGCGAATGTACACGCATACCCCGTAAGCATTTAGATTAGCATCGCAAAAAGAATGAATTTCTGTTTTTGTGCCTGGAGCTAGCGCAAGCCTTGGAAAAGCATACCTACTGACGAGTTTGAATTCATTACACATATTGATCCAAGATAACTGTCGTGATTGTGGCAAACTCTCATCCCAATTTAACTTTTCCTTCCAAAGAATTTGCATGAAAATTTTTGCCTTTGCAATAACAGGTCCTATAAAACCAAGTGAATCATAGAATCGAGCTATGACTGATAACACAGTTCGTTTAGTTATCCTTTTAAATGAAGAAAAGGGTACAAATGAAAATAGAAAACAGTCAATACTTGGATCCCATACAAGACCTAATGTCTTCGTGACGTCACTTCCATCACAGAATTTTAAAAATTGTTCCTTGTCTGCGTCTGCTATATTATTCAGAACCGTCGACTCATTTGAACACCATTTTCGAAGCTTAAAATTTCCTCTTTTGAGAAGCTCAGTAATTTCACTTTTGATTTAAAGAACTTCTTCTATAGAATTACCGCCTTAAATCAAGTCGTCGACATAAAAATCTCGACGCACTATGAGCGCTGCATCTGAATGATCATGACCCTCATGGACAGCAAGTTGGTTTGCAATGAAATAATTCTCACAATCAATTTCCTCTCTAGTAATATTAGTTTTGTGCTCGACATGGTTTTCAACGTCCCAAAATTTTTCTGAATGGCATAAAAAAAAAAAACAAAACAAATTGGCCATTTCAGCCCTTGCAAGGACTTTGACCGAGCTTCTTATCATCAATTGTGTTGTGTGTGTTATTAAATGTTTGCACACAATTGACCGAGAACTGGACCTACATGTTTTATGCCGACTCCGAACGGCTCATGTTCTCAAGAAGCTTTACATGGCATTTTTTACTCTCTGAGGTTTGCCATTGTCTGCAGAGAGGTGGTGACCGATCAGAAAAAATTTTTTTTTATTGAAAAAACTTTTCGCCACGGCTGGGGATCGAACCCGGGCTCCGAGCATGCTAAGCCACACACTTAACCTGCATGCCACGGTCACCACAATGACCGAATTCTGAATGGCATATTGAACAAATTTTACTATTGTTTGCAGAAGCTACAAAAACCCTTTTCTTTTCTATGTTTTGATACATTCTATTTCCCACCTGTTTGCTTGGTGTTTCTGTTACCAAAGCACTCTCCACGTTCTCCAGCATCTGACATCTTTTCTCCAAAAAAGTTGCCATTGAATCCCATGTCGGTATAGCGCTAACAGGTGTCGATTCCTCCCATTTTGTCTGGGTCAAGCTTACGTCCGATGATATGAATAAGCAAGCAATCGGCAATTTGTTCTTTCGATCCCATGGTTAGCAGAGCACGCAAGTGAGAATTGACACTGTCGCTAACAAATCGCAGATTTGCTACTGGCCCTGCTTCTACATTACACAATCCGACGATGTCTCTGATGTGTCTGAAAATTAAGACGTTTATTTTCAAATCTATTAATTAATATTTCAAAAGCTCTGTCGTAATTATCTTCGCTTATTTCCAATGAACGAATCGTATTAAGAGCATAACCAGCAAGTACCGACCTGAGATGCTGAAACTTTTCAATTTTTGATAGGCTTACATCATTACCAACAACAGTTTCAAACATGGAATAAAAATCCGGCCACTCCGTATACTCTCCGTTAAGGCTCTCTACTCTCCGCTGAGGCCTTGGCGGTCCAACGATGAACGATGATGGCTTCAAAAGATGGCTGAGCACAAAATGTTGATGAACGAACGCCACCCGTCTGGCGCAACATTAGTAGGCGCGTTAACTCCGTCTTTACGCGACCAATTGTCGGCTTTCTTATGATTCAATTACAAACGGTTGTCGAAAGAAAAAAGAAAGAACAAAGAATAACAGGTTTGTTTGCTGATTTATAACAAAAGTTGAGCGCAAATAGCAAAGCTTTAGAAGCAGTTATTGAGATTATAATGTAAGAAGAATTTCTCTACAACATTAACATTTATGATCTACAAAAAAAAGATAGAGATGGTTTTAATTGTAGTGTTTTAACGTGATAGAAAAATTTATATTTTATGTTACGTTCCGAACAATTGTATTACATATAGTTTTTATTTGATGAAGGGAGTTAGGATTAAATGATTTTTGACTAAACTTAACTTTATAAACAGCGTCGTTATTTGAACTATACTTTGTTTTTATTTCAATAACTGTGGATGGAATTAGATTGTAGCTTGTGAGTTCATTAATTATATCATTTGGATCTAGTTTAGTTAAGCCATATAGAAAAACCGTGAAAAGACGATTGTCTTTTGAGCTATATGAGTTAAATTCGAAATGTTTTAAAGTTAATTTAAAAGTTTTTGCAGTTTTCATATTTTTCTAGATTATGTGGAAATATTTTTGTGCCAATAGAAGTACGTTTATAGATGCACTCACCACCTAGAAGATCTTGAATTTCTTTAAAGGGAATAGAGACATCAGCTACAATTGGAGGTGGTGTTTGGTGCCTTATATCGTTTGCTATGTTTGAGTCAAATATTACATCCATTTCGTTGTGATCAGCAAGTGCACTAAATCTGTTTAAAGATGTTGATGGACCAGCATAATTTGGATTGAATTGTCGATCGATCGGGAGTTAGAGCTTTTTTGATGTTCCGGTTTTGGCTTTTGTGCGTAATGAAGACTTGGCCACGTGGGTCAGTTTTGTTATTTTTGATTATGTATTAATCTTATGGCTTATATGAATATTAATAAAAAATATAATTTTTCGTAAGAGAAAAATTTAATATTTTTGATATAAATATATATTTTTTGTTTTATTTATTGATAAAAATTTAAGAGCGTATACTTTATTATTGTAGAGAATTGAACAAATTACAAAAAAAAAATTCAAAAAAATATTAGTCTAAGACCCAGTGAACCATCTGACTAACCCGTTTACCACAAAGCTAGACAATTTTCAAGTGATGATTTATTTTCAGTCTTTTAAGAAAATACCGTTCTGGCAGGGATCTCACGGTTGCATCTTTGTCCTTTACATTTTTGAAAATGTAAAAAAAAAATTTTTTGAACCTGCTTCCACAAGGATAAAATTTTAATATGTTGTAATTTACATATATAAAAGTGTAAAAAAAAATTGCCAACCCATTTGGATGGTTGCAAGTATCTGCCAGAAGACAGCAAAGTTGTCATCGGGAGGGTAATTCATAACCTGCTTCCCACAAAGGTGATATTTTGTGGGTATAGTCTTTTCATTATTTTAAAAGTATATGTTAACAGCCAGCCTATTCTGACGGTTGCAAGTGTCTGCCAGACGAGCATTTAATAGCTATGACGCTATATTCAGATTGCAGCCAAATGATCCCTAAATAGTAGTAAACTATTTGTTACTTTTAATGCTTTTAGTGTTGCTATTAACCATATTTCATTACTACTATTCTTCATCTAGTACCAAAAGCGAACCGTAGAGGAAAAATGTACTCTCTCGCTCAAGTCCTCTATTTTTTCATTTACATTGAAACAACCCAAGGTTCATTTACTTAAGGTTGTCTTCATTTTTTGACGCATCCATATTTTATGTTAAGCATAGTACTCTGTTCGGCTTCACGTGAAATTCCACTCAAATCTCCATACAAAAAATGACAGCTGTGAAACAAGCGTGAACATTTCACAACTTTTTCGTCAAAGCTGTACTATGCTTCGCTGCGGAAAATCTAGTACTATATTCTGCAACATGCATCTAGCAACATTGTTTTCACGGCAATTTAATTGAAACGACCATTTATTTTGCAGTGAAAGGTGACATTTGCCATTTCATTTAAGAAAAAAGTGCAAGCAAAAGAACAATGTTTGTAATTCAAATTATATTTATGTACTATTTCTAAAGTTTTGCAATTAATAATTGCAGTTGTTGGAAATTGTAAATACGAATGCGCCTTTCCGCGGTGTTGGCGGTCGCAAAACTTAGAAGCTTGCAGACTGCCATAAACTAATGACTTGTTCTGTTTCACAGCAAAGGACATGCATACTTGTATAAATATTTATTTTGTATTTATATAATCAAAAATATGAAAATTAAAGAACTTAAACGATTTTCTGCTTTTCCTCTGATAAATTGTGGCTGTTTATTTACATCTTGTCGAAATTTGTTAGTTGATCATCAGCTGTTCGTTCGCAACAAAATATCCGTCAAAATATTCACGCAACAAATAAATGGCTGTCGCCAGTGAAATTTTACGCAATCGAGCATAGTACTAGGCTTAAACAAAAATATTTTGAGTTTTTAGTTATTTTTAGTTTTCTGTTATATTGTGTACAGACTCAGTGTACAGAAATATTGTGTTTTTGGCAAAGTTAGAAGTAAAAGTGGTTTTTATGATTACCGCAGTCCAATGCAATTCAAGTTTCGACTCAGAAAATATTTATTTGGTCTGTCTTTCTTGATTTTCTTAATTTATATTTCTTTCATTAAACCGTTTTTAGGGTATAAAACTGCAATCCTTCAATCAAAATTAAAATTATGGGTACATCAAACTCAACGGCTTAATTTTATCAGGACATCCGAATGTACAGATAAAAAAATAGTAGTAATAAAAGTACTAAACAAAATTTTAGTGCTAAATTTACCAAATACTACAACCATACCACTACCAAAAAGTATTTTATTCAGACAACCGTGTGAGTTCTTTGCTCATATGACTACGCTCTTTTGTTCTCATTTTAAAATAAGGGTGCCGAAAAGAGAAAACGTCAAAAATGTACGCAACCTCATATAAATGAACCTTGGAAACAACCATGATGCGATATCATATGAGACCATGATGTGCCCATGAGCACCAGCTTAACATAGCCCTTGAATAGGGCTGCCATACATCCCGGAAAATCTGGACATGATCTGGTTTAAAACTCTTTGTCCTGGAGTCCAGGTGTACACTAGACCGGATTGAAAAAAAAAATTGAAGTACTGGTGTCTGAAATAAGAGTTAAGGCCGAGAAAATAAAATTTTTTACAATGTACTTCTCGTTAGCAAGAATGTTTTTTAGCCTTGGTCCAAAAAAATTTCATTGGAACCCTCACAAAAGGTATGCAGTTGTGAGGACTAAAACAAGATCTTAATTTTTTTTAATTAATTTTAGGTGTTCTAACTTATTTTTGCTTACATTTCTTTTTTTCAATTAAATATACTACAAATGATTTATGCTATTTGAAACAAAAAACATTAAATTTAATGTATTTTTACTTTTCGACCATTGCACAATTCTCTTTATAAGAATTTAACTAAATTCTCTTTCATATGTCAATAATAAATTTTATTTTTTTTTATTTAAAAAAGAAAAAATTAAACAAAAATAATTATTGCAACATAAGTCTAAAAACAATTATAAAAAAATTTAGATCTTGTTACTAATCGCACAACTGCATACTTTTAATGGGTTCTCATTAAATTATTTCAAAGAGGTCTTAAAAGTTTTCTAAAACTCTTATTTCGGACACTGAAATGTTGGGACACTGATATCTCCTTAGGATGACAGAGTGTTTCAGATACCAGTTAATTGCATGAAGAATTCGAAATATTTAAAAATTCATAACTTCCTTATTAAAGAACATATTACAATGATTGAAAGGTCATGTTTTCAGATGTTCTTTCATATGGCATTAATAAGTTTTAGTATATTTTATTAAAAAAAAATTATAAACAAAAATCTAGTCTAGGTCTAGTGTACACCGGGATTCCAGGACAAAGAGCCTGAAACCGGATCATATCCAGATTTTTCGGGATGTATGGCAGCCCCATTCAAGGGCTGTGTTATGGTGGTGCTCATTGGCACATCATGGTCTCGCATGGTATCGCATCGTGGTTGTTTCAATGTAAATTAAAAATTAGCAAGCTGGAGCGAGAGAGTACATTTTCCCCTCTAAGGTAGAGGGGGGAAATGACTAAATATATCAAACTATATATATTAAATTAAACTATTTATATCAAATCACGGAATCAAAAGTATTGCGTTATTATATTATTAACATTTGCGTTTTGACATGGAAATAGTTCGCTTTTGGTACGAAATGAAGAATAGTAGTAATGAAATATGGTTAATAGCAACACTAAAAACATTAAAAGTAGCAAAAAGTTTACTACTATTTAGAGATCATTTGGCTGCATTCTGAATATAGCACCTTCAAAATAGATTCATCCTCTATTTTTGACATTGGAACTCGTACAAGCCTGTTGTGCTCGCACTCCCATCAAACGTCATAACTATTAAATGCTCGTCTGGAAGGCACTTGCAACCGTCAGAATGGGCTGGCTGTTTAGATATACTTATAAAACTATGAAAAGAATATACCCACAAAATATCACCTTTGTGGGAAGCAGGTTATGAATTACCCTCCCGATGACAACTTTGCTGTCTTCTGGCAGATACTTGCAACCATCCAAATGGGTTGGCAATTTTTTTTTACACTTTTATATATGTAAATTACAACATATTAAAATTTTATCCTTGTGGAAGCAGGTTCAAAAAAATGTTTTTGACAATGATGCAACCGTGGGGTCTCTGCCAGAACGGCATTTTCTTAATAGACTGATAATAAATCACCACTTGAAAATTTTCTAGCCCTGTGGGAAACGGTTTAGTCAGATGGTTCACTAGCTTTCCTACTATATATTTTTCACTCTAACATGGTTTTAAAGAGCTCCAAACTGGCGGCAGAGAAAAAAACGGGGCCTCATGGTTCCAGCGCTTAAAAATTCATAGAGAATCGAAAAAATTTTGAAAAAAGCTCGTGTCAAACGATAGCGAATCAAGTATAAAGAAACATAAAAAAAAAAATTACGTCAAAAAATGAAACCGCTAGTGCCGCAACCAGTACGAAAAACATGGTTTCGAGATAATCGCGTTCAAAGTTTGTGAACAAAGAAAAAACAACAGCGAAAATTGAAAATGCGCTCTCACTAATCCGGCTGTAACTTTTGAACCCGTAGGAATTTTTTCTTGAAATTTTTTATAAAAAAAATTATAAAAAAAGTCAATTTAAAACAGCCAATGTCATGTCCCCCGTTAAGCAAATTGTTAGCTCACGCTTACTTTTTAGTAAAAAATTTCTACATATTAGAAAACACTTTGCTTTTTTTACTGTTTGTTTTCCACTTCTCTGCTCCAACCAAAATTAATTAAACAGCAACGGCGAAACTTACGTCTTTCATGAGAAATTCTTACACCATTTTTGACATACAGAGAGACTACAATGATATTCCTCACGAAAAGAATACAATTTACTTACATACTTAGGTGGCCATGACAACCCGTTGACGGGTTACGGCCGACTTCATCAGCTCTCGCCAGGCGTCTCTGCTTCGCGCGCGCCATCTCCAATCTCTTTCACCAAGCGCGGTAAGAGCTTCCTCGGCCTGGTCAATCCATCGGAGGCATGGTCTTCCTCTTCGTCGTCGACCCTCGGCTTTCGCCTCAAACACCTTTTTCGCTGGAGCTTCTTCATCCATACGAAAGACAAGACCCAGCCAACGTAGTCGCTGAATTGTTATACGCTCGACTAAGTCAATGTCGTCGTAGAGCTCGTACAGTTCGTGGTTCATTCAAATGCGATAGTTGCCAACTCACACAGTACCAAAGATTTTCCGAATAACTTTCCTCTCGAACACCCCAAGAGCGGCTGCATCTGTTTGAGATACAACCCATGCCTCAGCGCCATAGAGTAGCACAGGTATGATGAGCGTCTTCTAGAGTGTTAGTTTTGTCGATCGAGAGAAGTCTCCGGAACCTAATTTCTTACTAAGCCCGTAGAAGCACCTATTAGCAATTGTTGGTCTTCGCTTTATCTCCAGGCTGACATTGTTGTTGCTGTTTACGGTGGTGCCAAGGTATGTAAACTCCTTGACAACTTCAAAGTTATATTTGCCTGCTGTAACATGGGAGGCTAGACGCCGCACTTCCCTATTTGCAGACAGCATATACTTTGCTTTTCCCTCGTTGACCGTCAAACCCACTTTGGCTGATTCCTTTTCGATAGTGGCGAAAGCAGCAGTTACATCTCTCTTGGTTCTGCCGATAATATCGATATCATCATCATACGCAAGGAGCTGGACACCTTTG
Organism: Tetanocera ferruginea; assembly: GCA_958299015.1. Lineage (NCBI taxonomy): Eukaryota > Metazoa > Arthropoda > Insecta > Diptera > Sciomyzidae > Tetanocera > Tetanocera ferruginea. Next base: position 87,266,798 of record OY282641.1, on the reverse strand, counting down.
TTGAAAATGGTACCATTTCGATGTACACCTGCCTTTCGTAGTAACCCCTCCATGATGAAATTGAAGAGATCGCATGATAGCGGGTCGCCTTGTCTGAAACCTCGTTCGGTATTAAAGGTTTCGGAGAGGTCATTTCCTACCTTGACGGAGCTGCATGTATTGCTCAACGTCTTCTTGCAGAGCCTTGTCAACTTTGCAGGTATACCGAACTTAGACATTGTTGCGTACAAGCAATCCCGAATCAGGCTATCGAACGCAGCTTTGTAATCAACAAAGAGATGATGGGTGTCGATTTGGTTTTCGTGGGTTTTCTCCAGGATTTGGCGTAGTGTAAAAATCTGGTCTATGGTGGACTTGCCAGGACGAAAGCCACACTTATAAGGTCCAATCAGTGTTTTGGTATGCGGCTTCAATCTTTCACACAATTCGCTCGAAAGAACCTTGTATGCGATGGAAATAAGACTGATACCTTGGTAGTTGGCGCAGATTGTCGGGTCTCCTTTCTTAAGTATAGGACAAAGCACACTGAGATTCCAATCGTCGGGCATGCTTTCCGCTAGCCATATTTTTCTGATGAGTTGATGCATGCACCTTATCAATTCACCGCCGCCGGTTTTAAACAATTCAGCAGCCAGGCCGTCAGCACCTGCGGCTTTGTTGTTTTTGAGTCGCTGGATAGCAACTTTAACCTCGTCATGGCTAGGTGGTGGAATTTCCATTCCATCATCATCGATTTGTGGTGTCGGGCCGAGGGCGAAATTGTTGGTACCGTCGCCTGCAAGCAGATTGGAAAATTGCTGTCTCCATTATCTCAATGCGCACTGCGTATCTGTTACCAGATCACCATTTTCATCTCTTCAAGTGGATGCTCCGGGCTTGAAACCTTGGGTTAGACGCTTAACCTGCTGGTAGAATTTTCTCGCATCCTTCTTGCCCTGGTATACTTCAATTTTTTTTCGCTCACGCTTTTCTTGCTCTCTTTTCTAACGTCTGAAAAGGTATTTCTCTTCCTTCCTCTTATCGTGATATTTTTCGTGCATGGCTCGTCATACCATTGGTTGCGAGGTTGCGGGCGCCGAAAACCAATGACTTCTTCAGCAGCAGTGCGCATGGAGTGGGATATATGCGCCCAAGGTCCCCCAGCGTCATCGAGGCAAGAGTAGGGTTGGTTGAGCTTAACCGAGAGTTGAGCGGAGTAGGCCTCGGTGGTCAGTTGTGATAGCAGCTTATCGACATCAAGCTTTCGTTGCACACCTGTGCGTACATTCTTCGCATTGCACAATCGCATGCGGATCTTGGCTGCAACAAGATAATGGTCGGAGTCAATATTGACCCCCCGAAATGTGCGCACATCCAGTACACTTGAAGCGTGCCTTCCGTCGATCATAACATGATCAATTTGGTTCGCATTTTTGATCCGGGGACAGCCAGGTTGCCATGTTTCGCGCCGCGACGAAGTCGATCAGTCTTAGATCGTTGTTCGAAGTGGTCTCGTGGAGACTGAACTGACCGACAGTGGAGCCAGAGATGCCTTCTTTTCCGACCTTCGCGTTAAAGTCGCCGAGAACTAATTTCACGTCATGGGCCGGGCAGCGATCATACATGTCCTCTAGGCTCGCGTAGAAGGTGTCCTTGACAGCATCGTCCTTTTCCTCCGTCGGGGCATGTGCGCAAATTAGGCTGATGTTGAAGACTTTCGCCTTGATGCGGACTGTCGCCAGCCTTTCGTTCACAGGTGTGAACCGGGAAACAAGATGGCACAGTTTCCGACTTACGACGAATCCGCATCCAAATTCACACTTCTCCGCATGGCGGCTGCAGCTCTCTTAGAGCAGCCTTGTCCTTTCCATCGCATCTCCTGGATGGCGGTGATGTCAGCCTTTATTTTTTCGAGGGCTTCCGCCAGTTGGACAGTGGCACCTTCGCTATAAAGGGTCCGGACATTCCAGGTGCATATCCGTAAATCATTATCCGTTTTTCGTTTGCGGTGGTCGTCAACGTAGTGGGGATTCATATCCGAGGCTGATTTAGTTTTCATTGGGAAGTTATAATGTGGTTGGGACCCAAACCCTACGCACATTCCATTATTAAGTTCTTGTAGAGACCCCTCAAGTTTATAGTCTAGAGGAGACATCGCCGCTCAAATTAGCCGCCAAAGTTTATTGGGCGATAGTTTTTGACGTTTTCAGGAGACACCAGGAGGTTTTGAGTCGACTTGAGACGCTTTCGACATGGATAATGCTGGTCTCGCCAAGTTGAGGCAATCAGTCACGTTACCATGTGAAGATCGCCCCCTTGTCTCCCAGAAATTAGTGGCAGCCTAGTCAAAGTGAAGTATCGCACATGTTATCAAACATATGTTCGCTGTCTCTCTAAGATGAACGAACAAATACGGGAGGACCAAGCGCGGCTACTATACAGTTCACTAGGAAAGTTGCAGCGCCATTACAATCATCTGCAAGCGCGGCTACTATACAGTCCACTAGCCAAGACGCAGCGCCATTACAATCATCTGCAAGCGCTCGCGGCAATTATCAAGGGTGTTTTGCCTCGACCAGCAAAGGAATTATGCTGGGAACTCCGATAGTAAGTATTTGCCATCGAGGATCTTGTTTCACAGCCAGAGCACTTATTGATTCTGGCTCAGAGGGCTCTTTTATTTCTGAGAGGTTGCAGTGACTAATTCAGTTGCCTACTCAACGCGTGGCCGCTCAAGTCTCAGGACTTAATAATGTAGTTTTGGCGAGAGTACAGAAAAATTTGCATTTTAGTCATATGATCACCTATTGATCCTACCGTTCGGCTGACTACAAATGCGCTCATTCTATCGAAAATTACGGAATCTTCCTACTTGCTCAGTGGATACTTTGTTGCAGCAAGCTTTTCCAGAGCTTGTTCTTGGTGACAAAAGTTTTTACTGCAGCGACCAAGTCGATGTGCTATTATGTGGGATTTATATCCACAAATACTTCTTGTCGAAATGTTCTTGGTAACTTATTGCTCAAGAAACTATTTTCGGCTATTTCCCTCCTCTTCTGTCGTGTCGTATTTCAAAAAAGTTTCACTTGACCGGCAGTTAGCTTCGTTTTGGGAACTTGAGGAGGTATCGCACAAAATTGTGCATAGTCTCACGGACAAATTTTATGAGGATTATTATGCTCAAACGACCGAGCGTAATCCCGATGAGCGATATGCTGTTCGTCAGTTTCTTCGCAATGAGAAGAGGCTAACTAAAAATTTGGCCTCTTAGAAGGAATATGATGAAGTCTTAACAGAATATTTGGAACTCGGCCACATGAGTGAAGTGACAGCTAATGTAACTCAGAGACCTTCTCAGGGTTACTACCTTCCTCATCACGCCGTCATGAAGCTTTATAGCACAACTACAAAGGTTCGCGTGGTTTTCAACGCCTCAAGCTCTTTATCAAATGGCATTAGCCTTAATGATGTTATGCACGCGGGGCCAATTTTGCAAAGTGATTTGACTGCTTATACTGTAGTGGCGGTTATTCCGGTGTGTTTTCAATGGCGACATTGAAAAGATGTATCGCCAAATACTGGTAAAGAAAGAGCACTAACGAATCCAGCTCATACTCTTTCACGCGTCATCAGAGAATGAACTCCAATATTTTTAGCTCAACACTGTAACATTTGGCGTCAACTGTTTTAGCACTTCGGACCCTTTTACAGCTTGCTGATGATGTCGAGCCTAGTTAAGCGCTAGCGTCAAAAATTTTGCGTAACTATATCTACGCAGATGACGCACTGGCGAGAGGTCATGACATCAAGTCAGCAGTTCAAGCTCGAATCGAACTTGAAAAAGCTAAGAAATCAGCATGTTTTGTCCTGCGCAAATGGACGTCCAACTATGATGATGTACTTCAAGGAATTCCCAAAGCTCATCGGTTACGCGATGATTTTCTGCAGTTGTAAGATACGAGCAACGTTAAGACGTTAGGCATTCGATGGAACGCTCGGTCCGACCATTTTTATTTTCATGCGCGTCCGCTTGATCAAGAAGGAAGCTTCTCTAAAAGGGAGGTGCTGTCTGCGATAGCAAAGCTCTTTGATCGTGCGGGATGGTTGGCTCCGGTCCTGGTCATCTGCAAAATTCTGATGCAGCAAGTTTGGCTAGATGGCATCGGATGGGAGGATCAGTTGATTCCTGCAACCTTGCAACGTTGGCAGTCGTTTCTTCAAAATTACTCCCACATTAGCAGCGTGTGAATTTCTCGCTAGGTTAATTTCTCTCCTGAAGGCGATGTGCAGTTCCACGGATTTTGTGATGGTTCCGAAAAAGCATATGGAGCCACAGTTTACATTCGCGTAAAACTCTTAGACCAAGTGAGCGTCGATCTTTTAGTCGCGAAAACGAAAATGGCACCTGTGATGACAGTGTCGTTGCCTGAGAAAAAATGCAAAATGTTTTTTTTTGTAAAAGTTATTGTAGAGTGTATTTTTTCGACACTTTCCAAGCAAAGTCTCGCCATTCTCAAGCAAATTATCCGATTAAAAGGAAACTTAGGGATATCAAAGACAATGAAATTAACTGCAGTTTATTGTTAAAAAAGATAAAAAAAAATATTTTTGCATAACTTTGCGAAACTTTTTTTACTAAATGTTAATAGTTTTAACTGTTCTGCGCCTTTAAAAAATTTCAACTAATACATGTATTACAATTAATTCATAACAAATCCAAATCCGTCGAAAAAAATCTAGAGCAGTAATTATTTTAGAAATTATGGCGAGACAACGTTGTGTCTCATAGCCAATTAACACCTCACGTTTTGTTTTCTATAAGCATCATCATGGACTCTTTCTTTATATCTAAGAATAATAATACGAAACTGTTCTGCGCCTTTAAAAAATTTTAACATAATACATATATTACAATTAATTCATAACAAATCCAAATCCGTCGAAAAAAATCTAGAGCAGTAATTATTTTAGAAATTATGGCGAATACAACGTTGTGTCTCATAGCCAATTAACACCTCACGTTTTGTTTTCTATAAGCATCATCATGGACTCTTTCTTTATATCTAAGAATAATAATACGAAATAATAAATTGCTTACAAATTTACTATCACATTCGTCGAAACCTTTTACAATGAGTGATGAATTATAAAAAATTACAGTAGTTCATATATAACAACATGGTTCGAATTTGAGATTTCTTTACAAGCAACTTTAGTAGCATCGATTGGTTGAAAAGAATGATACTGTCGCGTTACTTTAATAGTTTTTGCATTAGAAAACGACTGTATAAATTTCCTTTTTCTTTTTCATGATCAGTTTTAGAACAAAATCCAAAAACGTTGTTGTCAAAATTTTCTTCCGCCCATTGATATAATTGATAGGAAGAAGTTAGTTGATTATAGATTGGCCTTTGCAAGCTTGCACGAGATGCCAATCTTTTAACGGTTTCTCCTACTCCATCATAGGCTCCTTTTCCGTGCGAAATTGCAAAAAAATGCCACTCCGATTCAATGTTAAAATTATCCTTATAATGCAATAAATTTGTGAAATTGAATTTGTTTTTATATTGAGCTGCACACCCGTCAGAAAAGATATATATTTTTTCACATTGTCAGTTCCGAAAATGAGCTGCAAGTAAGTGATAACTTTTTAATTGAATAAATGCACCGCGACTGTGCCATTATTGTTATTTTCGGAAATAACAACGTAGCATTTGTGAAAAATGTTCTTCTCATGCTTGTAATAAATCACATAAGGGTGAAGTGTCGCTTGATCATTTGACCAATGGTAGGACTGAACTGCGTCTTGAATTTTATAACTGTAGTTTTGGGAACAGTCTAGTGTGACTAAAAAGTCTCTCGCTTTAAGTTTTTTTTTTAAATTTGACAAATATTGCGCCTGAGCTTAAGAAATATAGTCATATTTCAGGTACAACGGGAAGAATTTAAATAGCTTCACATGAATAAACATGAGATGATCTTATTTTTGTGATGACCCTTATCTCACCTGTCTGTACATGTCCATTTTTTTAAATTAATTTCAACAAAATTTCTGCCTTTTAAGTGAACAGTTAGATTTTTTGAAAGTGGTAAAGAACCTGGACACTGATGACGCGCTTACAAGCTGCATGATTCTTGAGGAACGGGACACATCATCTTAATCCCATAATTGTTTAATAGTAAAGGTCTGGCCAGTTTCTTGTAGCACAACATTTAACGTATGTATTTTTAGTGTCATAATCTGGTGTATTTTGCAGACGCAAACATTGTGACTTCCACTGCAGCCAACAACTACGCAATTAGCTGGCCTAAGCTTTGTAAATTCTTCGAATTCTTATAGTGGTAACTAATGAAAATAGAACGTAAAGTGTAAATTGGCTATGATACACAACGTTCTATTCGCCATAATTTCTAAAATAATTACTGCTCTAGACTTTTTCGACGGATTTGGATTTGTTTTGAGTTAGTTGTAATACATGTATTATTTTGCAATTTTTAAAAGGCGCAGAACAGTTAAAACTATTAACATTTAGAAATAAAAGTTTCACAAAGTTATGCAAAAATATTTTTTTTAACAATGAACTGCAGTTAATTTCATTGTCTTTGATATCCCTAAGTTTCCTTTTAATCGGTTAATTTGTATGAGAATGGCGAGAATTTGCTTGGAAAGTGTCGAAAAAATACACTCTACAATAACCTTTGAAAAAAAAACATTTTAAATTTTTTCTTAGGTCAAGTTATAACTAGTGTCCGACCGAATATTCGGTTTCGGCCAGTTTCGGCCCTTTTAATCAGTTTCGGCTATTCGGCATCAATATGGCCGAAACCGAATATTTGATCGGACACTACTAATTCGGTTCTTACATATATTTCAATGGTAGATGTAAGTTCGCTTTCATCAAAATTTTTAATTGTGATAAGTAGAACAAAAACGTGAATTTCAGTCATTTGATTGACCGTGTGAGTTGGGTCCAGCACAAAACGATAAATGTAGATATTTTTTTTAGATTATAATATTAAGTTTTATAACATTAATACATTAATATTAATATTAATATTAATATTAAACATTAATATTCAAACGGTCATATTCATAAAAATATCTTGAAATAGATTTAAAGTGCTCAATAGTGAAAAAGCTTTTTAGAGATAAAATGCTTTTTAAAATTTTATTATTCATAAAACTATTGTCTCAGCTTATTTGTTAAAATAGGAACACTCTCAATTTGAAATGGGAACAGTGTCAAGAATGTTTTGTGAATTTGATAAATTCAATAATTTTTTGTTTATTTGTCACAATTTTATCAATATTTTGCAAACAGTCAAAAAAATGTTCAATCTATGTTCTTCTCTGAAAAAATTGTCACTTATAATTTTTATTTTCAATATTTTGAAATGTTTTGCCATGTTTTCATATTTTTTGAAACAGTTTGAAGTATTTTTGACAATATTTGTGCTCACATTAGAGTAAAAATTTTAAAAAGGCTTTATCAAGTGTTTATTGAAGGTTACTCATTTAAGAAGCCTTTATAAGAGATTTTGTCGTTATTGGACGTTTATGAATACTGTTTTTGAAATTTTTTTTTGTAAAGCTTATAAAGCCTTTCGTAAGCTCGTAAATTTTTATGAATAAAGCCAAAAGAATATTTATCGTATATAAACGTTATTATAATCTGTTTCAATTGTTATGTTTTTGAAAGCTTTTAACTAAAAAATTAAAAAAATAAATTGTTTTTAAAACAATTTTCATGTAGACATTCAGTTTCAGTTTCAGTTTCGGTTTCGGCCGAATATTATTAAAATGGCCGAAATTCGGTTTCGGTTTCGGCCAAAATTTTGGTTTTGGTCGGACACTAGTTATAACTATGGTCATAGATATCCAATTAGTATACATTAAAAAAAAATATATGGACGTTTCATTTTACTTTTGTATTTTAAAGGAATGATTTTTATTTTTGCATGGCGCAGAATGTTTTTAAAATAAACATTTTACTAACCATTTTTAAAATGTGCGTTTTACTTTTTTTTTGTTTTCTCAAATAGAGCAAGAGCAAACCTGCAAATCAAGTTAAATCATATTTCGGAAATTTTTGAGTTAGCAATTTCAATGTGTAGATAAGGGCCTAAACACATTCTACAGAACATTTCGTTGTCAAATACGGCATGCGTTATTTTTAAAAAATCAGAGAAAAAAATGTGTTTCGTGCAAATTAAGTTATATCCATGCAGCTGTTTGCTTCAAAACAAGGTATACCCAATGGTGTGTTATATTCGGTGTGGATGAATTTTGCTTAAGCTAGCAATGTGATTCTATTGTTGTTCTATCATATGGTGATAGATTTTAAACAAAATTTTGCTTTCTTTAACATTTATATTAACCCTTTAATGCCCATTGTATATTTTAAGATGCAACCACTAGAAGCCTCTCATTCCACCAATAATGACGAGAAACCTTTGAAATGTAAATCGTTTCATTTGGAAAAACCTAGCCCTTTATTACAAGAAATAAAAATATTTAAAATTTGTGACAGTTGTACGAATATTTTATCAACAAATGGAACAATATTTTTTGTGAAAATTAAGTTAAGTCAATCCTTAGCAAGGCGAAATCTCGGTACATGAGGCTCTTCTAATCCACTTAAAATATATCACAGAAATATATTTTTATTTACGATATTATGCCTTTTGAATTGATTAAAACCTCACCCGATGTATCTTTTGCCCAGTGTTACTTTAAAGACACAATCATTTTTTTACAAATAACTTCTTAAAAAAATATATTTTTTAAAAACTTTATGGTACCATACGCTGAAATGGTATGGTAAATACCATTTAACACAATACATATTTTTAAAAAATCGAGTTTCTTGGGCATTTAAGGGTAAGGCTTTAATGAAAAATATGATGAAACCTTTACTTTGACGAAAACCAATATTGATCTTTCATACTTTCATCATAACAGTGCATGTTCCAGTGTGCACTGTGTGCAAAAATAAAAAACTAAAAATCGTACCAAAGTAACTATTTTATTTTTCAAAATTCTTTTCTGCTACATATTGTCTTTCCAACGAGATAAAGATGACCAAAATCGGTTAATTTTTTAGTAAATGGGACCACTTTGTTTGGTAGCAGATTTATATGGGAATCAGTATTTTATGGTGAAAAAAACCGTTAAAATTGCTGGCAGTTAGCGAATTCTCAACCGATGTCTATGTTATTGTATTCAATGGAAAGGTCTTTTACAGTGCAGGTTAGTTCCGGGAAAAAACAAAAGTCCTCCATGGCACATTATTTAAATAAAATTAAAAGAAAGACAGATTTTTTTGAGAAATTTACAAAAATTACAAGAACTGGCTTCGCTCCACGCTCCGTTTGGCTTTTTTTGCAGTTTTTTTTTGCACAGTCTTGTTCTACGACAAGTTCAACTGAATAAAAGTGGATTTTGTTTTCCATTTCCGATAAGGCAAATAACTGGAAAACGTCATTGAACGTCGGAGCAGCAAAATTCGAAGACATAATTTTTAAAAATCAATTAAAAAAAATTGTGACGACATTGAGAGGTCACACTAGGTGCGTTGAACTCGCAAGAGGTTCATCTTTGAGAAATTTTACAAATGGTTCTTGTAATAATTTAGCGGTCACACTGTGTACTTGGAAAGGCTTGCATTTAGTAAGTGTTTTGTAATCATTTTTAGAAAACGCTGACAACGGTAATAGTTTTGCAACTGTTCAAAGTTGTGGTGCTCTCATATATATATAAATGTATTTTATTTTCATTTTGTTCGCTCAGTAGCTATAAGGTTTACGGCACGGTGTTAGAGTGTCCGACTCTTATGCGATGGTTAGCGCGTTCGATCCCTGGTGATGGCAAACACAAAAGTTTTTGATGGCATGCAATTTTTCATAGAAATATATGCTTAAATTTTAACAAACGAAAATAAAAAATAAATAAAAATATAAATGTTCCGGTTGGGAATTGAACCTTGGATGTCCAAATCAAAACAAACCAAATAAACAAGTGGCTTACTAACTGAGCCACGGAATAAACATTTTTCGCGAGTGCTTATTGATGTGTTGAATGTACCACGTCGAAAAAGCTTACTAAAACACTTATATCCAATTGTAAAAACAACACTTAGATTAAGCTTGAAGTACGGAAAATTATTCCAAGGGTTCACTTTCGCTTACCCTACAATGACTACAATACAATAGTAAATGAAATGAATAGTAAATGAAAGCGTTTTCCAAGCTTGAGGTTTACGTTTGTAGGCTTTTAAGCTTGTTTAAAGCTTATTCCAAGCTTGTTTGGCTGATTGGGTTGGTTCCTGTTAAAACTGCGATGCCAACATTAAAGCACTATTCCACCAACAACAAAAGCTGTGCGGCAAATTTTAAATCTAAAGACAAGAGATGTTAAAAATTTTCTGATTTAAAGTGGAGCATACTTTAGAAAAGACTGTGAACTTAAATTTCATAAAAAATTTCAGCCAACAGACTTTTGAATGACAAAGTGCAGATTCTATGTGCAGAGCTTTTATTTAATATTTTTACAAAATGCGATAATTTTTCATAAAAATATTTTTTAATTTTTGTTTAATTCAAACCAAGGTCAAACAAATCCAGGATGCTGTGGAGCAAATCAAGTTAAATCCATGTTTGGTGCAAAACCAGTTATATCCAAACTGAAAAGCTCGATAACTTCAAAAGTTTTCCAAATTATAGAATTTTTTGGCATGTTTGCTCTTCATATGTGTGTTTGTCTGCTTCGCTACGAAAGCTATTCATTAAGTAGCTACCAGTGATCTCAGCACTGTCACCTTTCTGGCCGTTTTCGAGATTCGCTTCACGCAGAGGATGTCCTGAAGAAATGGACTTGGACAACGGAACCAACTTTGTTGGTGCTTCTCGTGCGTTTAAAGAAGATTTTAAAGCTTTTCTGAATGATTCAAAGGAGAAAGTGGTGTTAAATTTGCATTTAACACTTAATTTGGCATTTTATTCCAGCAGGTGCTGCCCATATGGGAGGTCTGTGGGAAACTGGTATCGAAGCATGTTTGAATTCACGGCCTTAAAGTCCAATGTCGTCCGATCCAAATGATCTAGTGCCTTTAACTCCAGCGTTTTTCTTAGTAGGAGGGCTTTTGCTTGCTCCGATGGAACCGGACATTGCTGAAAGTCCAATATCAATTATCAATCGTTGGCAAAAGTTAAAGGCATTGAACCAAAGGTTCTGCCAAATGTGAAAAAAATATTATTTAAAGGAACTTCACAAGCGTTATAAGTGGAAACATCCCCGCGAAGAAAATTTACGATTTGGTGGTCATAAAAGCGTACAACCTTTCGGCCACTGAGTGGCGATTAGCGAGAGTCGTGAAGGTTTCTATAGGCTTTGACAAACGTGTCTGAATCCCCACGGCGGTCGATCAGGGTCACATGCATCGGGTTCGTGCTCTAATAGATCAGTGTCCCCAGATGTCCATCATCTCCCAGTGTCTCGTGCGCCAACTTGGGTTGCCATCAAGGATGGTTGGCTCTCAAGAAGTTTGCTCCCTAACCCTCCGAGCAAACTATGAGTCCAACCAATCGGTGACAGCCCAAGCGAAGGTGTTACGGCATTTTACGCGAATCACGCTCCAGCAAACTTTGGACACATCTATTAGAGCATAGTTTTTGAATCTGATGCTTGCTGATCCAGACTTTCTGGTTTCGTCTCCGGTCGGTATGGTGCTAGGGGTTGACGTCTACCCAAAAATAGTTCAACCAGGAATCTTTCCGATTGGTTTGGGGGATTCTGCCGCAGAACTCCATATTCGGTTGGCTTTCGTTTTTTTTTGCATATTCTTATAGCTTGGATATTTGAGAATATCGTCCTAAAAGGGTTTTTTGAAATTCGAAATACTTTAGGGGATATGACCTTTTTGTCCAGCAATGTTTTCGCCAAAATGCGATTTGCTTAATTTGGCTACTTATTGAATGCTACGGTTTAAAGCAACCACCGAATTTCGTTCAACGCGTTCTTTAGTGGGTTATAATTTGTTTGTATACGCATTTTAAAAATAAATGAATACACATTTTAGAGCTTAAGTATTCGAATATTGGCAGCGTTTAGTGCACTTTGAATTGAGTTATAAACCGGACGCGCGCTCGCATACAGTTTTGAAAAATACAGTTTTGATAAAAAGTTTTGTTTGTGCTAAAGACAATGGATAGAAAAAGTTATAGAAATAAAAAAAGAAACACTGGTAGCAATCGAAAAACTCGTCCTTGAAACGCCAGTTTCGTGGTAAACAACACGAAAGAGATGAGGACACCGAATTCACAAGAACATCGGCAAAAAAATTTAAAAATAATGAAAACGAAGACATAAGCATTGACAACAAAACGGAGAATTGCATTTTGGAGTTTTATACAGTTTTCTCGGCGATTGCTAATCTGTAGCTCGTTTCTGCAACTTTTGCGACAAATAGTGACTTTTTCTGTCGTCACACTATTTCGTTCCAAAATACTCACTTTTACGAAAGCTGGTGTTTCTGCACTATTAAAACAATTTTTTCGTTTTTTGACACTTAGTGATGTTGATATTTAAAAAACAAACCGTATCCAAGCGTTGAGATCCGAGTTTTCTTTTCATGCGGTAGCTTAAAGCAGTGATACAAATTTTATCAGGGAATAAATCTCATAAATAAAATATTTAAGTTTATATATTCATTAATTTATACATTGTAGTACTTATAATATTGTGTATATTATATATTTAAAGTAGAGCTTCAGCTCACACACTTGTTCCGAACTACACGTGTTCACGGAAGATCGAACTCCGTGTAGTTAGTGTTTTGAATCACGAACCTCAATTACACGTGTATTTTATTCACGGACTACACGCTATTTTCGTATTCACGGACGACACGTGATATTCGCATTCACGTGAATAATATTCACATTTTACCTAGAGTTAAAAAAACTATGAAAAGTTCGGCTCATGCCTAAAGTACGTGAATACCATTCACGTGAATACGAACCTCACGTGTAGTTCGTGAATAAAATACACGTGCAGTTGAAGTTCGTATTTTTTTTTTTTTTTTTTGATTCCCCAAAGGAGTGAGAAATCTCATAAATACGTATAGCCCGTACTATACGCATGCACGACTTACATTCTAAAATCTATCCGGATCAACCGGAACAGACAGAATGCACCTACGTACTAAAACACACACCCAGTTGGCGAAGTATGAATTTCCACTAAGCAAATTAACTGGCTTTTCAGCGGAACTTAAAAATTTTATACAAAAACACGAATTTATTAAGAATATTTGAATTTAAAAAAGTAAACAACATCAAATAAGTAAAGGGTTAATCAACTTCAACAAACCTTTTGGAGTTTACATCTCGTGTAATAAAAGGTTCTACTTTGGGAAAACAGACTGACGTTATTTATACGGACTTTAGCAAAGCTTTTGACAGCGTCAATCATAATCTTCTATTGAATAAACTTAAGCTAATTGGGTTTCCTGTAAAATTGCTAAATTGGATAGAATCTTATTTATCGCGACGTTTTCAAAATGTTTTATAAAAAAATTCTCTATCACAAAATATTATGGTTACATCTGGTGTTTCGCAAGGAAGTCATTTTGGACCGGTTTTATTCTTACTATTTATTAATGACCTTCCCTCGGCAATTAAACATTGTGACGTCTTAATGTATGCTGACGATGTGAAACTTTTTCTTACCTACAAGTCACTCGACGAACAACACCTTTTACAATCTGATTTAAACAAACTAGTGGATTGGTGTAACTTCAACCTATTAAACCTTAACTTAAAAAAATGCAAATCAATGACCTTCTCACGTAGAACTGCTCATAGCACAAATTACACTATAAATAACATCCATTTAGAAATTGTTCATAGTTTTGTTGATCTTGGTGTAATTATGGATCCAAAACTTCGCTTCAATCTCCACGTAAATTTGGCTGTAAATAAGGCTAGAGGTGTTCTTGGTTTCACCAAACCAATTCCAAATATAACGCAGATATATACGTGTAAATATGTACAAACATATATGTGTATATTTATACGGGTCGCTATGTAATTTTGGAACACCGTGCTAATGTTATTAATTGGATATGTATTTGGGCCAACGCAGGCATAAACTTGCATGGAAAAGAGATAAACTCTTGCGCACCAAACTAAGTAACTAATAAGTCAACTGAATAAGAAAAAATTTTAAAATTTTTTGATTAAAAACAAACAAGTTAAAGCATACATATCGTATTCGATGGTGTTTACTTCATCAAACGCAATGTAGAATACCCTATAACCGCCTGCACTATCACACTAATTTTAAGCACGTCACTATGTTATGATTATACTCAAAAAGTATAACACTTTTATTTATGTAAAAATTAAGGCTCTATTTATTTATTTTAAGTTATTATATATTTAACATTTTGACTCAATTTGACTATTATCAAAATACTGTTAGTTTACTTTTTAAGGAGGTGCAATCCTCAAAAATAAACATTAAGTATCAAGCATTCAACTGCTATCTTTAAATACAAAGCTTTTTGAGCATTCAATTGCTCAGGCCAATAATATAAATAAATAGAGCCAGTGGCGTTTTTAAGCGCCGGCAAACTATTAGGCAGGGCTTATAACACACTAATTCACACCGCGTTTTAAAACCGAGAAAGCATTTTTAAGCCAGCGATAAAAAGTTTCGCGCACAAATAATTTTAAACAAATTAAACAAAATAAATCACGAACACTACATGGCGATCCTGCCAAACAAAGATCTGGTCCAGAAGTACGTTGAAGAGTACGTGCCCCCAGGAGGAAACACAAACGCTCCAACTTACTCACCAGCAACAATACCAGCAGAAGGCCCAAAAGCTTTAACTTTGGAGGAATACCGGCGGCGACAAAAAAAAGCTGAAGCGGACAAGCGCACAACCATACAACCGACGGAAAAACCGAAACACCGGCGCGGAGGCAGACAAGTAAAGCTGCGCAAGAAAATTGCTGCTTTGAAAGCAGTAGTGAATTCGGAAAATCCACCACCCTACCGCATTGCCAACGTTATTTGGCTTCAAATAGATGAGCTCGAGCGTGAGCTACATAAAAAAAAACCGACACACACAAATACAAAATAAAAACAAAAATATTTTTTTATATACACTTTTATTAAATTATTTTATTATTATTGAAATAAACACAATGGATTAAAAACTAAGCTATTTGAAAAAACAAAACACTTGTTATAAATCCATTTTTTTTTTAAGCACATTTTTATATTTTTTTTACAATCGCGAAAACTTTCGTACGTTTTTACTCGCGAGACCGACATTTTGATATTTATTTTCATTCATTAACTGAAAACGTCAGTTAATTGCATCTTGCTTTATGCTTCTTTCGCAGGTATGGTAGTAGAGTGCTACCATCAGAGGGTGTTTCATACATACTAAAATGTGTATGTCACTCTAATAGAATGTATTTACATGGAAGAAATAAAAAGAAATATTCAAGTGTTGGAAAAATTTAAATTAAATATAAGAAAAAGTAAAAACAGAATATACAGTAGTGAGTACATAAGTAACAAATTAAAAAATTTTGAAAAACTAAAACTTGAAGTAGAAAAAATTGAAAATAAAGAAAATTGTCGAATTTTAAAAGAAAAATTCCACAATTGTTATAAAGAAATAATTTTAATAATAAAAAGTTTAACTTTTAAAGAAAAAAAAGAAAATTTGTCGGAAAAAATATTGAAAATTTAGATTTATCCAACATTTGGGAAGAAGAAAATTTGCCAAAAATGTCTAATTTTGACATTAATATGGTAGGTAAAAACCTACAAATTTTCAAGGGTAATTTTAATCAACTAGAGGATTTTATTACGCAATCAGAGTTATTGCATGATCTTGTAAAAGATGAAGATAGACCTATTTTTGTCAAATATGTCTATAATTTTAAATTATCAGCCCAAGTTCGCGGTATACTAGGACGCTCAAATAAGCCTGCAACGTTTTTAGAGCTGAAGAATTCGTTGGAAAAAGCTTACCCTAATCCAAAGAATTTACAGCAAGTTTTAAGTGAATTCAGTGCACTTAAACAAAATAGACTGAATATATCAGAATTTCGAGAAAAAATAGTGTAACTTTCCGAACAATTGAGTAATTTTGAGATAAAAACTTTGAATAATCCAAATGAATTGGAAAAAAATGCAATTTATAAAGTAAATGAGAGTATGTCTCTGAATATTTTCTTGAAAGGCGTAAATAGGGAATATACAAATATTTTGTTGTCAAACCCACCAAAAACATTTAATGAGGCAGTAGAAAGGTGTATGACTGTCGAAAGAAGTCTAGAGACAGACAGCAACGCAATTTTTCATATTCGGAATGGAAATAATTTTGGTATCGGGAATAGAAGGTACCAAAACAGAATCCAATTTAATAATAATAATAACAACAATCATAATTATAAAAACAACAATTACAGGGGCAACTCTTATGGCCATCAAAGCCATAATTTTTCATATAGAAATACTAATAATGGCAATTACATCCAAAATTTTGGAAATAATGGTTACAATAACCATTACAACAACAATTTTAAAAACGATAATTATGAAAATAATAATCAAAGAAATTATTACAGAAACAATAATAACACAAATAGAAATTCAAACCAAAATTTCAGTACACAGGGAAACGGTTATGGCCGGGTAACAGAGAATGGTACCCGCAGAGGCCAAAACTAATGTACAAAATATCGAAAAATTTATCAAATTACATAATTTTAAAATGTAAAAATACTAATAAAGATTTAAAATTCTTGGTAGATACTGGAGCTGAAATCTCCATTTGTAAATTAAATAATATAGATGAAGTTAATACAAGAAATATTTTAACACTTACAGGAATAACAAGAGAAGAAATTGAATGTATTGGCACAACTAATCTGAAATTAATGGTAGAATCAGAAATCATTGTGCACAATTTTTATATAGTTGAAGACGATTTTCCAATCGCAACAGATGGAATCATAGGGCGAGATATTTTAGAAAAATATATGTCGAAAATAGATTTTGAAACATATACGGTTAGTTTTAATATAAATGAAAAAGAATTAATCATACCAATAAATTTAAAAGATAAATATAATACAAATATTTTAATACCAGCTCGGTCTGAGTCAATAGTACCCATAAACATTAAAGTTATGGATGATAGCATAGTTTTGAATGAAGAAATAGCAAAAGGAGTATTTTTAGGAAATAGCATAATACCCGCGAAAGGCGTGGCACATGTTAAAGTATTGAATACAACAGAGGAAGATTTAATACTGAAAAATTTAAATGTAAAAACTGAACTTTTAAAAAAGTACAATGTTTTCCAATATAAAGGAAACAAATCAGTCAACAAGGACAGGCTCAACAAACTTTTAAGCGATTTGGACATTGGATGCAATGGACCAGAAGCAAGAAACTCAATAATAGAAATCATTAAAGATTACCAGGATATTTTTCATCTCCCTGGAGAACATTTAAGCGTCAACAATTTTTATACGCAACAAATACAAACAACAGATTCAAACCCAGTTTACATAAAAAACTATAGACTGCCACAAACACAAATGACAGAAATAAACGAACAGGTTGACCAACTCCTGAGGGATAACATAATAGAACATTCGGTCAGTCCTTATAATTCTCCACTGCTCGTAGTACCGAAGAAATCAACAAATGATAAGAAAAAATGGCGACTCGTCGTCGATTTTAGAAAATTAAACGAGAAAATCGTAAGTGACAAATTCCCACTTACCAAAATAGAAGACGTACTTGACAGACTTGGAAGAGCTAAATATTTTTCGACATTGGACATGACCAGCTCGTTCCACCAGATAGACCTACACAAAGACTCACGTCCTCTGACCTCATTTTCAACAGGAAATGGACATTTCCAATTCAAACGGTTACCATTTGGACTGAAAATATCGTCAAACAGCTTTCAGCGCATGCTAACAATAGCTTTAAGTGGTTTAGATGCGGAGGCTTTTCTATACGTAGACGATATAATTGTATTTGGATGCAGTTTAAAGCATCACAATGAAAATCTAACGAAAATATTTCAAAGAATGAGGAAATTTAATTTAGAGTTGAATCCAGATAAATGCTCTTTTTTAAAACCGGAAGTTATTTATCTTGGCCATCTTATTACCACTACGGGTATAAGAACTGACCCAGCAAAAAATAAGGTAATAGAAAACTACCCAACCCCAACAAACGCAGATGACGTTAGAAGATTTGTTGCTTTCTGCAACTATTATAGGCGCTTCATACCAAAATTCACTGATATAGCCAAAGACCTTAATTCTCTTTTAAAGAAAAATGCACAATTTGTCTGGACTGAAAAATGCCAAAATGCATTTGAAACATTAAAAACTAAACTACTAAATCCACCAGTACTTCAATGCCCTGACATCGATAAACCTTTTGTGTTAACAACTGATGCCTCAAATTTTGCACTTGGCGCAGTTTTATCGCAAGGTGAGATCGGATCAGATTTACCAATTTCTTATGCGAGCAAATCTCTGGGAAAACATGATTTAAATAAACCAATTATAGAAAAAGAATTACTAGCTATACATTGGGCAATTAATTTTTTTAGACCATATCTTTACGGTCGCAGATTTTCAGTCGTAACAGACCACAGACCATTAGTGTCTCTTTTTTCGCATAAAAATCCGTCGTCGAAGTTGACACGAATCAGGTTAGACTTATGCGACTATGATTTTGAGATCATATATAAAACAGGCAAAATGAATACCAACGCAGACGCATTGTCGCGCATAATTTTAAATAGCATCTCACTTAAAGCCATGATTCCAACTGTATTGGAACATGAAGACAAGAAAATACTAGCAATAACAAGGAGTATGGATAAAAATAACCATACAAAAAACTCGGATTTTAAAAACAAAAAATGTCTTTCCAGCAAAACGTCTGATCAACTAATTGCTTGGGAATGCACATCAATATCGGATGTAAACAAAATAAGAAAGCTTAAATTTATAACAGAAAAAGGTTTTAAGGGAACCCAAATATATATAGAAGATAATGAAGTCATTGCAAGATGCAGCGATAATCCTTTGTTCACACAGCTGACTCTGGAAAAACTGTCGTCAAAAATGCATAGTTTAGGAATAGAAGAATTAGCATTAAATGCGAATGATATAATATTTAAAACGGTAGAGAAAGAAAAATTCAAAAAGATTTATAATAGTTTGAAAAGAGATAAAGAAAATTTAAAGATATTGATTTATAGAGAACCGGAAAAAGTAATAGATATAGAAAAACAGAAAAGTATAATTGAGGAATATCATAATTCGACCCGCGGAGGTCATATGGGGATTAGAAAAACAATTTTAAAAATAAAGCAAAGATACATATGGAAAAATGTGTGTAAAATGATAAAGAAGTTCATAAATAATTGCGAAAAATGCAAAATAAATAAACAAACAAAACATACAAAAGAAAAACTTACAATAACAAACACGCCAGGAACTAGTTTCGAAGTCGTATCGATAGATACAGTAGGCCCTTTACGTTTAACAAATAATTACAGATACATACTCACAATGCAATGTGAATTAACAAAGTATTTAATTGCTTGTCCAATGGAGACAAAAGACGCGAAAACAGTCGCAAAAACTATTATCGAAAACTTAATTCTAATATATGGTCATTTTAAAATTTTAAAGTCAGATAGAGGTACAGAGTTTACCAACGAATTACTATCAGAGATATGCAACTTATTAGAGATAAAACAAATTTTTAGTACTCCATACCATCACGAAACACTTGGTTCGATAGAACGTAATCATAGAGTATTAAATGAATACTTATTAAATTTTTGTAAAGGTGACGAATGGGATCAATGGATACCATACTTCACATTTGCTTACAACACTACACCTCATGTTGATACAAATTACACGCCATTTGAACTCATTTTTGGCAGGTTAGCGAACCTTCCAAATGATAATTCAGTAAATTCAAAATATTACAATACAGATAACTATGCGCAAGAACTAAAAGCAAGATTAGCATATTCTTTAAAAAAGACTGAAGAATTAATAAAAATATCAAAAGAAAATCAAATAAGAAATAATGAAAATTTTAACCCGTCAAATTTAAAGATCGGTGATAATGTAATAGTAAAAAAGATGAATAGAAAGAAAAATCAACCACCTTATCATGGTCCATATAGAATAGTTGATAAAAATGGAGTAAATTCAATTATAGATGTAAATGGACAAATAAAAGAATATCATAATAATTTATTAAAAAAATGGATTTAATGAATTTAATAATCAAAGTAAAAGTATCACATATATAGTACATAATACTATTATTGAATTGTATAACTAGTTGTAAGTAAGTTTTAAACTCACATTTATCTTTTGAATTGTATAATATAAGAAAAATTTTGAAAAAAAAATTATTTTCATAAAATCAAATAATTTTTATCTTGAGGATGGGTGTGTAGAATACCCTATAACCGCCTGCACTATCACAATAATTTTAAGCACATCACTATGTTATGATTATACTCAAAAAGTATAACACTTTTATTTATGTAAAAATTAAGGCTCTATTTATTTATTTTAAGTTATTATATATTTAACATTTTGACTCAATTTGACTATTATCAAAATACTGTTAGTTTACTTTTTAAGGAGGTGCAATCCTCAAAAATAAACATTAAGTATCAAGCATTCAACTGCTATCTTTTAATACAAAGCTTTTTGAGCATTCAATTGCTCAGGCCAATAATATAAATAAATAGAGCCAGTGGCGTTTTTAAGCGCCGGCAAACTATTAGGCAGGGCTTATAACACACTAATTCACACCGCGTTTTAAAACCGAGAAAGCATTTTTAAGCCAGCGATAAAAAGTTTCGCGCACAAATAATTTTAAACAAATTAAACAAAATAAATCACGAACACTACAGCAATATTATAAAGAAAAAACAACTGAAACGGTCTCGAATATATGGAATAACTTCAGCCAACATTTTAACAGAATATAACAATATTATTAACCGAGTTAATGTTTGAAACAAAAATTCTAAAATGTATCAATTATTTAAATGTAAAATCATTTTCCGTTTCAAGGCATACACCGAATCACAAAAATTAATTAAGTTGTAGCTATTGTTGAAATCACTACACATTAAGGTGCCTCGACTTGTATGAAGAAAAAACAAGTTCCATTTGTACCCATTTTAAAATGAACCTTGATGTATTCTATTATCATTCCCAAAATATTTTGGCTATACCAAAATCCGTCAGTGAGCTAAACAATTTTGAAAAAACCTCCATAAATCATGTTTTCCGCATTTATACTGGCTAGTGTAATAGATGTAAATAAATAAACTGTCTCAAATTGTAGGCTTGAAAAAGTTCTTTCAAACTGCATCAAAAATTTGTATAAATTTGCAATTGGATTAAAGATAATGATGTTTTTCATGATTTTTTTCTTAGTTTTTTTAGATGATTTTCAAAAATTCTCATTGAAACAAACGCTTGAAATAAAAAAAAAAAAGTGTTTTGGATTTTGAAAATTTTATTTTCAGGTAAACTGCACACAAATGGAGAAATAAAATAAGAGCCACACTTTATTAAACTAAGAAAAATGTCCAAAATATATGACAGACGTGCATACCTTTCCAACGATATCTTGATAACGGCGATCGTATAAGAAATAATAAAGTTATTTGAATTTTTATGAAAATAATCTAAAAAAATGCATGAAAACATCATTATACTTAACCCAATTGCAAATATTTTCAAATTTTTGATGCAGATTGAACGAACTTTTTCAGGCCTATAATTTGAGACAGTTTATTTGTTTACAACTATTACACTAGTTAATATATATACGGAAAACATGATTTTTGGAGGTTTTTGCAAAATGGTTTAGCTCACTGACGGATTTCGGCATAGCCAAAATATTTTGGGAATCATCATAAAATACATCAAGGTTCATTTTAGGATGGGTACAAATTAAACTTTTTTTTCAAGGCACCTTACTACACATACATCGTAAAGGGTCATGAAGGGCAAAATTTGAAGTGCACTGGCTCAACTTAAAAAGCACAAAATGTCTAGATCCTCTTCTTGGGATGTTAAAGTTAAGAGATGAGAGAATATATTGGGAGTCAATATCACCACAAAGTAATTTATATAGGAAGGTGACATTAAGCACCATCCTTCTGCTTCTCAGGGAAGGCAGTAAAATTTGCTTGAGGCGGGTTTCATATGAAGGAAGAATAATATCTGGGTTCCAACGATGATGACGTAAAGCAAAAAGTAAAAACTGTTTTTGATTCTATTGCATCAATGTGGACGTTATATTGAGCGTTCCATACTACGGAAGCATATTCAAGAATAGGTCTTACGAGAGATATATACAGTAATTTAGTAGTGAAGGCAACATTGAATTCTTTCGCCCATCTTTTAATGAAACCAAGAACACCTCTAGCCTTATTTACAGCCAAATTTACGTGGAGATTGAAGCGAAGTTTTGGATCCATAATTACACCAAGATCAACAAAACTATGAACAATTTCTAAGTGGATGTTATTTATAGTGTAATTTGTACTATGAGCAGTTCTACATGAGAAGGTCATTGATTTGCATTTTTTTAAGTTAAGGTTTAATAGGTTGAAGTTACACCAATCCACTAGTCTGTTTAAATCAGATTGTAAAAGGTGTTGTTCGTCGAGTGACTTGTAGGTAAGAAAAAGTTTCACATCGTCAGCATACATTAAGACGTCACAATGTTTAATTGCCGAGGGAAGGTCATTAATAAATAGTAAGAATAAAACCGGTCCAAAATGACTTCCTTGCGGAACACCAGATGTAACCATAATATTTTGTGAAAGAGAATTTTTATATAAAACTTTTTGAAAACGTCGCGATAAATAAGATTCTATTCAATTTAGCAATTTTACAGGAAACCCAATTAGCTTAAGTTTATTCAATAGAAGATTATGATTGACGCTGTCAAAAGCTTTGCTAAAGTCCGTATAAATAACGTCAGTCTGTTTTCCCAAAGTAAAACCTTTTATTACACGAGTTGTAAACTCCAAAAGGTTTGTTGAAGTTGATTTAACCTTTAAAAAACCATGTTGAGTGACAGAAATGGAAGAAGATACGAAGTGGGTTAGTTGTTCAGTTATGATTTTCTCAAATAATTTAGGGATTGCGCTTAATTTAGCGATGCCTCGGTAGTTAGTGACATCTATTTTGGAGCCAGATTTATGAAGGGGTATAATATATGAATCTTTCCATATAATGGGAAAATGTCCTCTTTGCAAGGATATATTGAATACGTTTGTTAGAGGAGCACACAGGTTGCTAGCACATTCCTTTAGAATGCAACTCGGAATTTCATCAGGGCCAGTCGAAAAAGAGCATTTAACTTGACGAAGGTAATGCATAACAATAATTGAGTCTATTACTGGAGTTTCAAAAAAGTTAACTGGAGGTAAATAAGGATGCTCAGTACACATATTAAATGGTATATTGGAGTAAGTTGATTTGAAGAAGCTTGCAAACATGTTGGAAATAACATTGTCACAAGACGATTCCTCTTGATTGAATCTCATAAGGGGTGGAAAGTTGGAAGCCTTACGTTTTGAATTAACAAAAGTATAGAAGAGTTTCGGATTATCATTTAATTGAGATTTGATGTTGGCTATATAAGCAGAATAACACTGTTTATTTAATAGCTGGTATCTGCAACGACAAGATGAATGATGAACCAGATTTTTTATATTTTTTTAAATAAGCGATTTTTTAAATTTTTTAGTGACTTTAGTTCACTTGTTAGCCAGGGTGGACTTAAAGGTTTAGAATTATTTTGCTTTGTCGGGACGCACAATTAGAAGCACCTTTGCAAAGTATCATTAAAAAACTGTACCGAGGTTTCGACGTCATAATATGAATACGGTGGTTTAATAGATAGAATCGGTGACCAGTCAGTCTGCGAGAGTAAGGCGTTGAGTTTAACATAGTCTGTACTTTTGAAATTATATATTTTTGTATTTCGCTTATCAGGTGTAAGTTTATTTTCATTTTCATGAGCAATTAATACTGTTATTTCAAGAGTTGGATGATGTTCATCTTCCGGAAAAGACA
This sequence comes from Tetanocera ferruginea, assembly GCA_958299015.1. NCBI lineage: Eukaryota > Metazoa > Arthropoda > Insecta > Diptera > Sciomyzidae > Tetanocera > Tetanocera ferruginea. The sequence continues at coordinate 87,242,615 of OY282641.1, read as the reverse complement.
CAGGGTTTGAGCGATTGAGATATACAGTAGTGCATCTATCTACAGACACAAGGTCCAGCGTTCTATGGTTTTTAATAAAAGTATTATTGACTTGTTGAAGACACAGGTCAGATAACTTATCTAAAAAATCATTTATCCAATTACTAGTGGAAACAGGTGTAAGAAATGAAGAATCATCTGTCGAATTCCAAGACACAAAGGGTAGGTTAAAATCGCCCAACACAATAAGAACATCGTTGTTGCGTCTTAATGGGCGCAACTGCAAATCCTTAGTCTTAACTTGACTAAGGAATAGTTGTTTAAATAATTATTCAAAAGTTAACCAGGCACTTTAACCTGTTCAACTAAGGATAATTATTTTTGTTTTTTTTTTGCTTTGGTTAACCAGGCACTTGAACCTGTTCAACCCAGAGGAATAAAAAAGAACCTCTTCAAAGGTGTTGACTTTTAATATTCATTTATTGTTACTATTTAGATTCCTTTTATACAAAATTTGTTCCAATTTTACATAGAAAAAGAATATATAAAACTAATATGTAATATGTATATATGTATATATATTGATTTAGCATATGATTAAGCATAACAACAAAATGCACACACAACAAAAACGGCCAAGCTGCCCTTGAAATAATTGTTCAGCACATTGCACTAAAAAATTCTATTCATATTAAAACATAGCCAAACTGGCCTTGACTTTGTCCAGAACATTGCACTGAGACTCATGTGTCGTTTTTTGCAGGCTCAGCTTTTTTGGTAGTTACTGGAATGCTTTGTTGTTTTGTGTTTTGCTGTTATGCTTGTATATTTGTATGACTACAACTACTTATTAATAACTTAATTTATTTGTATTGTTCGGAACTGAACATTCTCCGCCCCGTTGAACCATGGGTTCAACAGCTGAAATTTAAACATCAATCGTAAAATCCGAATCTCTTTTATGGCTTGTATCAGGTGCGATGACATGAATTCTTGGCGTGGGTTGTGGTGGTAAGCAATTGATGCTGTGAGATCTCAAGGAAGATTCAATTGTAGCTTAGATAATTCACTTTGGATAGCGGATAGTTGTTCTTGATGGGAGTTGTAACGAAGGGAAATGTTGACTGCTGGAGGTTCTGTTGACGAGAACACCAAATCAGATGTCTGAACGGTTGGGATATATGATCTGTGATTGGTTGACTTTAATGTCTTGTGGCCTTGAATGGTTATCAGTGGCTGTTTAATGACGCAGTTTTCATTCATAGATAGAAGTCCTGAGTCTTGAATGGTGAATTGCGTTAGAACTGCTTCACAAACTGCATTTACCACGACTTCGCTCCTGACAGAATATATCCATGTGTTAGGATTGTGTAGTTGAAGCCAATGGGGGCCGGCTTCCGCATGTTCGATGGAGCATGACGTGTTTGTTTCAATGTGATTAAGCAAGTTTAACTCACATATTGCTATGTTGGATCCTCGTTTATAAAGTGGGTGAATTTGTTGACAAAGATAGTGCTCAATTTCGGTTGACGTGCATATCCTTGAATCAGCTTCCTTTTATGGATAGTATTGATCACGATGTAGATTTACAATCAAAAATGAGAAGGGAGACTGGATTTTGACAAATTCATTGTTTAGATGCCACGGCACAGGAGTAAGTTGTAGTAACTCGAAATCTTCAGTTGATACTAGTGGAAGTTTCAATTTAAAAATAACCTAGTTTGAAGTGACTCGTCCTTCGATTGACATCAAGTTATATAGTTATCAATTCTTCGGTAGGTAACCTTAGATGGCTGGGAAGGCTGGCCTTTATGTGGAGTAGCTCTTCTTGTAGCTGTTGAGGTGAGATTAGTTCGGGACTTAATTTACCATGATGTGGTCTATTAAAATGCTTAGAAGAGAATCTTGCACGCGTTGGAAGTATATTAGTTCCAACGTTGTTTGAAGAGCTAGTTCAGCAACTGATTGAGCGATGCCTTGTTTGTTTACTTCTTGTTGCACGTTCTCAAATCGGAATTTCAGGGTTTTCAATGTCTTTTCGACCTTTACAAATTCTTCTTCAATACTTTGTTGGTTCCTTTTCATGATGTTTATTGTGCTGTCCAGAAATGAGGTTTGGTTGTGGATTTTATTTTCAAGATAATTTTCATTTTGATATATTTTGTCAATGGTACTGGCGACATCTTCTGCATACTGAGAATCTAGACCTCCGAATAAAGAGTTAGCTATGTTGCCGATGATGTTGAATGCACCTCTTTCCGCTCGATGTCCATTGTGTATTTTCAGGAGTTCATTCTTCAGTGTTATTTCATCCATTAAACGCTTAATTAACATAACTATTACTGAACAGTGTTTGGACGTTTGCAAGATTGTGCAGGATTTTTGTAATATTTGTGGATAACCATTCATTAATTCCAAATTCTTCCAGTATGTTTGCATATTAATGTAGGTTACAAGGTTCCATTCACTGGTGATTATTCCAACCGACCCTAATTTTTCGAAATAAATACCCGGATTAGACACAAATGGCTGAACGTCTATTGGCGCAGGGGAAGCGTATGGTATAAATAAGCAAGCCATCAAGATAGTTACAAATGCTGAACTTGTGTTCATTCGTGTTCGTTTTGATTGGTGAGAAGAGTTGGTATGATCTGAGTGTTTAATCTTCCTTTCATTTGTTTTAGAGCTGTCTTCTTTGCGCTTGCTACCTTCATCGTTTTGATCTGATGGAATGAGTCTGTCTTCTTGTTCAAAATTCTTTATTGGTAGTGGTGCAAGCCTATGTATCGGACGTTTTAAAGTTCCTGCTGCTGTTTGAATGTCAGCCACTCTAACATTGTTGTCGGGACCTGTGTATGTCCTTACGATCCTGCCTAGCGGCCATTGGAGTGGTGGTACGTTATCCTCTTGTATTATAACCATTAAACCTGGATTGACGTTGTTCATTTGTTGTTTCCATTTGCTTTTATATTGCAGTTCCTGAAGGTAATCTCGCGACCAACGCCTCCAAAATTCGTGTTTCAGATGGGATACTAACTTCCATCTTGTTAGTAGCGACGCGTTGTTTGGCGTGGCATATGTGTCTACGGATGTTGTCAGTGGTTCGCCGATCAAAAAATGCCCTGGTGTTAAGGCAGTAAGATCCTTGGGATCGGATGACATTGGAGTGAGTGGTCTTGAGTTGAGTATAGCTTCAATCTCAACCACCACTGTTTCTAGCTCTTCATAGGTTAGCGACACTGTAGACACACTCCTTATTAACAAATGCTTGGCTGATTTGACTGCAGCCTCCCAGAGCCCGCCAAAATAAGGAGCCCGAGGTGGAATGAATTTGAAATCTATTCCTTTATCACTGCATAACCTTACTATTGATTCATTGGCTTTCTGGGAGTGGATTGCTTCATTAAGCTCATGGAGTTGGTTTCGAGCTCCAACAAAATTTGTAGCGTTGTCGCAGTAGAGGGTTTTACAATGTCCTCTACGGCTGATGAAACGTTTCAATGCGCCAATGAACGCATTCGTTGTTAAATCGCTTACCAATTCGAGGTGGACTGCTTTCGTAACGAAGCAACAAAATACAGCAATATAAGCCTTTGTTGCTCTTTTTCCTCTGATTTTATAATGAATCCATAATGGTCCACAGTAGTCAACGCCACTGTTAATAAATGGTCTTGCTGGAGTCACTCGGGTGTGTGGTAGATTACCCATGATCTGTTGACATAATTTTGGACGAGCCTTGCTACATCGTATGCATTGTTGTACAGTTGCTCTGGCTGTTAACTTTCCTTTGATTGGCCAAAAACGTTGCCTTATTGTTGCTAATAATGTCTGGGAGCCACAGTGTTTGTTGTCCTTGTGTATCATAATGAACAAAAGTTTTGCTAACGGGTCGTTGTAAGGAATTAGCATTGGATGCTTAGAGTCGTAGTTTAGTGTTGATGCTTCCAGCCGTCCACCCAATCGAATGATGCCTTTATCATCAATGAACGGAGTCAAACTGCTAATTGAACTTGATTTGTCAAGTCCTTGATGATTTTTTAATTGTTTTAACTCGCAACTAAAATCAGACATCTGCATGTTTCTTATGATAACAAAAAGTGCATCATCCATTTCTTTGGGGTTAAGCGATATTTGTTGTTGCCTCAGATTCTTTTTGACTTTTGTGTGGCTTATAAATCGCAAAATATACCCTAGGATTCCTTGTAATGTTCGGAAAGAGTTTCTATGCCTTATTGTATACACTAATTCTCCGTTAATATGTGGTTGCAGCAATCCTTTTTCAATCTCTGTTGTAGCAATAGCGACGTCGTTACTGGGCAATACTACCAATTGCTTCCTTTTTTCCAGGTCGTTTGGAATTTGAAGTTGAGCTAAAAAACGTGGAGGCCACAAGTCCTGTCTCCCATGTAAGAAAAGTGGTCCTTGAAACCATAGGTCACATGCTGCGAGAGCTTTCGCTGTTAATCCCCTTGACAGCACGTCTGCTGGATTGTCTCTTGATCTGACATGTCGCCACTGCTCCGGCAGGGTTAGCGTTTGAATTGTTGCTATTCTGTTAGCCACAACTGTTTGGAATGTTGAAGATTGAGCATTGATCCAACTTAGCACAATTTCTGAATCGGTCCACAGAAATAATGGTTGATCCTTGGTTTTCATGTCATCCCTGAGGCGAGTTGAGAGCTGTGAGGCTAATACTGCAGCGCACAGTTCCAGCCGTGGTAGTGTTTGCGTTTTGAGTGGAGCTATCCGAGTTTTTGCACACAATAGTCGGACTATTACTCTACCATCCTTAAGAGTTGCTCGAATATATGCTGCAGCACCGAAAGCCCTTTCAGATGCATCAGCGAATACATGAAGCTGAGTTGAGGTTGGTACTTCTCCTCGAAATATGTGTCTAGAAACTTGGAGGTTGTTTAGGTTTGTCAAATTATCTCGAAATATGGACCATTTTTCCTTCAGTTCTGATTGTAACGGTTCGTCCCATGATAAGTTAAGCTGCCATAACTGTTGAATAAACATTTTCGCCTTGACAATTACCGGTGCCAATAATCCTAGTGGATCGAATAACTTGGCCAGATCAGAGCTGACGGTTCGCTTTGTAACTACTTTAACTGGGTCCAGTTTTACCTTAACGCAAAAATAGTCAGTTTTTGGTAGCCACAGCAATCCCAGAGTTTTAATTGAATCGTTGTTGAGATTCGTAAAGTCCAGATTCACTTCTTGATCACATTGTGGTATATTCTCTAGGAGCTGCGAATGGTTTGCACACCATTTTCGCAAATTGAAACCATGCTTCTTTAATATATATATCAGTTGTTGTTGAGCTTCAATGGCTGTTATCAAACTATCAGAACCTCCCAGACCGTCATCTACATAAAAATTATCTTGTAGAATTTGAGCTCCCAACGGGTAATTATTGGCATTTGCAGTTGCAATTCGCTGTAAACATACGTCACAGTGGTTAATTGATAATATTTGATTGGAAAGGCTGGATTCTCTCTCCAAATAATTAATTGGTATCGTTGATCATCTGGATCTACTAAAATTTGACGATACATTTTTTCAATGTCTGTAGTGAACACGTAGCGTGGTAGCCGGAACCGAAGAAGAATCAAAAAAAGTTCGCTTTGAACGGTTGGTCCAGTGTACATTAGATCATTTAGTGAATATCCTGATGATGTCTTGGCTGAGGCATCAAAGACGACCCGAAGTTTCGTTGTCGTGCTGTCGGGCTTGAATACACAATGATGTGGAATGAAATAATTCGGAGTTAGTACAGAATCGAGATTCACTTCTTTCATGTGCCCAAGTCTTTCATAATCCTTCATAAATTGAATGTATTCCTTGCGTACGATATCATTTTTTAGAAGTCGGCGTTCTAGACTCATAAATCTGTTGTGGATCATGGCTTGTGATTGCCCTAAGGCTGATGTGTTTTTGATAAAGGGGAGTTAAACGACAAAGCGGCCTTCCTCATTGCTACGAACATTTTGAGCAAAGTGAGATTCACATCGCTGCTCTGCTGGTGAAAGATATTTCTTACTTGTTTCAACTTCTTCTATTTCCCAAATTTTTTTTATCAGTTCATTCGTGGTTTCTTCTTCTTGACTGAATATACCACATGTGACAGCATCGTAGCTTGTTGATCCCACCATTCCTGCTACTATCCAACCAAACACCGTATTCTGCAGTATGGGCAACTGTTCACCGATGTTGATTTGTTCTGGTCGGATCAAGTGATAATACAGTTCTGCTCCCAGTAGAACATCGATCTTGTCAGATTTGAAGAATTCAGGATCTGCTAACTTAATGTTTTCTGGGAGTGACCAGGTTGAAATGTCAATGTTCAGTCTTGGTTGAGGTGATACGATGTGAGACAGGACGACTGCTTCGAGTTTGGATGTGAAGTTTCCAGTTCTTGAATGCATATCTACGTTTACTCGCTGAGTTGATTTATGAGTACCCTTTCCAATGCCTTCGATACAGAGCGATGATGATGTTGTGGATAACGATAATTTCTTAATCAGTCTTTCAGTTATGATATTAATCTGAGAGCCGGAATCCAGAATTGCTCGAACTTCACACGATCTTCCATTATTTGCTGAGATTTTAATTTTTGCTGTTGCTAGTAGAACGTAGTTATATTTTTTAGTTTCATTTTGAGCCGCAGCTACCGTGAAAGGCACAGTGTTGTTATTTGAATGATCAGGAACTTGATGATTTACTGTTGTTTTCTGAATTTTAGCATCTCCCTGTAAATGCAGTAGTGTGTTGTGCTTTGCTGAACATTTTGTGCAGCTTCGTGATTTACATGTCTTGGCTGTGTGATTTTCTTTGAAACAATTGACGCACAGGTTTTGTTTCTGTATCCATTTCAGTCGTTCTACGGCGGACATCTTGAGAAACTGTTGGCAATAGTAAAGAGGATGGCCACCTTGCTTACAAACCTTGCAACTGTTGTGATTAGATACTGCTGTCGATGTTACCACTCTTTTGATATTACATCCTATGGCTTCTAATGCTTGGAACCGATTCTTTAAGAATTTGAGAAAGGTGCTTATTTCTGAAGTGATTGCTCGTAGAGCATATGGGTTTGGTGATCAAATTTCTTTATTAAAATGTGCAACAGCAGAGGATCCCAGCTATCTGTCTCGACTCCAAGATTCTTGAGTGCGGCTAAGCTTTCATGAATGGTGTCATGAAAGTTTCGAATAGTCTTGGCTTCTGATGTGAGGTTTGGAAGGGATATCAGCCGTTGTACTATAGCTGATGTAAGCATTCTCTTATTGCTAAAACGATCTTGTAGAGCTTCCCATGCGATGTCGTAATTATCTTCTGTCAATTCGAGATGACCAATCGCGCGTTCAGCCTCCCCGAATACATTGGTTTTGAGGTACCACATTTTCTGGATTTTTGGAATTTGTTGCTGATGTATCATTCGCGTGAATATGTCTGCGAAAGTTTGCCATTTCAAGTAGTTTCCGTCAAACTTCGGTACTGACATTTTTGGTAGATGCACCAATTGGTGATTTATTGCCTGGAATTCATCATTGATATTCTTATGTTTTGTTAACAATTCTTGTCGGTGTATGACTCTGGCGTCGAGTTCTGAGTATGCCAGTATGTCATATCCTTTTGCTGCCGGGTTCTCGAACAGTTCCCATAATTTATAGTGAATTTCTTCAACTTGGCTCCACAGCTTGCTTAACACGATCAGACACTGTGAAGGAGCCTCTTGTATTGAATTGCCCGCTAGTAGACGTTCCAGTGATGACATCATCGCCTTTTGTCTCCTACACATGGCCTCAAAACTAACTTGGACTGGAGAAATTGATGACGACTGATCCTGCTGAGTTGTTGGTGCGACCGAGGATGCATCTTTTGTAAATCCTCGTATGTCTCTTGGGGTTGCCTTTGTAGGTGGTTCCAATTGGGGTGATGACTTCGATTCCAGGTTTTGTATCTCGGTTGTAAAAATCTGTTTGTACTTATTGGCCACAGTCAAAATGTTGTTATAGTAGTCTGTTTTAAAGTATTCATGATCTAATGATAGATCCTTTATCGTACGAATCTTCGTGTCATTTTCTTCAAATTGATCCCACACTTTATTTAGACCCTGCAGTCGCTCTTCAAAATAGATTGATGTCGTCTTTCGATCTGGAGAATCCTTTTTGAAATTCTTCACAATTTGCTGAATTTCATTGCCCGCCAACTTTTGCAAGGCAACCAATGATGAAAAATCTTCCATGATAAATGCTGATGAAACTGAACCACCAGAATGATATGTTGAATCTGCCTAAGAAGTGTTGCAGATCACGTCGGGGTCACCAGAATGTTGCGTCTTAATGGGCGCAACTGCAAATCCTTAGTCTTAACTTGACTAAGGAATAGTTGTTTAAATAATTATTCAAAAGTTAACCAGGCACTTTAACCTGTTCAACTAAGGATAATTATTTTTGTTTTTTTTTTTTTGCTTTGGTTAACCAGGCACTTGAACCTGTTCAACCCAGAGGAATAAAAAAGAACCGCTTCAAAGGTGTTGACTTTTAATATTCATTTATTGTTACTATTTAGATTCCTTTTATACAAAATTTGTTCCAATTTTACATAGAAAAAGAATATATAAAACTAATATGTAATATGTATATATGTATATATATTGATTTAGCATATGATTAAGCATAACAACAAAATGCACACACAACAAAAACGGCCAAGCTGCCCTTGAAATAATTGTTCAGCACATTGCACTACAAAATTCTATTCATATTAAAACATAGCCAAACTGGCCTTGACTTTGTCCAGAACATTGCACTGAGACTCATGTGTCGTTTTTTGCAGGCTCAGCTTTTTTGGTAGTTACTGGAATGCTTTGTTGTTTTGTGTTTTGCTGTTATGCTTGTATATTTGTATGACTACAACTACTTATTAATAACTTAATTTATTTGTATTGTTCGGAACTGAACAATCGTTATTTTTTAACATATTATGAACTTGCTTGCTCGATGGCGTTAATATGTCTTAAGTAAATTGATATGTCACAATTAGGAGGAATGTAAGAACAGGTAAGATAAGCAATGCAATTATTTAATTTAACTGAAACACAAATAAACTCCAGTGCACTAGTGTCGAGAATTGTTAATTCATCAGATGCAAACGAGATATGAACAGCTATCAGAACACCACCACCGATCTTGTTATAACGGTCTTTACGGAAAATTTGATAATTTTTACACATTATTTCAGAATTTAGAATATTAGAGCGAAGCCAAGTCTCCGTGAAAATTATAATGTATATATTACATAATGTATATATTATTATATAATGTATTATATAATGTATATATTATGAAAATTATAATGTATAATTATAATATACACAAGTTCTAATTTAGACTTGCGATTTGTTAATCGTTTTTTGGATGAGATTGCGGGCTTTTTCGCATGCGAGGCAAGTGTACTACATTCACTAATCGCGGATTTTTTTAAATTCGAATTCGCGTACAATTGTATTTCGTGGCCAGAAACTTTCATCAACAATAGTATTAAATAATTTTCTGGAACTGTCAATCTAAAGGAAGTAGTCGGACGTGCGTTAACGTATTTGAATTTATGAATAGAAATAGAAAGAGTCGATGAACATTTCAACTTTGATTTAATGAAAAAATCTATATCATTTTCTGTTGTATCAGATGCTAAGCGCGAAACAAAAATTGATTTAGTTCGAGGAATAGCAATCAAAGGTTTAGGAACAGAAATGTCAGTAGTAATTGCAATTTGTTGGACATCAGCAACAGTAGGAGCAAGAAAAGCAGCTTGTGCATACGATATTTCAGGCAAAGCGAGAGGTGGAGCTGATAATGGAAAAGGAGCAGACATAGACAAATTTGCCGAAGAAGAAAGAATAGGAGGAGGAGCATCCGTGTCCATGTCGTCAACGTTGTCTTGTTCTATAGAAAGTTGTGTTGGTGTCGAGTCAGTTTTCTGTTTGCTTCGAAGGGTCGTATGTTTCTTTTTTCGCTTTGGTGAAGGAATTGACTCATCAATATATTTGAATTCATCGAAAAGAGTTTGATATTTTAAAAATGTATCTGAAAGTGAAGAAAGTTCTCTACTTATTTCCGAGAAACCTTGCTTGGTTTGCTTAAAAAGCTTATAAAATTTTATGTCGGCCAACCTACACTTCTCACAAGACCAACGCAACCTTTTACCTTCCTCAATAGCATCTGCCACACGACCTGACACTCCTGCACACTTGATGTGAACAATATTGTCACATAACCAACATGACAGAGATCGTTCATTTTCAACTTTAACGGAGCAGCCAGGCTTAGCACAAATCATTTTTTATTATTTTTTTGTTTTTTTTTTTGTTAATTTTACAATTTATTTAATTTAAACAAAAAAAAAGAAAACAATAAAGTAAAAAGAAATAAAAAAAAAAGTGGCGAAAGTTTAAAAACAAAGAGATAAAAACTCTGATACACCCTGTGGGAATGGCTAAAAGAAGTGCCTACAGGTATGCAACGCTTACGCAAATGTCAAAAATTAAAAGAACAACAAGAACAGAATTGAAAAATAAAAATAAAGCACAATAATGTTTGTATGTTTTGTTTTTGTTGATTTTTTGTTTTCACTGCTTATAAAGCAGTATAAAGCAGTATAAAGCAGTATAAAGCAGTTACTTAAAACTTATGCACTTATATGCACAATTTTAAACGCGGAAATTATTGCAATTCGCAGAAACTGTGCACAATTATCAAAGGCACAGAAACACTCAATTGTATTTACGAATTTGTATTTACGAAAAAGACCAAATTACGTATTAAACCGTATATTAAATAACAGAAATTATAAATTGAAAAATAACACTGAACAACAAAATCGTACTTTTTGAAAATCCCAAGAGGTTTCTCAACGGTTTCTGAAGGTTTTGGATGCGCTGAAGCCGAATCTGCAGTCAGAATTTTCGGGTCACCCTAGGTTTTCGTTCTACAGGGGGAGGCAGAACCCTAACCCCTACTGTTAATGAAATCAACATTTCCTCTTTAAGGGGTGCCCGGAGCAGTTTTATATATATCACCGACCCCCCATTACTTTTTTAAGAGAAACATTTTTTACCTTGGAACTCATCTCCTCCGACTCCTCCTTAGGGGGGCTCCCATACAAATTTTATGATTTTTGTTAATTTTTTATCAATATCAATATTTCCCTTTAAAGAAGGGCTGCAGAGTAGCCTAGAAAGAAAGGCATAAGGCAAAAATGAAATCCACGCAAAATTCTAAGAAAACTTCCTAAAGAAACTATGGGTCTAAAATCAAAACCTAGCTCCCGCCGAGAGACATTATAATTATAATTTGCATTCGAAAAAATTTAAAAATAGCATGATTTCATTAAGAAATGCTGTTATATGGGAAAAATACCACATCTTTCATTAATTTTGAGACTACTTCTGCGTAATTTATTCAAGCCAAAATTTTTTATTTAAATTAACCTAAAAACTTAAGGTTATCGCATATTTTATTTTACAGAAACACTTTGGCTATTGAATTCCTACGAAAATAGAATTTAAACAAGCGAGACGAGTCACCGACTATTCTCATTTTATTACAGAGACGGTGCAAGTGAAAATGACGTCATTATGACGTTAAAGTGAGAAAATATGGTGAGAACTGCGGTGACTAAAGTTGTAGAAACGAGCTACTGGTGATATGTGCCAAATGTGAAGGAAAAATCGAATTTAAAAAACCATCGCCGTATGGAATAGGCTTCAAAATTGGTGTACACTGCGCTTGCCCGACCACTTAATACATTTTTTCGTCGTCTTTGGTAGGGAAATCATATTTGATGAACCGGCGCTTGATTTTTGTCATGAGGCTTTAAGGCATTGGGCATTGTAGCCTCATGGATATCGGCAGAGGTGTGGGTAACTCGTTATACTACACTGCCCTGGAGAACTTTCATACAGCTGCAAGCGCGATCTATGGATACGCTCTTTCAAAAGCTGCGTAAGAAGAGAAAGATGCCATGGTTAAGCCGATCCACAGTGCGACCCAACAATGTTTACCGTATCAGGTGATGGCAGTTAAAAAAAACGTGGCGTTTCTTCGCTATACGGCGCTACAACGTTGATCGGCAAATACAATAAAATCCGCAATCGTACGATCCGTACGTGTTTGGGCAACGTTTTTACACAAAATCTCGACTGATGAAGCTCCACAGCACCAAAACTGTCAACCGGTGCGTCGAGCTGGTGCGCCTGGCAAAAAGCTGTAGCAGAAGGGACAATCGACTGCTTCAAACATACGTATGCACCAAGAAATCAGAGAGTCCAGGAAGAAATCAAACCTGTTTACGAAGCACTGTCAGCCGATGATTTGCTGAACAGATGCCTTAGCTCCGAAACTCAAAACAACAACGAATCTTTCAACGCAGTGCTGTGGTCATTCGCACCGAAGCATACCCAAGTAACAATTTTTCCCTATCAAAACCAAATACGAACTCTTGCAAAGCTTTTTTTATTCAGAATTTGTTAAGGTGTGTGTGAAATATAATCTAAATAATTTATAATTAATAATTTATTAATAATTTATTTTTAAATATAAATTTAATAAAGATCATCAATTTGGCTTAAAATAATATTCTAAGCCTATATAAGTGATGCCCAGAAAAATTATTTGAAGAGTGCTACAACAATTAAAACAAATAGCAAACAATAATAACAAATCATTGGATTCGTGGCACACTAATTTTTTCCAACAACAAAAACGCATTAAAACAACAACAACGCGCATACAACCAACATCCGCGCCAGCGCAAAAGTTCATATAAATTGAACACACAAAACAACAACACGAATCCTTAAATGTGCGCAAATAAAACAATAAAGTATTAAGAAGTAAGGGTGAAGCTGAAAACTTAATTCGGCGAATTACAACAATCATTGCAGTATTGAAGTTGTTGTAGAGTGAAAAGAGTGGAAGATGTTAAAAACAACAACACGAATGCTGGCAGCACCCAAGAAAAACAACAAAAAGACACACAAATAACAACATACATTCTGACAGTGCCCAGGCGCACAAGTTAAATTGTTGAATACACAAAAACAACAACATGCAAATGCTTAAAAAACAACAAAGCATTAAGAAGCAATGATTTGACTTCAAACTGAATTCGTCGAATTACAACAATCATGAAAATATCGAAGTTGTTGTAAATAGTGCAAAGAGTGGAAAGAGTTAGGCGCTGGGCATCCATGTTATAAACTATAATATATAACTGTTTGCAATTCCCATGAGTTTAAATTTTTAATGAGAATGCCATTTTTTTTTGCATGTATCGAGTACTCTTTATCAGATTTTGTAATCACTTGTTATTACTAAAAAATATAATGCTTTAATTTACTGTATTTAACATTTATTAGCTTTGAAAATGCAGTAAAAAAATAAATCTTAAAGCTAAAATTATAATGAATCTACGAGTTTTAAAATAGCTCTGTAGTTATGTTTATTGCTGTAAAAGAGCCTTTACAAAGTAAATTGCAAATTTTCGAGTTCTGCTCTGTTGCAGATTTTATAAATTCCTTTACAGAACTATATAAAATTTTAGAACTAAGAATGGAAAAAAATCTACAATCGAGTATTTTACTTATAATTAAAGGCAATTAGCAGCAAAAAAAGCAGGAGTAAAGCTTAAACTACAAATGACACACCTTTAGAACATTTTTAAAGCTCACTCGTACCTAGTAGCTCCAACAATGTTACTTGGGTATGCACACCGGCGCACGCACTATTGAGATTGCCAATTATATTGCAACTGTCATATTTAACGAAGGTTTTTTGTCAAAACTTCAAATAATGAACCTAATGTGCGTTCCGATTGGCAACGTCATATATGAATTCGCCATTTCGCGGAACGAGGAACGTTTGAAAAGGTTCGAGGCCAGAGCTGTGGCCGCATGAAAAGAAGGCAGAATTGTCCGAAGAGCACAAAGAGCCGCTGAGTCCTCATTTTTTGAAGAAGAGGAAGGAGTTCTTTATGGGGCTGGCGTTGCAGATTACACATATAAGTAAGTATTTCACAAAAATAAATATTTTGTTGCATAAAATTTTCTTTGAGTTTTTTCAAAAGCACTTTTTTAACTACGAAGCCACTTTTCTCCGTATCTACTGAACCGCTTTTGATAAAACCAAGTGCAGTCGACGCAAACTTGTCACCATTCTAGTCCCTACCTCAATCACAATTTTAAACAATTTTTTGCTGTTTTTTTTTACAGCAAACTACAAAAAAAATATCCAAAATCGGATTTTTAATTATCCAATGACCGCCTTTTTGTAAAAATAATAGCAAGATGATGATCGAGATGAGGACCATTACATCTGTACAGAATATAACGCGTGTACTTTTTTCATTTTAGATGATCCCAAGTCGAGTTATCCGAGCCCCAAGCAGCAGACCTTTTTTTTCGACGCCCAACTTTGAAGGCCGATAACTTTTTGAACAGCCCTCGTACAAAGGAAAAAAATTTTTATTTAATTTAATATGTTCTTAATACAATAAAAACAAACATAATTAAAATAACTCCTTGCGTTTTCAAATGAGAAGTTTTGGTTCAAAAAGGGTCCAAAACAGCCTTCCAACCAGGAATACTCCCTTAATTTATCATTTAAAAAAAAGTATAAACTTATTTATAACGTATTTCTTAAATAAAATAAATTTATCCATAGCAACAGCTTTGAATGTTTTTATTTGACATTTTACCTAACTTAAAACACACCTGCACAGATTTTTTTTTGATACATAAATAAATCAACCCTTTTTTTCTAGGCTAAGGTTATTTTTAACCTTACTATTACTATTACTATTACTATATAACCGTTACTATTCTTACAGAAGTACTGCAAGGATCCCGGCATGTTTAGGCGGCAACCCTAAACCTATAAGCTATTGTAATCGACCTATTGGAAAAAAACGTAAGTATTTGCAAGACAATTAAATTAAAATATACTTACCGGTGATGTTTTGTGTTCTTTTCATCGTGCATTTGCGAGTAATATTTTGGTCACATATTAAACCAAATTTACTTTCAAATTCAGCCTGACTGCCTCTTCTTGTAGCAGCCCTAATTGTAGCTTGCCAGTGTCAACAACTTAAAGGAACTGTACAATATGATTAAAGTGAATTTAAAGTGAATTGGGCATAATTCTGTGTTTAAATAAGAAGATAAAATATTTATTTTTTTATTTTAGAAGGGACATTTTTTTAAAATATATACAAACTTATTTTCGAGCAAAGCTCCCTATACCACCCGTAGTAACGCCACTGACTGCTGAACACATGGTTGTAGAATAATTTGTCTGTTTTCTTACCGAAAACAAGTTATTTTCTAATTTGAATATGAAGCTTACTGCATTGAAACTTAAATAGACTAAACGGTTAGTTCGGTTAAAAACAATACAACTGTAGTAAGATATTAAAAAAAATACCTTCACATTATCTTGATTACAATAAAAAAAATCACATTTTGAAGTTGCATATAATTTGCTTATAACTTACATATATCTTGCATATAACTTGCGTATAAATTGCATATTGCATTGACTTCAAGGAGTCTCTGTTGAAGTCGCATACTCTGAGTTAATTTTGGATACATAAACAATCTATGCTGACAAGCTAAGGTCTCCAGGTGTCACTCTCCGATTTTAATGAGCATTGAAAATGTGATAGATTACAAAATTCTAAGGTAGACATATTTTTTAAATCTGCTGAATTGAAGGTTAAGTCAGGTTTCAAAATGGCGATACAAAACTTGCAAAAAATATTGAAACATACACGAATTAAGCATCACATGAAAGGTATTCAAACTTCACGTTGTTTGGTATACATTGTGATAAAATACAATTACAATAGGTAGTATGGAGATTTTCACAAATTTAAGGTGTTTTGTGGGAATAGGTACGTATGAAACCATTTTTGTATGGCAGCCCTTTAAAATATCAACAAAAAACAAAAAAACAAATTGGCCATTTCAGCCCTTGAAAGGACTTTGACCGAGCTTCTTATGATCGATTGTGTTGTGTGTACTATTAAATGTTTGCACACAATTAACCAAGAACTGGACCTACACGTTTTATGCCGACTCCGAACGGCTAAAGTTTATGTTCTCAAGAAGCTTTACATGGCATTATTTACTCTCTGAGGTTTGCCATTGTCTGCAGAGAGGTGTTGACCGATCAGAAAAATTTTTTATTGAAAAAACTTTCCGCCGCGACTGGGGATCGAACTCGGGCTCCGAGCATGCTAAGCCACACACTTAACCTGCACACCACGGTCACCACATAAAATATTAACAATATTAACATTTACAATATTAATAAAATATTATAAATTATTAACATTTACCATTAAAATTTAATGCAAAAGTTAATTCTAAAATAAACAAAATTTTTGATACCCATATTGTATACTTTATTTAAAATAATAACTACATTTTATAACTAAATTATATCAGAATTCACTTACACGTGTTTGGTTAAGAAGCGGTTACGTAATTTTATTTATTTATTTATTTATTTGCTAAGCCTTGTTAGACTTTTTAGCATTAAACAAAATTTACATATTATATAAATACAATTGAAATTGTACATACAATTTAAATTTAAAAATTACGTTAAAATATGTACACATAAATTATAAGATTTTATAAGAATATTACACAGCAAAGAACATTGTGGTAACAAGGCAAACAAGGTTATATCCACCCACACTTAAAATAGCTTGGTGTCGGCATAGAATGGTGGGAGGTAACAAGACAAACAAGGTCTGTACGCCACACTGATAAGCATATGTATATATATAATATAAATCGTTCTTCTAAGCAAGGTGGTATTTCGACAAACTAGGTCAAATACACCACACCAATTTCATTCTTTAACAAGAAATGGTTGCGAACGCAGGCACTAGACAACTAGGTGTCATTGGCCAGTTATATTATTATAAATACAATACAAATCGTTCTAGCATGGTTGAAGAAAAAATATACAACCAGCATGGAACGGCCGAAAGATGAGTTGACATTCACCAAGCATGTTCGATTAGATTAAGTGAGGAGGTCCAAACAGGTTCAAGTCCATTCAGATTATATGTAGTTTTGTATCCATCAC
The DNA here is from genome assembly GCA_958299015.1 of Tetanocera ferruginea. Classification (NCBI taxonomy): domain Eukaryota; kingdom Metazoa; phylum Arthropoda; class Insecta; order Diptera; family Sciomyzidae; genus Tetanocera; species Tetanocera ferruginea. Next base: position 87,225,474 of record OY282641.1, on the reverse strand, counting down.
CAAGCGAAAATTGTGTTAGTACAGACTCAGCGGCGATACTGCAGATAATCTAAAATTTTAAGTTTAATTGAGTACATGGATTCATTTAACCCTTTCAGGACCAAGGGACACCGGCGTCCCAAAAATATTTTCGTTCGTCATACCATATCCTAAAGTCGAAAAATGTTTTTTATTTAACTATGGGCTACTTAAAGTAGTAAATTAAGCTTTTGTGATTTAGCAACCCTGTTCGAAATTTCCCTGTTCCCGGAAATTTTTAAAATGGTAAAGACTTTTAAGCAGAAACTTTATGGGACACAGGTGTCCCTCTGGTCCTCAACTGTAACTTTTCATTTTATTTTCTAATTTTGAACTCTGAGGCGGTTAAAATTGATAATATGTATTTATATATATTATATTAACATATAACATAATATGTATTTACTTTCTTATATTTTTTGATTATCTATATCAGTGCTTCAATGAAGAAGTGGCATTAAAAAGTTACCTTTAAGGACCATAGGGACACCCATGTCCCATGAAATTACAAGAAAACTGAAGAATTTTTTTTTATAATTGTTTTGAAATCTTCTTAATTGAAGCTAATTAAACTATTTGATGATCCCAAAAAACTTGTTTTATTTCTGGAAACCTTGTGGTCTTGAAAGGGTTAATGTTATAACATCTGAAACGGAATTAAAATCACCGCAAGCGCTTCTTAGTGGTTCATTTTGTAAGTAATTAGTTCTACAAAAGTTCATAAAAAGTAGCTCAAAAGATCTTCTAGGTCGAAGAGGAACATTAAAGTAAATTTTACTCAGTAAATATGGACTGTCGACATATCCATGTAAGAGTTTTAAAATCCAACTAACATTTAGCATAGTTCTCCTATTTTTTAAAGAAGGCAGATTAATTAGCTGTAATCGATATTCATAAGAAGATAAATTAAAGTTTGAATTAAAATATAGATCACGTAAGCAGAACAGAAGAAATTGCTTTTGAACAGATTCTATATCATCAATGTAACACCCATAACGAGGGCACCAAACAATTGACGCGTATTCTAGAATGGGCCTTACTAGCGATGTGAATAAGGTTTTAGTTATAAAAGGATCATTAAACTCTTTGGACCATCGTTTAATAAATCCTAGAGTACCATTAGCTCTGCTGATTGCTTTATTAATGTGAATGTGAAAGCGAAGTTTGGTGTCCATAGTTACACCGAGATCATCGAACCTCCAAAAACTCAAGTGTATAGTCACCTATTTTGTAATTAGTTCGAGAAGGTTGTCTTCGAGAAAAAGTCATTTGTTTGCACTTCCCCAAGTTGAGCTTCATGCAATTAATTTCGCACCAGTTACAAAGATGGTCAAGATCAGTTTGTAGCAATAAAGAGTGTTGCAAATCTTTGTATGACAGAAAAAGTTTAACATCATCAGCGTATAGCAAGATATTGATATGTTTTACTACAGATGGAAGATCATTTACATAAAGTAAAAACAATAAAGGACCAAGATGACTTCCTTGAGGTACCCCAGAAGTAACAAGAAACTCATCTGACTTTATGAGGTTAAATATAACGCTTTGTGTTCTATTTAATAAATATGATTCAATCCACCGCACTAAATGCGTTGGAAAACCAAGAAGTGACAGTTTTATAACTAAAAGCTTATGATTTACAACATCAAAGGCTTTACTAAAGTCTGTATAAATAACATCTGTTTGTAGACCTTTTCCAAAATTCTCAATAGTTTTAGATGTAAATTCCAGAAGATTAGTCACAGTAGATTTTCCAGATAAGAATCCATGTTGAAAAGGAGATATTAAAGATTTAACGCTATGTGATAGTTGTGAGGTTACAATATCCTCAAAAAGCTTAGGAAGGGCGCTGAGCTTTGCAATTCCCCGATAGTTGTCTATCAAAGATCTATTGCCAGATTTATGCAGCGGAATAATAAAAGAAGATTTCCATGCCACTGGAAAATAGCAAGATTGCAACGATGCAGTAAAAAGCATAGTAATTGGAACTACAAGTTCTTCACAGCAATATTTCAATATACAAGATGGTATATTGTCAGGACCGCTTTTATAAGATGTCTTAAGATTTTTCAAGTAGGTTGAAACAGTGTTAATATCAATTATTGGAGAACATATATCGCCAGGTTGCAGATTTAAATAATTATTTAAACTATCGTAAGAAGCAGATGAATAGGTAGTCTTAAAAAAATCTGCAAAAAGGTTACATATAGTAATATCAACATCCGACTCAAATGTTTTATATTTCATAAAAGATGGATATGAATTTATCTTACGTTTAGTATTAACGAAGTTCCAAAAGGATTTTGCATCAGACTTGATGTTTAATTTGACTTTTGTTAAATATATGTTATAAGCTTGCCTACATAATTGACGGTACTTATATTTAGTTGAGGTATAAGAAGCAAAATCACAAATATTATGAGATTTTAAATATTTTTTATAATATTTTGATTTTAAGTTTCTCAGATTTTTAAGTTCTTTGGTATACCAAGTGGGACCAGATATTAGAGAGGCTTTTCTCTGAGGAACTGAAGTTAAAAAGCAATTATTAAGAGTATTGTTAAAGGCAAACACAGCAGAATCAAGGGCTTGTGGCAATATTCTTGTAGTATTGATATTAAGTTGTGATGACCAGTTGATAATTGACAAACTATTTCTTAAAATTACATAATTTGTTCTTTTAAAGTTGAACTCAGTGGGAGGATTCAAACGATTTGATTTAGATTGTTTAGGAAAATTCAGTGTGATTTCAATAGTCGGATGGTGTGAATCCTCAGGATATACAAGCGGATCAGATCTATTAACTGAAACAATATTGCTATCATCAAAATAAATAAGGTCTAACAAACGGTTGTTCCTATTATAGTGATAGTTGATTTGAAAAAGTCCTTGACTCGAAAGCTCATTTAAAAATGAGTTAACAGATGAATGTTCTGAAGATGGCAGGAATACTGCTGAATTTTCAGCACATCGGTTCCAAGAAACGTTAGGAAGGTTGAAGTCACCAATAACTGGTGACTGAAAATGTGGTCGTGAGGCTGAAGTTGTGAGCAAATTTTACTTGTCGACAACAGATGTTTCCCATACACTTCGACATTAGAAGCAGGAGGAATATACGAGCATGTAATATAAATTCTCAAAGAACCAAACTTCACAAGAACACAGCAAAATTCAATATCTAAAGACTCAGATATTATTATTTCTTGTGAGAAGTGTGAAGACTTAACGGCAATAAAAACGCCACCCCCATTGCAAAAATTACCAGCAATAGCGTTTCTATCTTTACGGTATATATTAAAATTGTTAGACAGAATTTCAGTAAATGAACAAATCTTTCAACTCGGACATTCTGGTAAACGACTAAGAACTGATGGCAACAATCTAGTTTTTTGAGTTAGTGGTGTGGGAAGGTAAAGTAGCTAAAGACATTTTTGGAGGTGATCTAGGAATAAATTCATGAACCACGGTATTTTCAGGCCAAAAACGTTGATCCATGACTTTACCAAAGAGATCACCTGGTAAATTAATTCTAAAAGAAGAAGAGAACCACTCATATGAAAACTTGAATTTGTGAACCGAAATGTTCTTATTAACAAGTTTCAACTTTGAGTTTATGTGATGTAAAACATCTTCTTCAGATGTATCAGGAGCAAAGCGTGAGGCAAATATAGACCTAACAGGCTGGACAATAACAAGTTCCTTATATATAGGCTGGTCACTGTTTTTTATTAATATCTGTTTAGGTATAGCACCAGTAGAGCTAGAAGCGATACTAGAAGACGAAGGAGCCGAAATTGGAGCAACACAGGCTTCGGCGTAAGTTTTTTTTCTACCAGAAGGACTTGGAGAATCACTTACGACAATAGTTGGTGCCACTGCAGGAGCTTCAGTTGTTTGTAAAATAATATCAGCTGCTGCAGGCACATTTGAAGAGTCTTATAAGTATTTTTGTCATCACTGACAGACTCAGTTGACTGCGCTTCATGTTCTATGATCAAATTTGGTGAAAACAAGATTAAGTCGTTGTTAGTAGACGGAGGTATGGCTATAGCAGAAGGTTTTGCGGTATTTCGAAGATTCTTATATGGCCGCTTTCGTTTTGGAGATACTGAAGCTTCCTCCATAATTTTAAACTTCTTAAATAAATCTTCAAAATCAGCCAATCTGGCTTGAGCAGCCGCTAAATCCTTCGAAACCTCTAAAAAGCCTTTACGAGATTGTCGTATAAGCTTTAAAATATCCACATCGGTAGATCTGCAATTTTCGCACGCCCAACGAAGTCCTTTACCTTCATTAAGTGCATCAAAAATTCTCGCAGTCAACATTGCACACTTAATATGAAAGAATGCGTCACATAACCAGCAATGGACTAGCCTATCTGATTCACCCTTAACAGTGCAGTTACGAGAATTGCAGAACATTTTTATAGTTAAAGTAAATAAATAAATAAAAAGTTAAAAAAAAAAATAAAAATTTAAAATTAAATAATTAAATTGAAAAAAAGCTCAATGGCAACCCTGTTTAAGAGGATGGTTTGAGGATAGGGTAAACTAAATGTCAAACAGTTTGAGAAGCGCTGTGGTGCAAGAATCAGCAAAAGTAAACAAAGAAAATGACAAGAAATGAAAAAGAAACTTCGCTCTCACTCCACGAGTTAATACAAGAAATTGTTGTTACTAACGCAAAAACAATTTATGTAAATAAGTTAAGCAAATAACTTAAAAGCAAATAACAAGTTGTGAAATGTTCACGGTTGTTTCACAGCTGTCATTTTTTGTATGGAGATTTGAGTGGAATTTCACGTGAAGCCGAACAGAGAACTATGCTTAACGGTTTAAAGTATTTGCGAACCCGCCATGACAAGATATATAATTATGATATTTGTCTACTATATGGTCCGTCATCTGACTCGGAAGCCATAGCCTCCAAAGAGAATCTTCATCTTCATACTCTCCCTTCCTGAATTTAACGCGCTGATAGACATAGCCATCGGAAACACAAGTATCGGGGAAATTTTGTTGGAAGAGTTTATTTTGGACTTCAGATCATTATATCCAAATCCTGACTTTTAAAGTGGGTGGAACTGAGGTCAACATCAAATGAACAATTCGAAATGAACTTCTCATCCAAATATGCTCTTGAAAGACTATAAGGTACAACATTTAAGGATCCTTTCCTTTATTCTATTTCGAAGTCAAAACTCTGAAGTTTTAAACTCCAACGTGCGAGGCGTCCGTTAAGGTATTTTTGGGTCATGAGCCATTTAAGGCTTGAATGGTCAGTAACACTTGAAAAAGGTAGACCTTCAACATATTGTCGGAAGCGTTTAACACAAACAATCGCCGCTAGGCATTCTAATTCTGTTACTGAATAATTTTTTTGTGCCTTATTTAATTTTTGAGATACATATGCAATCGGTTTCTCATTTCCTTCATCATCCTTTTGGTATAGAACACCGCCTACACCTTCTTTCGATGCCTCACATTGAATCGTGAATCTTCGTTTAAAATCTGGCTGACACAGAACGGGAGCTGAAGCAAGTGCTTCTTTTAGCTTATTGAATGCAATCTCTGCTTGCGGAGTCAAATCAAAAGTTTTAGCTTTTTTTTAAACAATCGGTAAAGGAGCAGCGTCTTTTTTTGTCAGTGAATTTAATTTTCGAGAATCTAGACATAATCTTATTTTTCCCGGTTTTCAAACAAGGACTATCGGACTTCACTATGGACTATTGCTCTCCTCTATGACACCTAAATTAAGCATCGTCCGTCCTAGACCTAGCTTGGCAAAAGATGGGAATTCACTCACCACTTTGTGTAATTCCAATTTTTCTACAGAATTTAAAGAACGACAACTTTCAGACATTAGCGGCGGTCTTAACTCACTACTTAGAGTTAATTCAGGTACTATTTGTGGACAATATTAAATTCTTTCCAGAAGTTTATGCCTAAGTAAACTTTTTGTAAATTTGGTGATAAATAAAATAAAATTCGTTTAGTTGCATTTCCATAAGTTAAAGGAAAAGTAATGAAACCGATAACGCTATGATTAGTCCCATCTGCAGTACTTAGAGAATTGTTAAGAGATATAAACTTAAAATTAAGCTCATTCAGCAGTTCAATACAATTCTTGCCAAGAACACTTACAGATGCACCAGAATCGAGTAATGCAAAAATTTCTTTATTACTGATTTGTATTTTTGCATAGGGCCGATTGTCGTTAGAAACATTTAGACAGCATGGCTCTAAAGTATTCCGATAAGTAAAAAAAAAACTTTTTTTGACACAGGTGGTTCGCCAAATAGTTGGGACTCGAACGAGTGCCCCCTTAAGCTTTCTCGTTCGTTACTTGGTTTTCGGAGTGTTTAGTACATTAAGGTGTGGTGACGTTTTCCTCCCCACATCGATAACAAAACAAAGACCGTTTCTCAGAGGTACACTCATAAAAAGAATGTCCAATCTGGTCGCAATTCCAGCATTTGAAATTCCGGGTATCTTAAGATCTTTTTGTACGTCTGTCATGAAAGTTCAAGGCGGAAACCTCAGCATCGTTTTCATTTATGACATCGTACAAAATTGGGAAATCAATTTCGCTTACGTTTTTTTTAAAGAACCTTGGAATCTTGTTTGAGATTGACGCCGCAGATATTTTTCTGCTCTTCTTGCAGCATCACGCAAGTGGTCTAAATTAAAAGTATCATTAGAAAAAAGAAACATTCCAAGTGATTCTCTTGTATTATTCTTAATGAGATCAATAAGTTTTCTTTCACTCATAGGTTCATTAAGGCGCGAGTTCATCGTAACCATTTCAGTAAAAAACTCATCAAATGATTCTTTGGGATATTGGTGTCTGCCAAACATATGAATTATTTTGTCGCAATCATTTTCAAGTTTACTGAATTCTTTAACAATAGCTTCTTTTAATTGTTCAAAGGATGTTCTAATGTATTGTTTTAGATAAAACCAAAACCAAGTTTCTGCTTTCCCTTTCAGAAGAACATGAAAACTGGCTAAAACTTGATCTAAGGGAAAGCTGTATATTTGCCTTAACGTATCAACTTTGAAAAGAAAGTCGAAAACATTACCGGTACCATCGAACGAAATATTTCATTTAGCCAATGGAGTTCTTATTCATACAGGTTGAGATATATCTTGAGTAGCGGAGTTTCTATACATATTCTGATTTGCTTGTAAATTTTGTCTAACACTATTAGGGTATTCATTATTACTAATTCGAACCTGAGGAACGTTGCTAGTCGTTTGTTATGATTAATATGTTATGTTATGATTAATATGCTGAACAATTGTTCTTTGAAAAGTTGTAAACTCGTTCATGAAAGCATTATTATTGGTAAGAAGTACTCGTTCGAGCATATTAATTAAGTCTTCAGGTTCATACATGTTCACCTTTTAATGAGCCGAATTTGAAATAGGTATGATATTATTATTATTATTAGAGATTTGTTGGCCAGTTGGAGCTGCCGAATCAGGTGGATTCAAGGAAGAAGCAATTTGTGCTATATCACCAAAAGTTCACTTTCGTTTGACGATTCTGAAATTAGATTCTGAAGAAATTTTCAGCAGGGCTACGTTCAATTCTTCAAATTATAGGAATTATAGGAATATCCTGATCTTTACTTAACTGCTTTCTAACAATTTGGGAATGTGGCTTTCTCTTTGGCATGGTCATCTAAAAAATTGTTGTTAAAAAAATAACAAAACTTAACAAGGCAGTAGTTAAAAACGCTAACTGTTTTAAAGGCAATACAAACAAACAATGGAGTCATATAATTAACAAAACAAAATCTTTTTTCGAAAACGTCGCATACGAATGATCCAATTTAAAATGGTTACACTTGTGACGATACGTTTTGGAAACATTCAAACTGTTTTCAGTAGAACAGACAAAGTGACAGCGACAGCGTTCGTTTAAGATACTTAACGCTGACGGACTAACTACTGTATATGAGTTAAACTATAAGATAAAGAATTGTTTATAGTTGTCCTATCTTTTTAATTGGCTATATCTTACTGATCTGTTATGATTAGAACTAGTAGCCAAATTTAGACAATTCAAAAACTAGTCCATGTCGTTGGGTGCCATCTTTCTTTGTAGCGTAATCCTAGTGGGTCTATTGGTGTAGGTTGATCTGTGCTTGGCATGCTTGCATTGGCTGAACTCGTCGGAAAATGGGTGGCACCTTGAACGACCTACAGACCAAAGCCACAACCATGATTCAATGAAAAAAAGGTTATTCGTATTTTTGACGTCTTCTCTATTTGGTATGCTTATTTTAAAATGAGAGCAGAATGAGAACCTGAGAGCAATGTCATTGAGTTGAAAAATGCATACGGTTGCCTAAATATCATACTATTTGATACTAAATTGACTACAATTAATTTTTATTGCTACTTTTAATACTCGGTTTTTTTAAGCATTAATTTATTAGAGGGGACTAAAATTAATTGCAATTGTTTAAAAAAATGTCAAAAAAACTTACATAACTTAGGTATAATATAGTTATAAAAACTATATAAAAAAAGTTTAACCAGCGAATTCTCTAAATATCATTTAAATATATTCATCAAAAGAAAAATACGCAATTTCAAACGCATTTGGAATTCGTTCATCAAGGAATTTAGAGCTGAGAAGCTCTATGACAGATGTTGGGCAGGAAATAAAGGTGTTTATTTTAACGAAGAAAACTTATACTTTTGAATATAAATGCAAAACAGCAAAGTAATGTCTGCTGTAAATATTTGCATTGAAACAAGAAAAGTAGCTTAATAAAAGAACGTTCGTTAGTAATTGTTCGCCTGTTTTTACATTTTGGTTTGAAAATTCACTCAAAGCAAAAACCAAACGAGAATTAATTTTAACATTTTAATCACTAACGTATTTTTTCACACTGCTTCGAAGCATTTTTTGTTTTAATTTCTTCACAATAACATAAAAACATGAACATGCAACAACACAAAACGAATTCGATGACGCTTGCACAACACCGAATAAAATACCGAGCGTTTGTTGCTTCTTGTGGGGAGATTACGGTTTCCGGGGCGCCGCGATTTGACGATGGATTCGAAGAGTACTCTCAATATAAATACGAATAGCCAAAGAAAAAGTTGATTTATCGATTTTTGTTCGAGTTATCGATTTTTTCAATTTTTGTTTTTTGTTATAAGTTCTATGAAGAAAATTGGTTATAGTATTCTAAATATATAACCGATATTAATGATTAAGTTTTTTATTTAAAAGGTTATATATATGTCTTTTAGAAAAATTTAAAATGAACGAAATCTGTAGATTCTACAGATTCGAAATCTGTAGAAATCCGTTATTTTCTAAAAAATTACCGTTATTACTATGAATTATAAAGAGTAAATTAATTAAGCCTTAAAATTTATCTTTCATTTAGTATATAATATATATAATTTATTTGACTTTTAGTGGTGTTTTTTTATGATACAATGATTTGCCCTTGTACGGAAAGTTGTTTATTTCACTCATATTTACCTTAGATGTTTTGTTTTCTTACTCCATATTTTCGAATATCGCCAATACAATAAACAATTGTTATTAAAGCAACATTGTAGCTATAATATTTATATTATAGATGTAACGTTTAGTGATTTGGCCGGATACTGGATATCCGTCGAGCTGCTAATCCGGATGATGGAATATCCGGCATCCGAATAGTGGGTCCATTGGCTGGTTGTTAAAAAACTAAATATATTTCTTATTAGACATGCTGCAACCATAGCACAATAAAAAAGAAGCTCATATTAATATAGCACTTTTACATGCAATAAGACTAAAGTTTCTTTAGTCTTTTCGCACTTTCTCAGTAAATGTCATAAAAAAATTTTATAAAAAAATTTAGGCCGGATATCCGGCATACCGGATGGTAGCCAGATATCCGTTACATCTCTAATTTATATTAATTAACGGGATTTTCGAGCCAGTGAAAAAATTTGAATTTTGTAGTCGATCAGTTTCGGACATTGGTTTCCATTTTATTTAATTGATATATGCTTAAGCCATTAACGAATGCAAATGTTGTCACAGTCAATTGGGATTTAAATGACCATTTGCCAAAAAATGCATTAATGATAAATTTAAGATCCATTGGATATTGGCAAAAATATAGAACATATTTGAACAGATTTTTTAACTAACAAAAGAATTGGAAAATTTCAATTTTAAGTAATAAAGTGTAAAATTAAAAATAAACATGCATATTTTTATATATCAAACAAAAGGTCTAGCTGTAAGCTTTTCAAAAAAAATATATTTTTAGTAACTTGATAACGTAAATTTTTAAGAAAATAACGTTGAATTAAAAAATTCAACTTTGGAATAAATTCGCTTATAAAACAAAAAATATTGTAACAATGATGTTTATAATAAATAAATTTGAAATTTCATTTAATGACCTTTCAAATGACATACCAATCTTAAAGATCCATTGAGTAACGGCAGAGATATAGATGTTTTTTTGAACAAATCTTTTAACAAAACAATTTTTTAAAAAATTGATAACTCGATCACTAATATCTAGATCTATAGCTAGATTTTTTGTTCGGCGAATCATACTATTTTGTTGTTCTCTACCAGAAAACACTTTCAAATTGCGGCGCCCCGGAAATCGTAATCATGCCCTTCTTGTTGATGTGTAAAAAAGTAATCCAAAAAATACTAATATGAAAAATTATTAATTATGAAAAAACGACGCCAGTTGAGATTTCCTTTTTGGAAAGAAAAGCACGACGGCCTATAAATTTTTTGTTTCATAAATTCACTGAAAAAAGAAAAAACTAACGTGAATATCGCATTTCAATCAATTCATTTCCAATAAAATTTGCACACGAACTTTTAAATTTAGATTAATTTGAAGCATACACTTGATACAACACCTACATAGATTTTTTTTCCTTGTTAACTTGAGAAGACATCTTTGAACTATTTTTACACACGAAAACTTCACAATGAAACACTGAAAAGTACGTTTTTTTCCCCAGCATCACAAAACACTGTTGGCAGATTGTCAAAATTTCTTTGTTTAAGCCTAGTACTACGCTCGATTGCATGCAATTTCACTGGCAACAGCCATTTATTTGTTGCGTGAAAATTTTGACAGATATTTTGTTGCGAACGAACAGCTGATGATCAGCTTACAAATTTCGACAAGATGTAAATAAACAGCCACAATTTATTAGAGGAAAAGCAGAAAATCATTTAAGTTCTTTTATTTTCAGATTTGTGATTATATCAATAAAAAATAAATATTTATACAAGTATGCATGTCCTTTGTTGTGGAGCAGAACAACTCATTAGTTTATGGCAGTTTGCAAGCTGCGAAGTTTTGCGACCGCCAACACCAAGGTGCATTCGTATTAACAATTTCCAACAACAGCAATTATTAATTGCAAAACTTTAGTAATAGTACAAAAAATATAATTTGAATTGCAAACAATTCTTTTGCTTGCACTTTTTTCTTAAATTAAATAACAACTGCCACTTTTCACGGCAAAATAAATGGTCGGTTCAATTAAATTGCCGTGAAAATAATGTTGCTAGATGCATGTTGCGGATTATAGTACTAGATTTTCAGCAGCGAAGCATAGTACAGCTTTGACGAAAAAGTTGTGAAATGTTCACGGTTGTTTCACAGCTGTCATTTTTTGTATGGAGATTTGTGTGGAATTTCACGTGAAGCCGAACAGAGTACTATGCTTTACAAAAAATAAGTATACATCAAAAAATACGAATAACCTTATAATTATTCAATCATGGCCACAACTAAAGAAAATATTTTCACGCCAATTCTAATTGATGTAAATATGTAGTGGTTCAAATTTACTCTTAAAAAATCTTACTTTAGAAGTTTATATTACCTTTAATTTGAGTTAGCTTTACGGAAGCTGTCATTCAGGACTGAGCACCATTATTTTCCCTCCCAAGACTGTGCTAAATATGCACAACACCATTGGCAATCACCGTGCTCAACTAAAATGCCCTTGATTGTCCCATTAAAATTACAACCGCTTTTGTTTAGATTACCATAACCAATAAAGTTACCCGCATTCCCAATTATTTAATTTACTCTTGCATTTTGCTTTTCATTATTTCGCACTTGATTTATTCATATAAATTGTTCTTGATATTAGATAAATTAAATAAACTTATTAATTTTTTTTTTTTTTTCTTAAAGGCTTACTTAAATTTTTAATTTCTTAATCCTTTCAAATATTAAAATTTATAATTGTCAAACAAAGAAAAAAACCATAATAATATAGCTTTTAGCGCAGTCTTTTATCCATAACGGATGTTTGATGATCTGCAACTACAGCTAACTATGTAACCATTTCGATGATACATGTTGAAATTTAATAAAACTTATGTTTGTGTATTTGATCTATAAATGTGATGAAATGAGCTCACTGCATCTATGTATGTTTATCAAATCTGAAAGCATAAACATTATTAAAAAAAATTATTTTGTTTTATATAATAAATACCAAGCAAACCATAATTATAATCTGTGATTGCAGATTTAAGTTACTGTATGCTTAACAACGCTTGTTAACTAATATATATATTTTTTTTCTTTTTTTGACTCATTATAGTTAGTCGTTAGTCTAGTGTTATAGTTCGAATAGAAATTATATTAGGCTAGATTTAACCAAAAATAAATTAGTTAAAAAATTTTAGCTGCTTGCTACGGCCACGAGGTTGCCAATCTTCAGACGTGATTCTCTCTCTGCTTAATGATTTCATTGCCCAAACAGGTTTTAGCAGCAGGTTGGATGGCTGTCGCTTTAATAGCTTCAGTATTTGTTTTTTTTTTATTATTTTTTTTTATTGATGATGGAATAGTTCTACTCAGGAGAAATTGTTGTTGTGACCAAATTTAATTTCTTTTCGAACTTCTGGATGTCAGTCCTGAATCGAACTCCTTGGTACGAGTAAGAGACGATCTTTCTTCTGTCTATGTAACTTCAGCTTTTTAATAAGAAAATGACACATCAAGGGAAAACTTTAACTTTATTTAGCAACCTTTAGTATGAGCAAGAGACGATCTTTCTTCTATGACGGTCACCGGAAAAGAGATCAATCCACGTCTTTTCAAGAACTTTACAAGACTTGTTTCTTTTGCTTATGCTTAAATTCCGACATTCATTCAGTCTCTCAATATATCGTCGCTGCGCCTAAAAAATCAGATATGTGATTTTTTACGATTTTTTTTTATTGCATATCTGAATAGCTCTACTCAATGTCCATCTGTGCGCTGAACGGCTTTTCGTTATCTCACATTGGAGAAATTTTTTTTATTACTTTTGCAATAAATTCCTTGTAGAGTTCTTAAAATTTTTAATTAAAAATTTGAAAAATCAGGTATGTGCTCGAAAAATTTGATCATAGTACAAACAAAATGCCCGTAAAAAAATCGGTTATGTGTCTGAAAATGGAAGAATGCATTCTCGCTTCGTGCTGGAGTTAGAAGTTTAAATTTTTTTTTAATATATATCTCTAGAATTTTATTGCAAAAAATACAAAATTATGACATTGCAATAAATTTGGAAGCGCAGAGAATAAATCAGTTTTTTTGCTCTCCTGAAAAGTTGTCGAAAACACATAACTGAATTTTAAAGCACAGCGACGATATGTTTAATATTTTTATTAAAGTGAGGTGGTTGAAGTCCTTGCTAACGTACGTAAAGTTTTTTTTACCCAACGTATCGCTTCGAAGCGTACCGTCTCGTATTGCTTGAAAGAAATCTGATATTATATAAAAATAACAAATTAAAATATAAAACTTCTATATTTTATCAAGAACTTACAAGGACAACCGCTACAACCTATAAGCAAAACAGTAGGGTATAAACATATTCTTCAAATCCGCCGCTATCTTTGCTGGCGTAGTAAAAATAATTGGCACTTGGACAGTCTCCGAATAGTTAGCACAGCAAAAACCAAACAAAACTTCTTAAATGAAAAAAACAATATTATTAACTGTGTTGTGATTTATTCTTACTTTCTTTGGTTTGCTGCGGGGTCTTCCTTCTTGGATAATCGTGCTTTTCGTTTCTTGTTGAGTGTTCTTCCTTTTGCTCAATAAAAACTACACTTTATATTTTTGTTACTTTACATCAACTCAACTTTTATTAAATTTTACTCTTATATTTATACACCTTTCCATCTTACTATCTAAAACTTCCACACTAGAAGTTGCTACCTATAACATAACAAATACAATAGCTAAAGATAGTTTATACTTGCATATCAATTGTTATATAAGCTTACATGCTAAATATTTTACAATTCTAAATAATATATAAACTTACATACTAAATGATAGCAGACTTACAAACTATATATAATATACAAACTAACATGTTAAATAATGTACATACACACATACTTAATAATAAACAGTTTAAAGACCTTACCAACTTACATATTTTGCAATTTGCACGTACCGACACACATATTCAATTGCTTAACTTAACTTTCGCGTTTTATATTTCGACATAAGTTCGTCAACAGTTTTTTGACCTAGAGGCATTCATAGAACAATGCAATTCGAAACGCAAACACCATGCATTCTTTTACTTTCCGCGATCGCTTGTAGGGTTTAATAACAGAGACGCAGCTGAAACAGTCGGCGTGCGCTTGTTTCGATATTTTCCGCTAACCCTTACATTTTTAATGTTGGCGGTGCTTGCGATTGAAATTTTAACTTCAATTTCGCGCATTGCTTATGAACGCCGATCGCTTCATATTCTGAGGCAGGTCGGTGTTTCATTCAAGTGGCATACAGTTATTTACGTTACTTGAATGAACCGCAACATTCCTCCCCCCTTTTTTTTTTTTTTTTTTTTTTGGATTCGCCAAAGGAGTGAGAAATCTCATAAATACGTATAGCCCGTACTATACGCATGCACGACTTACATTCTACAACAGTCCGGATTAACCGGAAAGATAGAATGCACCTACGTACTAAAAAACACACCCAGTTGGCGAAGTATGAATTTCCACTAAGCACATAACTGGCTTTTCAGCGGAACTTAAAAATTTTATACAAAAACACGAATTTATTAAGAATATTTGAATTTAAAAAAGTAAACAACATCAAATAAGTAGTAAACTTTACATAAAACTCTAAAACAAAGAGACCAAAGTAACTATAAATAATATGAATATTAGTAAGTTTGCGGCAACTATCCAACCCAAGATCCTACGTGGAAAAGAGAGTAAACTCTTAAACACCAAACCAATTCCAATTATAACAGAGATATATACGTGTAAATATGTACAAACATATATGTGTATATATATACGGGTCACTATGTAATTTTGGAACACCGTGCTAATGTTATTAGTTGGATATGTATTTGGGCCAACGCAGGCATAAACTTGCATGGAAAAGAGATAAACTCTTGCGCACCAAACTAAGTAACTAATAAGTCAACTGAATAAGAAAAATTTTAAAATTTTTTGATTAAAAACAAACAAGTTAAAGCATACATATCTGATTCGATGGTGTTTACTTCATCAAACGCAATATTATAAAGGAAAAACAACTGAAACGATCTCGAATATATGGAATAACTTCAGCCAACATTTTAACAGAATATAACAATATTATTAACCGAGTTAATGTTTGAAACAAAATTCTAAAATGTATCAATTATTTAAGTGTAAAATCATTTTCCGTTTCAAGGCATCCACCGACTCACAAAAATTAATTAAGCTGTAGCTATTATTGAAATCACTACACATACATCGTAAAGGGTCATGAAGGGCAAAATTTGAAGTGCACTGGCTCAACTTAAAAAGCACAAAATGTCTAGATCCTCTTCTTGGGATGTTAAAGTTAAGAGATGAGAGAATATATTGGGAGTCAATTTCACCACAAAGTAATTTATATAGGAAGGTGACATTAAGCACCGTCCTTCTGCTTCTCAGGGAAGGTAGTAAAATTTGCTTAAGGCGGGTTTCATACGAAGGAAGAATAATATCTGGGTTCCAACGATGATGACGTAAAGCAAAAAGTAAAAATTGTTTTTGAACCGATTCTATTGCATCAATGTGGACGTTATATTGAGGGTTCCATACTACGGAAGCATATTCAAGAATAGGCCTTACGAGAGATATATACAGTAATTTAGTAGTGAAGGCATCATTGAATTCTTTCGCCCATCTTTTAATGAAACCAAGGACACCTCTAGCCTTATTTACAGCCAAATTAACGTGGAGATTGAAGCGAAGTTTTGGATCCATAATTACACCAAGATCAACAAAACTATGAACAATTTCTAAGTGGATGTTATTTATAGTGTAATTTGTACTATGAGCAGTTCTACGTGAGAAGGTCATTGATTTGCATTTTTTTAAGTTAAGGTTTAATAGGTTGAAGTTACACCAATCCACTAGTCTGTTTAAATCAGATTGTAAAAGGTGTTGTTCGTCGAGTGACTTGTAGGTAAGAAAAAGTTTCACATCGTCAGCATACATTAAGACGTCACAATGTTTAATTGCCGAGGGAAGGTCATTAATAAATAGTAAGAATAAAACCGGTCCAAGATGACTTCCTTGCGGAACACCAGATGTAACCATTATATTTTGTGAAAGAGAATTTTTATATAAAACTTTTTGAAAACGTCGCGATAAATAAGATTCTATCCAATTTAGCAATTTTACAGGAAACCCAATTAGCTTAAGTTTATTCAATAGAAGATTATGATTGACACTGTCAAAAGCTTTGCTAAAGTCCGTATAAATAACGTCAGTCTGTTTTCCCAAAGTAAAACCTTTTATTACACGAGTTGTAAACTCCAAAAGGTTTGTTGAAGTTGATTTACCCTTTAAAAAACCATGCTGAGTGACAGAAATGGAAGATGAAACGAAGTGGGTTAGTTGTTCAGTTATGATTTTCTCAAATAATTTAGGGATTGCGCTTAATTTGGCGATGCCTCGGTAGTTAGTGACATCAATTTTGGAGCCAGATTTATGAAGGGGTATAATATATGAATCTTTCCATATAATGGGAAAATGACCACTTTGCAGGGATATATTAAATATGTTTGATAGAGGAGCACACAGGTTGCTAGCACATTCCTTTAGAATGCAACTCGGAATTTCATCAGGGCCAGTCGAAAAAGAGCATTTAACTTGACGAAGGTTATGCATAACAATAATTGTGTCTATTATTAAGAAGCTTGCAAACATGTTAGAAATAACATTGTCACAAGACGATTTCTCTTGATTGAATCTCATAAGGGGTGGAAAGTTGGAAGCCTTACGTTTTGAATTAACAAAAGTATAGAAGAGTTTCGGATTATCATTAAATTGAGATTTGATGTTGGCTATATAAGCAGTATAACACTGTGTATTTAATAGCTGGTATCTGCAACGACAAGATGAATAACAAGCAAAGTCAGTATTAGAACCAGATTTTTTATATTTTTTAAATAATCGATTTTTTAAATTTTTTAGTGACTTAAGTTCACTTGTTAGCCAGGGTGGACTTAAGGGTTTAGAATTAATTTGCTTTGTTGGGACGCACAATAAGAAGCACCTTTGCAAAGTATCATTAAAAAACTGTACCGAGGTTTCGACGTCATAATATGAATACGGTGGTTTAATAGATAGAATCGGTGACCAGTCAGTCTGCGAGAGTAAGGTGTTGAGTTTAACATAGTCTGTACTTTTGAAATTATATATTTTTGTATTTCGCTTATCAGGTGTAAGTTTATTTTCATTTTCATGAGCAAGTAAAACTGTTATTTCAAGAGTTGGATGATGTTCATCTTCCGGAAATGATACAGGGTTTGATCGATTGAGATATACAGTAGTGCATCTATCTACAAACACAAGGTCCAGCGTTCTATGGTTTTTATTAAAAGTGTTATTGACTTGTTGAAGACACAGGTCAGATAACTTATCTAAAAAATCATTTATCCAATTACTAGTGGAAACAGGTGTAAGAAATGAAGAGTCATCTGTCGAATTCCAAGATACAAAGGGTAGGTTAAAATCGCCCAACACAATAAGAACATCATTATTTTTTAACATATTATGAACTTGCTCGATGGCGTTTATATGTCTTAAGTAAATTGATATGTCACAATTTGGAGGAATGTAAGAACAGGTAAGATAAGCAATGCAGTTATTTAATTTAACTGAAACACAAATAAACTCCAGTTCACTAGTGTCGAGAATTGTTAATTCATCAGATGCAAACGAGATATGAACAGCTATCAGAACACCACCACCGATCTTATTATAACGGTCTTTACGGAAAATTTGATAATTTTTACACATTATTTCAGAATTTTGAATATTAGAGCGAAGCCAAGTCTCCGTGAAAATTAAAAAAAAAAATTATGCTATTTAATTAGCAATAATTTTTCGTCATGTGCGCTTAACGCTTTTTTAAATCTGCACTATGTATGTTTATATGTCTCTTTTTGTTTCTGTTTTTTTTTGTTTTTTTTTTTATGTATTATTTAAATTTTTTGTACATTTCTCTTATTTTACTGATCCTGAATTGGATTTACTCTATTTTAGAGTTTTTCTAGCTTTAAATTTGAATCTTATTAATATCGAGTAATATTACTTTCAAAATTAAAAATTCAGTTTTGTATGAATTCTTATAATGACCTTCTTTATTCCTCTTTTTAATTTCTAATGCATACTTAAAAAACCCTTTCTTCAGTGGGTCCCAGTATTTTTGCTGAGCGGATAGATACTTTTGTCTGTGGCTCTGTTGAAGTCTTTCTTTCTTGTTCTTCTTCTTGACTCATTTCCAGAATACGCGATGCTCCTCCTGTGAGATCGTATTTGATTTTCTTTACTGTACGAACCGGTTCTCGTTGTGTTGCTGTGTGATGCTGTACATGTATATCTTCTTTCCGGAATCTTAGCGTTTGCCTTGTTGGCTCTTTATTAGTTGTTGCAACTCTCCTCTTTCTACAGATGAATACCGCTATGATAATAGTCAGGACGGTTGTTGATGACCCAAAAGCAATGCCCGACCCGGTTGTTATTCTGTGTATTTGGAATAGGCTATCATTATTTTTCCTTTGTTCGAGAATAGTCTTTAATTCAGACCAACTGCGCTGACCGTTCTGTAACTCCGTCTTCATGCTTTCGTGATCAGAAACAACAACAGGCAAGTGTGTGGATCTAAAGTCCGTTTCATTCAGTACTTCATTGTACTTCGTCCATTGTGACTTTAAGGTTTCTATGAGTGATGTACCAATTACAACTCGTTGTGTTATGTTGTAATTGTGGAGTCGTGGTGTCTCTTATGGCAAAATCATCTCCTCATTTCGGATTGTGCACCGTTGTGTTATAGTGACGTCGCCAAATCCTGATAGCGTGAGTGTACTC
The DNA here is from genome assembly GCA_958299015.1 of Tetanocera ferruginea. NCBI lineage: Eukaryota > Metazoa > Arthropoda > Insecta > Diptera > Sciomyzidae > Tetanocera > Tetanocera ferruginea. Next base: position 87,206,058 of record OY282641.1, on the reverse strand, counting down.
ACTTCGTCCTCGCACGTAATTTCAAATGTTTCTGGTACTCGGAAATTGTACAACCATCTATTTGACACTGTCATTTTAACAAGAAAACCTTTAACTGTTGGAATAGCCGCATATTGGCAGAATTCTTCTCGTCTGTTAAGATTTTGCAGTAGGCTTACCTCATAGACTCGACTATTCATTGTGAGTACCTTAGCCGGAAGTCGGCATAGTCGTATTTCACTCATGTCGGCCCCTAGCATCTGGATACCTTTTGACATTTCTTCCTTCGGAACCCTGATGAACTGCCTTCTATTTCTAGATTCTGCCATGAAAGCATACGTTGTCTTCGCCATTAGGTCCCATCGTCCCTTTGTGAATATTGGAATTGGATAAACTTTATACATGCTAAGCCGCATCCGCTCGGATAGAGGTAATTTTACCACTACCACAAAACTGCCATTCGCAGGAAACGCCTTCACCGTTGCTATCTGATGTACCTCAAATGACTTGTCCATGAACCATTTTGCTTTTCCCTCCATTGTAAACTGACTCATCAACTTATGCACATCTGCTGCGTTGAGTATTGTGGGATGCAGGGAGCCTCTTATCAAATCGTCCAGGATTTTAATTTCCTGCGCCTGCTGCCGCTGAATTTCTACCAGCTTCTACCAGCTAAATATAAAAAAAGAAGTACAATCTATATTTTGTTCATACTGCAAACGGTCGAATCACACGTACAAAGAGTGTAGATTGCGGCCAAGGCAAGAATATAAAGAACACCAAAATCACAGAATTTTAGAAAATAATAAGACTTTTAGACAATATCCAAATCCGTTTAGAGAAGACAACCAATCCAGAGGTCAATTCGATCCTCCCAATCAAACCCACCACCTAAATCATGCATCGGAAAACGAAATACCACGGGAAGAAATCAGCGGCGCTTCTCCCCGGATGCAAATAAAAGCCGATGTGCACCAAGCACACCATTAACATATTCAATTATAATATCTTTTTGCGAAGGATACGATGAGCCAGTGCTTCGTATTAAACTCGAACCTTCAGACAAAACTATAACTTCACTTTTAGTTGACACAGGCGCACAAATTAGTCTTTTAAAAAACACGGAACAAAATTACAGAATCAACAAACAAAGTAAACACACAGTTACAACCATTTCAGGAATTCAATGCAAACATTAGGTGAACAGATAAAAACAATAAATGTTCCATATAATGACCAGATGATAACACTAAGTCACAATTTTCATATTCTAAATAAAAATATTAATTTATCCTATGATGGAATTTTAGGAAGCGATTTTCTCACAAAATTTAACTGTGAAATAGATTTCATGAATAAACAACTGGAAATACCAGAACACTGAAATCCAGAGGTCAATACAACCCTCGCAATCAAAGTCACCACGTAAATCATGCATCGGGAAACGAAATAGCACGGGAAGAAATCAGCGGCGCTTCTCCCCGGATGCAAATAAAAGCCGATGTGTACCAAGCACACCATTAACATATTCAATTATAATATCTTTTTGCGAAGGATACGATGAGCCAGTGCTTCGTATTAAACTCGAACCTTCAGACAAAACTATAACTTCACTTTTAGTTGACACAGGCGCACAAATTAGTCTTTTAAAAAACACGGAACAAAATTACAGAATCAACAAACAAAGTAAACACACAGTTACAACCATTTCAGGTAATTCAATGCAAACATTAGGTGAACAGATAAAAACAATAAATGTTCCATATAATGACCAGATGATAACACTAAGTCACAATTTTCATATTCTAAATAAAAATATTAATTTATCCTATGATGGAATTTTAGGAAGCGATTTTCTCACAAAATTTAACTGTGAAATAGATTTCATGAATAAACAACTGGAAATACCAGTACACTGAAATCCAGAGGTCAATACAACCCTCGCAATCAAAGTCACCACGTAAATCATGCATCGGGAAACGAAATAGCACGGGAAGAAATCAGCGGCGCTTCTCCCCGGATGCAAATAAAAGCCGATGTGTACCAAGCACACCATTAACATATTCAATTATAATATCTTTTTGCGAAGGATACGATGAGCCAGTGCTTCGTATTAAACTCGAACCTTCAGACAAAACTATAACTTCACTTTTAGTGGACACAGGCGCACAAATTAGTCTATTAAAAAACACGGAACAAAATTACAGAATCAACAAACAAAGTAAACACACAGTTACAACCATTTCAGGTAATTCAATGCAAACATTAGGTGAACAGATAAAAGCAATAAATGTTCCATATAATGACCAGATAATAAAACTGAGTCACAATTTTCATATTCTAAATAAAAATATTAATTTATCCTATGATGGAATTTTAGGAAGCGATTTTCTCACCAAATTTAACTGTAAAATAGATTTCAAGAATAAACAACTAGTAATACCAGTAGACTGCTCAAACGCAGGTGTAAGCAAAAATAAAATTTTAAAATCACATATTGTAGATATTTGTAAAAACACAGAAAAGGGAAACAATGTGTTGCCTACGGGTAACAAAGGGAATTGTGAAAATAGGAAGGAAGAGCAGGAGTATGCGCCGAATGGCATAAGTCATATTGAGAATCTTCAACCTAATGTCTACGGACCGCAATCCACCACATTGTCACCTCAAAGTAGAAAAAAATCATTAAAAATAATGTGAAGGCAAATAAAGAGGAAACTAAGGCATTATTCTTGGATAATGAAAAGAATTGTAAAAACAGGATTGAGTCAACTCAACCTGATGTCTACGGGCTGCAATCCATTACCTTACAACCTCGTTGCAAACAACTTGTAGAGATCCCTTTTGCTTATACAAAAGACGCAGTGATCCACAAGAAACAAATAAATCCAGGAGTATATTTGGCGGAAACCCTGGTACGCCCAATTAAAAATAAAGTTAAAGTTCTTTTTATGAACACAACCGAAGATATAAAAGAAATAAATTTAAATAAAATTCAATATGAGTGAGAAAAGATAGAAAATTTCAATGAAATCAAATTAGATAAAACAAAATATTTATTAAAGGATAGATTAAAAAAGATAGAAACAAACATTGAACTAACACATTGTAATAAAGACGAAAAGAAATCAATTTTAGAAATTTGTAGAAATTATAACGATTTATTTTATTTTGAAGGAGACCACCTCACTTGTACAGAAACTTCAGAACATGAAATTATAACTGAAGCAAACAAACCTCCATTATTTGTTAGACCACATAGACTACCTGAAAGTCAAAGGCAAGAGATTCATAAACAAGTTAATGAAATTTTAGAAGATAGTATTATTCGCCCAAGTTCAAGTCCATGGAACTCGCCACTTTTACTTGTTCCAAAGAAGGCAGATTCCGAAGGTTACAAACGTTGGAGAGTTGTAGTCGATTTTCGAAAATTAAACGACTTAACAGTCGGTGACGCATACCCATTGCCCAACATTACTGACATACTTGACCAGTTGGGAAGAGCAAAATATTTCAGCACTCTGGACTTAGCCAAAGGTTTTCATCAGATTCCCGTTAAAGATTCTGAAAAATGTAAAACCGCTTTCAGCACACCTTTTGGACACTACGAATATAGCAGAATGCCATTTGGTTTAAAAAACGCTCCAGCAACTTTTCAAAGGCTCATGAACAACGTAGTAATGGGTTTACAAGGATTTGAATGTTTTGTCTACGTCGACGACATCGTTGTGTACGGTTATGACTTATCGGATCATAATAACAAATTAATTAAAATATTTGACCGATTGCGTCAACACAACCTTAAGCTTCAACCTGACAAATGTCATTTTCTCAAACAAGAATTAACGTATTTAGGGCACATAATTTCTGAAAACGGTATAAAACCAGATCCCGAAAAAATTAAAGTAGTTAAAACTCATCCAACTCTAAAAAATGTGAAAGGAATAAAATCATTTTTAGGATTCGCTGGATATTAAAGAAGATTTATTGAAAATTTCTCCAGTACAGCAAAACCTTTAATTAAACTACTTAAAAAAGATATCAAATTCAATTGAGACACATTCTGCGATGAAGCATTTTCAAAATTAAAAGAAAAAACTAATTAACCCTCCAATATCAGCATATCCAAACTTTGATGAAGAATTCATAGTAACGACAGATGCGAGTGATGCAGGACTTGGCGCAGTTTTATCTCAAGGTATAATTGGAAAACACAAGCCAATATGTTTTGCAAGTAGAACATTGAATGATGCAGAGACACGCTATAGCACCACGGAAAAAGAATTGCTTGCAATTGTCTTTGCCAAAAAACAGTTCACAATCTACACTGACCACAAACCACTCGAATGGCTAATGAAGTTAAAAGACCCAATGTCAATATTAGCTAGATGGCGAATTCTCCTATCAGAATACGAATATACAATCAAATATAAAGCAGGGAAAAGTAATACAAATGCTGACGCACTCAGTCGAATCACTGAAGACGAAAAATTTTTAACCTTTTAAAACGTTAAAAGATCAAGAATTAGCAAAGAAAACGCTAAGCAAAATAAAAAGCGAAAGTTACAAACAAAATCATGATTCTATAGCCATATCAATCCTAAACATTAACCCACAGTTTAAAGAAAATTTTAAAACATGCTTAAAGAAATATTTTCCGATCAAACAATTAATTTGCATATCAACAAAAGAACAATTTTGGAAAACGTAAATGAAATAGAAACAATTTTACGAGAATATCATGAATCACCGCTTGGAGGACATCAAGGAGTAAATAGAACACTAAAAAGATTAAAAGCAAATTACTACTGGCCAACAATGAAAATTGATGTACGAAATTACATAAGAAAATGTGAATCGTGCCAGAAAAATAAACTAAATAAATCTCCAAAAGTGCCAATGAAAACTACATCGACGAGCTCTTCACCATTTGAAAGAGTGGCTTTAGACATAGTAGGTCCACTTCCAGTGACTTACAAAAGTAATAAATACATCTTAACTTTTCAAGATGATTTAACCAAATTTACTGAAGCTATACCTTTAGAGAGAGCTTAGAGTGGTGACCGTGGCATGCAGGTTAAGTGTGTGGCTTAGCATGCTCGGAGCCTGGGTTCGATCCTCAGCCGTGGTGAAAAGTTTTTTCAATAAAAAAATTTTCTGATCGGTCACCACCTCTCTGCAGACAATGGCAAACCTTAGAGAGTAAATAATGCCATGTAAAGCTCCTTGAGAACATGAGCCGTTCGGAGCCGGCATAAAACATGTGGGTCCAGTTCTCGGTCAATTGTTGGCAAAAATTTAATAACACACACAACACAATCGATCCTAAGAAGCTCGGTCAAAGTCCTGTCAAGGGCTGAAATGGCCAATTTGTTTTTTTTTTTTTTTATACCTTTAGAGAATGCAGAAGCAACCACAGTTGCAAGAGCTTTTGTAGAACAGATACTCTGTCGTTTTGGATTTCCAGATTCATTATTAACTGATTAAGGTAGGGGAGAGTGGTGTGTTGTGAGACAGGTTTAGTTTTTGGACGATAACTTCTTTAAAAGTTAATATTTCTTTTTCTGGAAACATTTTTTGTTTAGCTTATTCAATTACCTAACAACCTGCGATGACATTTTTTAGATTCAAAAGTTTTAAGAATTTTCTTGAAGCCTGAAAAAAAGATTGGAATTTTGGATTTTAAAAATTTATGGGGTGTTGTGAGACACTACTATTAATATAACAAAATGGAATTTTTTGTTTAAAGTCCTTATTGAAAAAGGAAAAAAATTAAAGTACAGATAAGAAAAATTATTTGCGTTAATCTGATTCGGCTAACAGTTAAAATATCCGGTTTTCATTTTGGCACACTGCAGATGAACAGTTCGATCACATTTATTGCAACTAATGAAATTGTTTTCGTCCAAACTCTTTGGCTCGTTTGCCCTTCAAAAGATAAAAATCTTCTTCATCTAACGACAAAACTCTTTCCGGTACGTATTTCGTACGATGACTACGCTTTGCTGGTTCCTTCAGCGATTTTTTTTTTGCTCTCGTTTTTTTTCTTCTATTGGTCGGCTATTCTATTCAACAAAGCCACATTCTCGGATGATGTTAATACGGTTGTATACATTGGCTTCCGGCCTTGTTTTGATTTTTGGAATGGGACATCAGATTTCAGAGGACTAACCTTCTCTAGTGCACTGGTCAGCTCAGACGCCTTGAAAAACCAATTTAATTTGTAAAATATTGGAAAAACTGGTTTCCTGCCAGTTTTGACACTTTGCTATGCAACAAAAGCGACTAATTTATGATTTGAAGCCGATGCGGAAGAAATTTTGTCTTCAACTTTTCCATATAACAGGTTCCATACAATCTCGATTTATCAAGATTATATGATTTGCAGACAACTCCAAAACAATTATTTTTTATTGCGATTTCTTTGATGGCTGCCAATAGGTGGATGGATGCCACATTTCTTTTTGGCTTTGTCGATACTTTATATGCATTAAGTGACATGATGGCTATAAAAATAATGAAATAAAAACAAAAATTTACTGTCTCACAACACCCCATATTAACTGTCTCATGACACCCCATATTCGACATTTTCAAATGGCCACTGCGCCATCATCACATGCAATTTTTTTTGGAAAATCACTTCGGTGGGCTTAAAGACAATGGAATAGATATCATTTTAATAAATATTTACCTTCACGTTTAATTGGCAATGTTTCTGGAAATTCCACAAAGGCAAACTGTACAAAAACTTTTAAGAGCGCGATCAAAACTCAAAATTGTTACAGACACTAGGAACACGTGTCAATGCGATGAGTGCACATAATAAGTAAGATCCCATTGAGAAAATATCATACAGTTATTGTGAGCATTCATAACGTTACCACTATGTCAGATATTGACGTGTCTCACAACACCCCATGTCTCACAACACCCCACTCTCCCCTACTAATTTTCTCAGCGATTTATTTAAAGAAATATGTCATCCACAAACAAATGGAGCACTTGAAAGAAGCCATCGCACACTTGCGGAATATCTTCGGCATTATGTCAATAATGACCCTCTCACTTTGGACGATTGGATCCCTTATGCAATATTTGTTTTCAACAACACGCCTCACAGAAGCACCAATTACAGTCCCCATGAATTACTCTATGGATACCCTGCAAAAATTCCATCCACAAAAAGACCCGTCATTAAGCTATAACTACGAAAATTATGCAAATGAGTTAAAGGCACGCCTACAACACGGATTTAAAATTGCAGGCCAAACTTTGAAATATAAAAAAGAAAAATCAAAAGAACAATATGACAAAGGTTCCAAACCAAAAACATTTAACGTTGGAGAAAAGGTTTTGATTAGAAACCAGACCAGGAAAAATAAAATTTCATCTCTTTGGGAAGGTCCATTTGAAGTTATTAAGATTATTTCACCCGAAAATACTGCTATAAAAATTCGCAATAAAATTAAAGTAATACACAATAACAACCTCAAATCATTCTCCGATTAATTAAAAAACAAAAGAGAGAGACACACACAACATTTTATAAACACAAACACGCTAAAAACATTAATCAAAATACAACATTCATAAAAACACCATAACTAAATACGAACCCAGCTTACAATTAGAACTTCAATTGTTCTTATGATAACATTTATTTTCAGGAAATGAAGCTGATTATTTTTCTAGTTCTGACGTCAACCGTCTACGGATCAATCAAAATTACGCCAATAAATAATAACCCAGGAATATATTTTGAAGACATAGGAGACCTTCAATTGTGCACCAACGAGTGGACAATAATAGCTTATTACAACATAACACCATTAACACGTGGAATTAATAATATGGATTCAACTATAGAAAATATCAACAAAATATGCGATCAAATAAAATCCGACAACGAACTGTCCACAATATGTAGTAGCACGGTTTTTGAAATAAACAATATAACAACAGAATTGAAGCAGAAACTAGGCGTACTTCAGCCAAATCAACGGTCTAGGAGAGCACTATTTAATGCGATAGGAACAATTGAAGAAACTCTTTTTGGAACTCTTAATGAAGATGATGCTGAACATTATAATAGTCAAATCAATAAACTAAAAAACAATGAAAATCATTTGTTGGACTTAATAAAGAAGCAAACGTTAATCATAGAGACAACAAATAATGTATTTTATAAATCTACGCAAAGTCTGGATCATCAAGTTATTGCAATGGATAATCGAATTAATAACATACAGCAACAAATGAAATACATACTTAAATCCAAACAAGATGCCAGAGCTCCCTTACAAATGGAGGCTTTAACTTCACTCACCATACTTATATTAATGCGTTATCAAAGCGTTATCGATAGTTTCCTCGATCTGATGTCAAAGGCTAAACACGGAAAACCACATCCGGCAATAATATCCCCAGAACAGTTAGCCATAATATTAACAACTATAAGAAAAACATTGCCATCAAACTTAAGACTGCCCTCCACATTGAATGATAATTCGTTGACACTTTACCAAATTGGCACAATGCATTCTAAAATTATATACAACAAGAAAATTTACAAAATAACACTTCCACTTCCATTTAATACCCCTTACCAAATTTTTAACGTACTACCCTTTCCAACACTTCACGAAAATACACTCATATTTATTAGAACGAACATTAAACAAATAGCAATAGACTATGAAAGAGAACATTACTATGAAATGACACTAGATGAACTAAAGAATTGTATCCGGATCGAGCCTAATCTGAATATTTGCCATGCAGAACACCCCGTTTACACTGTAGATAACCAGAACACTAGTTGTGAAGTTAGGCTGTTATCAGAAACACAAAAACTGCCTGAAAATTGCGAACTCAGAGAAACAAACGTAAAAGTTGTTTGGGCTCAACTAACGCAGCCAAACACATGGATATATTCTACGGCAAAACCCTACCAGATAACTGTCATATGTGATGGACAAATTACTCCATATACACTAACTGGATCGGCAACCATAGAGCTCAAGGAAAACTGCTACATAAAATCACAAGTCTTAACAATACGGAGTTCTAACAACAACGTCATAAAAATCTCAAACCAATATCTCCCACCTTTAAACATTTCAGAATCAATTATATACAAAAAACAGGCAGAACAAAAAATAACAGACGATGGCAAAAATACAATTTTTCAAATAAGAACGCACAACATGAAGAATTGCAAAAATTGTCAAAAATGATAGAGCTTCAAAAAGTGGCCGAAAACAACACACTGCAAGCCAGCACTCATGATGTACATCAATATGTAACCATTTATGGTGCAATAACGATTTTGACTCTTTTTGCCGCGTACAAAGCAATAAAAAAGTGTCAACAGCGGAAAAAATTAAAAACCCGCGAAAACAGCCGTCCGCAATTCATTCTGCCTGGGTCGGCAAAACCCAATATAGACATCGAATAAAAAATAACACAATAAGGAAAAATTGTTTAACCAATATTTTAGTATAAATAGATCGCAAATAATATATTTAAGTCACTCAAAAAGTGAACATTCAAGAAATCGTTGGAATTACACATCTGCACAATATGGAATCACACATCTGCACAAAAGACTGCGACGAGGCGAAAGTCCAGGCCATGAAAATGGTCTGTAACTACATCGGGCATCGGGACCGTGAGCCGACCAAAGAAGACTTCGACAACCTGGACTCGCTAGAAGAGGAAACGCTAGCGATGATCCAGGTATCAAAAGAAGAAGAAGTATTGAAAGGAATAAAACAGCCGGTACTCAGCGACAGCGAAGACACTGTGGATTTCAGTGACGAATACCGGAAGGTTGTCCTCGCTAGAGAAAAGCGCGCGGAATACTTCAGACAGAAGTCTAGCAAGCAATAATAAAATTTAAATACTATTTACCATATTTACTATTTACAATAATACCAATATTTAAATTAATAAAAAAAAAAAAAATAAAAATCATTAAAATTAAAATTTTCTTTGTTATTATTTATAAAAAAAAAAACATGATATTTCTTTTGAAACAGGCATTATTTTCCTCGTAAACCAGATCTTTTCGACTTCTCTCAAATTTTAGCTGATACATAAAAAAAAAAAAAAAAACATATTCCGCTTGCAAATTGAAACAAAAATAAATTGAAATTAACAAATTGAAATTATGGGGCAATACGCAAAAAAAAACTAAAAAAAATTTATTCCGCTTACAAATTGAAAAAAAAAAAAAAAAAATGAAATAAACAAAATTGAAATTATGGGGCAATACATACATAACAACATAATGTATAAAACATTTTTACTTACCTACCTTATAAGATTACAAAAAAAAAAAAAACAAAAACAATATATATAAGTAGATTAATAACTATTAAACAATAACAAAAATTTTTTTTAACAAATATTAAAAACAACCACATGATCAAACTTATATTAAAAGATAAATTTACTTTATATATACTAATTTACTTGTATGAAATTCTTAAAACGTATTTGTATATAAAAATTATAAAAAAATTATTCGTTATTTCAACCTATTCAAGGAGAAAAATTTTCTTTTATAAAGGGGGAGGGATGTTGTATCCCACAACATTGCATGTACACTTTGTACACCCGACCTCACACCAATTCCAAAGAACCAACTCAATAAATATTATTACCAGATGTCGATATCAAAAATGCAGCGATCTGCATTTCGACACAAATAATAAACAAAAAATATAATACTATGAACGACAACAACCCAATTTGAGTACAGCGACTCAAATTGCCGGCGTTCAAGAAAAGAAAAACATACTGACCTAATTTAAGCGCATATGCTTAAATTACCAAATAAACAAAACCAATGCTTTGTTTTTATTGTCAAGTGGTTCCGACTTAAACGTCGGCGACAACAAAAACAAAGCAAGTGGCTGTTTGGGTACATCGGCATTGGCTTGCACGGTCAGCAAAGGCCGTTCATTTACCTACCCTAGTTACTGCGCTTCTTGTAAGGTGCATTGCCTGCAACTGCGTAACATGCAAAGTGTACGTGATCGCGTATCACTAAGGGGAAGTAGAACGATATGTAAATTTACATAATGATTTACATTTCCTAAATATATGTAGCTTATGTATTGATTTTGATTGGTTGGTATCGATTTGAATTTCCACTTATTGGAAATAATTGGAATTATTGGAATAAGGAAACGCCCTCGAAAACTGAGGATTTTCCTTTATAAACCACCGACCGGCGTAGAAACAAAAAGAAAGAAAGATAGTTTTAAGCTTATAATATCTAAACTGGTCGCAGCCTCGCCTAGACAGCGGGCCTTTTTAGATTAAAATTATAACATAAAAATCAAACTTTGGTCGCAGCCACGCCTAGACAGCGGGCCATTGTTGGTATAAATTAAACAAAATAAAATATAAATCAAACATAATCAACAAAATCAAATTAACGTCTTTTTCTTTCCGTCCATGGTCACTCTTCTCCTCGTGAAAGCACGGAGACCATCGGACGTTAAACATAACAGACTGCAGCGTCTGAACACTGTATGGGATCAATTTGAAGAAAATAACACGAAGATGCGTACAATGAAGGATCTATCATTAGATCATGAATATTGTACAATAGACTATTATAATAACATTCTGACTCTGGCCGATAAGTATAAACAGAACTTTACAACCGATATACAAAACCTGGAGTCGAAGACAGCATCCCAATTGGAACCTTCTCCAAAGGCAACCCCAAGACATACATGAGGATTTACAAGAGATGCAGCTACGGTCGCATCAACAACTCTGATAACTGGGATCCACAGCTGTTGCACATGTTGATAAAGAAATTTGATCACCAAACCCATATGCTTTACGAGCAATCACTTCAAGATCCCAGAAAGCTTCAGGAAATTAGCAAATTTCTCAAATTTTTAAAGAAAGAATCGCTTTCAAGCATTAGAAGCCATAGGATGCAATAACAAAAGAGTGGTAACATCGACTGCCGTATCCAGTTACGACAGTTGCAAGGTTTGCAAGGTTTGTAAGCAAGGTGGCCATACAATTTACTATTGCCAACAGTTTCTCAAGATGTCCGTCGCAGAACGACTAAAATGTACACAGAAGCATAAGCTGTGCGTCAATTGTTTGAAAGAAAATCACACAGCTCAGACATGTTAATCACGAAGCTGCACAAAATGTTCATCAAAGCACAACACACTATTGCATTTACAGGGAGATGTTAAAACTAAGAAGACAAAAATAAATCATCAAGGTATCAACAACACTGTACCTTTTACGGTAGCTGCGACTCAAACCGAAACTAACAAACACAACTATGTCCTACTAGCCATTGCAAAAATTCAAATCTCAGCAAATAATGGAAGGTTGTGTGAAGTTCGAACAATTCTGGATCCTGCTCTTAGATTAACATCATAACTGAAAGACTGATTAAGAAATTATCTATATCAACGACACCTTCATCGCTTTGTATCGAAGGCTTTGGAAAGGGTACTCATAAATCAACTCAACGAGTAGACGTGAATAAACAATCAAAATCTGGAAAATTTACATCCAAACTCGAAGCAGTCGTCTTGTCTCACATCGTTTCACCTCAACCAAGACTGAACATCGGCATTTCAACCTGGACACTCCCGGAAAACATTAAGTTAGCAGATCCTGAATTCTTCACATCTGACAAGATCGATGTTCTACTGGGAGCAGAACTGTACTATCACTTCATCCAACCAGAACAAATCAACATCGGTGAACAGTTGCTCATACTGCAGAATACGGTGTTTGGTTGGATAGTAGCAGGAACGGTTGGGTCAACAAGCTATGACGCTGTCACATGTGGTATATTCAGTCAAGAAGAAGAAGTCACGAATGATCTGATTAAAAAATTTTGGGAAATAGAAGAAGTCGAAGCAAGTAAGAAATATCTTTCACCGGCAGAGTAGCGATGTGAATCTCACTTTGCTCAAAACGTTCGGAACAATAAGGAAGGCCACTTTGTCGTTAGACTATCCTTTACCGAAAACACATCAACCTTAGGGAATCACGAGCCATGGTCCACAACAGATTTATGAGTCTCGAACGTCGACTTCTAAAAAACGAAATCGTACACAAGGAATACATTCAATTCATGAAAGATTATGAAGGACTTGGGCAAATGAAAGAAGTGAATCTCGATTCTGTATTGACTCCGAACTATTCCATTCCAAATCATTGTGTATTCAAGCCCGACAGCACGACAAAGAAACTTCGGGTTGTCTTTGACGTCCCAGCCAAGGAATCATCAGGATATTCACTAAATGATCTTATGTACACTGGACCAACCATTCAAGGCGAACTTTTTTCAATTCTTCTTCGGTTTCGGCTACCACGCTTTGTATTCACTACGGACATCGAAAAAATGTATCGTCAAATTTTAGTAGATCCAGATGATCAACGATACCAATTAATTATGTGGAGAGAGAATCCAGCTTGTCCAATCAAATATTATCAACTGACCACTGTGACATATGGTACAAGATCGGCACCGTATTTCGCCACAAAATGTTTACAGCGGATTGCAATTGCAAATGCCAATACTTATCCATTGGGACCTCAAATTTTACAAGATAATTTTTATGTAGATGACGGTCTGGGCGGTTCTGACACTTTGACTACAGCCATTGAAGCTCAACAACAACTTATTCATATATTAAAGAAGCATGGTTTCAACTTGAAAGCGAAAACTTTTGAAGCGAAAATGGTGTGCAAACCATTCGCAGCTTCTTAATAATATACCACAATGCGACCAAGAAGTGAATCTGGATTTTACTAATCTCAACAGCAATACAATTAAAACTCTGGGATTGATGTGGCTGCCAAAAACTGATCAATTTTCCGTTAAGGTAAAATTGAACCCAGTTAAAGTAGTGACAAAGCGCACCGTCAGCTCTGATCTGGCTAAGTTTTTCGACCCACTTGGATTATTGGAGTGTTTATTCAACAAGCTGTTATGGCAGCTTAATTTATCATGGGACGAACCGTTACCGGCAGAACTGAACAAAAAATGGCTCATATTCCTAGATAATTTGGCAAACTTAAACAACGTTCAAGTCTCTAGACACATATTTCAAGGATAAGTACCAACCTCAACTCAGATTCATTTATTCGCTGATGCATCTGAAAGGGCTTTTGGTGCTGCAGCATATGTTCGAGCAACTCTTAAGGATATTAGAGTAATAGTACGACTATTGTGTGCAAAAACTCGGATAGCTCCTCTCAAAACGCAAACACTTCCTCGGCTGAAATTATACGCTGCTGTGTTAGCCTCACAGCACTCAACCAACCTTAGGGATGATATGAAAATCAAGGATCAACCATTATTTCTGTGAACCGATTCAGAAATTGTGCTAATTTGAATCAATGCTCAATCATCAGCATTCCAAACATTTGTGGCTAACAGAGTAACAACAATTCAAACATTAACCTTGCCGGAGCAGTGGCGACATGTCGGCTCAAGATCAATCCAGCAGACGTGCTGTTAAGAGGATTAACAGATAAAGCTGTTAATCCTTGCAGCATGTGAACTATGGTTTCAAGGATCATTTTTCTTGCATGGGAAACAGGACTTGTGGCCTCCACGTTTTTTAGCTCAACTGCAAATTCCGAACGACCTGGAAAAAAGAAAACAAAAATGAGCAGTATTGCCCAGAAAGGACGTCACCATTGCTACAACAGAGATTGATTGAGAATTGCCGCAACCACTAATTTACGGAGAATTAGTGTATTGTAGTGTTACGCGCTTTATTTTTTTTAAGCTAAAGAGTGTTGCGAGTTTAAAACGCGGTGTTTTGTTTTTTTTAAAAGTTTATAAGACCCTGCCTAGTAAGCCGGATCGATTTTGTATGGAGAAAAAAAAGTCATCCGGACACCGACTCAAAAGTTAGAGGGACTCTTAAAAACTATTTCTGCATCATTTTTTTTTGGATCGGAGAAATCCCCATGGAGCGGTTTTGGTTCTCCTGAACCCTTTTTTGGCCAAAAAATCAAGTTTTTTGCCTATAACTTTTTTTTTTCTTTAGAATGCATACCCAAGATAAGCAAAAAAGTAAAGATTGTGATAGTAAACAAATATTGGTTAAAAAAAATTTTGAAATTTGTTGTCCTTACAAACTCTTTTGAGACCCCAAAAAATCGATATTTCATCATTTTCGAAAAGGTGTTTTTTTAAACACCTATAAAATAAACATTTTTCGTGGTATTCATATGCATTTAAGCTTATTGGTAAAGTATTGAGCTATTCTTTCCATTGGTATAACGTATGGAGTGGTTTTATCAAAAGTGAGTTCCATGAAAAATAAGTATATTGTTGGCGTTAAAAAAAAATATTTTCGAAATTCATGTATTTTGTACTGGAGCGCCATCTGGCGTATACTTTTCTAAAAAATGGTTGTCAGAATTCGATTTAGCGTACCTAAAAACTTAAACATACCAAGATTTGTCAAAATCAAACGGTAATTAAGGCAATTAAATAATAATTAAGCTAAAGAATCCTTCTGAATATCAATTTCTCATGTTTTATATAATTGTGGCACTTAGTTTTGGTTAAACTACACCATAAGATATATCAATGGAAAGAAGACCTCAATATCTTTTCACTAAGCATAAATGCATATGAATTGCTTGAAAAATAAATATTTAATAGGTGTTTAAAAAAAACACCTTTTCGAAAATGATGATATATCGATTTTTTGGGGTCTCAAAAGAGTTTGTAAGGACAACAAATTTTAAAATGTTTTTTAACCAATATTTGTGTACTATCACAATCTTAACTTTTTTGCTTATCTTGGGTATGCATTCTGAAGAAAAAAAAAAGTTATAGGCAAAAAACTTGATTTTTTGGCCAAAAAAAGGGTTAAGGAGAACCAAAACCGCTCCATGGGGATTTCTCCGATCCAAAAAACAATGATGCAGAAATAGTTTTTAAGACTCTAACTTTTGAGTTGGTGTCCGGCGATATCTAAATTTCGATCCGGCTTACTGCCTAGTATTTTTGCCGGCGCTTAAAAATGCCACTGGCTCTATTTATTTATATTGTTTGCCTGAGCAGATGAATGCTATAAAGTAGAGATGGGCAAAAGTCGCACACTTGCACAGTGCGACAGAGCGTGCTGACTGCGTGCTTAGCGTGCTGGGTGAAGGGGGTTGTCATAGCACGGGTAAAGGAGAGAAAAATTGAGCAAAGAGAGAGCAACAGAAGCAAGCTGTTCGCATTCCCTGATGTGTTGTGTGGAGTTCTCTGTCGAACCCACACAACTCTGTTGTGTAACGCTAAATATTTACTGTTACATCGTTACATTTATACTCACCAAATAATCCTTTCCTTTATCGGTGTAACCTGAAAGTTTAAAATTAAACTGCACTTCTTTATTGGTTAATTAACACTCTTCTTGTCTTTATATATTGTCTTTATATTTTCTTTTTTTATATGTTTTTTTTTCTTTTGAATTTTTTGTCTTATAATAATAATTCTCTTAATTTTGTTTTTAATAAAAATATTTCTTAATAGCAATTTGTATCTTATATTTTCCTTTTATATATTTATTTTTCTTATTTTTTACACTCTTTTCTATTTATTTTTTGTGTATTTTCTCTTAAATTTAGGATTTTTGATTATTACGTGACAAAGTTATTGTAGGTTTCCTTCCCCCATCTGAAAGAAAATTTTTACCTTGAAGAGGTTTAATTTTCTTCAATCTTAAAGTACTTATATGTGAGAAGAGACAGGCATCATTTTACAGTTAATTTTTTAAAATTTCTTGCATGTTTACATTGTTTGGTAATATTGTGTGCTAAATAAGTTTTGTATAAGCTATCTTATATTCTTTACTTTATTTATGTGTATCTGTTCGTGGGTCCTAGTAATTTTGATGATTAGTTTTTTGATTTTCGATAAAGTTG
Organism: Tetanocera ferruginea; assembly: GCA_958299015.1. NCBI lineage: Eukaryota > Metazoa > Arthropoda > Insecta > Diptera > Sciomyzidae > Tetanocera > Tetanocera ferruginea. The sequence goes on along the minus strand of OY282641.1, from coordinate 87,189,135 downwards.
TTCTTCTTCCTGGCATTATTATGAGGACTCTGCTGATGTTCTGTTTTATGATGATCATTGATAACCGTTAGTGACAAGTATATGTCACCCCTTTTCTTCTCTATTGAAGTATTTAAACTACTTTAGTTCTTGTGAAGTCTTGAAGTTGGTGAAGTCTTGAAGTTACGAAAAAGATGCCAAATTTCGTTTTTATTTCGTGTTTTGTGTTGATCATATTTTCGTTAGTTTATATTAAAGTTTGCTTTTAGTTTTGACAAGCTATGTTTGCTAGTATTGTTAATTGGGAAACGACTCTTTATATTTACCAAACACTTTGGTTTCGTTCTGGTTAAGCTTTTTCTTAGAAAGGTATTAACTAAATGCAGGTATTTCACATTATAGACGTACTTTCGTGGTTTTCTTAAACCAGAATGCATTTTGTAATAACAAATTATGCATATCCGAATTCATTTTTAATCGTTGTACTTGTAAGCCTTTCAATCATAAAGAAATCTTACGACTTAATTGATTTTCTCGTTTAAATGGAAAATTGTTTGATTCGTTGTGTATACAATCTGTCGCTGTAATTTCAAATTTTTAATAACACTTTGTAACCTTCCACAAACATATAAAAGCCTGTATATTTTCTTGTTGTATATTTTCTTTTTTTTTAAATGCTTTCTTATATGTTTTACTTGAAACATGTTTTGCTTCATTACTTAGCCTTTGATACTTTTAACTCATTAACGTCTGAGGCCTCGAACTTCGTCAGAATATCTCCTTTCTCTTGTATAGCGTTGTCCACCTGATCGACTCAGTTTTATTGCTGCTACGGCCAACTCGAATCAGAACTAGGACCACGATTATTGATACGGAAAAGTTTCGTGTAATAAATGTGTAGTTTTGATTTTTATAAAAATCTTATTGTAAATATTAATTTTTATCTTGTAGTATGGTAAATTAAATTTGTGAGTTTTCTCTTGTATAATTTTATTTTAATTTCTTAAATATTTCTTACAACTTTTTAATCTTTTGTATTTTAACCCTCTATTAACATATAATTAATTTGAAATTGTTTATTGATTAAAACCAATTTTCTTTTTATTTAATGTTTGAAAACTTCTTTTCAAAAATTAAAAATTTAATTTTCAAATGCCTTTGTTAAATTAAAAAAAAATTAATGAATACCTTTATCTCAACGAATTTAAAAAAAAATTTTTTTTCATCTCAAAAAAAAATTCAATATCTCCGTTTAATGAAACTTATTTAGTTTCGTTTGATTTTATTTTCATATTTTTGGTTTAATTTAATGTTTGATTGAATTTTTTAATGTACTTCTAATTTTAATTTAATTTAATTTTTATTTTTATAACATAATTTAATTTCTGTGAAACAACTTCAGTAAATTATTATGTATTTTCTTAGCTTTTCCTTTTATTAAAATCTCAGTGGTAACCGGACTTTTTATTGCTATGACCTCATATGGGCCTATCCATATTGGTGAAAATTTATTTTTTCTAGCCTGATTTTTCATCAGTACTTTGTCACCAATTTATTTTATTATATTTATTTATAGTATTTTTGATAATTCTTTTGCTCGCTCCTGGTTCTGTCTCACTAGTTCGTGAGTTCTTTGGATTTGATATTTAAGGATTTTTGAAGGATCTTCGGTGTTATACACCGGACTACATTTACGTTTGAGATTAGTTGGCATTTCCGAATTGAACCCATACAAAGTTTTGAACGGAGTTTGTTTGGTGCTTATGTGCGGTGTGTTATTGTGCACATGCATTGCAGATGTTAACCACTGATCCCAATTTGACCCATCCTCTTTTGCAAAACTTCGTAAGTATTCTGCTAATGGACGATGGCTTCTTTCCAATGAGCCATTAGCTTGTGGGTGGTTTGGAGTTATGTGTAATTTCTTAATTCCTAACATTTTACACACATCCGAAAATAATTTCGACACAAAATTTGAACCGTTATCGGTAATCAGAACTTTTGGAGTATTGTGACGAGTTATAATTTCGTCGAAGAATGCTTTTGATACTGTACTAGCTTCAGCATCTGGTATTGCAACACATGCCATGTATTTTGAAAAATCATCTTGAAAAGTAAGTATGTATTCATTTCCTGACACAGTCTCTGGCAGGATACCCACTATGTCCATGTAAACTTTATCAAATGGACGCGTCGGTGTATCTGTTAACACCATTGCCATTTTTGTTAATTTAGAACATTTATTAACCTGGCATTTTTGACATTTCTTAACATATTCCTTGATTTGCTTTTGCATCCCTTTCCATTTATATTCTTGCCTTATTCTGAAATAGGTTTTTAAAGCTCCTTGGTGCCCACCTAGTGGTAGATCATGAAAATCTCTCAAAATTCCTTTAATGTCTTTTGGATCGGTTAGAATTACTATTTCTTTATTCTGTTGGTCTAACACCTCATCATATTGTTCACTAGATTTCTCTGCAGTTTCTTCCGTTTCAATTTTCTTTTCTTGTTCATTAGCCTTTGACCTTGTTTGAACTATTACTATATCCTGCTCTTGTTGGGGTATCCTACTAAGCGCATCCGCATTTGAATTTCGTTTACCTGGTTTATATATAATTTCATACTCGTATTCTGAAAGTTTGTGCCGGAATCGTGCTAAACGCGATGTTTGGTCTTTCAGATTTGCTATTCCCCTCAATGGTTGATGATCCGTATATATCTAAAAAGGCCTTCCTAATAGATAAGCCCTAAAATTTTTCGTTGCCCAAACAATTGCTAAAAATTCTTTTTCTATTGTCGAATAGCGTTTTTCTGCGCTATTTAATGCCCTACTCGCGAATGCAATTGGCCTATCCTCGCCAACTTTGCCTTGCGATAAAACCGCACCTAGTGCCTCTCCACTTGCGTCTGTAGTTAATAAGAAAGGTTTTTCAAAATCTGGATAAGCTAAAACTGGAGACGAGGTAACTGCTTCCTTTAACGTCTGGAAAGCTTCCTGACAGTTTTCTGTCCATTGAAACTTTACGTCCTTTTTTTAATTATTTATTGGTAACACGATTTGTGACATATTTTTTATAAATTTTCTATAGTAATTTACTAAACCTAAAAATGCCTGAACTTCCTTTCTATTTCTCGGAACTGGTATACTTTTCACACATTCCAGTTTTTGTGGATCTGGCAAAGCTCCCATTTCCGAACATTTATGCCCTAAATATGCTATCTCACGACGTAAAAATTGGCATTTCTCTGTATTTAACTTTAAACAATTTTCCCTGAATTTCTGAAAAACTTTTCCAAGTCTTTCCTCAAGTTGCTGTAAATTTTTACCATAGATTACAATATCGTCTAAATAAACAAAACAATCTATCCCTTGTAGTCCTGTTAGTATGTGATTCATAAGCCTTTGGAATGTAGCTGGAGCTCCAGTTAGTCCAAACGGCATTCTATTAAACTCATAATGACCTAACGACGCACTAAAAGCTGTATTTTCCTTATCCTTGCCATTCACTAAAACTTGATGATAGCCACTAGCTAGATCTAGTGTTGAAAAATATCTACAATGACCTAACTGATCCAGAATTTCGTCAATTCGAGGAATAGGGAAAACTTGTTTGATTGTGGCATCGTTTACTTTTCTAAAATCAATAACTCATCTCCACTTTTTCTGTCCGTCTTCCCCGGCTTTCTGTGGAACAAGCAACATTGGTGAATTCCACGGGGACTTGCTTGGCCTGATTATGTCATCATCTAAAAGTTTTTCAACTTGTCTTTGTATCTCCTCTCTATGCATTTGTGGTAACCTGTACTGTCTTTGATTAATTGGTGCTTGATCTCTTTGCATTTGAATTTCATGTTTTAAAACAGAGGTGCATGACAATTTATCTCCTTCAAGCAAGAAAATATCATGAAAAGACGTTACTAAATTTTCTATTGATGCTCTTTCTTCAGTGTTTAAACTTTTGTCGAATTTGACTGTTTCTATCAATCTATTTACCCTTTCTCTTACGTCTACTTCCCTTGCACTATACGACGAGCTCGCATCCACTATGAACTCTTTAAAATTTGAAAAATTTGGTCTAAAATCTTTAGGTATGACACAGTCATCCTTATTTGCATTTAGCACTGTTGCATATACCATTTTATTCTTCACATTTGCTAACGTTTCACCTAAATAAACCCCCGGCATAATCTCTTGTTTATGGATTACAACAACTGAAATATTTGTTTTTATCGGAATTTCAACCGTTTGTATTGTTCTTGCTTTAACTTTTATCTCTTTATTGTAGTTTAAAGAACTAATCTCGTTTATTTGTTTTAGAGGTAATTCCACTATAGTCTCCTATATGTGTTTACCATAGACTATTAACGTCTTATTAATCGCATCTATAACTGAATTATTCCACAAACTATCCCGACCTAAAATACCATCTGCAGGCAACCCTTATTCTAGTGCCACTACGTGTAACTTAAAACTTAAGCTCTTTATCTTATCGTGTTGGATCTCTACAGACCCCAAAGTATCTACAAAACCTCCAAATGCTCCACTCAAATGTTTAATTTCCCTTGTATCTTTATTCAAATTTTTCTTTAATGTATTCAGTTTAACTAAACTGGCTTCAGCCCCGGTATCCACAAGTAAAATGAGTCGTCCTTCTATAGAATCCTTACAGGGAATTTCTATGAACACATCATTGACTTTGCGAAAACCAAAACTCCTACCTTGTTCGTTCCTATTTTGAAACGTAAAATTCTTATTGTGTAACGAGTTTGCTAAATCTTTATCTCTTTCCTGAGAACTACTTAATATAGCTTCTTTTCCTACTGTATCTTTATCTGTTGATACTTCCGTTTTTGACCCAGTGGTGAGGATGTTTACTATCTTTTGCGATGTCAAATGTTGATACTGTTGATACTTCCGTTTTTGACCCAGTGGTGAGGATGTTTACTATCTTTTGCGATGTCAAATCTTCCTCCACTATTTTTTCTTGCTCTGTTACCATCAATTCGTCAATGTTTGAATAAAAATTGTTGAATAAAAAATTAGCTGTATCCTCTGACGTATTATTTACTGTCGAAGTGCTTTCCGTTATTTCATTAGTTACCAAAACTTTAGTCTTATCTACCGATGTACGATTTTCTGGTATTTTGTTCCCTATTTTTCTTGGTGTACAGATGTTTACAATCTTTTTTGACGTGAAATCATCTGTGACTACCCTACTTGGCCTAGTTTTCCTTAATTTTTTGGGTTCCCAGCTCATTGGCCTTGGCTGGGCGCTCGATAGTTTCCCTGTTTTGAATCGTATTCTCTCTTTGCAAAACAATCCTGCATTTTGTGTCCTAATCTTGCACACCATTTACATTTAACCTCATATTTGTTTGATTCTTGAATCATGTTGCCATTGCTCTTTTGATTTATGTTATAATTATTCTGACTCCTGTCATAACTGTTTTGATTTCCCTTTATTTCATTATTATTCATATTTCTGCTAGCCGAACAGTTTAAATTATATTCGTGACCATAATGTCTACACTTCGGACAATAAACTTGATTTTTTACTTCGTAGCACTCATCTCTTGTGTGCCCTATTCTACTACAAAATGAACATGGTAAGTTAACATTTCTAGAGCTTATATTCTCATAATTTCTTGTCATTTGAATTCCTGGCAGGTTCTCTGATGATGAGTAAGGCCTATGACCTGCTTCAACCTCATGATCAGCCAACCTACATGTCACATCATTTTTACTGAAATTTATACCAAATGCCCTTTGATTTGGTCTCGTATTTTTCCCTCTTTCGATAAGCCCAAATGCACTTATCGCTTCTTCCACTACACTCTCAAATGTTCCTGTTTTAACGCTTAGCATATATATTCTCAGAGTTGAATCCTGCAGACCTACTCTGAAAGTTGTTATCACAGTTTTATTTAATTCACTTAAAAGTGCGGACACACCGTCTTTGTATTCGTTATTAATTATATCTTCTGCTGTTGTTTTTAGAGCACTTAACCGTCTTGCATATTTTCGTATTTCTTCACCAGGTTGTTGTAATGTCTTCTGTATTTCCTGCCATACTACATCTAATTCTTTTCTTTCCAAATACGTTTTCTTTATAAGTATAAATAATGCATTAAGATTATTAAATTGTCTTGGTCTTACTAATTTGAAAGCATCTCAATAAAGTCTTAGTTTCACACATTGAATAAATTTTTCTAAATTCGATTGTCCTACCACTTGGAAAGCTAATTCTGTCCCAAGTATAAACTTATACACTTCCTCATGTAGCTCACTGGAGTCTGCTCCTGAAAATAGAGGCACAAGCTCCGATAATATTTTCGCTATCTCGCATATGTTCATTCTGAATTTTTTTTTTTTTATTATGATTTCATTATCTTTTCGTTGCCTTTAAAATTTTCTGTGTTCAACAACAACTCTCACCCTATACTATAGTTTCTCTGTGAATTTAATTCTGTAATCTAATCTACAAATTTTTATTTTACTGGTTTTAAACCTTTTTAATTATATTCTGGAGGGTCCGGCCAACTACAAGGAATTGGCTACGGAATCGCAGAATCTTTGGGAAATTATTATTATTTATTTATTTATTTGAACACGGGTATCCGAGTTCGAATCACTATCCTTTTTTAAAAGGGACAACCCTTTTTTAAAAAAGACTACCGGCTGCGCCATAATGTTGTGTGGAGTTCTCTGTCGAACCCACACAACTCTGTTGTGTAACGCTAAATATTTACTGTTACATCGTTACATTTATACTCACCAAATAATCCTTTCCTTTATCGGTGTAACCTGAAAGTTTAAAATTAAACTGCACTTCTTTATTGGTTAATTAACACTCTTCTTGTCTTTATTAATTCTACTCTTATTTATAACACAGTTTTCATCTTAAAATCTACTTGGTCTTAACTTCCGCAATCAATCTTGATGTCAGTTGCATAAAAGTTACATATATACAATTAACCTAGACATTTTTGCTAAACAACATACAAATATACATACTTCGTATTTTAAATATACAAACTTACTATTAATTTATTTACAAATATACATTCTTCGTTTGGTCACCTCGATATTTGACACCGTTGGCACCACGAATTGGCTTATTTCCGCGTGTTATATTTCGGCACACATATTTTCAACAACAGCGCGGTTTATTAACCTAGAAACATACATACTACATTGCAATTCAACCCACAAGAGTTCATTTACTTCCGCGATCATTTTCGAGCTATGTTAACAGAAGCGCAGCTCAAGTAGCTGGCCCGTGCTTAATTGCTATTTTAAGCTGACCGTTGCACTTTTTAATTGTTGGGTGCTTGACCGTCAACTTAAACTGGCAAGCATTACAAAAACGCTGATCGCTTCATTATTATTGAGGTAGGTCAGTATTTGTAGTTTATAATATAAAAACAACTCAACTTCGCTTGTGACGAATGAGTCACAACAGATGGAAATGTGCGAGTAATTTGAGAAAAACATAATAATGACGCATTTTTTTTATATTAATTGGCATAATAAAAGCTTATTTCAGAATAATTAATTAAAAAATGTATTTTTATATTACTTACTTACTTACTTAGGTGGCTATGACAACCCGTTGACGGGTTACGGCCGACTTCATCAGTTCTCGCCAGGCGTCTCTGCTTCGCGCGCGCCGTCTCCAATCTCTTTCATCAAGCGCGGTAAGGGCTTCCTCGGCCTGGTCAATCCATCGGAGGCATGGTCTTCCTCTTCGTCGTCGACCCTCGGCTTTCGCCTCAAACACCTTTTTCGCTGGAGCTTCTTCATCCATACGAAAGACATGACCCAGCCAACGTAGTCGCTGAATTGTTATACGCTGGACTATGTCAATGTCGTCGTAGAGCTCGTACAGTTCGTGATTCATTCGAATGCGATAGTCGTCGCCAACTCGAACAGGACCAAAGATTTTGCGAAGAACTTTCCTCTCGAACACCCCAAGAGCGGCTGCATCTGTTTGCGATACCACCCATGCCTCAGCGCCATAGAGAAGCACAGGTATGATGAGCGTCTTGTAGAGTGTTAGTTTTGTCGATCGAGAGAGGGCTCTGGAACCTTATTGCTTACTTAGCCCGTAGTAGCACCTATTAGCAATTGTTGTTCTTCGCTTTATCTCCAGGCTGACATTGTTGTTGCTGTTTACGGCGGTGCCAAGGTATGCAAACTCCTTGACAACTTCAAAGTTATATTTGCCTGCTGTAACATGGGAGCCCAGACACCACACTTCCCTATTTGCAGACAGCATATACTTTGTTTTGCCCTCGTTCACCGTCAAACCCACTTTGGCTGATTCCTTTTCGATAGCGGCGAAAGCAGCGGTTACATCTCTCTTGGTTCTGCCGATGATATCGATATCATCAGCATACGCAAGGAGCTGGACACCTTTGTAGAAAATGGTACCATTTCGATGTACACCTGCCTTTCGTAGGATCCCCTCCATGATGATATTGAAGAGATCGCATGATAGCGGGTCGCCTTGTCTGAAACCTCGTTCGGTATTAAAGGTTTCGGAGAGGTCATTTCCTACCTTGACGGAGCTGCATGTATTGCTCAACGTCATCTTGCAGAGCCTTATCAACTTTGCAGGTATACCGAACTCAGACATTGTTGCGTACAGGCAATCCCGAATCGGGCTATCGAACGCAGCTTTGTAATCAACAAAGAGATGATGGGTGACGATTTGGTTTTCGTGGGTTTTCTCCAGGATTTGACGTAGAGTAAAAATCTGGTCTATGGTGGACTTGCCAGGACGAAAGCCACACTGATAAGGTCCAATCAGTGTTTTGGTATGCGGCTTCAATCTTTCACACAATACGCTCGAAAGAACCTTATATGCGATGGAAATAAGACTGATACCTCGGTAGTTGGCGCAGATTGTCGGGTCTCCTTTCTTAAGTATAGTAAAAAGCACACTGAGATTCCAATCGTCGGGCATGCTTTCTGCTAGCCATATTTTGCTGATGAGTTGATGCATGCACCTTATCAATTCACCGCCGCCAGTTTTAAACAATTCAGCAGCCAGGCCGTCAGCACCTGCGGCTTTGTTGTTTTTGAGTCGCTGGATAGCGACTTTAACCTCGTCATGATTTAATATAATTAGTCCTCAAAATAAAAAATATAATCATTACCAGCATCCAATTTTGCTATTAGTTAGAGCTTTTTTCCTTGTGGGGTTCCTTTCTTGAATGCCGGAGAGTGAAAATAAAAAAACCCGCCTTTCCTGTAAGTTTCTAGAAAAGGTGTACTTAAAATAGCGTTGCCCTCGTAGCTGCAAAAGTGCAGCTCTGTTGCCCGTCCCTACTCTAAAGGCTTTCAATTAAAAGTTAGCAGATGAATGCTTGTTACTGATTATTTTATTTTCGAGGTTTGCACCTCCTTAAAAAGTAAAATAACAGAATTTTGCTAATAGTCAAATTGAGTTAAAAATAATAAATATATTATAACTTAAAATAAATAAATAGAGTCTTAAATTTATAAAAACAAAAGTGTTATAATACTTTGAGTATAAACATAATAAAGTGATGTGCGTATAATTAGTGTGATAGTGCAGGTGGTTATAGGGTATTCTGCGCCCCCATCCACAAGATACAAATTATTTGATTTCAAGATAATAATTTTTTAAAAAATGGTTCTTATATTATACAATTCAAAAGATAAATTTGAGTTTAAACTTACTTACAACTAGTTATGCAATTCAATAATAGTATTATGTTCTATATATGTGATACTTTTTCTTTGATTATTAAGTTCATTAAATCCATTTTTTTAGTAAATTATTATGATATTCTTCAATTTTTCCATATACATCTATAATTGAATTTACTCCATTTTTATCAATTATTCTATATGAACCATGATAAGGTGGTTGATTTTTCTTTCTATTCATCTTTTTTATTGCAAGATTATCTCTGATCTTCAAATTTAACGGGTTTAAATTTGCATTATTTCTTATTCGATTTTTTTTTTTGACATTTTTATTAATTCTTCAGTCTTTTTTAATGAATTTGCTAATCTTGCTTTTAGTTCTTGCAAGTTCATAGTTATCTGTATTGTAATATTTTGAATTTACTGAATTATCATTTGGAAGGTTCGCTAACCTGCCAAAAATGAGTTCAAATGGAGTGTAATTTGTATCAACATGAGGTGTAGTATTGTAAACAAATGTGAAATATGGTATCCATTGATCCCATTCGTCACCTTTACAAAAATTTAATAAGAATTCATTTAATACTTTATGATTGCGTTCAATAGAACCAAGTGTTTCATGATGGTATGGAGTACTAAAAATTTGTTTTATCTCTAATAAGTTGCATATCTCTGATAGTAATTCGTTGGTAAACTCTGTACCTCTATCTGACTTTAAAACTATAAAATGACCATATATCAGAATTAAGTTTTTCATTATAGGTTTTGCGATTGTTTTCGCGTCTTTTGTCTCCATTGGAAAAGCAATTATATACTTTGTTAATTCACATTGCATTGTGAGTATGTATCTGTAATTATTTGTTAAAAGTAAAGGGCCTACTGTATCTATCGATACGACTTCGAAACTAGTTCCTGGCGTGTTTGTTATTGTAAGTTTTTCTTTTGTATGTTTTGTTTGTTTATTTATTTTGCATTTTTCGCGATTATTTATGAATTTCTTTATCATTTTACACATATTCTTCGATATGTATCTTTGCTTAATTTTTAAAATGGTTTTTCTAATCCCCATATGACCTTCGTGGGTTGAATTATGATATTCCTCAATTATACTTTTCTGTTTTTCTATATCTATTACATTTTCTGGTTCTCTATAAATCAATATCTTTAAATTTTCTTTATCTATTTTCAAACTATTATAAATCTTTTTGAATTTTTCTTTTTCTACCGTTTTAAATATTATAGCATTCGCATTTAGTGCTAATTCTTCTAAACCTAACTAATGCATTTTTGACGACAGTTTCCCCAGAGTCAGCTGTGCGAACAAAGGATTATCGCTGCATCTTGCAATTACTTCATTATCTTTTATATATATTTGGGTTCCCTTAAAATCTTTTTCTGTTATAAATTTAAGCTTTCTTATTTTGTTTACATCCGATATTGATGTACATTCCCAAGCAATTAGTTGATCAGACGTTTTGCTGGAAAGACATTTTTTGTTGTTAAAATCCAAGTTTTTTGTATGGTTATTTTTATTCATACTCCTTGTTATGGCTAGTATTTTCTTGTCTGCATGTTCCAATCCAGTTGGAATCATGGCTTTAAGTGAGTTGCTATTTAAAATTATGCGCGACAATGACAAAAACATAAGAATTTGCGCATAAGATGCTTACTGCGTGAAGATCAAACGTAAACTGATTCAATGCTAGCGTCGCAGAAGTTCGGTAGCTTCGTAAACACGACTTGTCTGTGAAAGCCGAGTGGCTCCCCGAAGCTCTTGTGTGCACATCTGGTCTAACCTAATTCATGTCAACTTTGACGACGGATTTTTATGTGAAAAAAAAGACACTAATGGTCTGTGGTCTGTTACGACTGAAAATCTGCGACCGTAAAGATATGGTCCAAAAAAATGAATTGCCCAATGTAAAGCTAGTAATTCTTTTTCTATAATTGGTTTATTTAAATGATTTCCCCAATGATTTGCTCGCATACGAAATTGGTAAATCTGATCCGATCTCACCTTGCGATAAAACTGAGCCAAGTGCAAAGTTTGAGGCATCAGATGTTAACACAAAAGGTTTATCGAAGTCAGGGTATTGAAGTACTGGGGGACTCAGTTGTTTAGTTTTTAATGTTTCAAATGCATTTTGGCATTTCTCAGTCCAGACAAATTGTTCATTTTTCTTTAAAAGAGAATCAAGATCTTTGGCTATATCAGCTATATTTGGGATGAAGCGCCTTTAATAGTTGCAGAAAGCAACAAATCTTCTAACGGCATCTGTGTTTGTTGGGCTGGATAGTTTTCTATTACCTTATTTTTTGCTGGGTCAGTTCTTATACCCGCAGTGGTAATAAGATGGCCAAGATATATGTATAACTTCCGGTTTTAAAAAAGACCATTTATCTGGATTCAACTTCAAATTAAACTTTATTATTCTTTGAAATATTTTCATTAAATTTTCATTGTGATGCTTCAAACTGCATCCAAATTCAATGATATTGTCTACGTATAGAAAAGCTTCCGCATCTAAACCACTTAATGCTATTGTTAGCATGCGCTGAAAGCTGTTGGACGATATTTTCAGTCCAAATGGCAAACGTTTGAATTGGAAATGTCCATTCCCTGCTGAAAATGAGGTCAGAGGTCGTGAGTCTTTGTGTAGGCCTATCTTGTGGAACGAGCTGGTCATGTCCAATATCTAAAAGCATTTAGCTCTTCCAAGTCTGTCAAGTATTTTGGTAAGTGGGAATTTATCACTTACGATTTTCTCATTTAATTTTCTAAAATCGACGACGAGTCGCCATTTTTTCTTATCATTTGTTGATTTCTTCGGTACTACTAGTAGTGGAGAATTATAAGCACTGACCGAATGTTCTATTATGTTATCCCTCAAAAGTTGGTCAACCTGTTCGTTTATTTCTGTCATTTGTGTTTGTGGCAGTCTGTAGTTTTTTATGTAAACTGGCTTTGAATCTGTTGTTTGTATTTGTTGCGTATAAAAATTGTTGACGCTTAAATGTTCTCCAGGGAGATGAAAAATATCTTGGTAATCTTCAACGATCTCTATTATTGAGTTTCTTGCTTCTGGTCCATTGCATCCAATGTCCAAATCACTTAAAAGTTTGTTGAGCCTGTCCTTGTTGACTGATTTCTTTCCTTTGTATTGGAAAACATTGTACGTTTTCAAAAGTTCAGTTTTTACATTTAAATTTTTCAGTATTACATCTTCCTCTGTTGTATTCAATACTTTAACGTGTGCCACGCCTTTCGCGGGTATAATGCTATTTCCTAAAAATACTCTTCTGCTATTTCTTCATTCAAAACTATGCTATCATCCATAACTTTAATGTTTATGGGTACTATTGACTCAGACCGAGCTGGTATTAAAATACTTGTATTATATTTATCTTTTAAATTTATTGTTATGATTAATTCTTTTTCATTTATACTAAAACTAACTGTATATGTTTCAAAATCTATTTTTGACATATATTTTTCTAAAATATCTCGCCCTATGATTCCATCTGTTGCGATTGGAAAATTATCTTCAATTATATAAAAATGATGCACAATTATTTCTGATTCTACCATTAATTTCAGATTAGTTGTGACAATACATTCAATTTCTTCTCTTGTTATTCCTGTAAGTGTTTAAATATTTTTTGTATTAACTTCATCTATATTATTTACTTTACAAATTGAGATATCATCTCCAGTATCTCCCAAGAATTTGAAATCTTTATTAGTATTTTTACATTTTAAAATTAAGTAATTTGATAAATTTGGTGATATTTTGTACATTAGTTTTGGCCTCTGCGGGTACCATTTTCTGCTACCCGGCCGTAACCATTTGCCTGTGTTCTGAAATTTTGGTTTGAAATTCGATTTGTGTTATTATTGTTTCTGTTGTTATTTCTTTTATTATTATTCTCATAATTATCGTTTTTTTAAATTGTTGTTGTAATGGTTATTGTAACCATTATTTCCAAAATTTTGGCTGTAATTGCCATTATTATTTCTATATGAAAAATTATGTTTCTGATGGCCATAAGAGTTGCCCCTGTAATTGTTGTTTTTATTATTATGATTTTTTTTATTACTATCATTAAATTGGTTTCTGTTATTTTGGTACCTTCTATTCTCGATACCAAAATTATTTCCATTCCAAATATATTCAACAGAAGCGTTGAATATTGAAAAAAATTGTTATGTATTTATTTGCTATCTTAAAAATTAAATTGTTTCACGATAGGTTTGATTACACAGTGAATAACTGAAAATAGTTCTTATATACCACTATATAGAGGTTGAAGTACTACCTACCCCATGAGAGCAATTCTCTAGGCGCGGAACACATGTTTTTTACATATTTAATTAGGATGAACAGTGGACTTTTTTGCAACTCAACGCAACGGTTTTTGCGCTCTTACTTCTCTTTAATTGGGATTAACACGTTATACAATAATTTTTCAAACATTTACCGCCAAAAAACCGTACCATCTCCGAGTTAAGGGACAAAACACTCAAAAAAAATTGTAAGATATTCTTGTTTAATTTTTTGTGTTCTCTTCTGTAAAAGTTTAGCCATACCAATTATTTTATGAAATTTTTTTATAAAAGGCTAATATCTAGCGACCGAGATTGTTATAAAAAAAAGAAAATAACATTAAAACTATATATAAAATTCTTTTATTTATTTTTTGCCGACGCACACAGGGGTGTTTACCTCGAAAAACCGCTCAAAAATATTTGCTTGTCCCAGTTAAGTGATACTTGACTGAATCAACTCTAGGCGAGTTATAAAGCTTATTTCTGTCAAATACAGGCATAAATGAAGTTAATTGAGTATATTTGGGTAATTTTTTATAAATGTGAAAAATATTTTATAATACTTGCGGATGTAACCCGGTGTTACTTGGGGGATGTTCCTCGAACACAAAAAAAGGATGATTTTTAATACTGCCCTGATTTTAACATTTTTAATTATCGATTGAATTTTTAATTTATCGTTTTTTGAGGTTTATGCTTCTTCCCTTCGTCTATGTGTTTAGTCAAATTTCCGTGAAACTGTAACTGCCGGAGATGATGAAAAAAAATACATCTTCAACTTCTCGATCTGGCGTCTGGTTTCTGAGTAAAACGGTCACCCAGTTTGAAAGAAGTAATTTCGAGAAAAATGCGTTTAAAGTTTTTGTTAGCTTGAATTTGATATGCATTTTTATCACAAAAAAATTCAAATTTTAAAAAATCCTTTTGGCATCGATTTGATTTTTTGACTGTCTTCGTTCAACTTCGGTTTTGGTCGATACTGTTCGGTTAATTTTTTTTCATCTTTAGATAGCTTCTGCTCGTTTTCGTTAAACTTATTTTTTTCGTTAGTCTTTGCTTCTTGACTTCGTTTCCCTTCGGCTCATTCCTTGATTTTTGTCGAAATAACATTTAAAAGCATATGATCTATTTCAGTAAAAGATACAAATGCTTACCAAGTTTCATCAAATCAGTTCATCCGTTTTGAGGTGAATGAGTCAGGCATAGTTGATTGAATAAATCACCCTCTCACGGAAGTTTTTTGGAATTAAAATAGCCTCAATTCTGTTGCAGGGTCAGGTTATTTCACGTACCAAATTTTAGTCAAATCGGTGAAGTCATTAAGGAGTTATTGAGTCTTAACAATGCACTACTCAAAGCGCCCTCTTGCGGAAGTCTTTGGAATTTTTTTTTATTTTATGTTTTATTTTGGGTGGAGTTGAACGTTCATAGCAAATTTCATTAAAATCGGTACAGGTGTTTAGGAGTTATTATGTCTTTTAAACCCATTACTTAAAGCGCCATCTTGCGGAGGACTTTGGAATTTTTTTTAACCTATATTTTATTATGGGCGCAGTTGAACCTTCACACCAAATTTTATTGAAATCGGTTCAGATGTTTAGGAGTTATTATAAAGTGCCACCCCCACATACTTCCGCCCACTTTTTTACACCCCCTTTGATCTTTCTCTCTATGAAACGCACTCGGTGTCCAAATTTCAGCTCAATCGGATAAACGGTACGCGAGCCTATACAGAACAGACAGACAATAGAAGGACCAACATTTGATTTTATGTATTAGATTACTATAAATTGAAATATAATGATGTTTTAATTTATTTTATTATTGTATTTAAAATTAATCCTCATCAATATATTCTTCACCCGCCATTTCGTCTGTTTCGTCTTAATTTTGTAAAGAAGATGAACCAGGAATCCTGGAAGACAACAGTGCAAGAGCTTCTTTGGTAATTTTTTTTAAATTTTTGAACAGACAAGGGTCTTAAACGTGTTATAAGAGGATCCAAACTTAAAAGTGACCTTAATAAAGTACAAAACTTTTAATTATTTATTATTTCCTACTGCTTATAATGCTTTTTAAACCTATTAAGAACATCCACGATGCAGTCCGTCCTAGAACACTTCCTCGCAAAATTTAATCGGTACAACCGGGAATGCTAGTTCCTCGCTCCTGCTTCTTCGGACAGCTGCCCAATTGGTAACAGAGCATTTTGAATAACTTCTGATATATCAATCAGAATTTTGTACTTCGTTGGAGTCATGGGATGCCAGGGATAGAGCTCAACATACAACTTAGCAGTATCGAAAGCAAATGCATCAAACATTGGAATATCTATTTCAAATCCATTAGAAATTACTTCTAATATTACTTTTAATCTAAACATAAGTTGCAAATCAACGCCAGTTATTTCAGCAATTAGTTCTGGATTGATGAAAAACCTACGACTTGTATTGCCATCATTGGTGTTACCCGAAGCCCAGCTTAATTTTTTGTTAAAAATCTATCATTTCTCCGTTTAGAACTTACCCATCTTACTTTTAATTCATGCCTTTATTAAAATAAATCAGATTTTTGGTAATGGGCAGCATTTTCTTTTGGTTTTTGCTTTTTGAGAACTTCCTTCTTTAGCTGTTGTTAAAAATGTTACCCACTAACACCCTATAATAAAACAAAAGGTCCATCACACAAAAAAAAAAGGCATACATTAACAATAAATCCAATATCTATTTTATTAAAAGTTCAATATACATAAAAAAGGCTTTATTTCAAAGTACACACCTGCAGCTAAATCCTCCATAGCAATAAACTTTTTTGACAATAGCTGCGTTTTTTTCGTTCTGGTGTAACCTAATGAACGAATAGATAGCATTGGTTAAATTTTTTAAGTTTAGCTTCTGACCGCTTGGAGTATTGTCGGCGATGACAAGATCAACCATCTGGTTCCAAAACAATTAATGCAATTGATTTAGCAGCATATTAATGCTCGTTGGCTGGACCTAGCAAAATAACAGTTTACGCAATAAAATAATAAAAAGATTATAAACAGCGACTGAGCTAGTTCATCTTGTGGCGGTACACTTTTTCTCGTCACCCCCTAAGGGCTAGTTTCGTGTTTCGGCTCTTCTAGCCAGCTGGCGACACTTTGTCGCATATTAAAAATATTATCTAAATATTTATATTTGCTAACGATTTTGAGCCACTTTTATTTTATGTCTTGGGCGCTGGGTATAGTGTGACTTGATTTAACAGAACCGCAAATCAAGCACATTCCTATCCTCAGCAGTCAGAGTGCCGTTGCAAACATTGTAGCGGCAACCTGACACCCCTAACTTACACTAGCACTGACTCACAAGTTTGTATACACAAAAACAAGCGTTGGGTTGCCTGCTCGCTGGGTAGCTAAACCAGCAAGCAAGCACTCAATACATTGTCTTGGTTGTGCGGAGTCAGCTCGTCGCACACACACACACACACCCACACGCGCACATTACGCTGTCGCACTGGACTACATACATACATGATGTATGTCATCAGGGGGATTGCATCCGTACAGTGCGCGTCCCCAGGTGGCGGATAGGGGAAGGCTCGGCATGTTTACACATTCAGGGAAGGTGGGAAATAAAATACCACCCGTGGACCAAACAAATTTCATCAAATCCAAGAGCGTCTGTTCCAGATTGGTCCGCTCCTTGGTCTGCGTCTGACCCCAGAGGGGCAGCAGCCTTTTAAATGGGAAGGACACCCTCAGAGAAAAAACCAAACACACCGAATGGGAGGATTCTGCCCAAACAAATCCTACGGGGGTAACGAACCCGCGGACCCTAGTTAACAGCAAACCCAGGCACGTTGGACTCAGAAAGAGCGGCTTCCTGGTCAGCGTCTGTTCTCCTAGATGGAGCGGCTGTTACATCCCCAGAAGGGTATCCCAAAGACAAGGTATTATGCGACCCGTGCCGACGCCTGAATGATGCTGGGGATAGCAATAATACAGCATCGCTAACGGAGCCTCACTGATACCTGGCCGCCTCAGGGAGTAACTGTGGCCTTCCCATAGCAGGAGGCTATACTGCGGGTGACATCCTTTCCTCAACAAAAACATATGTTGCCACCTCCTTGGTTGCAAAACCCGGGCCGGCAACCAACCCCAAATATGATGACAAACAAACAAAAACAAGGAAACGAAGAAGTAAGAGAAGAAGGGGAAAACCAAGAGCAACCTTTCAATAGAAGCTCCAAGATAATGCGCACACCGCCACACAGTGCAAGGCAAACAGTGCCGACAAAAGATGCGCTGCAAAGCAGCCCCAGAAATGAGCAGGCCTTCCAGAACCTTGGCTGCAAGATAAAGAAGCTCGTGGATATGCTAGTTGACCACAGGTCAATACACCAGGCTATGAGGGATCTCATAAGTGATATAGCTAAACTCCATTAGCAGGCTGAGATAGAAATACAACATGGCCATTCTGTCCCCGCGAAGAAAAATCAAAGCTCACAGACCTCGCCCCCTTTCCGAGCCATAACCGAGTCAAAAAGGCTGAGAGAAAAACACGACATAAGCGAGCCGATACCAAACGCGAAAAAAACCAAAACGGTTAATACAGGTGAATTGCCAGAAGAAGAAGGATAATGCCTCGCTGAAGGTGAACCAGTGCTCGCAAACCTCACCTCCTGGACGCCCCATAGAAGAGACACAAAAAAGAAATAAAAATCCGCAGGCGAAAACGATAGCCAGTAAACCAACTCTCCCAGGCGCTGCCCAAAATTGTGAAGCCGAAATGATTGGTGCTGCACTAGAACAGCAATCCAAATCCGAGTGGAAAACGGTTAAGAAAAAAAAAGAAGTAGATCGACTGCTGCGAAAAACCGAAAAAGCGAACGAGTCACTAGACCAGAGAAACGTAAGCCCATTCGTCCTGATGCCATTATCATCACTGAAACAGGTGACATGTCATATGCTGACATGCTGAAAATGATGAGAGCCAAACCTGAACTGAAGCAGCTAAGCGAAAACGTCAAGAAAATAAGAAGAACAGTGAAAGGGGAACTAATGCTACAGCTGAAAGGAAGATCAGACCCTAAAACATGCAGCCTTAAAAAAGAGCCAGAACAAGTACTGAAGGGATCGGCTAATGTTCAAATGATATGCCAGGAGACGCTTATCGAGTGTCTTGACATTGATGAGGTGACAACGCCGGAGGAAATCTGCACTGCTCTCGAGAACCAGTTGCCAGAAATCGGAAGCGTTGGAACTAGCTCAATTAAATGCATGCGAACGACACGAGAGGGAACTCGAACAGCAATTATAGGTCTCCCAGCAAAAGTAGCAAAAGTCGTTACCACAGCAGGCCACGTACGGGTCGGATGGGTAATGTGCAGAGTATGAAAACGCATCAGCCCAACAAGATGTTTCCGGTGCCTGAACTTCGGACACGTATCTCGAAAATAGCGAAATAGACCGAACAGACGTATGTTACAGATGCGCGGAAAAGGTACATATGGCAAAAACATCCAAAGCACCCGTGATGTGCGCCATCTGCGAGCCTGAAACACCTGGTGGTAATAAACATAAGAAGGCAATGGGGAAAACTCTCATAAAAAATGTTTAGGTGCATACAACTTAACCTTAACCACTGCGAGTCAGCCCAAGACCTCCTCAAGCAAACAATGATAGAGCTTAAGATAGACATAGCATTACTCAGTGAGCCCTACAAAAGGTCATCAAACAGTTGTCTATACTGCGAAGACAAAACTAAAAAAGCTGCTATTTGGATTAGTGGATCTCTACCGTTTGAAAGAAAAGATGAAGGCCAGCATGAATACTTTGTGTACGCGAAAATTAACGGAGTTCACCTGTATAACTGTTATTTACCCCCAAGCCTAAGAAACGAAGAATGCCAAGAGATACTTGACCGACTTGTGGCTGATGCTAGAGGAAAATTGCCAATTATAATTGCTGGCGACTTTAATGCCTGGTCAGTGGAATGGGACAGCGCAAAATCAAACAGAAAAGGAGCAATGCTACTTGAGACGCTTGCCGAACTCGACTTGGTACTGCTTAACAAAGGAACAAAACCAACGTTTAACAAAGGAGCAGCTAAATCAACACTGTAAAAGGTAAATCTTCATATAAGTTGAAAAAACTGTCTTAAAATAAGCTGCAACACCATTAAGGCAGCTTTTGCTGAAATTACTTTTGCCTTTTTTTACTGTAAAACAGCATTCAATGATGTCTTACTTAAAGGCAGTTAAATGGTAAATACAGCCTTACCTTCGCTGAATTTCAGCCCCTATCGTAAGCAAACTGGGCTGAATAGCAATGCAAACTATTTTAAATTAAGACCCATATGATTATTTGTAGCCATTTTTAATATAAATTAATATAAATTTGTAAATTTGTTTAAATTAAGCTAGCTTGTCTTAAAATCAACTTTCAAAAGCTGACTTCAAACATGCTTCTTTGGGTTTTTTAGCATTTAAAATATGAAAATGCAAATCATGCTTAAATTCAGACAAAGGTGGATTTAAAGACAGTCTTTAAAATACGCTTTACTTTTTAGAGTGAATAATTAACTTTTGCCAGCAACGCACTGGCCCGAGTAATATGCTGGAACGTCTCAGACACCTACTATACACACAGTGACCACAACGCCATAATCTTTGAAACGCGGCAAAAAACTTCTAGAAGACCAAAAGCAGCCGCTAAAGCGCAAAAAAATGGGTGGAAAATAAGACAACTAGACGAGAAAATGCTAGATTATATGCTAGAAAACACCGAAGGCAATGCAGAAACAAGGGCAAGCCAGGCAGCAAGAATAATGACCAATATATGTGATGCAACCATGCCGCGCTCAGGAAATGGCAACGGTAAAGCACCCGTTTATTGGTGGAATACTGAAATTGCGTCGCTTAGGAAAGAATGCCATAAATACAGAAGAAAACAGCTAAGAGCCAGAGGTAGACACCAACAAAACTATAGCCAACTGCAACATGACTTCAAAGCAAAAAGAAGGGAGCTCCACAACGCGATCCAAAACAGTAAAACCAGAGCCTTCAATGCACTCATCACTGACCTAGAAAAAAATCCATGGAGAAGTGCATATAAACAAGTGTTCAACAAAATTAAAGGGTCTAGTTTTTTTTTTTTTTTTTTTTTTTTTTTTTTCCCCGTGAGATGAAAAGCATCGAAAGCCTGAGTGCGGGACTTTAATCCGCTAAAAACACCTCTTCATCTGACCCCTATATCCCCCCGGGACTACCGTTAAGTATTGCTTCGGAAGGAGGGAGGACTGAGCACCTATAGCTCACTAGTCAGCTGTCGTTAGTATTGTCATGTTTCTATGTACCCCTTCTATTATCCGTGTAGGATACTTGCACTCTGGTACAGACACCCAATACTAATCTAAAACAAGAACTACCGTCCACTAGCTTAGCAGCCATGCTGAATTGGTTGCTCTCCTTTTTTCAAAGTTAAAATGTTTATTCTACTTTATTCTACGGGGGGAGACCGCATCGGGAGCTGATCCCTACACGCAGGCGCATGGTCTGACCCCTGCGGTCTCTTCTTGTAAGGGGATGACGCAAACGCAACGTCGACTACGGTCCCTAGCAAGATGAATGTTTATGTTCAAACCCCCTGGCAAGGTTGAGTATTCTTTACTCCTATGTACTTCTTATTGCGTTACGAAGTCTTTCTACTCGGCGCAATTCTTTCATTATTGCACATGCCGTGTTGCAAACTGAGGTCCAGTTTCCTTCTGAGGTAAGCATATTGTCCACCAAAGTTTCCACTGTTGGCGACCTACCTACTTTATTGCTTAGCTCTAGTCTTTCTGGGTTAAACTTTGGGCAGTCAAAGAAAGCATGCTCTGCATCTTCAATAACATTTCTTGTACAGAAACTGCAGAAAGGATTTTCTTCGTGCTTGAATCTATGTAGGTACGATTTGAAGCAGCCGTGCCCAGTAAGTATTTGGGTGAGATAGTAGTCTACCTCACCGTGTCGTCTATTTAGCCATGGTTCCAAATTTGGAATAAGACGTTGCGTCCATCGTCCCTTGTGTGATGCCACCCAGCGCATCTGCCACATCGCCACACTGCGGTCACGTGTTATCATACGTTTTGAGGATTTTGGCAAGTCGCTTGGGAGTGAGCCATATATCACGCTCTCAGTCGCTAGAAGATCTAGAGGGGGAGTTCCCGCCACAACCAGTGCTGCGTCTGAAGAGACAGTTCGGAATGCACAGCATACTCTTAGTGCGCAGATGCGATAAACCGAATCTATGCTTCGTAAGTAGGAGCTAGATTTGGTAGCCTCAGCCCATATGGGGGCTGCGTACAAGAGTATTGATCTAACGACAGTGACAATAAGCCGTCTACGGTTTTGTCTCGGGCCTCTGGTATTCGATAGAATCCTTGTTAACGCTGCAGCAACGCTTCCCGCTTTTTTGCTTGCGTATGTGAGATGCTGCTTAAAATTCAGCCTATGGTCAATCATGACGCCAAGGTACTTAACGAATGGTTTCGATACAATTGTATGGTCACCAACCGATATTTTAGCAGACTCAACGACTTTCCGGCTGCTTATTAGTACTGTCTCCGTTTTGTGCTCTGCCAGACAGAGCCCCGCTGTGTTCAGCCACTGCTGTACTACCATTATCGCTTGGTTGCACTTGTGCTCCGCTTCGTGCAAATGCTTTGCTACGACTACGAGGGCAATGTCATCTGCAAACCCGATAATGTGGGCTCTATCCGGCAGCTGTAGACGCAGGACTCCGTCATACATTATATTCCATAGAACTGGACCCAGCACTGATCCTTCTAGAAAGGGTCTAGTGGGAAAGCCCCAATGTGCCCAAAAATTATGGAAAAGATAGTCAAGGGTCTGTTTCCTGTAAGAGAACCGCATAACCTGCCCCGAGAACTGGGAACTACTTGAAGCAGCAAAAAGAATCAGAGCAGAGAAAGCACCGGGACTGGACGGTATCCCAAAAAAAGTCCTTAAAAGTGCTATTGTTAAGATCCCAAACATATTCTGTGAACTATACACAGCCTGCCTCCAAGAGGGAATTTTCCCAAGTCGGTGGAAAAAGCAACGATTAGTTCTGATACCTAAGGGAGAAAAGCCACTGGAGGAGCCATCATCATATCGACCTCTGTGCATGCTGGACACTATGGATAAAGTACTCGAAAGGATCATCGTCAGGCGGTTAGAGAGCCTCACAGAAGCAACAAGCGGCCTATGGCAAAAACAGTACGGATTTAGACCAAGAAGATCAACGGTAGATGCAATAGAAAACGTATGCAAAATCGCGCGCAAAGCGGTGGAAGGAAAACGATGGCTAGAGGGAGCAAAACAATACTGTGCAGTAATCACCCTAGATGTCAAGAATGCCTTCAACTCCGCCGACTGGAGCCAGATCACTAATGCCCTCAGCGAACTCCAAGTCCCAGACTACCTGCTTCGAGTTGTGGCCAGTTATTTCTACGTCAAACAAGCAGCAGCACTGCGGAAGGCAACGACCGCCAGAGAAAAACGCGAGGTACGCGAAAATGCTATCAGTGAGTGGCAGGAACGTTGGGAACGGTCAACCAAAGGCAGATGGACCTACGAACTTATCCCCAACATTAAAACATGGATAAGAAGCCGGCACAGTGAGGTTAACCACCACATGATGCAATGGCTCTCAGGCCATGGCTATTTCCAACAGTATCTATACAAAAAGAGGAAAATGCAAGGCATGTAGTGACAAACTGCACGCACTTCCATGCAGAAATTACAGCGCTATTACACAGGACGCAAGATATTAGACCACCGCAGATCGTACAATATATGTTGACGTCGGCAGAAGCGTGGGACACAGTGAGCCAGATAACCACGTGCATCGTGCAAAAAGTTCGAGCTGATGAGATATCCAATAGAATAGAAGAACGAAAAGCTAGTGTAGATCAGATTAGAATGGGTGTCTGTACTAGAGTACATTGTAATCCTACACGGTAAATAAAAGGTGCTTATAGATTTAGCGACAAAGACTAACGACAGATGACTAGGGAGCGATAGATGCTCTGTCCGCCTGCCGAAGCAATACCGAAAGGTGGTCCCGGTGGGATTAACAGACCTGGTGGGGAGGTGTTTTTAGCGGATTAAAGTCCCGCACTCAGGATTTCGATGCTTTTCATCTCACGGGGAAAAAAAAAGAATAGAAAAAACAAAAAAAAACATTAAGCTGTCTAAGCCGTCACGTCATTAGCGCTGACGACGAGGCGGTCAGCTATATTTTTTTATTTAAATCCCTAACATCCAACATCCAACATCCTAACATCCATAAAATATAAGTTGTGAAGAAAATTTAAAAAACACATTAAAAACAAAGAAAAGAATTAAAATGAGCACACCGATTAAACAAGTGGAAGTGCATGACCATACCATTTCCGACGAGGAAGTGGCGGAGGGTGGCGCAGCTGCCCCGGTCACCGCCAGCAAAAAAGAAATGGTGGCGGAAATAAGTGGTGTTGCCGCATTAAAAACACCACAATTCTGGCGTGATTTGCCAGACCTGTGGTTCCTGCAGTTGGAAGCCCAGTTCGCGGAACTGAAGGTCTCCAGCGATCACGCGAGATTTTACACGGTGGTTAGGGCACTGGAAAAAGCAGTGCTGCGACAAGTGAGTGATATTGTTAGGAAGCCACCAACCACTGACCGATACGCCACGCTGAAGGACAGCCTGCTGGAGCTCTTCAGCGCATCAGAGCAGGAGAAGTTGCGGAGAAGAAGAAGAAGGAGAAGTTTCCTTTCGGAAAAGGAGCTCGAGGATTTACGACCATCGCAACTGTTAAATGAAATCTGCCAGATATGAGAAATGAGAAAATCTACCAGATAAGATGCTGGAGAGCTTGTGGATTGCGCGGCTCCCGACGATGGTACAGGGCATGTTGCAGACGGTAGTCGTGGACCTTCCACAACACGCTACCCTGGCCGACAAGATAATGGAGACCTTAGCTGGCTCACGTAATGTAGCCAGCGTTGATACAGCCACGGGTGACGCCGAACGTGCTAGAGCCGAGTAATTGGAGAAAAGTATTAATCGGCTCGAGAATGCCTTGTACAACAAGGAACATCCCCGTCGGAGCCGAAGTGGAGGTCGTCGCAGTAACAATGCTGATGCCCCACTTCCAGTCGAGGAGCAAGACGAATCGGACGACGAGCTGGTGTATCTTAGAAGCAATAGACCACGAGACAGACGTCACGATAGTTCAACACGCTCACGGGCGCAGTCAAGACAGCACCGCAATCAAACGCGGCAGTAGACGGCCCAGCAGCATAATACTGAGAGAAACTCCAGAGACGGCAATGGACGGTGAATCGTTAAGTGCTTCTATCATAGAAAATTTGGCTACAGGGCGACTAGATGCCATCAGCCGTGCTCATGGCAACAGCAATCAAAAAACTAAGAAGCCAGCCAACAAGTCCGGCGATTCGGTTGGCCACCTTAATATTGGTCGCCTGTACGTGACCGACACTTCGACAAGAAGACGGTTCCTGATAGACACAGGAGCTGACGTGTCGGTCATGCCACCTCGGGGAAACGAGCGGTTCAACGCCCCGCACATTGAAAAACTTTTCGCGGCAAACGGATCCCACATTGAAACGTTCGGCAAAAGAAGAATATGCCTGGACTTTGGTCTGGAAAAAATTCGAGTGGGACTTTATAATACCTCGTGTGAAAACGCCGCTTATCGGAGCCAATTTTTTAAGTCATCATGGCATCCTGGTAGACATGAGAATCCAAAAACTCATTGACAGGACCGCAGGCAGTCAAGCAAAGGGCACAGCAGCTAGGGTAAGTCATTTTAATTTTCACGCTAATAATATTACGTTTCCCTACGCCGACTTACTGGCAAAATTTTCCGACGTTACTACTTTACGTCCGGGACAGCCTTTAAAGAGCAATAAAGTGACGCATCACATTATTACTAACGGCCCGCCAGTCCATGCTAGACCACGCAGACTAGCACCAGATAAGCTAGCTGCTGCGCGCAAAGAGTTCCAGTACCTGCTGGATAATGGTATATGCGAGCCATCGGACAGCAATTGGTCAAGTCCGCTTCATATGGTCAAAAAGAAAGACGGCTCTTGGAGACCGTGCTGCGACTATAGGGCTCTGAATGACAGAACCGTACCGGACAGGTACCCTTTACCGCACATTCAAGATTTAACCAATATTCTTCATGGTAAAAAAGTCTTTTCGACTATTGACCTCCAGCGCGCCTACCATCAGATTCGAATTGAGTCTAAAGATGTTCCGAAAACGGCAATAACTACACCGTTCGGCTTGTTTCAGTTCAAGTCTATGACATTCGGACTCAGAAACGCGGCTCAGACGTTTCAAAGACACATTAATAATGTGTTGGCGTCTGAAAACTGATCACGCTTTTGTCTACATAGACGATATTTTCGTGGCTTCCCCAGACGAGAAGCGGCATAGGGAACACATGCGTAGAATTCTGCAGCTTCTTCGTGAAAATGGGTTAGCTATTAATGCGGCCAAGTGCGATTTCGTCAAGTCAGAAGTAAAATTTCTGAGGCATAAAATTAGTAAAAATGGCATGCAACCTGATGAATGTAAAGTAAGCGCAATCAGGGAGTTCACCAAACCAATGACGGCCCGGGACTTAAAAAGTTTTTAGGTATGATAAATTTCTACTGTCGCTTCATCCCTAAGCCATGATCATTGGCAACAAGAAGAACGACAAGACACCCTTAGTTTGGTCTCAAGAAACTGTTACAGCGTTCGAAAAATGTAAAAATGATCTTGCCAACGCGACCTTACTGCATCACCCGCGCCGGATGCTGAGGTTTCCTTAAGCGTCGATGCTTCAGATTTCGCTATTGGAGCAGTGCTACACCAAAGCTGCAATGGTAATCGGCAACCATTAGGGTTCTTTTCAAAAGAGTTGAACAACGCACAGAAAAAGTACAGCACTTATGACAGAGGAGTGTTGGCAATTTTTTGACGGTAAAACATTTCAAGTACATGGTGGAAGGACGACAATTCATATTTTTTTCCAACCATAAGCCACTAATTTTTGCGTTTAAACAAAGTGCAGATAAAGCTTCACCAAGACAGGCACGTCATCTAGACTACATAAGCCAATTTTCAACAGACATTCGCCATGTCTCAGGCAAAGATAACGTGATTGCCGATACTCTGTCTCGCATCGAGCAAATAATAGCAGGTGTTGACTTCGCATGTAGGAACAAAAAACAGACGAAGAGACACAGCGTTTGATAAATACGCCCAATCAGTCTACGTCTTTGGTGATAAAGCCTTTTAAATTGCCTCATTCGGATGACACAATTCATTGTGATACGTCACTAGGTGTGATAAGACCACTGATTCCCCTGAAATTTCGCGCAGCGATGCTGACTAAGTTACATGGCATCGCGCATCCTGGCGTTAAGGCGACAACCATGCTGGTTCAATGTAGATAAGTGTGGCCAAACATGAAGAAGGATATCCGTGAGTTTGTCAGAGCATGTGTCCCTTCCCTTGCCAGAAGAGTAAAGTAGGCAGGCACAATAAAACAGCACTCAAGGCCTATGTTAACCCTAGTGAAAGGTTTGAACATATTAATATTGATCTGGTCGGTCCGTTGCCGGTATCTCGGGACAACCGTTATTGCCTTACCATTATTGATAGATTTACCCGCTGGCCTGAAGCCATTCCAATTTCAGATATGACTGCCGAGACAGTAGCACGAAATTTAGTATCGGGATGGATAGCACGCTTCGGTATTCCAGTCAGAATAGCAACGGATCTAGGTCGTCAATTCAAGTCGGATCTGTTTCGTCAATTAAACAACATGCTGGGCATCAAGCATTTTCGCACAACGCCTTATCATCCACAGGCCAACGGGATGATCACGACAATGAGCGTTGTAGTGACGTGTTGCCAATAGTACTACTCGGTCTACGTTCGGTCTTCAAGGAAGACCTCGCAGCAACACCGGCTGAAATGGTGTTCGGCACAACTTTAAAATTACCCGGTGAGTTTTGAGCCCCATCTTAAAAGGAGTTAGGTGAGGCCGACTTTGTTGCAGCGCTGCGAGAAGCAATGCTGAAAGTAAGTCCAGCAACCGTAGTTCACCATGATCACCCAAAAGTTTTCGTGCAGCCTGAGTTAAAAACCTGCACTCACGTTTTTGTAAGATGTGATCGAGTGCAACTCCCTCTGCAGCCAAGTTACGATGGACCATATGAAGTCGTGGAACGAAACGTCAAGTACTTCACCAACATCATAAAAGGAAAACCTGCCAAGTTGTCGGTGGATAGATTGAAAGCAGCCTTTTTAGTTAAGCCTGACGACGAACCAGCTAGTCTAACGGCACATTCAACCAACATGGGTCCTTCTACCAGTATTGGTGCCAACAAGGCCGCGTCAACTTTAACCGGCCCACCGATGGACATCGTAGGACGAAAGCCAATAGAGAAGTTCCATAAAAATAGTGGTAACAGCAGAGCCATGACAACTTTTTCCGGCACACCGTTAGACACCGTGGGATCAAAATTAAACAAGAAATCTTCACGTAAGTGTAGCAACAAGGCTGTGTCAACTTTTACCAGCCCGCCGTTGGACATCGCGGGACCTAGTAAAACTAGTAAGAAAATGGCGGCGAAAGAAAAGACCGTGACTTTTTCCGGTTCACCGGTGGACATCGTGGGATCGACTCAGGGTCGCTCTCAACGCACATGCCGTACCAGTATAGAGTCATCAAAGCAGCCACCAACGCCGGTCTTTACTAGAAGCGGTAGAAGAGTCAGAGTTCCTGTCAAACTACGTTAATGAATAATTAATAATATGTATTAACTGAAACACTAGGGGGGAGTATTGTGGCGGTATACTTTGTCCCGTCAACCCCTATGAGCATAGTTTCGTGTTTCGGCTCTTCTAGCCAGCTGGCGACACTTTTTCGCATACTAAAAATATTATCTAAATATTTATATTTGCTAACGATTTTGAGCCACTTTTATTTTATGTCTTGGGCGCTGGGTATAGTGTGACTTGATTTAAGAGAACCGCAAATCAAGCACATTCCTATCCTCAGCAGTCAGAGTGCCGTTGCAAACATTGTAGCGGCAACCTGACACCCCTAACTTAAACACTAGCACTGACTCACAAGTTTGTATACACAACAACAAGTGTTGGATTGCCTGCGCGTTGGTTTAGCTACCCAGCGAGCAAGCAAGCAAGCACTCAATACATTGTCTTTGTTGTGCGGAGTCAGCTCGTCGCACACACACACACGCGCACATTAAGCTGTCTAAGCCGTCGCGTCATTAGCACTGATGACGAGGCGGTCAGCTATAAAGCGCAGCGCAAATGTTTTGCGCGACTCATTGTTTCACGATGGAAATAAACAAAGTTGCACTAATAATTATTTGTATGTGTGGAGCCGCTTGGTGGTATGTGGCCATCAAATATATTGTAAAGGTTTTGTGGTGGCAGGGAATATGGTCCCTGCTGCCTTAAGTAAAAATCAGTAGAGTTTGAACATTGGTTGTCGATAGACGTCGCGCGCATTGTAAATAAATTATAAAATAGAATAAAGATAAAGATTTTTTTATTTAAATCTGCAACATCCACAATCTCTTTGTTAGTGTTCTTCATGTAATTTTGAACCTTTTTGGTTTAACCAGAACGAATAAAACACGCCTAATATTAATGACAACAAAAATTTATTTACTTAGCAGTTGTATTTTTGACGCAAATTAACTAACTGACAATACAAGTTTACGATCGATGACTTTCAACTGATGCGGTGAAGAAGTGTTTGCATAAAAAATTAAAAAAAATAAGCGGTAAATTACTCCATGGGTATTCGACAACAGCTAGAAAAAAATTTTACTTCTCAACTCTACATTTTGAGAAATTGATTTATGAGCGGTTTTGGAAGGCAAATGCCCCTATGTGCGACGTGTTGGAGTTTTTTTACTCCTTCTTTATGGCACGTTACTTTACTAACTAGCAATTGATTTTCTTAAATAACATAATGACATTATCATACAAAACAATTATTTTTCTTTAACTAACACCAATGAACAGAAAAGAGTAACAAAAAACATTTAACATTGCTGAACCAAGAAGAGAACATTTAAATATGAAATTAAAATTAATTGAGTTTTAGAAATTAATGTTAAGAGAATGTTGTATATTGAGCTTATGCTCACAAATCGGTCTCGACACTAAACACAATTTTTACCAAAACAAAAACACCAAGAGACAAACTAAAACAATCAAACATAATATATAAAATATACTGCAATGGCAACCAAAACCCGTGTAACAAAATCTACATTGGAACAACAAAAAGATCCTTACAGACCCGCACAACAGAGAAGAGAAACAACAGCGTGTTGTGACTCAATCGTCACAAGCAACGTTTACTTGGTTTTCATATTATACAAACACTGATATGCCTCAATAATAATGCGGAAAAAACAAATAGATTAGGGTTTCAGTTTAAGCAATAACAATTTTATTATGGGTTACCTTTGGGTTTAGGCTTCATACCTTTTTTCTTATTGTTTTTGTACAATTGTTTGATTTTGTATTTGAATGTTAATAGCAGCAGCTATTTTGTGTTGATTGTTGATTACGTTGAATGTCCGTTGATGTCTTCTTTGATTTTCTTCTGTTGGGTTGGATGATGGGTTTCTCAACTAAATCGTCTTTTGGGTTGGAATTTTTAAAGATGTCTCAAGATGTCCATCTTCGACTTCAGCTAAGAATTGAATCTCTTCTTCGGGGACCTTTGTTCACCACGAAGGTGCCGAGCAAGACGACCTCCGTGATGACTGCAGCGCCCTGTTTGCCTACGGTTGGGTGCGGCTGTGTTCAGTGACAACAGGGTTACGTGGTCAAGTAAACATTCCGCCCGCCTTGCAATATCTGCAAAACTTAGAACGAGTTCATAATTAAGTGATCAAATGGGTTACGGTTTACAAATAGTTCATATTTATTTAATTCAGTGCTTTTGTGTGTGAATAAATAATATGGGTTGTCGTGGGTTGGGTGCTATTATAACTGAAATAAATGCATGGAGTGGGGTTGAGTAGGGTAGAGTAGAGTACAGTATAGGATAGAATAGAGTGTAGGGTAGAGTGCGAACGTGATTTTTAATCAGCGGGTGGGACCACTACCTTCGTAATGGGCCTAGTAGTGATGTGCGTTCGGGTGGTAACGCAGCTATGATCTGTGCCTGCTGTTTTTTCTCGTGCAGCACACTTATTTTGGAACTAAAGATAGTAGTTTTTATTAGATAGTAGTTTTTTTTAAAGTTTTATTATTAAAGCGTAATAATAATAAGCGTCGTGTGATTCATTTGTGAACGACGTGAGGGTGAAGAGTTTGTGTAAAATCGATACACATGTGGTATCTGCATATCACATACACACAACACACATACATACAGTATAAAATACTTTAATTTTTGATGTAAATTTTTATTTATCAAAAAAATTATTATCAAAAAAATATATTTAAAAAAATGTGGTGTCTGCATATCACATACACACACATATGCCATGACTCGTAAGGCTCTCGGCAGTGAGGAGAACTTGTTTATGATGTCCTCTGGGGTTGTCCTCTTGGCTTCAAGTCAAGGGTAGTGCGGACGGGGTCTTTGGACTTGGGCCAGAATTGTTTTCAAGCTTCATCCAGTTTGGACCGTGCCACCAGAGATGATGGTCTCTTAGTTCTATGGCAGAACATCCTCGACTGACTACATCTGCTGGGTTTTCGTGAGATTCGACGTGGTTCCAGATGTTAGTTCCAACCTTTTCAGTGATCGTTAAAACCAGAGATAAAGAGGTGGGAAACTTCCGTGCGAAAGGAATAGCACTATGTGCGCCTTATGTCAAAAATCGTCAATGCTAACGCAAATGCTTTAGCTGTAGCAGTAAAATTTTCACCACAATTCGCAAAGAAAAAACTTTTTCGCGTAAAATCTGACAACTAAGGCGTAAAACTTCCACATCTATTGTTGACAGCTTGTCACTTATGTGTAGGATTTTTATGTCGCTGTTGCTATTTAATGAAGCAAACAATTTATACTATTAAGTCATATCTGCTTAGAGATCAATACATTAATTTTGTTTTAATTTGTTAGAATAATTTTTCACCTAAAATTATATGATATGTACATAAATTATGCGCTTAAACTGCAAGAATATATGCATTTGTTGTTAATATCCCAAACAAATTGACACACGGTCCTGTATTTTCAACTTCTGGCGTTTGACTTAGAAATATTATCATAAGATAACAACGCTAACTTAAGTTCCGCTACTAGAATAACTGTGTCCCTTGAATGCGGCCACTGTATTTTATAGTACGTTCACACTGATTTCTAAATGCTCATTTAGAAGTTCGAAAATTCAACCAAATGTCAAGTGTTCACATTAGGGAGAAGCGTAAAATGCGAATTTAAATTGACAAGTATTCGAACATGCATTGACAAGTATTCGAACATGCCGAACATTTATAAGGCTGTGTGCCAATCGGAAACTTTTCACTCGTGGTAGGAAGAAAAATTCTGAGTTGAACAAAATTGCTGTCTATTGAAATTGAATTGTCATTTTTACTGTGCCAAATGAAGCATGAAAGGTTAACTGCTAAGTTTTCTAATACTTTTTTTATTCAAAATTATATATGTTTAATAAATAATGTTGCTTTGAGTAAAATAAGATTATTAAAGCAAAAGTTGTGTAAACATATATAAAAATTAAACAAAAAACCATTTGGTCTTTTGACAAAAATAGGTCGTCGTCAATATAATATCTATATTGTGTTAATTTGTTGAAAATGCATAACCAATGAATGCTGCTCAGTACATATGTAGTTCAAATTATTATTTTGTACTGAAATGTATTGAAATGTAAAAACAAAATCGACGTTTCTGCACATGTAAAATTTTTCACTTATCAGTTTAGTGTACTTAACCGTCGATTTATTCATAATTATTTTCATTCAACATGTTTTTGATATCATTTTATTCCATTTATAAAATATACTAATAAAAAAAACAAATCAGTAGCAGTGCTAAAATTTTGTCCACCGAACCTAAAAACCTTAAAACTTAACACGCACTCCAAAACACTCTCACTTAGTCTTGACATTGCAACACCCGAAGTTGCAAATTTTTAGTAAACCATACAAAATTTGAACACGTGCTTTGAAAAAAAGTTCCCGTTGTACCCATTCTAAAATTAACCTTGATGTATTTTACGGTGATTCCCAAAATATTTTGTCTATACCGAAATCCGTCAGTAAGCTAAACCATTTTGCAAAAACCTCCAAAAATCATGTTTTCCGTATATGTATATATTAACAAGTGTAATAGTTGTAAGCAAATAAACTGTCTCAACTTATAGGCCTGAAAAAGTTCGTTCAACCTGCATCAAAAATTTGAAAATATTTGCAATTGGATTGCAAGTTCGTTCAACCTTTTCATGTATTTTTTTTAGATTATTTTCACAAAACTTCAAATAACTTTATTATTTCTTATACAATCTTCGTTATCAATATACCATTGGAAAAGTATGGACGGCTGTCATTTATTTTTGGACAGAATTGCTTAAACCGAATAACAAATAAGGACTAATTTAAAAAAAAAATTATATTGGAGAAAAGACCTGCTGGAAAAATATTGTAAACCATCAATAGACATGTGCGGCTCTTTGTTTAATAATGTGTGGCTCTTATTTTATTTCCCCATTTGTGTTCAATTTACCTGAAGGTAAAATTTTCAAAATCCAAAATACTGTATATTTATACTCTATAATTACATTTATAAATCCTTATATACATTACATTTTGAGCACTACACCACCGCCCGCACATTGCTTTAATGAAAAATTAATATATTCTGAATATTAACAGCATCCAGAAAAATCATCAAGCAATACTTTTTTTTCAGAAAAAAAAGTCAAAATAATGTAGCTAATATATTTTACACAACCCTCCTCTTAATTTTTCCAAACTTCAATGCAACTAAGACATGCTTTTTTTTAATTTTCGCTTGTGTCAAAAATTCTCTTCCCTCTTGTTAAAATTTATACTATACCCTGAGTATCAATCCGAGACAAAAGTTTCCGATTGGCATACAGCCTAAGCAAAAAAAATCTGACAGTAAAGAAAATTGACAGAGATGAGCAAAAAGTAGCGAGTAGCGGTTTTTCGAATATCGAATCAGGGTCACAAACTGCTAAATGCTCATTAGAAGTAGCATTTAAGTGAATTAACTTGACAGAATTTTCTATGGGTAAATGCGCATTTAGAGAAGCATTAATGAAATAAAAGCGAATTAAGCTTTAAATGCGCATTTAGCTTCCAGTGTGAACATAGTATTAGTTTAATCTACCACGGTCTGATACCTGAGAGCAGTGTTGCTTAAAAACGTAGTTTTGTATAATTTGGAGTAGGTTTTATGGAAGATTACTAATTTATGTACGTTTTGTACTAGTACTAAATATTTTATTTGGGAAACTTCTATATAAGCCGTTTCGATAATTGGGCCAAGTTTTGCAAACGAAAGCAAGCGGTTCATCAAATTTATTTTGCAAATAGATATCAAAATCTTAATTCAAAGTAGCGAAGCGTTGTTCTATTTCAGACAAACTTTACATTGCTTTGAATTGCATTATATTACATTTGCATAAATGAACCTTGATTGGGTGTAAAAATAGATTTGGTTTTTAAAAATTGTGGATACTAATTGTATATAACAGCTTGAATACTACACTTACTCAATTACAAGCTTTCACACATTTTATTAAATGGAAATTAAACCTTCACTTTAAAGATTTATAAATGTCATTTTAATGCTCTTTAATTCCAATTCTGAAAAAATTAAGGCTTGCTGCCAAGTGGATTATACCCCTAGCACCGTCCGCGAATCGAATAAAAAACATATAAAATTCGCCAAGTTGGTATCATTGTTCGCGAATTTCAAAAATTCGATTCGACTCAAAAGTCAAAAACAGACGAATAAAAATATTTGGTGAGCAGCTGGCGAATCACAACAATATATAAAACTTTTGCTTAAAAAACTTACAAAATAAAGAAAAAAGGTAAGTAACGTGCAATGTTTTTATATGTTTACCGTTTCTTTCTGGTGTTAAGCTAATTT
This sequence comes from Tetanocera ferruginea, assembly GCA_958299015.1. Classification (NCBI taxonomy): domain Eukaryota; kingdom Metazoa; phylum Arthropoda; class Insecta; order Diptera; family Sciomyzidae; genus Tetanocera; species Tetanocera ferruginea. The sequence continues at coordinate 87,153,965 of OY282641.1, read as the reverse complement.
TAAATTAATTTTAGCATGAAAAAAACTAACAGTCGGCAGTTCCCTAAAATTGTGCAGCTTTTGGAGCAAAAATTTAACATTGCGTCTGGACTAAGAAGATTTGGATCCACAAAAGTCAGCCACAGAGACGACATGGAACAGTTTTGCGGTGGAGTTCAATCACTGAAACTGCCGCTACGTGAAGGAAAAGAATAGCAAAGCGCGGTGGGCCCTTTCACTCTTGGAACTGACTGTTGATGCTTTACTAAACTTGAGGCATGCTGCAGCCCCCATCGGACAATAATTTGACAAGAACCAAATTGCGACAGTCCCGGCTTCCACAGATATAAACTCCTTTGAAATCAACGAAGAAGCGGCTGATGAAAAAGAGGATGAGGTAGCTGTTGATGAATATTCTCTTTCTGTGAGAAAACCTTCACCGTAATCTGCACAAAGTTCGTGTTTTCTCAAGTTATCCAAAGATTAGCTCCGTGCTGCTTAATATTTTGTTTTTTTTTTATATTAAAGAATAAAATACAAAATTTGAACTGAACTAAATTTTTTTTGACGTTTGTTTATATATTTTAACAGTTTTTGCTTTGGCAGCACTGAATTTACGGCGAATAAGTGTATTCGCTAACGATGATACCGCAAGAATAATAGTTCGCCAGCTGAGTCGATTCGACTGCAACATTCGACTCGCGGACGGTAATAGGGGCATTAGAAGGTATAGAGGACAAAAGTTGAAAAAATAGGGTAAAAAAGCGAAATATTTATTAAGCAATTAAGGACTCAATTGAGCGTCTATATGATGACAAACGCAACAAGCTTTTAACCATAAAATTTCATACGTTTTTTTAAGGTTAAACCTAATTTTGTAATTTTTTGAAGACGCCAAACAAAGCAAAACTTCAACTTACTTGGTCACCATAACATTGTTCAGCTCGAAACACACATTTTTGAAAAAAAAAAAACCATTTCCACTGTCGGTAAAATGTTTAATGATGAGATTAGATTTAAATTAAAAAAAACAACTGATATAATATATGCATCTAACAAACAAGCAAGCATTGATCAGTTCCAAATGGTAGAAAGTAGTAGAACTAAAGTATGTGTGATGGAAACATCTTGATCTTGGCCCGATGATGACTAAAGCCTGGTACTATGTTCATTTGCGTGGAATTTCGCTGGCAACATCCATTTATTTGTTGTGTGAAAATTTTGGCAGATATTTTGTTGCGAACAAACGACTGATGTTCAGCTTAAAAATTTCAACAAGAAAATGAACAGAAAGAATTTATTAAGGGAAAGCAGAAAATCAATTAAGCTTTTTAATTTGTATTATTTGTGATTCTAACAATACAAAATATATATTATACGAGTATGCATATGGATGATGTCCTTTGTTGTGGAGCAGGGCAAGTCATTAGTTTATAGCAGTCTGCAGCTGCGAAGATTTGAGACCGCCAACACCACGAAAAGGTGCATCCGTATTTACACTTTCCAACAACTGCAATTATTAATTAGAAATAGTACAAGAAATATAATTTCAATTACAAACTTTGTTCTTTTGCTTGCACTTTTTTCTTAAATTAAATAACAACTGTCACTTTTCACGGCAAAATAAATGGTCGGTTCAATAAAATTGCCGTGAAAATAATGTTGCTGGATGCATGTTGCGGAATAAAGTACTAGATTTTCCGCAGTGAAACATAGTACAGCTTTAATGAAAAAGTTGTTCTTGACTTGTTCTCGCTTGTTTCACAGCTGTCATTATTTGTATGGAGATTTGAGTGGAATTTCACGCGAAGCCGAACAGAGTACTATGCTTAAGTTCCGTTACTGCTTTTTATGTCAGAAAAAATCAACTGATAAATGTCACTCACAAATAGCTGTGACCGGTGAACAATTTTTAGTGCAGAGCAGAGTAAAACAGAGCAGATTAGCTGTGTCGTCGAAAATTATTTCAGAGCAGAGTAGAGCAGATATTTGAAAGACTGAAAAAAAGTAAGCTTAAGAAAGTTACTGTCAAATGTAAACAAATGATAAAATAAAGTAGAAAATACTTTTTTCATCAAACTGTTCAAATTATAAGAAAACCCTACTCAATACCTTTTCCATTTTTCAAACTTTTGAATTTTTCAACACAAACCAGAACCCTTTATTTATTTATTTGCTCCTCTAACTAACACCACAAAAATATAAGCGTACAAAAGAGCAGAAAGCTTAACTCAGAGTAGCTTCAAAAAACAAAAATCAAGAACAATAAAAGCAGGTAAGACCAGAAAAGATGCTCATCAAACACTTTTTACTGATATGGAGGGAGAATTCTCAATTTTGAGCAGTCATCGAACACTTTAAATAAGTTATTCCAATGTTGTTTCCTTATTATTTCCATTCTGAATAAACAACATTTTTATCAGCTCTAATCAAAGCAACTCTTTACTAATAATTAGAACGTTTTTATTATTCGGCAATGCACCTCAATGTACCTCATTGCGATAATTGTCGACAAAACGTTTGTCCAGTTCCGGCTGTTCCAGCAGCGGAAGGAAAAAACTAATAATCTGTCAAATCAGACGTGTGCTAGTGTTACCATTCACGAAATAAGCACTAGTTGAAAAAAAAAAGTTAGATGGCGGACCCTTTAGTACGTTTTTATTGTTCGGAAATGCAACCCTTTCTCAGTGCTGAGATGAATTCACCACGATGTATGATAACAAACATTATTTAGTTTTCTTTATTTATATATTTTCTTATTATTTTTCAGATCAGCGAAATCGCTGAGAAATTGAATGACCAATATGTGACTAAGTTGATACCTCATTGCGATAATTGTCGACAAAACGTTTGTCCAGTTCCGGCAGCTCAGCTGCACGGGTTAAATATTTATGTCCATATTTCAGCGAACCATTTAAGCGATGAAACTCCAGAGGTCACCAGGATTAAGCGAGCATATCCAAGACTTTGTTTTTAAGTTAGTAGCCAATCTGAGAGGGAATCACATAGTCAACCTCTGCATGCAGACTCCATAACTGGCTAATGTGCTGTTCCGGTGAATTGTTGTACATGGGTCGCGCAATGGTGACATCAAATCAGGGCAAGTTTTTGAATCGCTGTGGGAAGAAAGAGGGAAAAAGATATAAAATGTTCAGAAAGTCTTGCATTATCCTATAAACTTACTTCTAACTTTATCTTTAACTTCCACTCGTAATTCAGTCTTCCAAGCTTCTTTAATTTTATGTTGCTAGTGTTAATTTTTCAAGGCTAAAGTTCAAGAATTGCGTCGTTCTCCTTCAGAAGACTCAGAGTCTTGGAATTCTAGCTCATCATCCTCAGCCTGGCTGTGTGCTGTGTCTTACCTACCTGAAATAAATAGAATAGATATAAATTAAATATTTGATTTAAGAATACTAACAAGAAAAATATTTACCAATAGAATGATTAAAAGAAAATTAATTATCTGCCAGAGTTTGACAGATAATAATGTGGTGAATTCACATACGCACCACGTGAGTGCATGAAAATGAACAAGCACAGATTTCAAGCAAAATGTTTTTATTTTCATTCAAAACGAAGTTTCCAATCTCTTTATCTCTGCCTAAAACACGATAAGCCACAAATGTGTTCCAAGAACAGGGTTGCTTTTGAAGCCAGGAAAGTGCGGTGGAAGAGTCCGTCCAAAGATACAATTGGTAGTGTTTCAGATCGACTTGCGGTACGATGGCATCGAATTTGCCAGTAGTACAGCACCGCAGAGTTCAAGCCTTGGTAAAGATACGGTTTTTACCGGAGTCACTCGAGTCTTAGCTACTAGGAGCTGAGTGCTGGCTTCACCATTTTCGTGAGAGATTCGCAAATATAGCGCTGCATCGTACGCTTTTTCTGATGCATCAGTTGATGCGTCGAGTTGAGCAAAAATCGTATCGGAGGGAGGGGTCTATTTTCACATTCATTCAGCTACAGGGTTAATTAGTATTTCACGATTTTGATTCAAATTATTTTTTCTAGCACAAAAACAAACTCACAGAAAACTTATTTTGAGAGCTCATTGTAAAGGCAATAAAATCGCGTTTCTAACGGTATATCAACAAACCCCACCGACTTAACCGTTCCTGAGCTGTGTTCATATAAAGATGAAATCAATCGGTGGAAACTACTTAATTGCACTTTGACCCAAATTTCTCAGAATTTAACGTAATAAATTAATTTGTTTTTTTAAAATAAATCTTGTAATTTATTTAATTGTCTTTTCGATGAAATTTAAAACATTAACATATCTCTAAAAATGATAAAGTTGACTGCACTAAAAAAAGTATACTTATTAGAAAACATATGGAGGTTGATCCTTCCTCATTAGATGACATGATTGTTTTCTTATAAGTATATTTTTTTAGTACAGTCAACTTTTTCATTTTTAGAGATATGTTATGAAAAGAAAATTAAATAAATTGCAAGATTTATTATGAAAATAAAATTTTACTTATTGCGTTAAATTCTGAGATATTTGGTCTCAATGTTGAAATTTAGTAGTTTTATCTGTGTTAAGAGTGTGGATTTCTGATCGCTTTCATATGGCCTAGTTGCATGTATTCGCACTTGACTCGATCATACTTGAGTTCAGGTTTTTTGAGTAATGATCTTTCATTGCGTTAATATTGCGCCATAGCAATGGGTCTTGAGTTTCCAAGTTCCAATGAGTTAGGGTTCTTGAAGGGTAATTTTACAACATAACGCCCATTAGGGTTTCAGCGTGTTGTATTTTTGTAAAATTCTTCACATCGCATATCTTTAGCTGAGAGTGAAGATTTTTTGGAACTTCTACTACCTCCCAAAACCGAGTCAAAAAGTCATCTGGGTCGACTTTGTTGTAGTATGCAATAATGTTGCTGGGTGTTGACTGTTGTTAATGAGGAAGAGGTCCTGAGAGAATCCAACCAAATTCGAATTCTTGCGCCAAGAGTGATCCGCAAATATTTCGTTTTACACCACTGCACATGATTTTAGGGTAAATGTCACAACCAATTATGATATCTACGGGTCGATATTCATAAAATTGTGTATTTGCCATTTGAAGGCCATCCAGGGTTTCAGCAAGGTTTGCATCTATAGTGTGTGTGCGCAAATCGCTTGTGAGGGTTTTCAATACTAGAGCTTGGGTTTCTACTCTAAATTGAGGGTTTTTAGAAGAGCGTATTATTATTTTGCAGGCTCTTGAAGGGTATGCTGATACTGTCTGGTTGAAACCAGTGACTTGAGCGCCTACAGTTTTTGTGGGTAAGCCAATACGCTTTCTAAGCTGCTCCGTTAGAAATGTTGCCCCTGATCCTGAGTCATTGAGGGCGCGTGCGTCGAATATAGAACCTTCGTGTTCTACGTTGACGTTCGCTGTTCCTAGGTGGATTTCTTTTCTGCACGCTGCAAAGTGAGAATTCACTACTTGGGTCCGAGCTCTTGGGTGTGTGTAGAGTTAGTGGACTGTATTTGGGTCGTGAATGCCTGCCATGTAGAACTGGCTTGTTGAGCTGCTTCCTGCGCTTGTGCACTAGTGATTGGATCCAAATCTAATGCATTTATTTCAGTTGAAATGGCACCCAACCCACGACAACCCATATTATTTATTCACACACAAAAGCACTGAATTAAATCAATATGAACTATTTGTAAACCGTAACCCATTTGATCACTTATTTATGAACCCAAATAGCCCATTTTAAGTTTTGCAGATATTGCAAGGCGGGCAGAATATTTACGTGACCACGTAACCCTGTGGTCACTGAACACAGCCGCACCCAACCGCAGGCAAACGGGGCTCTGCAGTCATCAAAGGTCCCTGAAGAAGAGATTCAATTCTTAGCTGAAGTCGAAGACGGACATCTTGAGACATCTTTAAAAAACCCAACCCAAAACAAGATTTTGTTTAGAAACTCATCATCCAACCCATCAGAAGAAAAACAAAGAAGATATCAACGGACATTCAACGAAATCAACAATCAACACAACATAGCAGCTGCTATTAATATTCAAATACAAAAACAAACAATTGTACAAAAACAATAAGAAAAAGGTATGAAGCCTTAACCCAAAGGTAACCCATAACAAAATTGTTATTGTTAAAACTCAAACCCTAATCTCTTTTTCTTTTTCTTAACCCATATCGGCCCACCTCCGTGACCTTTTGTAAACGCAAAAATCGATGTTTTTGTCAATTTTGAGGCAAATGGACCTCCCTACTATTGAAGTGCCGTCTTAACAATGTATCTTAAAATTGTAAATAATGCAAATACGAGTACTTTGTTATACCACTTAACTATCTGAGACATTTGGTTCTCGACAAATATATTTTTATAGGATATTTCGGAGCGTTGTCAAAAATACTACTTTTTTCATTTTTGATTTTAAATAAACGATTTACGATATTGAAATGCTCTGTTCAGTAAAATAACGCCCAATGAAATAACGCCCAAATAAGAAATGAAATAACGCCCAAAAACTTTCCACACAAATTTGGGCGTTATTTCATAATGAAAGTTTGGGAAGTCCAAATATATTTTGGGCGTTATTTCATTTTTTATTTTGGGCGTTATTTCACTGAACCGAAATGCTCTTTACCAATTTTTTAGTACGCATCTTTTAGTACTAAACACTTAACTCCTTAACTTCCCCTTAGACCATACCGAGCCAACTCCCCACTATTGCGGAATAATACTCGCACAAATTTTTTCCTGATCAAAGTTCCTTAGGGATAAAAGCTTACTTATTGATATGTGATGTGATCTTTGAAAAAGCAGATTTTCCACTTTTTGCGGCATAACATCCATACTACTAAGGGAACGTCATAAAAAAACATTGTGGATGATATTATCTCGAACATTTTGGTGAATTTCCGGTTAGCGGCATAAAGTATAAAACACTATAATTTACCTTAAATGTTGGCAATTCTGAGCTACGGGATGCTGGCACCTCATTGGTGGAATTTTAAAAAACTAATGATGCCATCTGAAAGCTATGAAAAAGGTCAAAAAAGGTCAGTTATCTCCAATAATTGGTCAGCGATAGAAAATTTTTCATGAATTTTTTAAGAAAATTTCAAGGTCATACACTATTTGCCCCATTGTGCAGCCCACAAGTCGAATTTTAAAAAGTACATATACCACCTGAAAGGTATAAAAAAGATTAAAAAAGGTCAGTTATGTTCATTTATTGGTGAACGGTAGGTAATTTGTTAAACATTTTTTTAAGTTGTTCAAATTTTACATATTTTGCGCCATTGTGCAGTCCACAAGTCGAATTTCAAAAAAGTACATATACCACCTGTTAGGTATGAAAAAGATTTAAAAAGGTCAGTTATGTCCACTTATTGGTCAACGAAAGATAATTTAGTAGAAATTTTTTAAGATTTATATATTTTAACACAGCCGAACACCTGTAGGATATAAAACGGTCAAAAACGGTAAGTCAACAGGCCTTTATTGGCCAGCAAAAAAAAACTCTTTGAAAATATTTAATATTGTTTTTGTCAATTATCAATTTTTCCACATCTTGTCCACAAGTGCAATTCCAAAGAAAATAATTTAAGTCTTCAAAAGTTCGAACACTTCTAGCAACCAATTTTAGCAACGAAAAATCATAATTTTTATAGTTAAGAATTAATTTTTACTTTTATTTTGGTAAAAAGGAATTTAACATAAAAATACTTTTATTTCACTAACAATATATTATTTTAAATGATAACTGATCAATTAATTCATATTATTTTCAAAAACTACCATTAACATTTTTAATATATAGAGCAGCAGATGGAGTAATATTATTTATCGTTGACCAATTAATGAACATTACTGACCTTTTTTAATCTTTTTCAAGTCTTTCCGGTGGTAGCTTTATGTACTTTTATAAAATTCGACTTGTGGACTGCACAATGGGGCAAAATAGTTGAAATATAAAAATCGTACAAAAATTTCTAAAAAATTATCTATCGTTGAACAATTAATGAACAAAGTTGACCTTTTTTAATCTTTTTTATACCTTACAGGTGGTATATATACTTTTTGAAATTCGACTTGTGGACTGCTCAATGGGGCAAAATAGTTAAATTATGAAAATCGATCAAAAAATTCTAAAAATTTATCTATCGTTGACCAATTAATGAACGTAACTGACCTTTTTTAATCTTTTTTATACCTTACAGGTGGTATATATACTTTTTTGAAATTCGACTTGTGGACTGCACAATGGGGCAAAATAGTTAAATTATGAAAATCGTTCAAAAATTTCTAAAAAAATATCTATCGTTGACCAATCAATGAACATAACTGACCTTTTTTAATCTTTTTCATTCCTTACAGGTGGTATATATACTTTTTGAAATTCGACTTGTGGACTGCTCAATGGGGCAAAATAGTTAAATTATGAAAATCGTTCAAAAATTTCTAAAAAATTATCTATCGTTGCCCAATTAATGAACATAACTGACCTTTTTTAATCTTTTTTATACCTTTCAGGTGCTATATGCCAACATCGCAAAAAACGAAATACTTATGTTTACATGGTATAATAAAAACAGGTAGCTCACGACTGACTCTGCTCTCTTTCTTATATGACGGTTTCGACGGTTGCACTCTCAGTCGTGAGCCTACCTGTTTTTATTGTAGCCTGTTCGTTATTATTTTTTCTTTCGCAAAAGACTAGATTTGATTCTTATGAACAATAAAAATGGAAAATAAAAAATTAGTTTACGTCAATTAATTTATATGACAGTTAAATTTACGACAATAACATAATTTGGGTGCTTTCTTTCCATTAAACACAACTTTTTTATTTCTCAATACATTTTCTTCAATAACAGCTTATTTTTTTCAGAAAAATACAGGCTTTTATTAAAAAATGTCAAAAGTAACTAAATATTTTTATTTCTTAACAAAATTTGCAATTTTGTTTTTTTTTTAATTTTTCCGAAAAACAGGAAAAATCCCCGAAAATGTAATTTATTCCGCCAAAACTAACAGCTCGACCAAAAAATTATGTTGACATTGTTTGTAGTTGTAGCTAATTTTATTAAATTTTATTTGATATATAATTTGTTTGATTACTGTTGTTGGTTCTGGAGATATATGCAATTAAGTGGAACCAACTTTTTTTTTCGTTGAAAATCCTACAGTGGGCAATATCTCGAAAACGGAGTGACAGAAAAAAAAGTAAAATTTTTCGGAATAAGCGACCCATTATACATGAGAAAAGGATAGTGACATTCATTGTACAAACAACTTTTCGTTATTTGTAAATCAGTGTTATTATCTTGTAAAAAAATGGTCTCAAAAATATTCTTAGTTTGTTTTTTATCGAATTCTAAAACACTTCCCAAACTTTACACCACTAATCTGGAATACTGCCTTAATGAAAATTTAGAGAAATTTTTTTAAAAGTATTAAATGTTTGTAATTTAAATTCAAAATTTAATTTATTTTTAAATTTAAATGAAATTAAATAAGACAAAGTAACGTCAAAACGAAACCAACAGTTAAAAGTTTTGCTGCTCCGCGTTTTTGTTGAAAAATATATTAAAAGAGCTTATAAATTAATCTGTATTTTTAACATAAATGAACTAAACTTGCAATATTTTTATTAACTTTAAAAATTGCTAAACATTGCGTAGAAACACATACTTGTAAACAATCAAGTGCAGTCTGCTGCTGATTGTCTGCCGATGTTGCTGTTGCTGCTGCTGCGCTGCTGAACTTTCTTTGTTCCTGCACTTACTGAGGGTCGTCCTCGTCTTTTGGCGCGCAAACTGTTCCCGAACGATAGCGTGTGGCCTCCTTGCGCAGTGAGTCTTATTAACCCTGCACTTTATTTCATGCACTTAGTTTATAAAATTCATAAAAATAAAATTCCCACAATCAAAACATTTCCACCCAAATTCCATTTTTTTTGATAAACGCTGACATTAATAAGGGCAGAAAGCAAACTGTCAAAACATACGTTCCACATCCCATGCAACCCAGCAAACATTGTCACCAAGACGTAACCCACCATTCGTTGAACTGAGACTGCAAAAGTTGTTATCTCTGCTAATGGCTTATGAGTGCAAATGTCAACATCACCCAGAATTACGCGTGAGCAATAGTGCCAAAAGGTAGCCCCTCGTAATAGGGGTGAACACACGCCGAAAGTAGAGAGTGGCAGCACGTTTTTATACAGCGCAGCACTTAATACCGTGGAAGAGCGCCTGAGTTCTTAGTTGAAAGAAGAAATTTTACATTATGATGAAAACCGCAAGCAACTGTTCACTGAGTAATATAATGCTGAGAGTAAGTTGAGTAATGAGCTCAAGTGGGAAGTCGCGTCTATGAGAAATAAATTTATCGAGCACGACGAAAAAATTACTCACTAGAGCAACGCATCGAACAATTATCTTCCCGTTTTGACGTATTAGCCGATGAATCTGCAGTTGCTGTCCTATACAACAGCCTCAACATCATTGACAGAAACCTTCAAGTACAAATGTCCTTGAATTCTTTGAGGGCCTGTTGCACAAATTTGCTGTTAAGGCCACTAAAAACGATGTTATTACGTCTGCTTGTCTTATCAACTTGTTCAAGCCGAATTTTCATTGTTTGCAGTTCCTGCTGGATGCGATTATTTAGACATCGCAGATCATGAATCTCGTTTGAAATACATACCAAATCATTTTTGTTCACAAAGTTTGGTAGTTTAGCGTCGAGAATATTACTAAGGTAAGCCCAAGAAAAGCAGTCAGCAGTTACCACAACAGTAGCAGCAGAGGGTGCAGAATTAGCAGCGGTGGTCATAGCAGCAGAAGTACCAGCAACGACGGCTGAATAACCAGCACCGGCAGGAACAGAAGCAGAGTAAATTGCAGGCATTGTTTTATTTGCTGTAAGTTTCTTCGCTATAATCTCGGCAGAGATATCAGGAGATGTTTGTTGGAAAGTTATTTTTTGTATAGCCATTAAAAAACTGGAGTTATGGTCTACACTTCACTAATTGCTGGTAAAAACTTCGTTTTATTGAATTATCTGCACATATAATTGAGTTGCAAAACAATTATAATTTGTTTATTACGGCTTTGCAATACAATTTAACTTTATATTCTTATTAAAACAAACAAAATAGTATTCATTTACAGGAGCAAGAATTCACTTGTACAGGATGCTGGCACCTCATTGGTGGAATTTTAAAAAAGTAATGATGCCATCTGAAAGCTATGAAAAAGGTCAAAAAAAGTCAGTTGGTCCCATTAAAAGGTCAGTGATAGATAATTTTGTATGAATTTTTTAAGAAATTTTCAAGGTCATGCACAATTTGCTCTATTGTGCAAGCCAGGAGTGGAATTTTTAAAAACTAAATATACCACCTGAAAGATATTAAAAAGGTCAGTTAACTCCAATAACACTGGTTTACAGCCAATATGTACTTTGAATGCCACTATCCTTTTCTCATGTATAATCGGTCGCTAATTCCGAAAAAAAAATTTTTTTTCTTCTGTCACTCCGTTTTCGAGATATTGCCCACTGTAGGGTTTTCAACGAAAAAAAAAAGTTGGTTCCACTTAATTGCATATATCTCCAGAACCAACAACAGTAATCAAACAAATGATATATCAAATAAAAGCTAATAAAATTTCTTACAAACAATGCAAACACCATTTTTTGGTCGAGTTGTTAGTTTTGGAGCAATAAATTCAAATTTCAGGGATTTTTTTATTTTTCAGAAAAATTTCCAAAAAAAGACAAAATAGTTGCAAATTTCGTTAAGAAATCAAAATATTTTATTACTTTTGATATTTTTTACTAAAAGCCTTTATTTTTCCAAAAAAATAAGCTATTGTTGAAGAAAATCTATTGAGAAATGAAAAAGTTGTGTTTAATGGAACGAAATCACCCAAATTGTGTGATTATCAATTTATGCATTTGGACTTATTTTATTGCCATAAAAAAAAAAAATGAGAACTAAAGGTTGTTGTAATAAAATCATATATTCTTCATTTTTATTGTTCTTTTAATAATTTACATTATTTTTACATTATTTAAATTGTATATAATTATTATTAATAATTTTTATTGTTGCATTAAATCATTTATATTGTTATTTACATTGTAAATAATTTTTATTTATCATTCAGAAATTCAAAATGATTAGAATTCTTGTTATGTCGTTTATTTAATTCGGGATCGGTTTCTCTGATGAGAAACCAACAATAGTCGCCCATCATTCCTTCGTCCCAAAATCCTTGGTACCGATTCTCAATTGCTGGTTCTGGAGATATATGCAATTAAGTGGAACCAACTTTTTTTTTCGTTGAAAACCCTACAGTGGGTAATATCTTGAAAACGGAGTGACAGAAAAAAAAAAAATTTTTTTTTCGGAATTAGCGACCGATTTTACATGAGAAAAGGATAGTGGCATTCAAAGTACAAACAACTTTTCGTTATTTGTAAACCAGTGTAATTGGTCAGCAATAGAAAATTTTTTATGAATTTTTTAAGAAAATCTCAAGGTCATACACTATTTGCCCCATTGTGCAGCCCACAAGTCGAATTTAAAAAAAAATCATATAGCACCTGAAAGGTATAAAAAAGATTAAAAAAGGTCAGTTATGTTCATTAATTGGTCAACGATAGATAATTTTTTAGAAATTTGTTGAACGATTTTCATAATTTAACTATTTTGCCCCATTGTGCAGTCCACAAGTCGAATTTCAAAAAGTATATATACCACCTGTAAGGTATGAAAAAAATTAAAAAAGGTCAGTTATGTTCATTAATTGGTCAACGATAGATAATTTTTTAGAAATTTTTGAACGATTTTCATAATTTAACTATTTTGCCCCATTGTGCAGTCCACAAGTCGAATTTCAAAAAAGTATATATACCACCTGTAAGGTATAAAAAAGATTAAAAAAGGTCAGTTACGTTCATTAATTGGTCAACGATAGATAAATTTTTAGAATTTTTTGAGCGATTTTCATAATTGAACTATTTTGCCTCATTGTGCAGTCCACAAGTCGAATTTAAAAAAGGTATATTTACCACCTGAAAGGTATAAAAAAGATTAAAAAAGGTCAACTTTGTTCATTAATTGTTCAACGATAGATAATTTTTTAGAAATTTTTGTATGATTTTTATATTTCAACTATTTTGCCCCATTGTGAAGTCCACAAGTCGTTGAAAACCCTACAGTGGGCAATATCTCGAAAACGGAGTGACAGAAAAATAAGAAAAAATTTTTCGGAATTAGCGACCGATTTTAACATGAGAAAATGATATTGGCATTCATTGTACGTATTGGCTGTAAGCCAGTGTTATTGATGTTTTTTGGCTTACAAACAAATTTTTTTAAAACTAGAAAAATAACAGGCTGGTAAAAAGTAAGAGTGCGGCCTTTTTGACATGATTCCAACCCTTCTGGTGATCTAAGGAAGAAAAGAAAATAGATTCTTAATAAGTAAGAATGTCGCTATGGTCTGAAATACGGAAATTAAAAAAAACATGTTTTTACAAAATGGCGACTGTTTGATAAAAACTGTTTTTTTCTCCTTTTTCCAAGTTTTGAATTTTTGAAATATAGCCAAAACAAAATATTTACAAAATTATAGTTAGAGGGGAATGATTTACAAAGAAGGTCCACGGTTAATTTCAACTTATGCCCACAATTTCAACAAATAGGTATATATCGGTGTAGGAACACCACAGATACCTGCTACCTATCCGGTATCTGCACATTGGTAACATCAATGCTTATTCTACCTATGTGTTTCTACACAGCAATTAATTTTAAAAAATGGCAACGCTTTTCCTTTTCTGTCAAAAAAACAGTTATAATTAAAAATTATATGAGAGATTTACAGACCTGTTATAAGATATTTACAGACCTAGCAAACTATGTTATAAACAATAAATATTTATGAAACTATTTAAAAACGACATTTTACAATGATCCGAAATAATTAATAAGTGACTTCCTGGTAGTGTTCGTAGTGTCCCTGTTGAAAGCATAATACTTGTTTTGAAAAAATGTTGCTGCTGACTACTTTCGAAGGATGGTATTTTATCAGAACTACTCCGGCATAAATTGTGTAGACTAGATGTTGCAAGAATAACGTCTTGCACCGAATCCATGTTCGTTCTTATACCCATAGAAAGAACCAGAAACCGACGCTTCTATACTCCAAAACATCTTTCAATGGTATTTCGAGTTCGAATTTTTGATTCGTTGTTTCAAATATGAACAAGATTCAAATATGGACTTTATTCTACTATCGTAGAATATAGTACTATCATGTGTTGATCCTGGCCAGCGGGTTATGACATCGGTGAAAAAAAGAACAGCATTGCAAACAGCTTGAACGTTCAGTGAGAAATAACCCTTGCGATTTCGGAATATTTCTGCAAATTCACCACCTTGTAAACATGAATATTATAAGGTGGACAAAAAACAAAATAAAAAAGGCAATAAGGTGTTCTTTACCAGGTGATTGAATTGTAATATGTGAACAGTCTAGTGCTACTACACATCTAGGAAATTTCGCTTTCTTGTAGAATTGCCTTTGGGCAATTCCAATTTCTTCACGTAAAACATCGTCAATGGCCCGTTGGAAAATACTTGGCGCATTTTTCAGGCCAAATGGCAACCGAAAAAATTCGTATTTTCCATTATTTACGCTGAAAGCGGTTTTTTCGCGATCGCGTTCGGCCAGATTAATTTGATGGAAGCCACTCTTGAGGTCTAATGTTGTGAAAAACTTAGACTTTCCAAGATTTGAGAGGATAACAGATGGGTCTGGAATAGGGTATTTATCGGGAATAGTTTTTGCATTAAGTTTTGTGTAGTCGAAGACAAGTCGTTTGTTGGGTTTGCCATTTTCATCTGTCCCTTTCTTATCAACAACCCAAACCGGGCTATTATAAGGAGATCGAGATGGCCTTACTATGCCGTTCTTTAAAAGTTCTTTAATTTCTTTATTCACGAATTCTATCATAGGAATTGGGTAGGATTGATATTTTGAATAAATGGGTTCCTGGTCTTTGGTTCTAATTGTTGCAGAAATCTTTGTGTTAAAAGGCAGAGCTTCGTTCGGGTTAGCAAAAACACCGGAGTTTTCATTAATCTTCTTGTAGAAAATTTCTTCAACATTTTTTGGGATGCAGTCATTTTCTATTAAATCATTAACCATATCTAGCTCGAGGTACTTTAAGTTTTCTTGACCTCCATTAAAGCAAATAATGTTTTTTTCCGTGTCGATGACTGCTTTTATGCTTTTTATAAAGCTAAATCCTATAATGCCATCGAATAAAGACAGATTGGGGAGGATAAAAAATGATTCAGTTTTATTGAAGACGTTTATTAATGTTTTTTGGTTGATTATGTTTGCACCATGAATTGACTTGACTAAAAAGGGTTTTTCTAATTGTTTTATATGTTTTAATCCGCTAACGTTGGTAATGTAACTTTTTGAGGCTCCTGTATCAATCAAGAGTTTGATACGTCTAACGCCTATCATTCGTTCAATGTAGGGGAGAACTGATCTTCCCCTAAAAAATTAATTTCATCTTCGAATGATGGGTCAGCACAAGGTTGATTTTCGGGTTGGCTAAGAAGCATTGAAACGTTTGTGTCTCGCTGGAGATCGAGATGTTCTTCTACTTGTTGTTTATTTTGTAGGGCTTGCTGCTCAAGGTGGTTAATCCTCTGGACCTTCCTAGGGAATTGTATTTCGGGTGTTAAGCCCCTTTTTTGTGCTTGGAAACCGTGAAAATTATTGTTTTGTACCGTTCGCATGCTTATGTCGGTGTCCACGGGTTCTGACGTTAGTTGAGGGTGTAAAGCTTGTTGATTTACTGTTTGAGGCATATTTTGGGTAGAATTGCGAGTATTTGAATGAATTTGGAAATTAGGATTTGAGACGTGGTAACGCTGAGACTGATTTGGTGTTTGTAAAGGACGGTTTTGATAAAATGGTGTGTATTGTTGCCTGGAATGGCTTGGCAAGCCATGAGGATAGTTAAACTGCTGGCTAGAGAGATTCTGCCTGATATTTTGCAGATTTTGTCTTTGAGGTGGCTGAGTCAAAAAATTTTGATGAGCCCTGTTCAGTCCGTTATTATAAACGGCTGCGAAATGGTGACGGTTTTGATTAGTTTCTAGCTCTTGGGCTAGTGCTAAAGCTGTTGGTAAGTCTACAGGTTTACAAGAAAACAGTGTATCACATAACGGCTTATTAAGTCCGGAGACAAACACACGCAATGCGTCTTCACGATATTTTTGATTGAGTGATTTAATCAAAGAAATTTCCCCTTCATGTGACATAATAACTTTATTAATAATGGCGGTCAATTTACGCTCTACTTCGTCATAGAATTGAATTATTGGTCTTTGTCCTTGCTTGAGCGTGGAGAGTTCTTGTTCTAAAGTAAAAATGGATTTCTTGTCCATATAAGTAAAATCTAATCTGGCTATAATTGCTTTAAAGTTTAGGACAGTATTATAGGCGCTTAACGCAGCATCTGCGTTTCCTACAACTTTATTTCTTAATATAGCTTCCGCTTGGTAGTATTTAGAGCTTCCCACATGAGGCTCGAAGAGCTTATGTGCGGTCATAGCTGATTGGCGCCAGGAGACATAGTTAGTGGGGTCGCCATTGAATTCTGGAACGGATTTCACAATGTCTAACGTTTCGTCACATTGTACGTTTGCTACAATTTGTATTTCTTTATATTCTTCCACGGCTGAAGGAGGCTCTAAACTATTGATACGTGCGTTCCTATCGAGTCGTCGATAGTAGTTTGAAAATCTTGTCTAGTTCGTTCGACGGCCTGTTGAATTGCAGTATCTAAAAGTATTTGTAAGTTCGCAGGGTCCATGGTGCTTCTGGTCTGTACAGATGTCTCTTGACAAGAAATTCTTAAGGCTTGAATCCTGGCTAACAGTTCTTCTGCGCCCTGCATAGACTTAGGGAAAATAACAAAAGTATAATTTGTGTTTCTATTTTAAAATCCGAAAACTTACAAAGATTATTCTTTAAACAAATTATTGGGCTTAGAGTTTATTTGTTAAGAAATAAATAAGAAATTTACTTATTCGTATTATTTTACTTTTAAGAACTTTTTTTTCAGTAAATAAGAATTTTTTATTCTGCTTAGTCTGTTCGGCAATATTAACGCAAGTAAGTTAATTTAAGTTACTCAAATTGAATAAATTTAATTTTTTTATTTCACTAATTAAGTTTTTTAAAATTTTGTTTAAATAAAAAAGAAATTTACTTATTCGTATTATTTTATTTTTAAGAACATTTTTCTCATTAAATTAGAATTGCTTATTTTGCTTATTCTGTTAGGCAATATTAACGCAAGTAAGTTAATTTAAGTTACTCAAATGAAATTAATTTAATTTTTTTATTTCACTAATTCACTTAAAATTAATTTAGATTTTTTTTTAAATTTTGTTTCTTACTTTTGGCATTAAAACTTACATAAAAACAAACATGACGGTGGCTTAACTTGCTGTTTTTTTTTTAAATTGGTTAAGTTGATTTCGTCAATCCTGGTGATTTCCTTAATGATTTTGCTAATTTTGATGCGTTTGTTGATTTTTATTTGGTGATTTCCTTAGATTTTGCTGATTTTTGTTGGTTTCTATGTTGATTTTGATGCTTTTGTTGATTTTTATTTGGTGAGTTCCTTAATTATTTTGCAGATTTTTGTTGATTTCTGTGTTGATTTTGTGTAAATTCAATTGTATTAATTAAAAAGAAGAGTTAATTAAAAAGATTTTCAACGCTTATTTTTATAACCGTTTATTACTGGCACTATGTGCCCTTGTTCTTATATCGATTACACACTTAGAACTAACTTAATATTCATAAATTGAAACTTAAAAATACCCATAAACCCGTTGTTGTTGTTCTTGATGTTGTTGTTGTTGTTGTTGTTGTTGTTGTTGTTGTTGTTGTCGTTTGCTGTTTTGACTATTTTGCTGTTGAAGCTATTGTTCTTGTTGCTCCCAATTGCTATTGTTGTTGTTGTTATTGCTGTTGTTGTTGTTATTATCGTGGATATTTTGCTGTTTCGGATATTTTACTGTTTCTGCTATTATTATTTTATTTTATTGCTGTTGCTGCTATTATTATATGCGCGTGTTTGCAAAGTTCGTTGCACTTACAAACTTGCATATTCGAAACCTTAACTGTTCCCCCCTTTAAGTGTCAGTCGTCCCCGACTGATCGTATGTACGAAGGACATTTTTAATTTCTAATTTGCGATATCGTTTGGCGAAGACGTATGCGACACAAATTACGAGGATAAGTGCGAATAGAGAAGCAGAGGTATACCAAACTTCTCTGACCTTAAAGTGTAAGTGTGCAATGTGTTTCACATTTTTGATGTTTAGTTCGTGTAAATACTGTAGCGATAAAATGGAGGTGTGATCCGTGAGATTAACAGTGTGAGCTAAGGGAGTTTCGGGGCTTTTAAAAGCAATTTTTCGGAGATTCTCGAACTTTGTGTTGTTTACAATCAGTGTCTCATCGAATGTTATTAAAAATGTGCCTTTTTTAATAGTCTTTGTTTCGTTCTTGTTTATTAATCTAAATGGTTGATCATTAATAATGACGATGCCATCGTCAATTTCTGATATAAGTGGCATATTGTGTGCAGAATTTGTAGTACATGTCGTGGTATAGTTGTTTAGTAAATCACTTAAACAGGAATTTTCTTCGTTTTTAAGCATTTGGCAGAATGAAATTGAAGATTTCCTTGTACAATTTTTTAACATAAAATATTTTAAATCACATTTAGCAACATCATTAGTTTCGAATGCTAACACTTTATTTTGTTGAATTACTGGATAGATTAATTTTTTGTTACAAAGCAGTTTAATTTTGGGTAATTTAATTAGGAATGTTATAATATTTTCATCCTGTAAGATTTTCAATTTGGAATTTACAATTATTTCGCTTATGCTTATATTTAGGTCTATTTCGGATTTTAAAATAAAATTTACCTCTAAACTATCCAACAAAATAGGATTAATTGTTTGTACTTTTCCCAAAGTTATGGATAGAGCTATATTATCTAATTCCCTAATTATTGCTCTGTTCCTCAAACTGAGTATGTCGTATAAGTATCCCGTATCGATATCTTTTGATTTAGTTTTGCCCAGAAGTATATTGACCGTACGAGTTAAGTTGTTAATTTGCATTTGTATTTCTGTGTACGGTTGTTTGTGAATTACTTGCAAAAATGAGCTCGTTTTGTTTATTTCGGACTTCCGCAAAATCATCATAATCCGGTGTCCCAGCTATAAACTTCAACGCAGTCCCAAGAATGTTAATGCCACGTGCGTGCCTATGATGTATGCGAAGCGAGTCTATAGTTTTTACTATTTGATTTACATCAGCTTCTAAAAGTTTCCTCATGTGTGATTGTGGTAGCAACTTGGTTGATTGTCTCGTATCGTCAGCTATAGCTATAAAGTCGGTTAGATTCGTAATATGGGCTAAAATTCCATAACCATTAAATATGGCCACATTTCCATCCGCTACTGGTATGTAGTGTGAAGAAGTATAGTCCAAAATGGTAGCACGATTATCGGGTATGCCAGCTAGGAATAGCAGGATGCTGAAATAAGAAATCGAACGTTATCTTTATGAACTATTCTATTGTCAATTTTGAGTGTTGTCCCAAGGTCCTGCTGTACTTCTTTTTCGAGAAAACCTTGCTAAACTTATTTCCCAAGCGCTTATTTATTTTAATATAAACTTTTTTTCCAGGACGGTATGTCTTGACTACCGTTTTCTTATTACGATACGCCAAGTCGGACTTCTGTTTAGCGAGAATTTTCAAACGTATTTTTTCTTTGAGATCTTCTGGCATGGATTGAATTAAGTCAATAGGTCTAAAGTCCGTGGTAGAATGAATTGACCTATTATATTTCGCGGTTGCCAAAAGAATTAGATCTGTGGAATCTTCTATTGCGCTTTCTAATTTGAGGCATCTAGCTATTTCTGTAAGAGTTCCATGAAACCGTTCAACTTGCCCATTAGAGGTGCTATGCATGGGCGGGGTTGCATAAATTTTAGCTCCGAAATTGTTTTTAGCAACATTTTTCATGGTTTGAGAAGTTAGAGATTTTTCATTATCGCAGACAATTGTTTTTGTTTCTTTAACAAATTTTAATACTTCTATGAGTGCTGGTTTAATATCGATTATGGCTCTGGAAGCTATGGGCTTAACAATGGCAAATTTAGAGAATTTATCTACACATGTTAAAAAGAATTTTTTGTCTGTATTGTAGATGTCGATGTGGAGGATTTCACCTGGAGAGGACGGTATAGGGGTTTCGCCTAATTCGTGTTTTTGTGGATGCCTCTGGTATTTGGCTAAGTGACATATTTTACAATTTTTTGTTATTTCGTTTAGCTTTGTCTTAATATTGGGAAAATAATAATCTTCTAAGACCTGTTTCATATTTTCTACAGCTGAACGATGTGCCCTATTGTGTTCATTTGTTAAGATCTCAATTTGATCGTTTGGGTTGAAAACATCTGTTACGAATGTTTTCGCGAATCTGAATTTTACGGACGGATAATTTGTATTGAGGAAATGTTGAATTTGAGCTAGGGTATGAAGGTCGCAATGAATTGCGTCAACTACCTGCGGATTTACACAATCTTTGATGGCGTCTAAAATGTCCCCAATTTCTTTGTATGTAATATAATGTCGAATCCGTGTTTTAAAAAGGATTTTTGTTTCTTTTTTTAATTCAGAACCTTGAGTAAGGATAATTTGATTCCTGAAACAATTAATGGGGTTTATGATAGCGGGGATTATTTCGGTAAGCGACATCTCGCTTCCGCAGGCCTGCATTGAGCATGTGGACGTGGAGTCCATGGCAATATTGACGTACTGTCTAGAAAGGGCGTCAGCAACTACGTTGTCCTTGCCGGGTTTATAGAAAAATGTTGGAGAGTATTCCTCGATAAAAGCCCTCCATCGTTTTAAATTTGAATTTGGATTTTTGTCAGAGATTGAAAATGTTAAAGGCTGGTGGTCAGTAAAGATATTAATCTTATTTACTCCATATAGATAATGTCTCAGATTTTTCAGGGCCCGTATTATAGCCAAAAGTTCACGCTCATTTGTCGCGTAATTTTCCTCTGTGGGTGATAGAGTCCTAGATATCATAGTAATTGGGCGTCCATTTTGCGAAAGGACGGCTCCTATAGCTTGGGATGAGGCGTCCGTTGTAAGGTCAAAGGATTCCTCAAAGTTAGGATACAACAGTAAGACATCTTCGGATGAAAGAATTTTCTTAATTTTCGAAAAAGCATTTAAGGCATCTTCATCTAGATAAATTTTAACTTGTTTCGAATGCTGTGTACCGATGTGCCCATTTTCTCCTCGCAAGTATTTGGTCAGAGGTTTTGCTATAGCCGCGTAATCTTTCACAAACCTCCTATAATAACCCGCAAGTCCTAAAAATGACCTGAGGCCTCTTAGGGTTGTAGCAGTTTTGTAATTAATGATAGCTTCAATTTTTTTTGGGCAAGTTTTAACTCCATCGATTGAAACAACGAATCCTAAGTATTCGACTGAGGTCTTGAAAAATTTTGATTTTTCCAAAGAAACTCTCATGTTAGCATGATAGAGCTTTCTTAATATTTTGGCAATGTCATCAATATGTTTCTGCTCAGAGTCAGAAAATATGATGATGTCGTCTATATAAACGTGGCATGTCTTTCCAATTTCTTCACGTAAAACATCGTCAATGGCCCGTTGGAAAATACTTGGCGCATTTTTCAGGCCAAATGGCAACCGAAAAAATTCGTATTTTCCATTATTTACGCTGAAAGCGGTTTTTTCGCGATCGCGTTCGGCCAGATTAATTTGATGGAAGCCACTCTTGAGGTCTAATGTTGTGAAAAACTTAGACTTTCCAAGATTTGAGAGGATAACAGATGGGTCTGGAATAGGGTATTTATCGGGAATAGTTTTTGCATTAAGTTTTGTGTAGTCGAAGACAAGTCGTTTGTTGGGTTTGCCATTTTCATCTGTCCCTTTCTTATCAACAACCCAAACCGGGCTATTATAAGGAGATCGATATGGCCTTACTATGCCGTTCTTTAAAAGTTCTTTAATTTCTTTATTCACGAATTCTATCATAGGAATTGGGTAGGATTGATATTTTGAATAAATGGGTTCCTGGTCTTTGGTTCTAATTGTTGCAGAAATCTTTGTGTTAAAAGGCAGAGCTTCGTTCGGGTTAGCAAAAACACCGGAGTTTTCATTAATCTTCTTGTAGAAAATTTCTTCAACATTTTTTGGGATGCAGTCATTTTCTATTAAAGCATTAACCATATCTAGCTCGAGGTACTTTAAGTTTTCTTGACCTCCATTAAAGCAAATAATGTTTTTTTCCGTGTCGATGACTGCTTTTATGCTTTTTATAAAGCTAAATCCTATAATGCCATCGAATAAAGACAGATTGGGGAGGATAAAAAATGATTCAGTTTTATTGAAGACGTTTATTAATGTTTTTTGGTTGATTATGTTTGCGCCATGAATTGACTTGACTAAAAAGGGTTTTTCTAATTGTTTTATATGTTTTAATCCGCTAACGTTGGTAATGTAACTTTTTGAGGCTCCTGTATCAATCAAGAGTTTGATACGTCTACCGCCTATCATTCGTTCAATGTAGGGGAGAACTGATCTTCCCCTAAAAAATTAATTTCATCTTCGAATGATGGGTCAGCACAAGGTTGATTTTCGGGTTGGCTAAGAAGCATTGAAACGTTTGTGTCTCGCTGGAGATCGAGATGTTCTTCTACTTGTTGTTTATTTTGTAGGGCTTGCTGCTCAAGGTGGTTAATCCTCTGGACCTTCCTAGGGAATTGTATTTCGGGTGTTAAGCCCCTTTTTTGTGCTTGGAAACCGTGAAAATTATTGTTTTGTACCGTTCGCATGCTTATGTCGGTGTCCACGGGTTCTGACGTTAGTTGAGGGTGTAAAGCTTGTTGATTTACTGTTTGAGGCATATTTTGGGTAGAATTGCGAGTATTTGAATGAATTTGGAAATTAGGATTTGAGACGTGGTAACGCTGAAACTGATTTGGTGTTTGTAAAGGACGGTTTTGATAAAATGGTGTGTATTGTTGCCTGGAATGGCTTGGCAAGCCATGAGGATAGTTAAACTGCTGGCTAGAGAGATTCTGCCTGATATTTTGCAGATTTTGTCTTTGAGGTGGCTGAGTCAAAAAATTTTGATGAGCCCTGTTCAGTCCGTTATTATAAACGGCTGCGAAATGGTGACGGTTTTGATTAGTTTCTAGCTCTTGGGCTAGTGCTAAAGCTGTTGGTAAGTCTACAGGTTTACAAGAAAACAGTGTATCACATAACGGCTTATTAAGTCCGGAGACAAACACACGCAATGCGTCTTCACGATATTTTTGATTGAGTGATTTAATCAAAGAAATTTCCCCTTCATGTGACATAATAACTTTATTAATAATGGCGGTCAATTTACGCTCTACTTCGTCATAGAATTGAATTATTGGTCTTTGTCCTTGCCTGAGCGTGGAGAGTTCTTGTTCTAAAGTAAAAATGGATTTCTTGTCCATATAAGTAAAATCTAATCTGGCTATAATTGCTTTAAAGTTTAGGACAGTATTATAGGCGCTTAACGCAGCATCTGCGTTTCCTACAACTTTATTTCTTAATATAGCTACCGCTTGGTAGTATTTAGAGCTTCCCACATGAGGCTCGAAGAGCTTATGTGCGGTCATAGCTGATTGGCGCCAGGAGACATAGTTAGTGGGGTCGCCATTGAATTCTGGAACGGATTTCACAATGTCTAACGTTTCGTCACATTGTACGTTTGCTACAATTTGTATTTCTTTATATTCTTCCACGGCTGAAGGAGGCTCTAAACTATTGATACGTGCGTTCCTATCGAGTCGTCGATAGTAGTTTGAAAATCTTGTCTAGTTCGTTGGACGGCCTGTTGAATTGCAGTATCTAAAAGTATTTGTAAGTTCGCAGGGTCCATGGTGCTTCTGGTCTGTACAGATGTCTCTTGACAAGAAATTCTTAAGGCTTGAATCCTGGCTAACAGTTCTTCTGCGCCCTGCATAGACTTAGGGAAAATAACAAAAGTATAATTTGTGTTTCTATTTTAAAATCCGAAAACTTACAAAGATTATTCTTTAAAAAAATTATTGGGCTTAGAGTTTATTTGTTAAGAAATAAATAAGAAATTTACTTATTCGTATTATTTTACTTTTAAGAACATTTTTTTCATTAAATAAGAATTGTTTATTCTGCTTAGTCTGTTCGGCAAT
Organism: Tetanocera ferruginea; assembly: GCA_958299015.1. NCBI lineage: Eukaryota > Metazoa > Arthropoda > Insecta > Diptera > Sciomyzidae > Tetanocera > Tetanocera ferruginea. Next base: position 87,129,631 of record OY282641.1, on the reverse strand, counting down.
ATTAACGCAAGTAAGTTAATTTAAGTTACTCAAATTGAATAAATTTAATTTTTTTATTTCACTAATTTAGTTTTTTTAAAATTTTGTTTAAATAAAAAAGAAATTTACTTATTCGTATTATTTTATTTTTAAGAACATTTTTCTCATTAAATTAGAATTGCTTATTTTGCTTATTCTGTTAGGCAATATTAACGCAAGTAAGTTAATTTAAGTTACTCAAATGAAATTAATTTAATTTTTTTATTTCACTAATTCACTTAAAATTAATTTAGATTTTTTTAAATTTTGTTTCTTACTTTTGGCATTAAAACTTACATAAAAACAAACATGACGGTGGCTTAACTTGCTGTTTTTTTTTAAATTGGTTAAGTTGATTTCGTCAATCCTGGTGATTTCCTTAATGATTTTGCTAATTTTGATGCGTTTGTTGATTTTTATTTGGTGATTCCCTTAGATTTTGCTGATTTTTGTTGGTTTCTATGTTGATTTTGATGCTTTTGTTGATTTTTATTTGGTGAGTTCCTTAATTATTTTGCAGATTTTTGTTGATTTCTGTGTTGATTTTGTGTAAATTCAATTGTATTAATTTTACGTTGGGCGCCAGTTAATTAAAAGGATTTTCAACGCTTATTTTTATAACCGTTTATTACTGGCACTATGTGCCCTTGTTCTTATATCGATTACACACTTAGAACTAACTTAATATTCATAAATTGAAACTTAAAAATACCCATAAACCCGTTGTTGTTGTTCTTGATGTTGTTGTTGTTGTTGTTGTTGTTGTTGTTGTTGTTGTTGTTGTTGTTGTTGTTTGCTGTTTTGGCTATTTTGCTGTTGAAGCTATTGTTCTTGTTGCTCCCAATTGCTATTGTTGTTGTTGTTATTGCTGTTGTTGTTGTTGTTATCGTGGATATTTTGCTGTTTCGGATATTTTACTGTTTCTGCTATTATTATTTTATTTTATTGCTGTTGCTGCTATTATTATATGCGCGTGTTTGCAAAGTTCGTTGCACTTACAAACTTGCATATTCGAAACCTTAACTTGTACAAGGTTTCTTCCTCTGTTGATGGATGCTTCACATAAACTTCATATAATGAAGCAATGGCTGCTGAGACACGTCTAATAACTCTGCTAGCGGTCTTTTGGTGTATGCCTCCAAAATCAGCAGCAGTTATTTAAAAGCTTCCGGATGCAAAAGCCTCAGTGAAACCAACAATTGCAAGCTTCGCGAAATATTGGTTTTTCTGTAAATACTTCTTTATTTTAAAATTAAACAAGCATAAAAACCAAAAACTAACCTTTGTTGTCAGCTTGGATTCAATCTGTGCCAATACTATTTGAGCACTCTTTTTGGACACGCGAAACCTTTTAAGAAATTCAGATTCATTCCATACAGAGAAATGATCTGGTCTTTCTCTAAACTCATGTTTTTTCTTTGGGAATTATTTCTACGCAAAAAATGTCGCAAAATTCTTAATTCAAATAATTCATATTTGTTGAGCCACTGGCTGCGGCAGGCTATTAGTTGAATAGTGTCTAGAAAAGACAAGGAAATAAACTGCTCCCAATTCAATAAAACGGCGACAAACAATTGTATTGGAAACAATGTGTTTATTTCTCTAAGAAAAGTTATAAAATAAGTAAATTAAATTATTTAAATTAAAGCGCTTACATTTTGTCTCCTTCCTATTCAACTTTCAAAGTAACAATGTTTTAGGTAGGATAAAATAAACGATACATAAGTGTCAAAGTAAAAAATAATCGATAAAAAATAAAGTTCATTTTAAAGGGTTGCCATCGCGTTCACATTCCACCCCCCGTGAAGGTCCTGCGGTTCTTCACCAACTAAGTCCAATACAGCAAGTTTGGATACCGGTCGCCGTAAAGTGCCTGAAGTGCCAGTTTTTACGTCTGCTATGCGAATAACTCCATCTTTTGCTGCGTAAGTAGACACAATTCTCCCTTTTTTCCACTGACTTCGTGGTAAGTTTTCGTCGCATATTATTACTATGTCATCTTTTTTGATTGGTTGCTGATTTTTAAACCATTTGGTACGTTTGGTGAGAGTCGGTAGGTACTCTCTTATCCATCGACGCCAGAAACAATTCTTAAGTTGTTGACTTATCCGGTATTGTTTTCGAGAACATACATTTTCTTCGCCAGGGGTTTGGGTCGAGTTCGTTGAACCTAGTAGGAAGTGATTGGGGGTCAGTGGGTCTTCATCCTCGTGTGAGATTGGTAAGTGAGTTAACGGTCGGCTATTAACAATATTTTCTGCCTCAATTAGTAGACTGCGTAGAGTTTCTACCTTTGGTGCCTGCTCCTTTAATGTTTTAGCTAAAACCTTTTTAGTTGATTGTATCAGCCGCTCCCAGCATCCTCCGCTACTCGGGTTGCCAGGACAGTTAAACTCCCACTTGATTTGTCTTTGTGATAATTCACTTTGAATGTGATGCTGGTCAAAAATATCGCTGACTTTTCTTATTTCACCGTCGGCTCCAACAAAATTAGTTCCCATATCAGAGCGTATTTTCACGGGAACTCCACGTCTATTGACAAAATTTCTGATACAGATTATACAGGCGTCAGTTGAGAGGTCAGCAGCTAATTCGATGTGTATTGCCCTGGTGGTCAAGCACGTAAATAACGCAGCCCAACGTTTCTCTCTTCTCCGACCAATTGTAACGAACATTGGTCCAAAATAGTCGAGGCCTGTAAAGGTGAATGGCCGTACGAATGGAGTTACGCGGTCCGATGGCAATTGGCCCATTAAAGGCGGGTTTGGCTTGGTTCTGTCATTTTTGCACTGTTGACAAGTGGTTTTTATACGTCTGACTGCTGCGCGTAACCGAGGAATCCAAAATTTTGTTCTTATCTCGTTGACAATCAATTCCTCGTTTTGATGATGAAACTTTTCATGATATCGTCTAACCACCAAGTCGGTAAATACATGTTTTGTCGGCAATATGATCGGATGTCGAGACGTTTCCGGCAAAGAGAGTGCGTAGTCAATTCTACCAAATACGCATAGAAGACCATTCTCGTTGAGCTGTGGCGATAATTCAAATATACAGCTATCTCTCGACACCGCCATACCATTCTTCAGCTCGGTTATCTCTTTTGAAAATACTTCTCGCTGCACAATGCTACACAAAGTGTTCTCCGCAATTTGAATTTCTTCGGCTGTTAACTCGAAACTTAATTTAGACGTTTCAACTCTATTACGCTTTTGACGAACGTTTCGCAGTGGCCTCAATATCCAACCGACAATTCTTACTAACCTGACAAAATTCGAGTATCTGTCGAATTCTATAGCTCTTTCTGTCGAAACAATCGTAAAACAATGTCGTTTATCTTCCATCGTACTGTTTTGCTCGAATTTCTGAATTGGCCAAGAATCCTCACTGTTTTTTAAGAACTCTGGTCCCTCTATCCATTTAGTATTTGGTTCGTATAGAATTGGAAACTTTGCCCTAGTCGCCATGTCTGCCACATTCAGTTTCGTAGATAACCATTGCCAATTATTTTCATTCGTTGTCTCAAGTATTTCGCTGACTCTGTGAGCGACAAATGGTTTGTACTGCCTATGGTCAGATTTGATCCAAGAAATAACAGTTTTTGAATCAGTCCATAGCACGGTTCTCTTCGGAAGAATTGAATGACTCTCAATGACAATATTTTTTAGCCTGGTTCCCAAAACAGCCGCTTGCAATTCCAGCCGTGGAATTGATAGCATTTTCAAAGGCGCACATTTTGTTTTTCCCGCAATGAAACAAATGTCGACTTTCTCAAATGTAATAATTCGCCAATATGCAACTGCTGCGAATGCTGACTCACTTGCATCGACAAATACATGCAACTCCAAAGTGGCATTGGATTTAAATAAACTTGGAGAATAGCAGCGCTGCAAACGAAATTTTTCAACTAATTTTAATCTGCTTACCCACTGTGCAAATCGAACAAATATCGGACTTGGAACTTTTTCATCCCATGGTGTTCCGGTGCGCCATAGATCCTGTATGAGAATTTTGCCATAAATGAGCAAGTCAGCTAACATTCCAAACGGGTCATATACAGACATAACTAAACTTAGCAACTGCCTTTTGGTTGGACATTTTTTGGCTGTAATAATTTCTGGATCCAAACGGTGCATGTTTAACTTAAAAACGAACTCGTCCACCGAACTGTTCCAAAACATGCCCAAGACTTTTTCGACGTTGTTTAATACCTTTATATTTTTAGTTTCTGTTTGATCGGCAACTTCATTATTTAAATGATTTTGTACGTGCTTCGAATTAGATACAAAGCCTCGAATTTCAAAATTTGCCTTTGCATGCGTGCGCTTTACAGCATTTCCAATAAACAATGCTTCTTCTTCGTCACCAAAACTTGCTACAAAGTCGTCCACATAATGGCTTTTTAATACTGCATCAATTATATCTGGCTGACCGGATGCGACTTCCAATGCGTTTTTATTTTTTACGAACTGCGCGCTGCTTGGCGAACAAGTGGCGCCGAATATCATTGCTTGCATGACGTACGTTTCTGGTGTCTCATCTAAACTTTTGCTCCATAAAAATCGCTGACTATCAATGTCTTCATCTCTTATTCGAATCCGGAGAAACATCTCTTTGATGTCTGCGCATAGACCTATCGGCTTTTCCCGAAAACGAAACAAAATTTTCATTAAAGCTTGATTTTCATCTGGGCCCTTCAGCAGTTGTGAATTTAGTGAAATTCCATCCATTTCTGCTGCGGCATCAAAGACAATGCGGAGTTTACCGGGTTTATTTGGATTAAATACTGCGAAGTGTGGAAGATACCAAGTTTTTGGAGATTTTATTGCAGCTTCTCGTTTTGATAACTTTCTAGCATAACCTTTTTCTACATAGTCCTCCATTGAGTTACAATACGCCGTCGCAAAGTCTTTATTTTTACAAAATTTTCTTTGTATGGATTTAAGGCGCGTCTCCGCCATTTTTTCGTTGTCCGGAAACTCAACTTTATCCGATTTCCATAGAAGCCCAGTTTTATAAAAATTGTCAACCTTCTTTGTCGTTTCTTCCTGAATTCTTCTAGCGCGACTGACATCTTTAGATTCTACCATTTGCTTGCACACCGCTGTGCCAAAATTTTCTGTCGTGAAATAGTCTGCAACTAACTCTTCAATTTTTTCATCGATATTTTCGCACGCATGCATGATGATTGAGAGCTGATATGATGATGTGTCTGTATCCGTTTTGCCATAAACAACCCATCCGAGTGGGGTGTTGGCGGCTATCATATTTTGGCTGGTCTTAATCGTCTTTGTGTTTGGTATAATATGGCAATTATCTAAGCCGATCAGAATTCTTGGGCTGGCATTACAATACTCTGCTATAGGTAGATTTTTTAGCTCATGATAGTTATCATGCAACTCTGACAAGTTTATAGTTTGCATAGGAAGATTTAATTTTGGCACTGTTCGAGCTTTCAGGTTATACCACTTACTTTTCTTGTGAATTCCTTTAATCTCTACACTCAAGGCCATCGACTCTACCTTTGTCGCCTTTCCACCAAACCACTGCAATGATAGAGGCTTCTTTTCGGCACTGTACCCTAGATCATCAGCAAGAGTTTCATCTACAAGCGTCACTGACGATCCTTCATCAATAAAGGCGAATGTTTTTATTATGCAATTATTTTTGCCTCGCAGTTCAACTGGGAGTAGCTTAAAGAGCAGTTTAGTAGATTTAGAGTCAAAGTTGTTCACGCGTGCCGTGTTTACTATCTGCTTTTCTGATACGTTACTGGTATGTGGTTTTTCATGAAGCAGAAAGTGATGCATTTTATTACATCCAGTCTCTTTGCATGTCCTTTTTCGTCTACAAGTTCTTACGCCGTGCCCTTTCATAAGACAACAGAAACACAGTTTTTTATTTTTAACAATATCCCAGCGTTCAGACATAGTTTTGTTAAGGAAATGATTGCAGCTTGACAGATAATGTGGCCCGCCGCAGTCAACACAGACAACAACCCTTTGCGCATGATCTGATTTTTGTTCTGACACTGTAAAAAGTGGCTTAGTTCCCGACCGTTGCTGTACTGTTGACCTACTGGAGGCATTGGGTATAACCGGCGAACTGAACGTGGCTTTACATATTACTTTCGCAACCTGTGCAATCCAATCCGTAAAATTCAATAAAGTTGGATATGGCTTTATTAACATAGAATGACTTGACCATTCTATTCGCTTTGTCATCGGCATCTTGGAAACCAGCTCATCGAGCAGTGTAGGATTTCCCAAATAATGTGATGCATTAGCATTTTGTAAAAATGTGGACAAATTTTGCACCTTTGTAGCAAACGGCACTAAACGTTCTAAATGATTTTCGGCTATAGCGGGAATTTCTCTTACTTTCTGAAGTTGACTCTTAATCAATATTTCCGGCTGACCAAAACGGAATTGGAGATGTTCTACAATTCTTTGCACATTCAATGGGTTTATCAGCAGACTCTCGACTTCTTCTCGGGCGGCTCCCTTTAAACACTTTCGCAAGCGAAATGTATTTTCCAATGATGTATATCCGTAAGCATTCGAAGTTTCGTGAAATGATGTACTGAAAACCGGCCAATCCTCAGGCTTGCCATCGAATTCTGGTAAATCCAAAAGTTTGCGTGGTATGGCATATCCAGTGCTTGTACTAGGCTGGCTTGGAACTGAAGGCGGAGTTGGAAAATAGGCTGGAGTGTTGAAAAGTGTTGCATTTGGAACTGAAGAACCCATAGGTGCAAAATACAACGGCGTGTTAGAAAATGTTGTTGTTGTTGCTGCAATCGATGTGCAAGAAACTGGAGCAATTGTATGTTGTGGAGCTATTGGAGCGGCTGAAAGGGAATCTACACACACCGTCGATGGACTACCAACTACACTTACCAATGACGAAACTTTATTGTTTTGATCTACTGACGTCGACCCACCGACTTGCCCATCACCTAAACGCTTCACTAGTTCAGCCCTTTTCTTTTCTGATTCAAGCAGTAGCTGCGCGTTGAGCTTGTTGCTCACTTCAAGCGCTTTTAAACGCTCCATCAAAGCTTTAATTGTGCTACTAGAATCTGTTTCTTGCGGCTCTACAATTGTAGCATTCAGGCTAGATTCACCTGAATTGTGTTCTGAAGACCCCGACGGACTAGTCATATTAGTAGAATATTCTTTCAAATGTTCTGGTAATAGTCCTTTATTTAACCGACTACTTCTTCTTGGCATACCCCAAATATAATATGTAATAAAAAACTACTTACAGTCTGAGTGTGAATGGATTGTGGCTGTACCGTCCGGAACAATAGCGCTTACAGTTTCTGGTCCACACTGGTGAGATGACAATAACGTGCTAAGCACGTAACAAATGGCGCGTACAGCTGGCGCTCCGCTGGCAAAATATTCTTGGAAAGGTGTTCCACTGAGCAGGCGACGACTGGCACTCCACTGGCGAAGTTGTTGGCGAAATGCTCCACTGAACAGGCGACGTATAAGGTAACAATGGCACGTACAGCTGGCAAAATTACAAAGTCCTTGGCGAAGTGCTTCACTGAGCAGGCGATGAATGAGCGGGCTGTAATGCTGGCAACAAATAGCGCTTACAACTGGCGCTCCGCTGGCGAAATAATAAAATTGTTGGCGAAATGCTTCACTGAGCAGGCGATAAATAAGCGGGTTGTAACGCCGGCGACAAATGGCGCGTACAACTGGCGCTCCGCTGGCGAAATAATAAAATTGTGAAATAATAAATAGCGGGTTGCAACGCCGGCAACTAATTGCGCATACAACTGTGGCGCTCCGCTGGCAAAATGGCAAATAAAAACTTGCAAAGTGCTCCACTGAGCAGGCGACGACTGGCACACTTGGTGAAAAATTATAAAATTGTTGACTGTAACGCTGGCTACCAATCACGTGTACAGCTTGCGAAAAATTAAAAAGGCGACGAAATTATATATGCGCTATGTTAAATGCAGGCAAATCAAAAATGGCCCAACAGCACTTTCAAGCTCTTTATTTTTGTATGTATAAGCGCGATGCTAACGCCGGCAAAGAAAATGGCGCTTAAGCTAGCGCTCCGAAATGCAAAAACCTTTTCGAAGAACTTTCGTGAAGGCGACGACACTACTTCTGTATGTGTGTGTGTGTATGCGTGTTGCTAACGCCGGCAAAAAGAAAATGGCGTTTACAGCTAGCGCTCCGCAATGCAAAAACCTTTTCGAAGAACTTTCGTGAAGGCGACGACACTACTTCTATATGTGTGTGTGTGTGTAAGAGCGTTGCTAAAACACCGGCAAAAAGAAAATGGCGTTTACAGCTAGCGCTCCGCTGGCGAAATGCAAATCCCTCGAAGAACTCTACGGAGCAGGCGACGAAGCCACCTCAGCACATGTATAAGCGCGTTGTTAAAGGCTTTCAAAATCCAAATGGCGCACACAGCTAGCGCTCCACTGTTGAATGCAAATCCTTCAAACAAAATAGAAATAAAATTGTTGAGCCACTGGCTGCGGCAGGCTATTAGTTGAATAGTGTCTAGAAAAGACAAGGAAATAAACTGCTCCCAATTCAATAAAACGGCGACAAACAATTGTATTGGAAACAATGTGTTTATTTCTCTAAGAAAAGTTATAAAATAAGTAAATTAAATTATTTAAATTAAAGCGCTTACATTTTGTCTCCTTCCTATTCAACTTTCAAAGTAACAATGTTTTAGGTAGGATAAAATAAACGATACATAAGTGTCAAAGTAAAAAATAATCGATAAAAAATAAAGTTCATTTTAAAGGGTTGCCATCGCGTTCACAATATTCATATTTTTCAAAATAAAATAATTTATATAATTTTTTGACAGCAATTACAATGTTTTCTTTTTTCTTTTTGCAAAGATATTTTTTTCATTTTTATTTACCTAATAGATAAACCAACATGAAGGGACCGTGCAAAATACTCGGTAGTTTACCTACTAGATTTGGTGTACAGAAGAGTTGAAATTACGAAATATTTTTTACACGGTAGGTATCTATGCACCGATAAATATCTTTTTGTTGAAATTACGGGCATTGATTGGCTACTTACAACTTCATCACGTCAGACGTTTTAGAAAAAATTGCTTCGAGAAAAACGCGTTTAAAGCGGAGAATGGCAAAAATTAAATTTCCTATCGCATGGGCTTGGAAGCAAAATGATGCTTGCGCGACGACGACACATAAACAGTATAAGCTACTTCATGTGGCTTACGATCGTGTGCATTCAGCTGTTGCTTTGTTTTTATTTTGGCAGCAAATCAAGTCAGTTGCTTTTCAGCATTTGTTGCAATAACATCTCTCTCTTTGCTCAATATTTTTAAAATATAGCGAAAAAATACGTAAAATTGATTTTCGTTTTTCTCTGCTTTACACACAATCAAAGAATGTGATAGTATGTGCCCATCGCTGGTTTAAAGATTTTGTAAAAGTTTTTTTGTATTGGTAAAATATCAACAACTATCTTATAAAAAAAGGCTGATAAAAATATTCCTAGTTTTTATTTATAAAATTTTCGGTGCACATTCAATTAAATTCACGTATTTACAAATTACAATCAAAAAATAAAACGCCAACAAAGGCCCAAAACAGGAAAATAGCGGCAGAAAAAAAGACAAAAGTGGATGCAATGAGTGCGAAAATTCAGAAAATCAACAAAATATTAAATCCGCTTCCATCAACATCCAATGTGAATGCTGAACAAAAAAATACTTATCTTATTAAAGTGATTGAGAAATTGATTCAACTGAAACAAGCAAAGAGCTTCTGAGCGACAATGACATAATTCACCGGCAACACACAAAGGAACGAAGTTAAAAAAGTCGATCTTGAAGATGAAAGCGAATTAATCAGCAACAGTGAGTCTATGGAATTTTCAAGTGATGCTGGTTTGTGGGATATTTCAGCGAATATTACATCGCTACAAAGGTTATATCGCTACAAGGTTAATGTCATTTTTTTAAACAAGAAATTATGTTTAAAAATTTGATAAGAGCCTTTTGAATTATGAGTTATATTTATTTTAGGCCCATCGATGTGTCGAAATATTCCAGAAAATTGGACCAAATTGCAAAAATCCAAGATCGAACCTTCAACAAATCTCAATTGAAACGTTCATTTGCCAATGGAGAAATCGTTGATCGCAAATGGGTGCTCTACTCACCGTCGAAGATTTCTATATTTTGCTTTGAGTGCCGTTTATTAGGGCCCATAATTTTGAATGATGTTTTTCGAAGTTTTACCGACGGAAGTTTTTTTATCGGTTTTACCCACATTCACAATATTCAGCGGACATTCAGAATTCATGAACATTCTCAAGGTCACATTCACAATGAACTAGCAAACAAAACACGATCGAAGGAAGCAAATACGATCACGATAAATAGATATTTTATATTTAGCTATTAAGTTGCAACAAAAAATATGAATGAATGTTACCAGCAAGAATGGTACTAGAATTGTTACTAGCAAACAAAAACAAAGAATGGATACTTTTTAAATAAAGACTTTTGGGGCACCATAAAATAATTTTCAGGACATCACACTTTTTAGGGCACCCAGCTTCTTGAGGCATAACAAACGTTGCTTTTTTTGCAAATTTTCTTACCAAAAAAATTGTTTTTGCTCTTTTAGTGGTGCCCCCCGGAGCGTGGTGCCCTGAGGCAGTTACCTCTTTCATCTCTATGGTTAACATGACACTGCAATAGAGTGTATTCCTCACTTCTAAAAAATATTCTTTAATCGTCCAGTGTATTCACTTCTAAAAAATATTATTTAAGCGTCCATATTCACTGCAATTATTTTTCAATTGTCACTTAAAAATTGACTTAGAAACTGGCAAGGTACTACTAGATGTTTTGTAAATTAGAAGAGAGTTTTTTGTAATAATAACTACCGATATAAGCCTAAAGACTTTCCGACTTTAAGAAAGATTCGACTTAGAGCTTGCTTACTACTGGTTAGCTAAGCCAGCACCCAGGCGACGAGCGCTCAAGAGAATATAAGCCAAACGCTTGCTACTAACAACAATACATATGTTGGCAAGCCTTGCTCTTGGTACATGAATTCTAAGTGACACATAGTCATTTGAAGCCAAGCGCTTGTTGTTGTTTATCACAACAACACACATGCTTGGGTCGCAAAGAATGGTCTGACGTTCAGCCACAGCGACTGAACGTCGGTCTTTAATGACAGCGAACTCCACTTACTTTACCAACCGTAGATGGCTGAATCACCAACGATAAACAAGCAGCGGCGGCTCCTATTACCGCTGTGTCGTTCACAGCGATAGCGAAGTCGTTAGGCCAAGGAATATACTTGGCTAAGCGCTAATCGTGGAGCCAAGCAGATCACAAAATAACATAAATAAAACGCGATAAAGAATCTGAGTCGTTGGGCTGCAACAAAGTGTTGCTGAAGATTCGCAGAACAATAAAATCTGCTAACCCACTTAAGTATGTTATCGCTTGTAACAAAATAGGGGATGATGTGACAGGCGCCACAATACTCCCCCCCTAGCGTTTTACATGTTTTTTGAAATTTAAGAACTTTTTTGGTCGACGAATGAGTCTTCCACTTCTTGTAATGACCGGCGGTGACTGGCTCGCTTTACTCTGATTTCGAGGAGCTCCCGCGGTGTCCAACGGTGTCGGCTTGCATTACAGTGTTGAAATGAGAAGGTAACCTTTTTCTTCGAATGGCAACTTTTTTATAATCATGTTCCTCGTCGTCCAACGGCGGGTCGGAAATTGTCACGACCTTCTCTGCAGGCTGTTTTCTATCATTAGAGTGTCCAGCGTTGTCCAGCGTTGTCCAACGGAGGGTCGGAAACTGTCACGACCTTCTCTTTAGATTGTTTTCTCTTACGAGCGCGTCCAGCGTTGTCCAGCGGTGGGTCGGAAATTGTCACCACCTTCTCTTTGGACTGTTTTCTCTTACGAGCGCGTTCAGAATTGTACAGCGGTGGCGGGAAACTGTCACGACCTTCTCTGTCGGACTCACTTTAGTGGAAGTTTGTCCCGCGATGTCCATCGGAGTGTCGGAAAATGTCACGACAGTGTTGCTTTCCTCCGTCGTATGGGCTGGCTTCAGTCGATTGAAATCTTGGCTTTCCTTCCATTCATGGTGATGACAAAATACTTATCGAACCTTTCGGACACTGCGAACGGGCCTTCGTACCTGGACTGTAGAGGTCGTTGAACCTTGTCGATTCTCACGAGCACATGGGAGCAAGTGTCCATGGCTTTATGGATAAATATTCTTGGTTTGTCGTGATGACTCGTCTGAGGTGACATGACTTTTCGCATCATGGACCTTAGATCTTTCACGAACTCTGTCTCGCTAGTCTTCACTGGTGTTGGGACTAGTAGCTCACCTGGGAGTTTAATTGCGGTCCCGTAAGCTTGCGTTTAGTGTGCGGTGCCATCTCTCGATTAGGCCATTTGACTGCGCTTGGTACGGAGTTATATGAAAGTGGTCAATGCCCAGCGTCCGATTAAGTTGACAAAAAATGTCAGATTCATACTGGCGTCCGAGATCGATTGTGTTGTGTAGTGGAACACCATATCGTGATATCCAGCCTGAAATCAAATGACGGGCGACTGTTTTAGCCGTCATATCTTCAAGAGAAATCGCTTCAGGCCATCTTGTAAATCGGTCGATAATAGTTAAACAGCAACGATTTATTCGTGAAATCGGAAGAGGTCCCACAAGATCTATGTTTATTAAGGTGCCTTGAAGAAAAAGTTTCATTTGTACCCATCCTAAAATGAACCTTGATGTATTTTATGATGATTCCCAAAATATTTTGGCTATGCCGAAATCCGTCAGTGAGCTAAACCATTTTGTAAAAACCTCCAAAAATCATGTTTTCCGTATGTATTTTTACTAGTGTAATAGTTGTAAACAAATAAACTGTCTCAAATTATAGGCCTTAAAAAGTTCGTCCAATCTGCATCAAAAATTTGAAATTATGTGCAATTGGGTTAAGTATAATGATGTTTTCATGCATTTTTTTAGATTATTTTCACAAAAATTCAAATAACTTCACTATTTCTTATACGATCGCCGTTATCAAGATATCGTTGGAAAGGTATGCACGGCTGTCATATATTTTGGACATTTTTCTTTGTTTAATAAAGTGTGGCTCCTATTTTATTTCTCCATTTGTGTGTAGTTTACCTGAAAATAAAATTTTCAAAATCCAAAGTACTGTATATTTTTTATTTCAAGCGTTTGTTTCAATGTAGAATTTTTGAAAATCATCTAAAAAAACTAAGAAAAAAATCATGAAAAACATCATTATCTTCAATCCAATTGCAAATTTATACAAATGTTTGATGCAGATTGGAAGAACTTTTTCAGGCCTATAATTTGAGACGGTTTATTTATTTACATCTATTATACTAGCCAGTATATATACGGAAAACATGATTTATGGAGGTTTTTGCAAAATGGTTTAGCTCACTGACGGATTTTGGTATAGCCAAAATATTTTGGGAATGATCATAGAATACATCAAGGTTCATTTTAAAATGGGTACAAATTGAACTTTTTTTATCTCCATACAAGTCGAGGCACCTTAATGTTTATATGATCAAAACGTTCACTTGGCTTATCAAAAAACGCAAGCGGTAACTTGTTATGCTTCTGGACCTTGGAACGCTGGCATGGCAAACAGCATTTAACGAATTTACGAACGTCTTTGCCCATGTTTGGCCAGACAAATCTCTCTTTAACCAGTTTTGTCGGTGCAGTAACGCCTGGATGAGCGATTCCATGTAGTTTTGCGAACTACAGGGCGAACTATAGGGCGAACTCTGCCATGTGTCGTATCACAAAAAACAGGGTTTGCAACGTTCGGAAAGACGAGTTTGCGTATCTCGAGCGATGACTGTTCTTTTGGAGTATCGATTAGCGACCTTACCTCTGTGTCAATAAAAAAAAAAAAAAAAAACTGCGCCTACCGCAAAATCGGATGCATCAACGCTGAGTGAAAGTTTGGCGTCTGATTTGGGATGATAAAGAAGTGCCGCGTTTGCAAGATCGTTCTTGCATTTGACAAATGCTAGCTCTGCTGCTGTATTCCACACCAAAGGCGTTTTATCATTTTTCTTATTTCCGACTATCATGCCCTGCAAAACGGATTGAGTTGAAACTGCATTCTTCATAAATCTTCGATAGAAGTTTATCATCCCTAGGAATTGTTTCATATCGTGCGCAACTTCGGGTTTCGGGAAAGTTTACAATGGATCGCACCTTATCTTTGTGAGGTTGTATTCCGTCTTTGTTTGTCTCGTGACATTAATCGCGAGGCCATGTTCGCGCAGCAGCTGGAGTATTTTTTTCAAATACGCTTCGTGCTGCTTTTCATCGCTGGAAGCTATGCAGATGTCGTCGATATAGACGAACGCGGTATTTGCTTCTGGGGCCAAAATTTTGTTAATATGCCTTTGAAACGTTTGAGCTGCATTTCTCAAACCAAAGGTCATATACTTAAATTGAAACAAGCCAAACGGGGTCGTTATCGCAGTTTTTGGAATATCATCAGGTTCTATAGGTATCCGATGATACGAACGCTGCAGATCTAGCGTTGAAAAAATGCTCTTCCCGTGCATAATATGTGTAAAGTCCTGCACGTGGGGAATAGGTTAGCGGTCTGGTACCGTTTTTTCATTAAGAGCTCTGTTATCTCCGAACGGTCTGATTTCTTGACCATGTGGAGTGGACTTGACCAATTGCTGTCGCTCGGTTCGCAAATACCGTTTTCTATAAGGTATTCGAATTTTTTTCGATGGGTAGCGCCTGAGTTAGCAGAGACGCTTTTATGGCGTAATACAGTGACGTCGGAGAATTCTGAGAGTATGCTCTCGAAAGGGTCACGAATATTAAAAGTAAATAGTTCTGTCTTACCCCAATCCATATCTGTTTTGCTGCTTTCACGCATGTTTCACTGGTCGATCAGTCTGCCGTACTTCATGTCCACTAGACTGGGTCAAATGCTAAAGTATTTGGGATTTTGCGTGCCCCCCGGAATTATAAAATATGGTTGCAAATGAAATAATTTGAGCTATTAAAAGTTTAAGAATTGTCGAAACCGGCCCGGTTCTGCTCAAAAAACCGGTTTTTTGGCGATTTTTCACAAGATATTTTTGAAAAAAACAATTATGCATTTGAAATTTGCGCCAAATTATCAAAACCCATCTACATTGATGTAAAATTTAGTGATAAATCTGATTCTGAACTTGAAATCGCCGAATACTTCAGTCCGGTGCCACCAAACTCACTCAAAATCCGAAATTTGAAATTTTTTCATTCTATTTTTTTTCGTGCTTACCCCTTTCAGTGATCCTGATGATTTTTTCAAAATTTTTTTATGCACTATTGAAGGCCATTTTGTGAAGACAGCATCTTTGAAAAACATGCAATTTTGACCATTTTTGGAAAAGTTACTACTTCTTTAAAAAGTGATTTTTGAAAGTAACACAGTAAAAAATGTTGTTTCACCCTTTCTAGAAATTAGTTAGCTGTCGAATTGCCAGTTCAACCAAAATAAACAATTGAAGTCATCAGTTTGTTTGAAAATCCGTTCAAAACATCTGGTTAAAATATAAATTTTCCGCGAATCTCACTTTTTAATCGGTGAAAGTCTGCGGTGTTTTTCGAAACGATGGTTAGAAGGGTCGTCCAAAGTTGAGGAGCTTCCGTGAGGCCTTTTGGTCCATTAAGATTACCTTATTTGATTATGTTTAACCCATTGGTAGTCCCAATAAACTGAATTCCTTCTTATTTGTGATCTTTCATCTAACCTTCCTGTACTCTTAGTGAACTTCCATATATTTAACAATAGTGTGTTCACTTTCTCCTCCAAATCTTTGAAAAATCTATTTCCTGTATGTGGGTGCGTGATTGTTCGGTAAAAGTCTTGTGCCTTAAAGCCATTTAAATTTGCCACCACACCAATAGGGCAGTGACCTGTTAGGACTCCCACCAGTATCCGGATTTCTCGTTTTAACAAAAGCAGAAGGCTCTTAGTTCTGTTCTCGTTTTGTTCTGGCCAGAGCCTTCTAGGTAAATTGCAGCCACTTCTAGAAGCACAGTTTATGTTGGTATTACCTCTGGCTTCGGGGTTGATGCTTCCTTTGACGATACTTATTGGAAGATCACGTCTGTAATGGTTCTGTTTGTATCTATCGTTACTTCACTTGCCAACTCATCTGCTTTGTTATTCCCTTCTACGTTGCTACTCCAGGGACCCAGCAGAGAGTGACTTTGTTGGTAATACAGACACTGTTCGGGACTTGTTTACCATTTAGTACCGAAGAACATCCCGAAGTTGTCATTTTTCTTTCCAGCCGCTTGGCCGCTTGACTATCTTCCAAAATTACTACCTGTGCTGCTTTTTCAATCGCATAAATTTCTGCTTGAAAAACACTGCATTAATCAGGAAGTTTGTAAGATTTTTTGATCTGTAGCGTTTCTCAGTACACACCTGATCCTTCGGTTCTATAATGGTGTGTTTCTATTTTTGTCGGTTGGGGATAGATGTGGTTTATTTTGAATCGAATTTCACACTAGGTTGATGTAGTCCGTTGTTATTTTTGATTCCTCAGTTGCATAGAGATTTTGACGGGTACATGCCCGAAGGCGTTGTTTTGACGATGGGTCTGATTAGTTTTGTACGTTTTTTTCAACCAAACTGATGACTTCACTTGTATATTTTGATTGAACTGGCAATTCAAAAGCGAACTGATCTCTAGAAAGGGTGAAACAACATTTTTTCTGTGCTATTTTCAAAAATCACTTTATAAAACAAATAGTAACTTTTCCAAAAATAGTCAAAATTTCATGTTTTTTCTAAGTTACTGCCTTCACAAAATGGCCTTCAATAGTGCATAAAAAAATTTTGAAAAAATCATCAGGATCACCGAAAGGGGTAAGCACGAAAAAAAATACTATGAAAAAAAAATTTAAATTTATACTTTGAGTAAGTTTGGGGGCACCATACTAAATTATTCGGTAATTTCACGTTCAGAATCAGATTTATCACTAAATTTGACATCAACGTAGATGGGTTTTGTTAATTTGACGCAAATTTCAAATGCAAAATTTTTTTTTTCAAAAATGTCTGACAAAAAATCGCCAATAAACCGGTTTATTGAGCAGAAGCGGGTCGGTTTCGACAATTCTTGAACTTTTAATAGCTCAAATAATTGCATTTGCAACCATATTTTATAATTCCGGGGGGCACGCAGAATACCAAATGCTTTAGCATTTTTCATACAAATCTGACCCAGTCTAATGTCCACCAATAGACCGTGATGTTGAAGAAAATCAGCTCCAATAAGTGGTGTTTTGACGCTGGCTATCACGAAGTTCCATTCAAATTTACGGCGAAGACCCAAATCGAGCGCTACTTTCTTCATGCCGAAAGTCTCGATGCTCGATCCGTAAAACTTGCTGCAGCGCATCCCGTTGAATCGCTCTTGGCCTTTTGGAGGAATGACCGACACGTCTGCGCCAGAGTCGATCAAAAACCGCCTGCTCGTTGCAGAATCGGTTACGTATAGACGACATACCCGATTGTCACCACCTGTGTCGTCTTTCGCTGGTGGCTGTGCATTTAGTTTTTTGAGTTGAAGTTGCAGGGCTGACGGCATGCTTTGTCTCTTCTGCCGTGCAATCGATGGTACCAGCAGTAACTTTTTGCTCTGGCACGAGACTCGTCGGTTGACCACTTTCTTGAGCCGGATCGGTGTCTTCGATGCTTTTCATACTGCAGAAAAATCCATCTTGTTCTAAGGTGCCCAGGTATGGGGTTTTTTAAATAGGATTCAGTGGAAAACTGTTGAGTTATTTTTTGAAGAAAATGCTGTATATTCCAAAAATACTCCCAGTTATATGCTTTATATAGGAACTGGTTTATCTTCGCTGATTTCAGGAACTTTAAATTTACACTTCAGTTATATCAGAAAAGTCTTGAAACTTAAATAGGCTCACTCGTATTCTAGCTGAAGAAACACGTACGGAAACTTTTTAATTACCTCACTGGAAGTCTTTGGATATTTTATATTTTCTGTTATTTCCCTAAAGAGAATTGGTGTGATTAAGTTTTATACAGCTATAAATTTTACGCATAATTCTATATGCAATCGCAATCGAAAACGAAAAAAAATTTGTTGACTTGGTGCAATTCATCTCTGGACCGTCCATATGACGCGCTAAAAGCAAAAGAAGGAATTATTTATTGTGAAAGTTTAAGTGGTAAATAAAATTTCTTAAAGGAAAAACTATTCACACCATAGTGTGAAGAACATCGAACGTGCGTTGAAGTGTTGCCAGCGAACATAAGACGCGAATGTGGTAGAGAGAAAGGGGTTGCGGGGAAGATCATGTGCACGTAGAGTTGGTTTGATATTGTTAATGCTTTGGCAAAGCAAACATAAGACACGAATGTGTTATAGGAAAGGGGTTGGTTGCGGGGAAGATCATGTGTAGCATGTGCCCGTGGAGTTGGTTTGATATTGTTAATGGGGGGACATGACATTGGCCATTTTTTGAAATCGAATTGTATTTTAGTAAATATTCTTAAGATTCTAAGAAAAAAATTTCATCGAAAAATTCCTACGGGTTCAAAAGTTACAGCTGGATTAGTGAGAGCGCATTTTTATTTTTCTTTGCATTTTTCTTTGTTCGCAAACTTTGAACGCGTTTATCTCGAAACCATGTTTTTCGTACTGGTTGCGGCACTAGCGGGTTCATTTTTTGACGAAAAATTTTTTTTTTGAATTTTTTTAAACTTGATTCGCTGTCGTGTGACACGAGTTTTTTTTAAATTTTTTTTCGATTTTTTATGAATTTTTAAAGTCAATATTTTTTTCGAAAAAACACTTTCAAATTTGGAACATCACCAAAAATTGAAAAAATTTAAAAAAAGCTCCTGTCATACGATAACCAATTGTGTTAAGATTTAAAAAAAAGTATTTTTTTTCCAGATCGGAGAATTTTTGCGACTTCCAGCGCTGCAACCACGAGGCCCCGTTTTTTCTCTGCCGCCAGTTTGGTGCTCTATAACAGTGATGCCCAGAAAAATTATTTGAAGAGTGCTACAACAATTACAACAAAAAGCCAACAAAAACAACAAATCTTTGGATTCGTGGCACAATAATTTTTCTTACAAAAATACATAAAACAACAACACGCATAAAACCAACATCTGCACCAGCGCAAAAGTTCATAAATATTGAACACACAAAACAACAACACGAATCCTTCAATGTGCGCAAATACAACAATAAAGTAATTAGAAGTAAGGGTGAAGCTGAAAACTTAATTCGGCGAATTACAACAATCATTGCAATATTGAAGTTGTTGTAAAGAGTGCAAAGAGTGGATCATGTTAAAAACAACAACACGAATTCTGGCGGCGCCCAAGCAAAACAAAAAAAGACATACAAACAACAAAACGAATGCTGACCGTGCCCAAGCGCACAAGTTAAATTGTTGAACACACAAAAACAACAACATGCAAATGCAAGAAGCGTTATTTGATAGCTCTTTAAAACGCAACAAAGCGATAAAAAGCACTGATTTTTCTTCAAACTGAATTTGTCGAATTATAACAATCATGAAAACATCGAAGTTGTTGTAAAGAGTGGAAAGAGTGGAAAGAGTTAGGCGCTGGGCATCCCTGCTCTATAAAACCATGTTGGAGTGAAAAATATTTTTTTTTTTATTTTTTTTCTTGTAATTTGTTTTTGGGTTTAAATATAAATATATTTATTAACAAATATTTACAAACCAAATAAAATTAATTTCTAATAATAGAGATAATAATAGATAATAATAAGAGTCTCGCGCTCGACGCTAGGAGAAGACTACTTCATTAAATCCCGGAGCGCGTAATTAAATAAGCAAACTTTAAGGTAGCATGGACCAGAGACCATGCCACCATAGCGCGTTGAGTATATACTTTAGCATTATGCATGCCGTCGCGGCAGCACACATACACAGACCGACCAGCACTGCTTTGTTTACTTCCATTGCTTCTGTCCTGGATATAACGTCATCAGCGCTAATGATGAAACGAGTAGATCGGTAGCGGGGAGTAGAGCAACGTAGACCAGCAAATATGCTGGCAGCGCAGTCGTCTGTGTGCTGGTTAGCTAAGCCAGCACCCAGGCGACGAGCGCTCAAGAGAACATAAGCCAAACGCTTGCTACTAACAACAATACATATGTTGGCAAGCCTTGCTCTTAGTACATGAATTCTAAGTGACACATAGTCATTTGAAGCCAACACACATGCTTGGGTCGCAACGAACGGTCTGACGTTCAGCCACAGCGACTGAACGTCGGTCATTAATGACAGCGAACTCCACTTACTTTATCAACCGTAGCTTGCTGAATCACCAACGATAAACAAGCAGCGGCGGCTCCTATTACCGCTGTGTCGTTCACAGCGATAGCGAAGTCGCTAGGCCAAGGAATATGCTTGGCTAAGCCCTAATCGTGGAGCCAAGCAGATCACAAAATAACATAAATAAAACGCGATAAGGAATCTGAGTCGTTGGGCTGCAAACATGATTTATGGAGGTTTTTGCAAAATGGTTTAGCTCACTGACGGATTTTGGTATAGCCAAAATATTTTGGGAATGATCATAGAATACATCAAGGTTCATTTTAAAATGGGTACAAATTGAACTTTTTTTATCTTCATACAAGTCGAGGCACCTTAATGTTTATATGATCAAAACGTTCACTTGGCTTATCAAAAAACGCAAGCGGTAACTTGTTATGCTTCTGGACCTTGGAACGCTGGCATGGCAAACAGCATTTAACGAATTTACGAACGTCTTTGCCCATGTTTGGCCAGACAAATCTCTCTTTAACCAGTTTTGTCGGTGCAGTAACGCCTGGATGAGCGATTCCATGTAGTTTTGCTACCATCTCTTCGCGAAACTTACTAGGGACTATAGGGCGAACTCTGCCATGTGTCGTATCACAAAAAACAGGGTTTGCAACGTTCGGAAAGACGAGTTTGCGTATCTCGAGCGATGACTGTTCTTTTGGAGTATCGATTAGCGACCTTACCTCTGTGTCAATAAAAAAAAAAAAAAAAAACTGCGCCTACCGCAAAATCGGATGCATCAACGCTGAGTGAAAGTTTGGCGTCTGATTTGGGATGATAAAGAAGTGCCGCGTTTGCAAGATCGTTCTTGCATTTGACAAATGCTAGCTCTGCTGCTGTATTCCACACCAAAGGCGTTTTATCATTTTTCTTATTTCCGACTATCATGCCCTGCAAAACGGATTGAGTTGAAACTGCATTCTTGATAAATCTTCGATAGAACTTCATCATCCCTAGGAATTGTTTCATATCACGCGCAACTTTGGGTTTCGGAAAGTTTACAATGGATCACACCTTATCTTTTTGAGGTTGTATTCCGTCTTTGTTTGTCTCGTAACATTAAGCGAGGCCATGCTCGCGCAGCATCTGGAGTATTTTTTTCAAATACGCTTCGTGCTGCTTTTCATCGCTGGAAGCTATGCAGATGTCGTCGATATAGACGAACGCGTAATTTGTTTCTGAGGCCAAAATTTTGTTAATATGCCTTTGAAACGTTTGAGCTGCATTTCTCAAACCAAAGGTCATATACTTAAATTGAAACAAGCCAAACGGGGTCCTTATCGCAGTTTTTGGAATATCATCAGGTTCTATAGGTATCTGATGATATGCACGCTGCAGATTTAGCGTTGAAAAAATGCTCTTCCCGTGCAGAATATGTGTAAAGTCCTGTACGTAGGGAATAGGTTAGCGGTCTGGTACCGTTTTTTCATTAAGAGCTCTGTAATCTCCGCACGGTCTGATTTCTTGACCATGTGCAGGGGACTTGACCAATTGCTGTCGGTTCGCAAATACCGTTTTCTATAAGGTATTCGAATTTTTTTCGATGGGTAGCGCCTGAGTTAGCAGAGACGCTTTTATGGCGTAATACAGTGATGTCGGAGAATTCTAAGAGTATGCTCTCGAAAGGGTCACGAATATGAAAAGTAAATAGTTCTGTCTTACCCCAATCCATATCTGTTTTGTTGCTCCTACGCATGTTTCACTGGTCGATCAGTCTGCCGTACTTCATGTCCACCAATAGACCGTGATGTTGAAGAAAATCAGCTCCAATAAGTGGTGTTTTGACGCTGGCTATCACGAAGTTCCATTCAAAAGTTGATCTCGTCCCTTGGTCGTTGTCGGTTGTTGTGCTGTGTTCTGTTTACCGTTTTTATATTTTTAGAGTTTTGTTAACTATCATAATTAACTATCAAGTAATCGTTGTAAGTAATTGTGTTTAGTATTGTCCTAATCGTTTAAATTAATTTAATTTATTTATCGTGTGCTTAACGTTGTAGTTATTAAATTATTAAATAATATTTTTAGCTGTTTGCTTAGTTTGCTGCTTAATTTGTGCTTGTTTTGATAAATTTTTGTGTTCTTCTTTGTGCGGTGTCCGTACTTGTACAGCGTAGACACAGTGTTTGTTTTTGTTATTGAACTGTTAGGCTCTGTGTGCTTAACCCTTTTGCGTGCATTGAACATTTTTGCACTATTTAAATTGAGTTTTAAAGCATGGATTATTTTCAAGTCGAAAATTTTGCTGCTTGTTCCTTAAATGGGAAATGCAAAAGTCAGAACATATTAAGTACTATGTTTCATTGTTCTGGCCCATGCGAGCAAATGTTTCGTGCGTCTTGTGCTAACATTTCCAATTCATGTGTACATGATTTACTTTCGGTACACTCGGGACTTCGTTGGTACTGCCCTACGTGCAGGGTCGTTTCCCCAGCAGAATTATATTCAAAAATTAAGCTTTTTGGGGAAAGCCTTAACTTGCTTAATAATAATTTTAATTTCATTTTGAATTCATTAAGCGAATTAAGTGCTGACTACTGCAGCAATATCACGGAAAAAATTTCTTCGCCAATTAGTAACATTCCTTTGACGGATTCTGAAACTCTTATCTCAGTAAAACAATCCTCAAACGATGTTCCTGATGAGGGCTTAGCACATAGACAGAGTAATAACTCTAAGAATAAGAAGAAGGAAAATAATAAGCGCAAACGTGCCAACCAAAGTGGGTCTTCTAGTCCCCAGGCTAAGTGGCTTTCAGTTCCCACTTCCTCTTCACATGCCTCCAATATTTATACAAATGATACTGATAACAATATTATTGTACCTCAGATGAATATTGCTTTACCTGAAGCTTCAAATACTTCTGCTGCTAATGAAAATGCTGTTCCGGAAACTTTAGTAGAAAACTCAAGCGATAACTTGGCAGCTCAAAATATTGTTGTTCAACCTCTAACTGAGTTAATAGCTCTAAAGGCAGTTTCGAGGACCAAGAACATTTTTATCTCTAGATTAAAACCCGACACATCAACAAACAATATTTTGACGTTTGTCGAACAGCGTAATTTGTTACCCCAAAATGCTTTTCGTTCATGTAAAAAACTTGGCAATAAGCCTACCCACGCCTCCTTTATTCTCACAGTTGCAGCTGAAGATTTTGCATCTGTTCTTAATTCTAATAAGTGGGCCGATAATATTCTCGTTTCTGAGTTCAAACCTAAAAATAAGTCTAGAAGGTCGAATAACATCGCCCGTCAGACCCAAAAAAACTAAATAGGTTATCCCTTTACTATCAAAATGTAAGGGGATTGCGTTCTAAAACCCGGGACATATTTCTGTCGAATCAGAATTGTTCTGAAGATATTATCGCGTTTACTGAAACATTGTTGAATGAAGACATTACTGACTTGGAGTTGTTTGACAATAGTTTCCAAGTATATAGAAAGGACAGACACTCCAGCAATATTCCTTCTGTTGGTGGTGGTGTTCTTATAGCTGTAAGGAACTGTTTTGTTAGCTCCTTTTTTGATATTCCCTGCGCATCTAATATTGAGCTAATATGCGTAAAGGTTGTACATTGTAGCTCAAATGTAAACATAATTAATGCATATGTTCCACCAAACAGTAGTGCAGAGGTCTATACAAGTCTGGCAGATTGTCTAGACTTTATTCTTAATATTCTTGACGTTAATGACGACATTTTATTGTTGGGCGATTTTAATCTGCCTAACTTAAAATGGCATTCTTCTGACGATGATACATTTTTTTGTGCATCTAATGCGAAGACTCTCGGAGAGCATATATTCGTTGATAGTATATGTTCTGACTTACAACAAGTGAGTTGTATTTATAATAGTCTGGAAAGACTTCTTGACCTGGTCTTAACTACGGACAGTAACAATGTCATTGTTAAGAGGGCCTTCCATGCTCTAACTACTATTGATGTTTCTCTATAAATCGGATAGAGAGAATATAGTGAATTCGAGTTCAATGGACAAAATTTATGAATTCAATTTTAAAAAAGCTGACTTTTTGAAGTTGAATCAATTACTTAATAGTAAAGTAAACGTAATTTTAGAATAAATAAATGGACATAATCTTAATGAATCCATTACTTTTTTTTATTTGGAACTCTTTGCTGTAATTTCTCAGTCGGTACCATATAGCCTCAAATTTGCGAAAAACTCGGCGTACCCTTGGTACACAAAGGAATTAAAAACACTTCGCAATAACAGGAATAGATCTTGGAAGAGATATGTCTGTAGTTTGGGCCCAAGTGACCTAGAAACCTACAAACGTTTGTTTCTGGAATTTCAGAATCTCTCAGCTGTATTATATAATGAATATTTAGACAATATTAAGCTGAGAATATTGTCTGATCCAAAGACATTTTGGGGGTTCATAAATACTAAGAAAAAATCTGATGAATTTCCTTCATCCTTCAAAACTCTTGATGGATTTACGGACGATCCTTCTATAATTTGTGGCCTTTTTGCCAATCTTTTCAAGGAATCTTTTTGTTCAGATTCTTTTAATCCTGATGAAGGGTATTTTGACTATATGAACTCTTCACCCAGGGTCTCTTTGGAATATATATCCTTCACCTCTGAGGATATTTTAAAGTATATTGGGACACTCGATGAAGATTTTGGCGCTGGACCCGATGGAATTCCTGCCGCATTGCTAACTCAATGCGGTTCCATTTTATGTCAACCACTTTCTTTATTATTTAACAAATCAATTACAGAAAGTTATTTTCCAGTTTTTTGGAAAAAATCATTTAGAAGTCCTATATATAAAAAAGGTTGCAGGAATGACGTTATCAATTATAGGCCCATCGCTAAGCTTTCGTCGATTCCCAAACTTTTTGAGCGAATTGTGTACGATCGTGTTAAAATTCATTGTGGAGAAGTCATAACAACTCGTCAGCATGGTTTTGTTAATGGCAGATCCACTGTGTCCAACCTTCTCGATTTTACATCTTTCTGCCTTAAAACAATTGAATCAACGAACCAGGTCGACTGCATTTACACTTTCTTTAGTAAAGCGTTTGATAAATTACCACATAATTTAATTTTATTTACACTCAAGTTATTGGGATTTCTACAATATTTTGTCAGCTGGATTAAATCGTATTTGACAGAACGATCTTATCAAATACGATTCCTAGGAGTTCTGTCACCTGAATTTGTTGCGGAATCAGGTGTTCCTCAAGGCAGTCACTTAGGTCCACTTCTGTTTATTTTAGCCATTAATGATGTTACTCACATTATTAAACACTCTCATTTGTTAGTTTATGCAGATGATATGAAAATATACAGAACAATAAATACTAAAGACGACTCCAACCTACTCCAGGCTGACCTGAAATCTTTTGAAGTTTGGTGCTTTAAAAATAATATGCTTCTAAATCCTGTTAAATGCCAAACTATGACCTTTTCGCGCAAAAGGAATAATTTAATTTTTGACTACAATATTGAAAATACTGCTTTAAGTCGTGTTGAGGCCGTCAAAGACCTTGGTATATGCATGGATTCTAAGCTATCGTTCAACAATCATATCGATTACATTTGTAAAAAAGCATCTTCAATGCTTGGATTTATAAAACGCTGGGCCAAAGAATTCAATAGCATGATTACAACTACAACGTTGTATTATGCAATAGTGCGCCCTCACTTGGAGTTCGCAAGTCAAGTTTGGTCCCCAAGTTATAGTGTGCATGTTGAACGTATAGAGAGAATCCAAAAACGTTTTGTTCGGTTTGCTCTTAGGGGCTTAGGTGGGATTGATTTTTTGAACTTTCCTCCTTACGAGGATCGTTTAAAACTTTTAAAAATGCAATCTTTAAGTGAACGAAGGAAGTCTGCGGATATCGTCTATTTACACCAACTCATAACCGGTGTATTCGATTGTCCGGAATTACTTTCTCTTATTAACTTTAACTCTAACCGTAGAAGCAGTAGAAATGCTAACAATTTTATTTATCTACCATTTAGTAGAACAAATTACATGGCTACTGCTCCCTTGAACCGCATGAGTACCTCTGTCAACAACTGTACATTTTTTGATAATAGTTTTTCAAAAGGTCAACTCAAAAGTAGATTGAAAGCTATTGTGCAATTAGATCTGTGTTTGTGTATGCATGGTTAGTTGTTATGTCCTGTGTTGTCCCTGAGCACAATCCATTCTGTGGTGGGTAAATTTTTCTCACATTAATTTGTTTGGAGCCATTGGAATTCATGACATTGAAATATCTCAATGAGATCTGGATTGTGGCTTCAAATATATTAATGCTGAGAATGTGCGAAAAAGCTGTAGTAGCTGAACTCTATTGTTATTGCATGTAAAAAATTTACGGCGAAGACCCAAATCGAGCGCTACTTTCTTCATGCCGAAAGTCTCGATGCTCGATCCGTATAACTTGCTGCAGCGCATCCCGTTGAATCGCTCTTGGCCTTTTGGAGGGATGACCGACACGTCTGCGCCAGAGTCGATCAAAAACCGTATACTCGTTGCAGAATCAGTTACGTATAGACGACACACCCGATTGTCGCCACCTGTGACGTCTTTCGCTGGTGGCTGTGCATTTAGTTTTTTGAGTCGAAATTGCAGGGCTGACAGCATGCTTTGGCTCTTCTGCCGTGCAATCGATGGTACCAGCAGTAACTCTTTGCTCTGGCACGAGACTCGTCGGTTGACCACTTTCTTGAGTCGGATCGGGTGTTCGATGCTTTTCATACTGCAGAAAAATCCATCTTGTTCTAAGGTGCCCAGGTATGGGGTTTTTTGAATATGATTTAGTGGAAAAACTGTTGAGTTATGTTTTGAAGAAAATGCTGTATATTCCAAAAATACTCCTTATTATATGCTTTATATAGGAACTGGTTTATCTTCGCTGATTTCAGAAACTTTAAATTTACACTTCAGTTATATCAGAAAAGTCTTGAAACTTCCTTTAAATAGGCTCACTCGTATTCTAGCTGAAGAAACACGTACGGAATCTTTTTAATTACCTCACTGGAAGTCTTTATGTCGCGAAGACTTGGATCCAGTTTGGAGGTCAGACCTTTAATTGCATCATCTCCGTACTATTAAAATATTAAGTTCTACGGATTACGATAATCTCATTTTAAGTGCAAGAAACTCGCGACTACATGATATGGACGGTTCAGAGTTACAGTGAGCCAAGTCACAAAATGTTTGTCTTGAGAGAGTTAAAAGTTTAAAAGGCTTACATTTTTCGGTTTATATGAAGTACCATAGGGAACTCACTTATATTTTTTTCTGTTATTTCCCTAAAGAGAATTGGTGTGATTCAGTTTTATACAGCTATAAATTGTACGCATAATTCTATATGCAATCGCAATCGAAAACGAAAAAAAATTTTTTGACTTCGTGCAATACATCTCTGAACCGTCCATATGACGCGCTTAAAGCACAAGAAGGAATTATTTATTGTGAAAATGTAAGTGGTAAATCAAATTTCGTAAAGGAAAAACTATTCACACCATGGTGTGAAGAACATCGAACGTGCGTTGAAGTGTTGCCAGCGAACATAAGACGCGAATGTGGTAGAGAGAAAGGGGTTGCGGGGAAGATCATGTGCACGTAGAGTTGGTTTGATATTGTTAATGCTTTGGCAAAGCAAACATAAGACACGAATGTGTTATAGGAAAGGGGTTGTGTTAATACTTTATGATAGATTTATGTTTATAATTAATTCATTGGTTGTAATGTTTATACTTTCTGATATATATATTTTATAGATTATATTGAATTGCATATGTACACAGAAATAAAAACAACAAAAAGTAAACACTAAGCAATTAAACAATTTGTTTATAAAATCAACTGCACATAAAGCGCAGTTTGTTGACACCAGCATATTTTTAGGCCAACGGCATGCATTTCATCATTGTTTCATCATCATTGTTTCATCATGCATTTCATCATTGTTAATTCAGCTGAATTGCAACCAAAACAAAATTGTAAAATTGGGTCACAAAAATAAGTGCAATAACCTGCGGTCAAGAAACTGCGTTCTTATAGTGCAATACAGCAATTTTATATTTGTGATTTTTATTATTGTGCAATGCAGCAATTTCATATTTGTTAATATTAAATTATTCATATTTTAGTCTTAAGTATTTTCCTTTAAATACTCCTAACTTTAGTTTACCAGGGAGTCAGTTCTATTAAAAGGTTAAAGAATAAAGGTTTAAAAATTGTTGTGTGGTGTTTTCTTTGTGTCACTTGATCATTCAACTGAGTATTGGTTCATGTACCTATACTCAGCCAACATCTGATTTGGTTTGTACCTAATCAGTTAACAAATATTCATTGGTGACCCCGACGTGATCAATACGAAGGATAACTGGTTCAAGTGCCAAGTATCCATCAATCTACTGATCACTTATCAAACAATCAGCCGTAATAAAGTGACCCAGACGACACCAAACAAGTTCTCCACCAACATTTGATTAGAAGACAGCAATCAACTAAGTGATGGAGGAATTGTACATAGCACAGTCTCAGCTCGGAGACGAAATCGAAAGGATCATCCGGAACTAAAAAAAGGATCCAGAAGTTCGGAGGGATCTTAAATATTACAAACTACGGCTAAGCCAGCTTGAAACCATACATGCCAAATTCAAGGCAAATCATGTAGAGCTTAGTAAAACAAAGGATCGCAGTCACGAGTATTTTGTTAAGGACTACTACATGCAGCTGACAGTGCTTTGCGAAAAATACGTAAAGCACTTTAAGCAAGAAATCAAAACTTTGGATTCAGCGATTGATGAAGACAGTGGTGACGACAATATTCAGAGACCGGAACAAGGTGCATTAGGCGAAGACATCTCAAACAAGGAGAATCTAACTAATGGCCTGATAATAAAGGCCCACAGAAAAATGTCTCTCCTAGAATCAAGGCTCTCTAACATTAGAGTCTTGGAGGGACAATCGGCCCCGTATTATGACCTCAAGGCGGAATTTGTGAACCAACTATGGCACGACATAGCCATATTTGACGAACAAATTTGGGAGCAACACTCCAATCCAGTAGCTTTAGGCTATGATGCAGAGAAGTTTCAGTCACTTGAGCAAGAAGTGCATCTAAAATTAACAGAGATCACTTTAATGCTTAATCAACCCGTTCAACAGCATGAGTCCCACCCTTCAAAGGGCACTTTACCAATTCCAAAGGTACCAATTCCGAAATTTGATGGGGATTACTTAAAATGGAGCCAATTCCACGGCTTGTTTACTGAAATCATCCATAAACCATTGTCAAACGTGGAAAAAATGTGGCATCTAAAAATACAGCTTACAGGAGAAGCATCAAGTTTAATCAGTCACCTAGCTACTACAGATGAAAACTATGTCGCAGCATTGAAGCTACTAGAAGAGCGCTACAACAACAAAAGAGTATTGACATCAACACTTATAAAGAAACTGGTAGATCAACCATCTGGAACTTCAAATATAACAGCAGTTAAACACCTGCACGACACAACAAGGGAATGCCTACTTGCTTTAAATAATTTAGGTATCAAAACTGATTCATGGGATCCATTGCTGATTCACCTTCTCATCAAAAAATTCGATCGAAGCACATACATTCAATATGAACAATCAATTGTGAGGCCTATGGAAATTCCTAAAATGTCAGAAGTGTTGGCTTTCCTGGAATTACAATTCCAAACCATGGAAACTATTGGACAACGAGAAAAACCAAAGGCGCCATCAAAGGTCTTTACATCATCAGCCGAACAAATTGACATCAAACTCTGTTTGTCATGTGGAAAGAAATTCCATCCGCTCTTTGCATGCGACAACTTTCTAAAGCTCAAGGTGCAGGATCGTATAAAATTTGTGCAAAAATACAAACTATGCCTGAATTGTTTAAAGCCAGGTCACGCAGCAGTACAATGTGTGTGGCGACACTGTCCAAAGTGTTCGAAAAAACACAATCCACTACTTCATCTGCAGCAACTAGAATTGTCATAAAATGGAACAAGGAATGAAGCAAAGGAAAATTCACCTGCAACTGTGGCAACAACTAATCATGCAATGAAAAACAACAATTATGTACTGTTGGCTACAGCAAAAATTCGAGTTGTAGCAAACAATGGACAGGTATGCGAAGTACGTGCACTACTGGCTTCCGGTTCACAAATCAACATGGTGACACAACGGCTCGTCAACAAGTTATCATTAAACACTACATGGTCCCAGCTTTCCATTGAAGGAATCGGACAACAAACTGGAATCTCAACTTCAAGAGTCAACGTTGCGATTCATTCACGAACAGAAGACTTTTCAACTAGAATAGAAGCTTATGTTATGCCGGAACTTATTTCCTCACAACCAACAAAGGACCTAGAAGTGACAAATTGGAACCTTCCAGGTCATCTAAACCTAGCCGATCCCGAGTTTTTCAAGTCAGGAAAAATTTACATGCTTATTGGTTCTGAGCTTTACCATAGCCTAATCCACCCAGAAAAGCTTACACTAAAAAGAAATCAGCCACTCCTACAAAACACGGTTTTTGGATGGATTGTCATTGGAAAAACTGAAGTGTCAACAGAAGCAACTGCAGCATGCGCCGTAGCTACCATAGAAGATGAAAACTTGGACTCTATTCTTGAAAGATTACTGTTTTCTGAAAATCCAACAGCTCTTGGAAAACCGATTACTGTAGTGACAATGGCAGCATTATCGGAGGCGCCAGTTTATGAAAATTTTGAAATCTTCGATGACCAACAAGGAAGAGAAACGAACACTGCATCAATAGTAACTTCGTCGTCAGCATCATCGGAGGCGCTAGTTTATGGAATCAACCACAAAAACTCATTTCGAGCTTTGCAACGCACAGTTGCCTACATGCTACGTTTTATTGAAAATCTTAAGAAACAAACAACAGCTCGGCCAAATCATCTATCCATATGTGCATCAGAAATGAATAAGTCCTTGGCAGTTATAATCACGACTATTCAAATGGCAGATTTTAAAAGTGAAATTAAAGACTTACAAAAATACAAGCAAGTGAGCAAATCAAATCAATTTGCTAGCCTATGTCCTTCCTTAGACGATCAAGGTTTAATGCGTGTGGGAGGCCGATTAGAAGCATCATCTTTACCCTTTGATGAAAAATATCCAATCTTGCTACCATACAATGATTCAATAGTAAAATTGTTACTTATCATGGTTCATCAAGACAACAAACATTGCGGCCCGCAGGCCTTATTGGCAGCTTCGAGGCAGAAATTCTGGATTGTAAGAGGAAAAACAATGGCACGCAAT
Source organism: Tetanocera ferruginea (assembly GCA_958299015.1). Lineage (NCBI taxonomy): Eukaryota > Metazoa > Arthropoda > Insecta > Diptera > Sciomyzidae > Tetanocera > Tetanocera ferruginea. Next base: position 87,097,884 of record OY282641.1, on the reverse strand, counting down.
ATTGTACAAAACTGTGTGCGTTGCGTCAGAGCAAAACCAAAGCTCTACAGCCAAATCATGGGCAATCTACCAGCGGATAGAGTAACTGAATCACGGCCATTTCTAACAGCTGGTGTCGATTACTGCGGTCCAATATGGATCCATTACAAAATCCGCGGAAAACGACCTCAAAAAGCATATATTGCAGTATTTTGTTGTTTTGTCACGAAAGCGGTATATATGGAGATTGTTTCGGACCTCACTACTGACGCCTTTATTGGAGCACTAAAACGTTTTATCAGCCGCCGTGGCAGGTGCCAGACATTGTATTCTGATAATGCAACAAATTTTGTGGGTGCAAAGAATCAATTGAATGAATTGCAACAAGCTGTTTTCTCTTATTCAGCTCTAGAGAAAATTATTAAATCCTGCAGTGACAAGGGCATCGAATTTAAGTTCATTCCGCCTAAAGCCCCTCATTTTCGTGGACTCTGGGAAGCTACAGTCAAATCTGCGAAGCATCATTTGTGTCGCAGTGTCTCTACTGCTTCTCTTACATATGAAGAACTAGAGACTGTTGTAGTTGAAATAGAGGCAATTCTAAACTCTAGGCCTCTCACCCCGTTGTCTTCAGACCCAAATGATATAGGAGCACTAACACCAGGTCACTTCATCATAGGAGAACCACTCACAACCCCAGTCGACAAAAGGGTATCAGAAACCAGAAGATCACTTAAAACAAATTGGAAATATGTGTCAGATATAAAACATAGATTCTGGACAAGATGGCACCACGAATACCTGCACGAGCTCCAACAAAGGTCTAAATGGAAGCATCCAACACCAAATGTAAAGGAAGGCACATTGGTCATCATAAAGAAGGATAACGTTCCAGTCCTTCAATGGCCCCTTGGTCGAATTATTCGAACCTACAAGGGAGATGATGGCTTTATTCGGGTCGTTGATGTTAAGACAGCTTCGGGCATATCCAAACGACCCATACACGAATTAGCTCCATTATTTACTGAAAAAGAAACAAAAAATAAAACCTGCAACAAGTGTACTGACAAATAATCACAAACGTAAATGGCCACCTCCACATGAAGATATCCCAAAAAACAAGTCGACATCAAAGGGTCTTGCCATTAGCAATGACCTCTTCAATAAATACATCAAGATTTCGTAGCAAGCCTGGCATTTACTTCGAAGGAATAGGTGCCGCACGGCTATCAACAGGTTTCTGGAAAATCATCATATACTATGACCTTGCGCCGTTTCATTACCAAATAAATTCACTATCAGATGGAATCACAACACTCAGGAAGCTCTGCTTACACCCGACGTCGGACATCTCATGCAGTTCACTCATCGATTACTTTGAAGCTACTGTTAACAATCTGCACCAGGAGGAAACCTTATTGTTATCAAATCGTCCCAAAAGAGGTGCATTTAATGTCATCGGAAACGTGGCTCACACTTTGTTTGGTGTTCTCGACTCAGACTATGCCGAACAGATGTCAAGCACTATAAATGAAGTCAAATCCAACCAAGAACATCTTTTAAGGCTGTTGAAGAATCAAACGTCAATTACTGATTCCACAATCAACATAATAAAACAAGATGAAGTGGATACATCCTCACGTTTGACTGAAATACAGCGTTTGATCAACGTGGACATAAACAAAATTGAAGACACAGCTGTTCAACTACGGCTGACTCAGCAACTGACAGTTTTAATTTCTCAACTCTCTATGGTTAGCACAGATTTGCAGCACACACAAGCAGATTTGATAAACATCCTAACGCACACTAAACATGGAAAAATAAGTCCACAGATCCTTACACCAAAACAACTTGCGAAGGCAATCCTGACTATCAAAGGACACTTACCTACTAGTTGGGCCCTGCCAGTCGAAGACCACAACCTGCTGGACCTTTATACCATTATGGGTGTTAAGTCTGGATTAACAAGGAATCACGTCATCTTTGAATTAGCTGTACCACTAGTTGATCATAATAAAATAGACCTATTTCTTATACACCCGATTCCATTAACAGGAAATAACACGCTTGTGGCAATTAAACCAACCACCGAAATTCTAGCAGTCAGCAGCCATCGGGATCAATACATTGCACTTAGCCGAGCCGAGGTTGAAGCAGCAACATTGACTAGTGATGACATTTATTTAATAAGCAGGAGGCAAGCTACCATTGGAAGGCAATCAAAGAAACTTGCTTGCGAGATTCAACTTTTTAACAACAAAACGTCCCAAACCTGTGACCTAACAAAGTACTCTGATCAGTTAACATTTACATCATTGCATCTTGCTAATAAATGGATTTACGCTTCGATAATTCCAACTGAAATCACAGCAGTTTATAATCACGAAACCATTCAACTAACACTTATAGGGTCAGGAATACTCACAATTGACCAACACTGCAGCTTAAAAAATGATGACATCCAGATCCAAGGTTATATTGAATCATCCAGTCGAGTATACACATCATTTGCTGGTATCGGAAATATCTCGTCCATCAGTCAACCTAACGCACTACAGGGCTTATTAACACCAAACTTCAAAGATATTGAAACAAAACTAGAACAACTCACTGATCTTCAGACGAAACTATCAAAAGAAGATTTTGACCAGCTACCGAACCAACTCGAATCCAATAAAATCCATCATCATGTAATCAGTTATTCAGCGTTAATTTTAGCGATATTTGGTATCATAACCTACAGTACTTGCAAGATAAGAACACACTTTCAGCGAAGATCCGCAACCAAGGCTAGCACATCTCCTCAACCGATGCCACGTCAGCACAAGTCACCATTTGATGTAGACATTACTTAAGTTGAGTTAGACACTCAACGGGGGGAGAATGTTAATACTTTATGATATATATATTTTATAGATTATATTGAATTGCATATGTACACAGAAATACAAACAACAAAAAGTAAACACTAAGCAATTAAACAATTTGTTTATAAAATCAACTGCACATAAAGCGCAGTTTGTTGACACCAGCATATTTTTAGGCCAACGGCATGCATTTCAGCATTGTTAATTCAGCTGAATTGCAACCAAAACAAAATTGTAAAATTGGGTGACAAAAATAAGTGCAATAACCTGCGGTCAAGAAACTGCGTTCTTATAGTGCAATACAGCAATTTTATATTTGTGATTTTTATTATTGTGCAATGCAGCAATTTCGTATTTTTTAATATTAAATTATTCATATTTTAGTCTTAAGTATTTTCCTATAAATACTCCTTACTTTAGTTTACTAGGGAGTCAGTTCTATTAAAAGGTTCAAGAATAAAGGTTTCAATTTGGAACTAAAAATTGTTGTGTGGTGTTTTCTTTGTGTCACTTGATCATTCAACTGAGTATTGGTTCATGTACCTATACTCAGCCAACATCTGATTTGGTTTGTACCTAATCAGTTAACAAATATTCAGGTTGGTTGCGGGGAAGATCCTGTGTAGTATGTGCCCTTGGAGTTGGTTTGATATTGTTAATGGGGGGACATGACATTGGCCGTTTTTTGAAATCGAATTGTATTTTAGTAAATATTCTTAAGATTCTAAGAAAAAAATTTCATCGAAAAATTCCTACGGGTTCAAAAGTTACAGCTGGATTAGTGAGAGCGCATTTTTATTTTTCTTTGCATTTTTCTTTGTTCGCAAACTTTGAACGCGTTTATCTCGAAACCATGTTTTTCGTACTGGTTGCGGCACTAGCGGGTTCATTTTTTGACGAAAAATTTTTTTTTTGAATTTTTTTAAACTTGATTCGCTATCGTATGACACGAGTTTTTTCATAAATTTTTTTTCAATTTTTTATGAATTTTTAAATTCAATATTTTTTTCGAAAAATAACTTTCAAATTTGGAACATCACCAAAAATTGAAAAAAATTTAAAAAAAGCTCCTGTCATACGATAACCAATTGTGTTAAGATTTAAAAAAGTCATTTTTTTCAGATCGGAGAATTTTTGCGACTTCCAGCGCTGCAACCACGAGGCCCCGTTTTTTTCTCTGCCGCCAGTTTGGAGCTGTATAAAACCATGTTAGAGTGAAAAATATTTTTTTTTTAATTTTTTTCTTGTGATTTGTTTTTGGGTTTAAATATAAATATATTTATTAACAAATATTTTCAAACCTAATAAAATTAATTTCGGATAATAACACAGTGCGACACGAAAAAATAACTTAAATTATCTCAATGGTTTCTAGTAGTACATGGTCTATATATTATGCCCTCATACTCAGTTTTATCGGATTAGGTCAAATAAGAGAGAAATTCAAGGTAAAATTTCACCTTTAAGTTACAAATTTTTTCTTATAACTTTAAACTAAATTCAAATTCTGTGTAGTTACTGCATCTAAATAATTGCAATGGATGGTTCTTTACGTTTTGAGACCATTTTTTACTCAAAAGGTTTCGTAAGGGGGTTAATTTTTTCTTCGAAAACAGGGCTTTTTTAAAATAAAAAAAAATTTTCAATAGTTCAGTTACTTTGTATTTGTCTTCAAAAACAATCAGATTTTGCTGAATTTTTGCACACACCTAAAGTAAAATTAAGTTATCCACCTCTGAAAAGATCACAACAGTTACATTTGCGCATCCAAAGATATTCGGATTCAAAGATTACCGAAGATGGTAACTTCGTTAATGTAATCCCCAGAGTAAAATCATTTAGATGAAAATTATAGACCCAACAATTTTCTTCAAAACTGTTCTTATCATCTTTAACGAAAGAGTTACCGTTTTAAAGATATACGCGTAAATATGTAATTACAACATGTATGAAAAATTTTGATCTTGGGAAGAAATAGAAATAAAAATAATTTTTATTTTTACCGTTTTAATTTTTCATATATGTTGAAATTACATATTTTCGCTCATATCTTTAAAACGGTAACTCTTTCGGTAAAGATGTTAAGAACAGTTTTGAAGAAAATTGTTGGCTCTATAATTTTCATCTGAATGATTTTACTCTAGGGCTTACATTAACGAAGTTACCATCTTCGGTAATCTTTGAATCCGAATATCTTTGGATGCGCAAATGTAACTGTTGTGATCTTTTCAGAGGTGGATAACTTTATTTTACTTTAGGTGTGTGCAAAAATTCAGCAAAATCTGATTGTTTTTGAAGACAAATACAAAGTAACTGAACTATTGAAAATTTTGTTTTTTATTATAAAAAGGCCTGTTTTCGAAGAAATAATACCCCCCTTACTTAACTCGTTGAGCAAAAAATGGTCTCAAAATGTAAATAACCATCCATTGTTAATACTTAGAGACAGTTACTACACAGGATTTGAATTTAGTTTAAGAGTTATAAGAAAAAATGTGTGACTTAAAGGTGAAATTTGACCTTGAATTTCTCTCTTATTTGACCTAATCCGATAAAACTGAGTATGAGGGCATAATCTATAGACCATGCACTATTATAAACCATTGCGATATTTGAAGTTATTCCAATTGGGCCTTAAATTGTCGCACAGTGTAATTAGTCTCGCGCTCGACGCTAGGAGAAGACTACTTCATTAAATCCCGGAGCGCGTAATTAAATAAGCAAACTTTAAGGTAGCGTGGACCAGAGACCATGCCACCATAGCGCGTTGAGTATATACTTAAGCATTATGTATGCCGTCGCGGCAGCACACATACACAGACCGACCAGCACTGCTTTGTTTACTTCCATTATTTCTGTCCTGGATATAACGCATCCAGAAACAATGCATTTATAGACGCTCGCTTCGTCATCAGCGCTAATGAAACGAGTAGACCAGCAAATATGCTGGCAGTGCAGTCGTCTGTGTGCTGGTTAGCTAAGCCAGCACCCAGGCGACGAGCGCTCAAGAGAATATAAGCCAAACGCTTGCTACTAACAACAATACATATGTTGGCAAGCCTTGCTCTTGGTACATGAATTCTAAGTGACACATAGTCATTTGAAGCCAAGCGCTTGTTGTTGTTTATCACAACAACACACATGCTTGGGTCGCAACGAACGGTCTGACGTTCAGCCACAGTGACTGAACGTCGGTCTTTAATGACAGCGAACTCCACTTACTTTACCAACCGTAGATGGCTGAATCACCAACGATAAACAAGCAGCGGCGGCTCCTATTACCGCTGTGTCGTTCACAGCGATAGCGAAGTCGCTAGGCCAAGGAATATGCTTGGCTAAGCGCTAATCGTGGAGCCAAGCAGATCACAAAATAACATAAATAAAACGCGATAAAGAATCTGAGTCGTTGGGCTGCAACAAAGTGTTGCTGAAGATTCGCAGAACAATAAAATCTGCTAACCCACTTAAGTATGTTATCGCTTGTAACAAAATAGGGGATGACGTGACAGGCGCTACAATACTCCCCCCTAGCGTTTTACATGTTTTTTGAAATTTAAGAACTTTTTTGGTCGACGAATGAGTCTTCCACTTCTTGTAATGACCGGCGGTGACTGGCTCGCTTTACTCTGATTTCGAGGAGCTCCCGCGGTGTCCAACGGTGTCGGCTTGCATTACAGTGTTGAAATGAGAAGGTAACCTTTTTCTTCGAATGGCAACTTTTTTTATAATCATGTTCCTCGTCGTCCAACGGCGGGTCGGAAATTGTCACGACCTTCTCTGCAGGCTGTTTTCTATCATTAGAGTGTCCAGCGTTGTCCAACGGAGGGTCGGAAACTGTCACGACCTTCTCTTTAGATTGTTTTCTCTTACGAGCTTGTCCAGCGTTGTCCAGCGTTGGGTCGGAAACTGTCACCACCTTCTCTTTGGACTGTTTTCTCTTACGATTGCGTCCAGCATTGTACAGCGGTGGCGGGAAACTGTCACGACCTTCTCTGTCGGACTCACTTTAGTGGAAGTTTGTCCCGCGATGTCCATCGGAGTGTCGGAAAATGTCACGACAGTGTTGCTTTCCTCCGTCGTATGGGCTGGCTTCAGTCGATTGAAATCTTGGCTTTCCTTCCATTCATGGTGATGACAAAATACTTATCGAACCTTTCGGACACTGCGAACGGGCCTTCGTACCTGGACTGTAGCGGTCGTTGAACCTTGTCGATTCTCACGAAGACATGGGAGCAAGTGTCCATGGCTTTATGGATAAATATTCTTGGTTTGTCGTGATGACTCGTCTGAGGTGACATGACTTTTCGCATCATGGACCTTAGATCTTTCACGAACTCTGTCTCGCTAGTCTTCACTGGTGTTGGGACTAGTAGCTCACCTGGGAGTTTAATTGCGGTCCCGTAAGCTTGCGTTTAGTGTGCGGTGCCATCTCTCGATAAGGCCATTTGACTGCGGTTGGTACGGAGTTATATGAAAGTGGTCAATGCCCAGCATCCGATTAAGTTGACAAAAAAGGTCAGATTCATACTGGCGTCCGAGATCGGTTGTGATGCGTAGTGGAACACCATATCGTGATATCCAGCCTGAAATCAAATGACGGGCGACTGTTTTAGCCGTCATATCTTGAAGAGAAATCGCTTCAGGCCATCTTGTAAATCGGTCGCTAATAGTTAAACATCAACGATTTATTCGTGAAATCGGGAGAGGTCCCACAAGATCTATGTTTATATGATCAAAACGTTCACTTGGCTTACCAAAAAACGCAAGCGGTAACTTGTTATGCTTCTGGAGCTTGGAACGCTTGCATGGCAAACAGCATTTAACGAATTTACGAACGTCTTTGCCCATGTTTGGCCAGACAAATCTCTCTTTAACCAGTTTTGTCGGTGCAGTAACGCCTGGATGAGCGATTCCATGTAGTTTTGCTACCACCTCTTCGTAAAACTTACTAGGGACTATAGGGCGAACTCTGCCATGTATCGTATCACAAAAAACGGGGTTTGCCACGTTTGGAAAGACGAGTTTGCGTTTCTCGAGCGATGACTGTTCTTTTGGAGAATCGATAAGTGACCTTACCTCTGTGTCAATCAACTGTTCCGCGACCATTGCGTTAAAATCTATAGGAGCATTGATTTGTGCTAACTGCTCAATTCGAGACAGAGCGTCTGCCACTGTGTTGTCCGTGTCCGGAAGGTGTCTAATGTCTGTTGAAAACTGCCCTATATAGTCCAGGTGTCGTGCCTGGCGTGGTGATGCCATATCCAAGTTTTGCCTGAAGGCGAACGTAAGTGGCTTATGGTCAATGAAGATAATGAACTCGCGACCCTCTACCATAAATTTGAAAAATTTTACCACTTGGTAGATAGCTAAAAGTTCACGGTCATACGTGCTATATTTCTTCTGTGCATCCATGAGTTTCTTTGAATAAAAACCCAGTGGTTGCATCGCGTCATTAATTTCTTGATGTAAAACTGCGCCTACCGCAAAATCGGATGCATCAACGCTGAGTGAAAGTTTGGCGTCTGATTTAGGGTGGTAAAGTAGTGCCGCGTTTTCAAGATCGTTCTTGCATTTGACAAATGCTAGCTCTGCTGCTGTATTCCACACCAAAGGCGTTTTATCATTTTCTTATTTCCGACTATCATGCCCTGCAAAACGGATTGAGTTGAAACTGCATTCTTGATAAATCTTCGATAGAACTTCATCATCCCTAGGAATTGTTTCATATCACGCGCAACTTTGGGTTTCGGAAAGTTTACAATGGATCACACCTTATCTTTTTGAGGTTGTATTCCGTCTTTGTTTGTCTCGTAACATTAAGCGAGGCCATGCTCGCGCAGCATCTGGAGTATTTTTTTCAAATACGCTTCGTGCTGCTTTTCATCGCTGGAAGCTATGCAGATGTCGTCGATATAGACGAACGCGTAATTTGTTTCTGAGGCCAAAATTTTGTTAATATGCCTTTGAAACGTTTGAGCTGCATTTCTCAAACCAAAGGTCATATACTTAAATTGAAACAAGCCAAACGGGGTCCTTATCGCAGTTTTTGGAATATCATCAGGTTCTATAGGTATCTGATGATACGCACGCTGCAGATCTAGCGTTGAAAAAATGCTCTTCCCGTGCAGAATATGTGTAAAGTCCTGTTCTTAGGGAATAGGTTAGCGGTCTGGTACCGTTTTTTCATTAAGAGCTCTGTAATCTCCGCACGGTCTGATTTCTTGACCATGTGGAGTGGACTTGACCAATTGCTGTCGCTCGGTTCGCAAATACCATTTTCTATGAGGTATTCGAATTTTTTTCGATGGGTAGCGCCTGAGTTAGCGAAACGCTTTTATGGCGTAATACAGTGACGTCGGAGAATTCTGAGAGTATGCTCTCGAAAGGGTCACGAATATTAAAAGTAAATAGTTCTGTCTTACCCCAATCCATATCTGTTTTGCTGCTCTCACGCATGTTTCACTGGTCGATCAGTCTGCCGTACTTCATGTCCACCAATAGACCGTGATGTTGAAGAAAATCAGCTCCAATAAGTGGTGTTTTGACGCTGGCTATCACGAAGTTCCATTCAAATTTACGGCGAAGACCCAAATCGAGCGCTACTCTCTTCATGCCGAAAGTCTCGATGCTCGATCCGTATAACTTGCTGCAGCGCATCCCGTTGAATCACTCTTGGCCTTTTGGAGGGATGACCGACACGTCTGCGCCAGAGTCGATCAAAAACCGCCTACTCGTTGCAGAATCAGTTACGTATAGACGACACACCCGATTGTCGCCACCTGGTCTTTCGCTGGTGGCTGTGCATTTAGTTTTTTGAGTCGAAATTGCAGGGCTGACAGCATGCTTTGGCTCTTCTGCCGTGCAATCGATGGTACCAGCAGTAACTCTTTGCTTTGGCACGAGACTCGTCGGTTGACCACTTTCTTGAGCCGGATCGGTGTCTTCGATGCTTTTCATACTGCAGAAAAATCCATCTTGTTCTAAGGTGTCCAGGTAAGGGGGTTATTTTGAATATGATTTAGTGGAAAAACTGTTGAGTTATTTTCTGAAGAAAATGCTGTATATTCCAAAAATACTCCTTATTATATGCTTTATATAGGAACTGGTTTATCTTCGCTGATTTCAGAAACTTTAAATTTACACTTCAGTTATATCAGAAAAGTCTTGAAACTTCCTTTAAATAGGCTCACTCGTATTCTAGCTGAAGAAACACGTACGGAATCTTTTTAATTACCTCACTGGAAGTCTTTATGTCGCGAAGACTTGGATCCCTTTTGGAGGTCAGACCTTTAATTGCATCATCTCGTACTATTAAAATATTAAGTTCTACGGATTACGATAATCTCATTTTAAGAGCAAGAAACTCGCGACTACATGATATGGACGGTTCAGAGTTAAAGTGAGCCAAGTCACAAAATGTTTGTCTTGAGAGAGTTAAAAGTTTAAAAGGCTTACATTTTTCGGTTTATATGAAGTTCCATAGAGAACTCACTTATATTTTTTTCTGTTATTTCCCTAAAGAAAATTGGTATGATTAAGTTTTATACAGCTATAAATTTTTTGACTTGGTTCAATTCATCTCTGAACCGTCCATATGACGCGCTTAAAGCAAAAGAAGGAATTATTTATTGTGAAAGTTAAAATGGTAAATAAAATTTCTTAAAGGAAAAACTATTCACACCATGGTGTGAAGAACATCGAACGTGCGTTGAAGTGTTGCCAGCGAACATAAGACGCGAATGTGGTATAGATAAAGAGGTTGCGGGGAAGATCATGTGCACGTAGAGTTGGTTTGATATTGTTAATGCTTTGGCAAAGCAAACATAAGACACGAATGTGTTATAGGAAAGGGGTTATTGCGGGGAAGATCATGTGTATCTCGTTTATCTCGAATATAAACGAGTAATATTCGGCCGAAACCGAAACTGAAACCGAAACTGAATGTCTACATGAAAATTGTTTTAAAAACAATTTATTTTTTTAATTTTTTAGTTAAAAGCTTTCAAAAACATAACAATTGAAACAGATTATAATAACGTATATATACGATAAATATTCTTTTGGCTTTATTCATAAAAATTTACGAGCTTACGAAAGGCTTTATAAGCTTTACGAAAAAAAATTTCAAAAACAGTATTCATAAACGTCCAATAACGACAAAAATCCTTTATAAAGGCTTCTTAAATGAGTAACCTTCAATTAACACTTGATAAAGCCTATTGAAAATAAAAATTATAAGTAACAATTTTTTCAGAGAAGAACATAGATTGAAAATTTTTTTGACTGTTTGCATGTCAAAATATTGATAAAATTGTGACAAATAAACAAAAAATTATTGAATTTATCAAATTCACAAAACATTCTTGACACTGTTCCCATTTCAAATTGAGAGTGTTCCTATTTTAACAAATAAGCTGAGACAATATTTTTATGAATAATAAAATTTTAAAAAGCATTTTATCTCTAAAAAGTTTTTTCACTATTGAGCACTTTAAATCTTTTTCAAGATATTTTTATGAATACATATTAATGTTTAATATTAATATTAATATTAATGTTAATATTAATGCATTAATGTTCTTAAACTTAATATTTTAATCTAAAAAAAATATCTACATTTATCGTTTTGTGCTGGACCCAACTCACACGGTCAATCAAATGACTGAAATTCACGTTTTTGTTCTACTTAACACAATTAAAAATTTTGATGAAAGCGAACTTACATCAACCATTGAAATATATGTAAGAACCGAATTAGTAGTGTCCGATCAAATATTCGGTTTCGGTTTCGGCCATATTGATGCCGAATAGCCGAAACTGATTAAAAGGGCCGAAACTGGCCGAAACCGAAACCGAATATTCGGTCGGACACTAATCGTATGACACGAGCTTTTCATAAATTTTTTTTCGATTTTTTATGAATTTTTGAAGTCAGTATTTTTCTTGCGACTTCCAGCGCTGCAACCACGAGGCCCCGTTTTTTTCTCTGCCGCCAGTTTGGAGCTGTATAAAACCATGTTGGAGTGAAAAATATTTTTTTTTTAATTTTTTTCTTGTGATTTGTTTTTGGGTTTAAATATAAATATATTTATTAGCAAATATTTACAAACCTAATAAAATTAATTTCGGATAATAATTAGAGTCTCGCGCTCGACGCAAGGAGAAGACTACCTCATTAAATCCCGGAGCGCGTAATTAAAGAAGTAAACTTTTAGGTAGCATGGACCAGAGACCATGCCACCATAGCGCATTGAGTATATACGTTAGCATTTTGCATGCCGTCGCGGCAGCACACATACACAGACCGACCAGCACTGCTTTGTTTACTTCCATTGTTTCTGTCCTGGATATAACGCATCCAGAAACAATGCATTTATAGATGCTCGCTTCGTCATCAGCGCTAATGACGAAACGAGTAGATCGGTAGCGGGGAGTAGAGCAAATATGCTGGCAGCGCAGTCGTCTGTGTGCTGGTTAGATAAGCCAGCACCCAGGCGACGAGCGCTCAAGAGAATATAAGCCAAACGCTTGCTTATACAAGGCTTGTTTTTGCTTATCACAACACCACACATGCTTGGGTCGCAACGAACGGTCTGACGTTCAGCCACAGTGACTGAACGTCGGTCGTTGATGATAGCGGACTCTATTTACTTTACCAACCGTAGCTGGCTGAATCACCAACGATAAACAAGCAGTGGCAGCTCTTGTTACCGCTGTGTCGTTCACAGCGATAGCGAAGTCGCTAGGCCAAGGAATATGCTTGGCTAAACGCTAATCGTGGAGCCAAGCAGATCACAAAATAACATAAATAAAACGCGATAAAGAATCTGAGTCGGTGGGCTGCAACAAAGTGTTGCTCAAGATTCGCAGAACAATAAACGCTGCTAACCCACTTAAGTATGTTATTGCTTGTAACGAAATAGGGGATGACGTGACAGACGGTCGCACCTCATGTTCAATTCTCTACAATAATAAAAAAAAATTTTGGAAAAATGTTTGTTTTTACTGAGTTATAGATTTTTAAAAAAAGGTCTGTTTTCTCTGCCGAGAATGTTATGTCCCACCTTAATGCTTTGGCATAAACCGAGTTGGTGTATTATAAGCGAAACATATTAGATTTCAGCTTTTTTATCTCTAGATAGCTTTTAATTCAGTTTGAAATAAGTGAGATAATTGAATATTCAGATTTATTATATGCTATTTAATTTGCTTGTTTGTTTATAATACGTGTATTCTTTGTTATGTATGCTAAAATAATTTTTCTTGTCTATCCTATAACAAAAAAAAAAAAAATCCGAACTGTTTCGCACATTTTTTTTTTATCGTTTCCTTTAGTTATTGTTTCTACATTCACGTTTTGCTATCATGCTGACATTTTTCAATTGCCATTAAATAACTTACGTTCTAAGTTATAAACAGGGCCCGGATTTATTGTACTAAAAACTAATTATTGGACCCTATGTTCAAATCGCTTATTTAAACGTTTTTTAGGTTGACCTTTATTCAAAGGAAAAACCTTTCTAAATTTTTAGAATATAATTTGAGCAACTCTTTGTTGGAACTCGAATGTTTGTTTACATCATTCAGAATTTTTAAAACTAAAAACATTGATCTTCCTTCACACCACCATAGCAAGGGGAAGGAGGACGGTCCTCCCCGGGTGCACAACAAAGAGGCGTGCAACATTTGGCAAAAGAACTTTTTACTACACAATTTTAGATTCTTTAATAGCACTTTTCAACAAAATCATTTTTTTTTTTCAAAATAACCAGGTTCCGACAACGGATTCTGGTAGAGAGGGCAAATAAAATATACGTGTATCGGCGTTTAGAAAGTTTACACCTGAGTTTTATTTAAGGGGAATTTTAAGTTTCCCCCTTTTTGCAAGTTATTTTGGTGAATCGTATTAGGAAACCATGTCACCCCTACATTTTAGCTTAAGATATATTTGAGAGACTTATGTAACAAACTACGGGGAATATTTTTCGAACATTTTAACCCTCTTGCTCGTCAGTGTATGAATATTTTTTGTCTCTTTTTCACAAAGGGGCATTAAATAGGGCTGTTGAGGGTTAAAATGGTCCACAAAAATAGTTCCCATACAATTTTACTAAATGTCACTGAATACAGCAATGCTCAAGATTTAACTTGAACGCCAGAAATAAGCAAAACCTTACAATCTGTTCACGGGTTAATTTCGAACTTATTCAGAATTGGTGCTTAAATTTCTCACAAAAATGAATTTGAGAGTACAAGTTTGAATGAAAAAAAGTTCTTCGTAAAATTTCACTACAAGTCATCATTCAAAGGAAAGCTTTACATACTATATATCTATTAATAAAGAGATGAGTACAAATTTGGATAATAAAGCAACCATTTATTTATTACAATGTTTTTTAGCTCCAAGGAATTCTGTATCGTTAACAGTGTCCTGCATAATTCAGCTAAAAGAGAATGAATACTTTTGACTTCATAGCGTTCTTAAATAGGTGCACATGTCTGATGAAATCGTTCACCATGTTCATCGGATTCTGTTGCCAACTGACGCTCGAAGAAATCCATAATTGGATTCAAAAATAAATTTTTGTTAAAAAATTAACACCTAGTTTTTCAAAAGCACTTAGATGGAGTTGACGTATATTCGAAAAAAAAAATTATTTTTACCAAGAAAACTGTATATAACGCTTTTCCATGCAGAAAGCTCAATTGGTGAGAGTATTTCGTCAAATTTAGCGTTAAAGCCCACAAAAATAACGCAATAATAAATGTGTTAAGAAAATAAACAATTTTTAATGTTTTTGTTACAAAAACAATGACAAATAGTAAAGTTTAAGTACTCAAACCTTCTTTTGTTTTTGCTTCGCTAAGTTTTGGAAACAATATTTTCAGAAAACTGAATGCCGATCCAAAGTTTTTTATCACAACAAGTTTTATATGTAGTGGTGGTAAAAGTTGGTACCAGCGATGGATCAATAATATTGTCTCACTTTACCTCCTGACACCCATTGTCATTATTCAATGCTCACAAAAGTTATTGGAAATTAATCCGATAATCTGAAATTAAATTTGATGTTATTAATGTTAAAAGTATATAGCCTCTAGTGGTTTTTTAATATGCTGAAACTAGTTCAAACAATTACTAGAATATGGCATACTATTGGATACAATATGCCAATGGATTGATTTTTGTTTTGATTTTACTTTTCATAGTTTTTTGTTGTAATAATATGTTCATTGATACTAAATTGAACATGCTTAAAGAAAACTGCTTTTCATTTAACTGAACACTTGCAAGAATTTACGACTAACGAAAAAATTATTTGTCAAAAAAAACAAAATCGATCAGCAGCTTGTTTGTACAAATTTCTGTTCAAGTACCTTTTCTACTATTATCTCTTTGCGAAATATTGAATTTTTTGACGTAGAATTACGTCTTACAGCGCGGTTTGTATGGAGTCGTTTTAACAGATTTTTTCAAGGTCATTAGGCAACGTTTTGACGAATACTTTAGTGTATACCTACAGTCTTTAATACTCATTATTCAAAGTATATTAAAATATCAGATATATCCTGCGCTGAATGAATATCTTATTTTGGATATTGTCACTATAATATTAAAGTCACAAAATAGTAAAATACAAGAAGAAAAATTCATGTTTTTATATAAGGAAATCAATCATCACCTGCTTATGTGTCTGCTGCTTTCTTTGTTTTTCTTTCGTTCTTTATGCTTGTATTGCTTTTGTTTAGTACGAACTGATTGGTTCGTTTTGGCAGCATTGTAAGCATTGGATTTATGTATGCACTACTGTTCTAGTATACTATTTTGAAACCAGAGGTCATGAACCTCTTTTCAACTCAGTCAATGAACTCAAACTGTCGAATTTAACGAAATGGGTCTGTGATCCGGTTAGATTTAACTCTTATGAAAAAAACGAGTTGGAACATATTTCGTTTAATGCTTTTTCCCAATAGATGGCGTAAATTTGGATTCCACATCCCACTAGCACTAGCGAGTGTAGTTCGCAAACTATACATCGAACAGACAGAGACGAGAGGAAAGGACATGTGCTCAGCGGGATATATTGACACCATACAATTTTTTAAAAATCGGGGTCTTAATTTTATATATTTTATTGACAAATAAACAATGTTAAAAAATTACATATATATTTTAATGACAAATATACGGTCTTGGAACTGCAAAAGCTATGTCAGCAATTTATGTAAGCATGCATTGGCTAACGGGGTAGTATTTCAGCAGACTGCTTAGTGCAGTTTTGTTGCTGTTATACATTTGTTTACCGTGCCAAAGTTGCAGGTGGGAGCAATGTGCTAAACCAAGGCCTCGAAAGAGGTAATATTTTAGCTGACTCAAGTTGCAGTGCCAAGACCGATACATGAATTTTAAATGAAAAAATTAACTTCAAATGACCATGAAAACCGTACGATTCAGCGACCCTGAAATCGTACATTCTCCCCCTGGTAAGGTCTGAAATTCTGATGACCTTACAAAATTTATAATTTCTTCATACGGTGACCTCAAAGTCCAAGGTTGTTGATCTGCGACGAGGAGTAGGCTGGGGGTATCTTGTCTCTGTTGGTTGCGGTTTATGTTGCTTCGATTTTACCTTCCAGATGGTGTAACTGGTGATGATTATCGACAGAATCAATGCAGTGTATCCTATTGTTGAATAATGAAAGTTGATGTGTTTAATCTGTGCCGGAAGATCCAGATATTCTTGGTGTGACAATAAATTTTGAAGTTCCGTGAGGTTTCTTAGTTGCGTATTATACTGTTCAGTTTTTTGGGCAAATAAATCAGGTTGCTTGGGTTGTACAATATCTGTCATTTTCCCTAAGCTGGTGTAAGAGACATGGCGATTGCTGGAGTAGGTTTGGTGTCCTTGAATGGTGATGAAATTCTGTTTTAGGACACACTGTGGTTGCAGTGAAAGAATTCCGGACCCCTTTATGGTGAGTTGTTGACTTTGACCTTCACATACTGCAGTTATTCTCTTGGGAATGGTTACAGCATACATCCACTGATTGGTGTTTGACATTTGGGTCCATATTGAATTTGTTTGCAGTGATTCTGTATTGCAAGCCGATTGGGTGTCGTTATTTAGCAATTGCATCTCACAGGAGCATATGTCTGAGCCTTTGTTGTATTTAGACTGGATGTTGGGGCATATGTATGAATGTCCCGTTGTCATAATACAGGATTGTAGTTTGGTTGTGCTCATGGGAAAGTATTGGTCTCGATGAGCATTGATAGCAATCATGTCATCACAAGGTATGATTGAAATGACACTGTGGCTTACGGAAGTGGGAACCGGGAAAATCTTGAATAGCTGAAATTTTTCTTGATCGCACAGAGGTATGGAAATTTTAAAAATAACATGGTTTTCTGTTAATCGTTCTTCTACTGTCATCAACTTATAAAGTTGTATGCGTTCATCATGTTCAACTGGTAGTTGCAAGGTTGACGGCAGATAGTTTCGAATTTTAACCAATTCCTCCTGTAATTGGTTTGGTGATAGCAAAATTGGGCTTATTTTCCCGTGGTGAGTATCCGTTAATACGTCTATGATTGACGTTTGTATGCGTTGTAAATTTGCTGCTATAATTGTGAGTTGCATGGCTAAAGAATTGAAGATTTGGAACCTCTGATATTGATAGTTAGTGTCCTCAATTTCATGTACTTTTGACCATATCTCGTTTAAGTGTGCGTCAATATCGTTAAATTTATTTTTAATAGCTGTTTGATCCTGTTTGAAGATGTTGATGGTTGAATCGAGAATCGATGTTTGATTCTTGAGTAATAGTTGGAGATGACCTTCGTTTTGTTTGACTATTTCAAAGGTTTTAACCATTTGATCAGCATAATCTGAGTCCAGTACTCCAAATAATGAACTTGCAATGTTTCCTACAATATTAAGGGCACCTCTTCTGGTTCTGTTTACTGCTGAAGTGTCTGCTGTGTGTCTTTTGTTTCTTTTGATTGTTAAAAGATTGTTTTCTTCGTTGAGTCCATCCTCAAAATGTTTAAGCGTGTTTACGACGGTTTTGCAGGCACCCATCTGCTTTAGTTCTTGACATAGTTGCTGTAATGCTGCCGCTCCATTTGAAAATGATTTTGCTTCTTCCCAATATGATTCCAGATCATAGTAAACAATAAGCTGCCACTTCGTTCTAGATGTTTTTATTGTACCTATTCCTTCGAAGTGCATACCTAAGTCATCAGCAAACTCTATGTTTTTGACTCCATTTGCCATGACCAGAGGTAGCGTAAGCATAGCGATTAGTAACACTGAGACTAGGTTGTTTGATGAATGTTTTCTCTTTTTGCGTACTACATCTGTTTCCTCATCATCATGGTTGTTAGGTGACCTGTTATTTATGAGCCTAACATCTACAGATATGTCTGACTTGTTGTCTTCAATTGGTAATGGGGCTAATCGATGTATGGGACGTTTGAAAATTCCCGACTCCGTTTTTACGTCCACTACTCTGACTACATCATTATCCCCTTTGTAGGTTCTCGTGACTCTTCCTAATGGCCACTGAAGTACAGGAGCGTTGTCTTCCTTGATGATGACTACGGTACCAGGCTTAATGTTGTTGGCTTGCTCTCTCCATTTATTTCTGTACTGAAGTTCGTTGAGATAATCTCGAGACCATCTTTGCCAGAATTCATGTTTTATTTGTGATACTGCCTTCCAGCGTGTTCCTAAGGAAACTTTTGGTTCCACAGATCTTGCATCTACTTGCGTTGTTAATGGTTCGCCGATCAGAAAATGTCCAGGAGTGAGCGCAGATAAGTCGTTTGGGTCGTTTGACATGGGACTAATTGGTCGTGAGTTTAAAATTGCTTCAATCTCGACTATAATGGTTTCTAGCTCTTCGGATGTGAGAGATGCGGATGCAACACTTCTTAGTAGTAAATGTTTCGCGGATTTTACTGCAGCTTTCCATAGTCCTCCGAAGTTAGGAGCTATGGGTGGAATAAAATGAAAATGTATTCCCCTTTCATTACATGTTTTCATAATCATATCTTGGGCGTTAGCTGAGTAGATTGCAGCTGATAATTCTAAAAGTTGATTTTTTGCTCCAATGAAATTAGTTGCGTTATCGCTGTAGAGATTTTGCCATCGCCCTCGTCGACTGATAAATCGTTTTAGGGCACCGATGAAAGCGTTGGTTGTAAGGTCGCTTACAAGTTCCATATGAACTGCTTTTGTAGTAAAGCAACAGAAGATGGCCAAATATGCTTTGGTCGGTCTTTTTCCTCGCAGCTTATAATGAATCCAAAAAGGTCCACAGTAGTCCAGTCCTGCGTTTATAAACGATCGTGCTGGTGTAATTCTCGTTGCTGGCAGATTTCCCATGACTTGTTGAAGTAGTTGTGGCCGTGCCCTGTAACATCGGACACAGTGGTGAACGATTGACCTTGCCATGCTTGCTGCCTTGATGGGCCAAAAGCGTTGTTTTGTATGTGCAATTAATGCGGTTGGGCCACAATGCATGTGATCTTCGTGTATTTTTTGCATTAGTAATTTTGTTATGGGATCATTGTAAGGAATTAGCATTTGATGTTTATTTTCATATGGAAGTGTTGATGCATCTAGTCGGCCGCCTACACTTAAAATGCCGTCGTTGTCCAAAAATGGTTTGAGGTTGTGTATCGAACTGCTTGTGCTGACCACACCCTGTTTCTTTAAGGCCAAAATTTCTGAACTGAAGTCCGCCGTCTGCATTGTTCGCACAATTACTTTAAGTGCTTTGTCTAATTCAAGTGGAGTTAGCATCCACGAGGTTTGATGATTTTTTCGTGCACCTCGTGTGTGTTCTCCAAATCGGATCATGAAGCCTAGAATCCTCAGTAGTCTCTTAAAAGAATTACCATGATTAATTGAATATATCATGTTCTCTGCTTCACTTCTTGCTGTTATTAAAGACATTTGTGCCTTTCTTTTGCCTTCTTCAGTTGGTTTAAATTTGTTAGTGCAAAACGGTTGTGGCCAAACTGATTCCTTTCCATGCAGAAAGAAAGGTCCGTAAAACCATAAATCACACTGTTTGAAAGTCCTTGGATCGCATCCTCGTGATAGGACGTCTGCTGGATTTTGTTTTGATGATACATGACGCCATTGCTGTGCTATTGAGCAGTCCTGAATTTTTGCAACGCGATTGGCCACAAAAACTTCATATGATGATGCTTCCGCATTTATCCATGAAAGCACAACTTCAGAATCAGTCCAAAAGTACGTGGATTCACTTCCATATTGAATGTCTTGTTGAATTCTGGTTGCCAGCTGTGCACCTAGTAGGGCCGCACAGAGTTCTAATCGGGCAATTGTTTGATGCTGCCGATTAATGGGTGCGACTCTTGATTTGGCACACAACAGCCTTGTAGTAACCCTTCCATCCTTGGTGGTAGACCGAATGTATGCGACGGCCCCATAAGCTTTTTCTGAAGCGTCAGTAAAAACATGAAGTTGACATGAGTCTGGCACAGTGCCATTAAATACATGACGAGGGATCTGCTTATCATTTACTTCTTGAAGCTGGTTTCTAAATGTAATCCATTTGCTGTGTAATTCTGCGGGTAGTGCTTCATCCCATACCACCTTCAGTATCCAAAGATCTTGCATAAATATTTTAGCGTTGATAACTACCGGAGCCAAGATACCCAATGGATCGAATATCCGTGCCAAGTCTGAGCTCACACTCCTTTTTGACACTCTTGTGGTGCTGTTAAAAATGGTTTTGGCCTTAATGCAGAATGCATCGTTCTTTGGCAGCCATGTTAATCCCAATGTCTTGATAGAGTCACGTGAGTCCTCATCAAAGTCGAGGTATATTTCTTTTTGATCTGCTGGGATGCCTTGAAGTAGTTGAGGGTGATTAGCACACCATTTTCGCAATTCAAATCCTGCTGATTTCAAAATTGTTGTGACTTCCTTCTGAAGCAAAACAGCCGAAGTGAGGCTGTCACTTCCCAACAATCCATCATCCACATAAAAATTGTTATCCAACGCTGCGGCTCCTAACGGGTATGCTAAGCGATTTTCTTAAGCTAACTGCAACAGGCATTTGATTGCTAAATATGGTGCTGCTCTGGTCCCATAAGTCACCGTGTTCAGCTGGTAATATTTAATTTCTGCTTCGGGATGTTTTCTCCAGATAATAATGTGATACATGCGATCTTGTGGATCGATCACAATTTGTCTGTACATTTTCTGAATATCTGTTGTGAAGACATATTTCGGTAGTCTAAAACGTAATAAGATGCTGAATAGCTCGTTTTGGATAATTGACCCTGTGTGCATGATGTCATTTAAAGATAATCCGGTTGATGTTTTTGCTGATGCATCAAACACCACCCGCAATTTAGTGGTGCTACTATCCGGTTTGATTACGCAATAGTGTGGAATGACGTAGCATGGTTTTCGTGAAATGTCCTTACTAGACACTTCAGACATGTGTCCTAAGAGTTCGTATTCGTCCATGAAGTTGACGTACGACTGCTTAATCTCAGGGTTTTTAGCCAACCGCCTTTCTAAAGCTAAAAATCTATTAAGAGCCAGTTGTCGTGATTCTCCCAATGTTGATGGATTGTCTGTGAATGGAATTTTTACCACAAATCGTCCTTCAGATGTTCTTCGAGTGTTGTGGGAGAAATGCGCTTCGCATCATTTTTCTGCAGCTGAAAAATGTTGCTTTGTGTTCTCAACTTCCTCTAGTTTCCAGAATTTCTCGAGTAAACCATTTGTGGTCTCTTCATCTGCACTAAAAATGCCACAAGTTGCAGAGATAGTGTTGGTTTCTTCTATTCTGCCTGATATCACCCAGCCAAATACAGTGTTTTGTAGAGTTGGGAGCTTGTCGCTTAGTCTGATTTGACCAATTGAAAGTGTTTGATAGAAAAATTCTGCTCCTAACAGTACATCTATTGGACCGGGCTGATGAAATGTTGGGTCAGCAAGTGGTAGATTGGAAGGGATGTTCCATGACGATGCGTCTATCAGTTGTGACGGCTGATCGTTAACAATTTTTGGTAATACAAAAGCTTCAAGCCGTGATTCGAACCCATTTAAGAGAGATCGCATGGTCACGTTTATTCGCGCCTGACAATCCCTTTTATTGGCTCCAATTCCTTCTATGATTAGTGAAGAGTGTTTTTGTTGGAGTCCTAGCTTCTTAACAAGTCTCTCTGTGGCGAGATTGACTTGCGAGCCGGAGTCCAATACTGCTCTGCATTCCAGCTCACGACCACTGTTTGTTATAAGATGAATACGAACAGTGCTGAGCATGACATATTTGTTGCAGATAGACTTATCTGCTACGGATAAGCTGACTGGCATGGATCCCGTATTATTAGATGACGATGTGGGTGCATTTCCTGAACTTAAAATCATATATCCTTGGTTGTTGGATGATGATGAACTGATTGGCTTTGTAGACAAAGCCTTTTGTTTGCTGCATGCTGATAATGATGAACGGGCTGACCTTGCTGATGTAGTTTTTTGGTTGTTGGATGATGTTGACGAAATTTTCAAATTATCTTGGTTGTCGAGATGAAGTAACGTATTGTGTGTTTTGTTACATCTTGTGCATTTTCTTGATTCGCAGGAACTTGCGGCGTGTCCCTCCTTTAAACAATTGACGCATCTTTTGTTGTTTTTTACTACCTGCAGCCGTTCTGCTGGCTTCAAGAGTAAAAAGGTCTTGCAAGCAAATAATGGATGAGTGCCAGACTTGCATACATTGCACTCATATTGAGAGTATTGATTTGTTGATATTGCTGATACATATGATCTTGCTGATCCCTGTCTATCCTTGTTATTAACTGCTTCTAATGATTGAAAGTGGGCTTCCAAAAAATTAAAAAAATCCTTTATTTTCGGTAACTCCTTAGGGTTTTTTAGGAATTGTTCATATCTAATGTGTGTTGATCTATCAAGCTTCTTCACAAGTAAGTGAAGAAGTAGTGGATCCCAGGATGATGTAGTTATTCCGAGGTTTTCCAGTGACATCAGGCATTCCTGCGTTGTATCATGCAAATTTTTGATGGAAGAAACCGATGAAGCGCTGAATTCTTGCCCCAACATCCTCTGTATTAACGTGGAGCACAGTACTCTTTTGTTATTGTATCTATCTCGCAGCATATCCCAAGCCACGTCGTAATTGTCTTGGGTGAGAGACAGATGCCTGATCAATTTTTCGGCTTCTCCTGATAGGTTTGTTTTTAGATACCACATTTTATGAATTTTCGGCAATGCTTGTTGGTCTACCATTTGAGAAAAAAGTTCATAAAATTGTCGCCACTTCAGAAAATCCCCATCAAATTGTGGAATGGCGACTCTTGGAAGTCTAAGTGTTTCTTCGCTTGCAACACATGTTGATCGTGGTACTGCACTGGTTGTGGTAGATAATTGTATTCGAGTAGCATGCACTCTTGATTCACATGCCATGTACTTTTGTATCCGAGATCGCTTGGTTGTTCACAATTTTCCCACAGACTGTAGTTTATTTCCTCGATTTCTTGCCAGATCTTGTTAATTTGCTGAAGGTTGAATTCGTGATACTGTGACTGGTCGCCTGGATCCTTTGTTAAGCCATCAAGCAGGCGGTTGAGAGAGTTTAGAATTGCTCGTTGCCTTCGTATCATTTTGATAAGATTTGTTGCTTCTTGTGGAACTGATTGTTGAAAATTTGATGCATCTGTTCCTGCTTATGGAAACATGATTTTTGGTATAGTTTTTGCTGCTTGAGGCTGCTTTGTTGAGAATGACATGTCTTTTTCGTTGCCAGTGGTACTATCTTGCTTCTCTAAGCGCTTGATTTCATCTTGAAATAATTGAATATGGTTGCTTGATAGATCATTAAGTTTTTCGTAATAGCCTGAGGTGAAATATTCCTGCTCCAATGGCTGGTTAGTAAGTGTCCGTAACTTGTTATCATTTTCCTCGAAAATATCCCATTGGCTGCTGAGACGGTGAAGACGTTCTTCAAAATATTCCTTGGACTTCTTTCTGTCTGGTGAGTCCTTTTTAAAATTTGAGATGAGGCGTTGTATGGCCTCACCTATCCTTTTCTGGTCATTTACTACTTCCTCAAAAGTAGCCATTTCTTCTCCCTGACTGGCGGTGATTTTATGGAATGATTGTTGATTGAAAAAGTGGCGGACGGGCTTCTGTAGTCGATTAACGTCGAAGTGGTTCGAGTCCACCCGGGGGCGCCAAATGTAGAAATAAGCGTTTTTATTTCAATTATTTTCTTTTAGATTTAAGTCCCAAGCACATGAACTTGGACTTATTGTTTTTTTTTTTTGAGTGACAATACGGCACTTGAACCGATTGCTTGTAAAATGAAACACTGGATGTGGAGTTTTTACTGGTAACAATAAAAACTGAATTTATTGATGAGCTTTCGACCCTTTTATAGGCGAAAACCCAATAATATAAAATACAATAAACAAATTAAAATACAATAAACAAATTACATATATATTTTAATGACAAATAAACAATGTTAAAAAATTACATATATATTTTAATGACAAATATACGGTCTTGGAACTGCAAAAGCTATGTCAGCAATTTATGTAAGCATGCATTGGCTAACGGGGTAGTATTTCAGCAGACTGTTTAGTGCAGTTTTGTTGCTGTTATACATTTGTTTACCGTGCCAAAGTTGCAGGTGGGAGCAATGTGCTAAACCAAGGCCTCGAAAGAGGTAATATTTTAGCTGACTCAAGTTGCAGTGCCAAGACCGATACATGAATTTTAAATGAAAAAATTAACTTCAAATGACCATGAAAACCGTACGATTCAGCGACCCTGAAATCGTACAATTAATATTAATATTAATGTTAATATTAATGTATTAATGTTCTAAAACTTAATATTTTAATCTTAAAAAAAATATCTACATTTATCGTTTTGTGCTGGAACCAACTCACACGGTCAATCAAATGACTGAAATTCACGTTTTTGTTCTACTTAACACAATTAAAAATTTTGATGAAAGCGAACTTACATCAACCATTGAAATATATGTAAGAACCGAATTAGTAGTGTCCGATCAAATTTTCGGTTTCGGTTTCGGCCATATTGATGCCGAATAGCCGAAACTGATTAAAAGGGCCGAAACTGGCCGAAACCGAAACCGAAACCGAATATTCGGTCAGACACTAATCGTATGACACGAGCTTTTCATAAATTTTTTTTCGATTTTTTATGAATTTTTGAAGTCAGTATTTTTCTTGCGACTTCCAGCGCTGCAACCACGAGGCCCCGTTTTTTTCTCTGCCGCCAGTTTGGAGCTGAATAAAACCATGTTGGAGTGAAAAATATTTTTTTTTTAATTTTTTTCTTGTGATTTGTTTTTGGGTTTATATATAAATATATTTATTAGCAAATATTTACAAACCTAATAAAATTCAATTCGGATAATAATTAGAGTCTCGCGCTCGACGCAAGGAGAAGACTACCTCATTAAATCCCGGAGCGCGTAATTAAAGAAGTAAACTTTTAGGTAGCATGGACCAGAGACCATGCCACCATAGCGCGTTGAGTATATACGTTAGCATTTTGCATGCCGTCGCGGCAGCACACATACACAGACCGACCAGCACTGCTTTGTTTACTTCCATTGTTTCTGTCCTGGCTATAACGCATCCAGAAACAATGCATTTATAGATGCTCGCTTCGTCATCAGCGCTAATGACGAAACGAGTAGATCGGTAGCGGGGAGTAGAGCAAATATGCTGGCAGCGCAGTCGTCTGTGTGCTGGTTAGATAAGCCAGCACCCAGGCGACGAGCGCTCAAGAGAATATAAGCCAAACGCTTGCTTATACAAGGCTTGTTTTTGCTTATCACAACAACACACATGCTTGGGTCGCAACGAACGGTCTGACGTTCAGCCACAGTGACTGAACGTCGGTCGTTGATGACAGCGGACTCTATTTACTTTACCAACCGTAGCTGGCTGAATCACCAACGATAAACAAGCAGCGGCAGCTCTTGTTACCGCTGTGTCGTTCACAGCGATAGCGAAGTCCCTAGGCCAAGGAATATGCTTGGCTAAACGCTAATCGTGGAGCCAAGCAGATCACAAAATAACATAAATAAAACGCGATAAAGAATCTGAGTCGGTGGGCTGCAACAAAGTGTTGCTCAAGATTCGCAGAACAATAAACGCTGCTAACCCACTTAAGTATGTTATTGCTTGTAACGAAATAGGGGATGACGTGACAGACGGTCGCACCTCATGTTCAATTCTCTACAATAATAAAAAAAAATTTTGGAAAAATGTTTGTTTTTACTGAGTTATACATTTTTAAAAAAAGGTCTGTTTTCTCTGCCGAGAATGTTATGTCCCACCTTAATGCTTTGGCATAAACCGAGTTGGTGTATTATAAGCGAAACATATTAGATTTCAGCTTTTTTATCTCTAGATAGCTTTTAATTCAGTTTGAAATAAGTGAGATAATTGAATATTCAGATTTATTGTATGCTATTTAATTTGCTTGTTTGTTTATAATACGTGTATTCTTTGTTATGTATGCTAAAATAATTTTTCTTGTCTATCCTATAACAAAAAAAAAAAAAACCCAAACTGTTTCGCACATTTTTTTTTAAAGTTTCCTTTAGTTATTGTTTCTACATTCACGTTTTGCTATCATGCTGACATTTTTCAATTGCCATTAAATAACTTACGTTCTAAGTTATAAACAGGGCCCGGATTAATTGTACTAAAAAACAAATAAAACATTGAAAAAAGGCATTTATTAAATTTCCCTTTGTTATTATCACAATTTTAGTTAAAGTAGAATTATTGGACCCTATGTTCACCTCGCTTATTTAAACGTTTTTTAGGTTGACCTTTATTCAAAGGAAAAACCTTACTAAATTTTTAGAATATAATTTGAGCAACTCTTTGTTGGAACTCGAATGTTTGTTTACATCATTCAGAATTTTTAAAACTAAAAACATTGATCTTCCTTCACACCACCATAGCAAGGGGAAGGAGGACGGTCCTCCCCGGGTGCACAACAAAGAGGCGTGCAACATTTGGCAAAAGAACTTTTTACTACACAATTTTAGATTCTTTAATAGCACTGTTCAACAAAATCATTTTTTTTTTTCAAAATAACCAGGTTCCGACAACGGATTCTGGTAGAGAAGGCAAATAAAATATACGTGTATCGGCGTTTTGAAAGTTTACACCTGAGTTTTATTTAAGGGGAATTTTAAGTTTCCCCCTTTTTGCAAATTATTTTGGTGAATCGTATTAGGAAACCATGTCACCCCTACATTTTAGCTTAAGATATATTTGAGAGACTTATGTAACAAACTACGGGGAATATTTTTCGAACATTTTAACCCTCTTGCTCGTCAGTGTATGAATATTTTTTGTCTCTTTTTCACAAAGGGGCATTAAATAGGGCTGTTGAGGGTTAAAATGGTCCACAAAAATAGTTCCCATACAATTTTACTAAAAGTCACTGAATACAGCAATGCTCAAGATTTAACTTGAACGCCAGAAATAAGCAAAACCTTACAATCTGTTCACGGGTTAATTTCGAACTTATTCAGAATTGGTGCTTAAATTTCTCACAAAAATGAATTTGAGAGTACAAGTTTGAATGAAAAAAAAGTTCTTCGTAAAATTTCACTACAAGTCATCATTCAAAGGAAAGCTTTACATACTATATATCTATTAATAAAGAGATGAGTACAAATTTGGATAATAAAGCAACCATTTATTTATTACAATGTTTTTTAGCTCCATGAAGAGAGAATGAATACTTTTGACTTCATAGCGTTCTTCAATAGGTGCACATGTCTGATGAAATCGTTCACCATGTTCATCGGATTCTGTTGCCAACTGACGCTCGAAGAAATCCATAATTGGATTCAAAAATAAATTTTTGTTAAAAAATTAACACCTAGTTTTTCAAAAGCACTTAGCATGGAGTTGACGTATATTCGAAAAAAAAAAACTATTTTTACCAAGAAAACTGTATATAACGCTTTTCCATGCAGAAAGCTCAATTGGTGAGAGTGTTTCGTCAAATTTAGCGTTAAAGCCCACAAAAATAACGCAATAATAAATGTGTTAAGAAACTAAACAATTTTTAATGTTTTTGTTACAAAAACAATGACAAATAGTAAAGTTTAAGTACTCAAACCTTCTTTTGTTTTTGCTTCGCTAAGTTTTGGAAACAATATTTTCAGAAAACTGAATGCCGATCCAAAGTTTTTTATCACAACAAGTTTTATATGTAGTGGTGGTAAAAGAATTTGTTCAGTTGGTACCAGCGATGGATCAATAATATTGTCTCACTTTACCTCTTGACACCCATTGTCATTATTCAATGCTC
This sequence comes from Tetanocera ferruginea, assembly GCA_958299015.1. Taxonomy (NCBI): domain Eukaryota; kingdom Metazoa; phylum Arthropoda; class Insecta; order Diptera; family Sciomyzidae; genus Tetanocera; species Tetanocera ferruginea. Next base: position 87,069,638 of record OY282641.1, on the reverse strand, counting down.
ACAAAAGTTATTGGAAATTAATCCGATAATCTGAAATTAAATTTGATGTTATTAATGTTAAAAGTATATAGCCTCTAGTGGTTTTTTAATATGCTGAAACTAGTTCAAACAATTACTAGAATATGGCATACTATTGGATACAATATGCCAATGGATTGATTTTTGTTTTGATTTTACTTTTCATAGTTTTTTGTTGTAATAATATGTTCATTGATACTAAATTGAACATGCTTAAAGAAAACTGCTTTTCATTTAACTGAACACTTGCAAGAATTTACGACTAACGAAAAAATTATTTGTCAAAAAAAACAAAATATATGTTCTGCTTACAAAGAAGATGTCAAGTCGTTCGATCAGCAGCTTGTTTGTACAAATTTCTGTTCAAGTACCTTTTCTACTATTATCTCTTTGCGAAATATTGAATTTTTTGACGAAGAATTACGTCTTACAGCGCGGTTTGTATGGAGTCGTTTTAACAGATTTTTTCAAGGTCATTAGGCAACGTTTTGACGAATACTTTAGTGTATACCTACAGTCTTTAATACTCATTATTCAAAGTATATTAAAATATCAGATATGAATGAATATCTTATTTTGGATATTGTCACTATAATATTAAAGTCACAAAATAGTAAAATACAAGAAGAAAAATTCATGTTTTTATATAAGGAAATCAATCATCACCTGCTTATGTGTCTGCTGCTTTCTTTGTTTTTCTTTCGTTCTTTATGCTTGTATTGCTTTTGTTTAGTACGAACTGATTGGTTCGTTTTGGCAGCATTGTAAGCATTGGATTTATGTATGCACTACTGTTCTAGTATACTATTTTGAAACCAGAGGTCATGAACCTCTTTTCAACTCAGTCAATGAACTCAAACTGTCGAATTTAACGAAATGGGTCTGTGATCCGGTTAGATTTAACTCTTATGAAAAAAACGAGTTGGAACATATTTCGTTTAATGCTTTTTCCCAATAGATGGCGTAAATTTGGATTCCACATCCCACTAGCACTAGCGAGTGTAGTTCGCAAACTATACATCGAACAGACAGAGACGAGAGGAAAGGACATGTGCTCAGCGGGATATATTGACACCATACAATTTTTTAAAAATCGGGGTCTTAATTTTAATTTGAAATTAGTAGTTAAACTGACTATAGCTCGCAAACTATATATCGGGCAGAGACGAAAGTGGCACCAACCTTCTTTTCAACTAAGTCAATGAACTCAACCTATCAAACTTAACGAAATGATCGAAAAAATTTGAAATTTTGCTTGTTTCTTTTTGCTTGCTCATTTAATCATACTTACATTTTTACTTTTTCTTTGTTTTGGCCACGATAAGTAGTCCTTAATTGAGTGTTATTCATTTATTTGTTAATTTTCGGAAGATCAATAAAAATACGTGCAAAATGAACAAAACAATCGGTCCAAAGAGACAAAGTAGAAAAGGTTACAACTTAAACGGAATTCTACGTCTACACTTACGATACTATCGAAACTGTTTCTTTTTTTTCGATTCTTACTTGAACAATATTTATTTTATATACAAACGTTTAAAGTGTCAAAATGTAAAGCTTTCTTCAGTTGGGAGTAGTTCAGAAAGCACGAAAAAGGTATTCTATTTTCAGCAAGTACACACATCAGCTGTTGATCTCGTTTCGTTTCCAACAACAATTATACGCATTTAACTTCATTAAAATTTAATTTGACGTAACACATATTTTTCATACAAACTAGTCCTTTCAACTGCGTTTTTCTGTGATATAGTAGCACAAATGAATTAGCTCGAAATTAATCCTCAAACAGATTGTAAGTTTTCACTTTTTTCTGGCGTTCAAGTTGAATTTTAAGCTTTTGTGTATTCAGAAACTTATGATAAAATTTAATGGCAAATATTTTTGTGGTACGTTTTAACCCTCAATGACCATGTCCCTTTGTAAAAAAGTTAAAAAATACCCATTAAATGAAGAGTTAAAATGTTCTAAAAAAATATTTTTCGCAGTTTTTTACATAAGTCCTATAAAGTACAATTAGAAAAATGTAATAACATTTTTTTGAAAATCCATAACATTTAAACTGCGCCGTCTTCGATCTTTCTACACTACTCGGCCGTCTTCGTTGGACGAAATTGTCTTTGGCTATTTTTTACCCCTTTAAAAGTATCCGACCGTTCTAAAATTTGTTTGGGGATTTAGTGAACTCTTCAACAAAATATTTCTAAAGCTTTAGTTCAAAAATATTTAAACAGCTACTCGGAGCGGATATTAGCACACCGAAAAGCGAGCACCTTGGGACTATAAATTGAAAAATTCATGTCGTGGGCCCAAATAGATATTAAGAATAACTATTTTAGCCCAGATTTGGCTGCGTTCCAAAAAGTATAATTATTTTGCAATCTGTAAACTTGGTAAAATTGCTGAACTGAAAAATTTTAAAATTCTGAAAAAAATTTAATTCATTTAATTTTGTATTTGAATTAAATAAATAGTGTTGCATGTGAATTTTATGACGTTCTGACGTTATATTTTTGGTTTTTGATTTTATAAGTAGGATGTCTATTGAAATCTCTAAGATGGTTCTCTGACTCCTTTATTTTAATTAAGGGGGGACATGACATTGGCCGTTTTTTTAAATCGACTTTTTTTTATAAATTTGTATTTTAGTAAATATTCTTAAGATTCTAAGAAAAATTCCTACGGGTTCAAAAGTTACAGCCGGATTAGTGAGAGCGCATTTTTATTTTTCTTTGTTCACAAACTTTGAACGCGTTTACCTCGAAACCATGTTTTTCGTACTAGTTAGTGCCGTAACATTTTGTGGGTTCATTTTTTGACGAAAATTTTATTATTTTTTATTTTTTTAAACTTGATTCGCTATCGTATGACACGAGCTTTTTTTAATTTGTTTTTCGATTTTTTATGAATTTTAAAAGTCAATATTTTTTTCGAAAAAACACACTTTCAAGCTCCTGTCATACGAAAGTGTGCTCCTTCAAGCTCCTGTCATACGATAACCAATTTTGTTAAGATTTAAAAAAGTCATTTTTTTCCGGATCGGACGATTCGGACAAAAATGTTGGAAAATGTTTGTTTTTGACTGAGTTATGAATTTTTAAAAAAAGGTCTGTTTTCTCTGCCGCTAATGTTATATCCCACCTTAAATATTTAATTTTTATTTTGATAGAGACAAGAAACACAGTTCTTTAAACATTATCCTAACTATTAAAATTAAATTTTGTTCTCAGTCACCAAATATGTGTAAACAACAATTGTACTTCCAAAAAGGTTTCTTGGAAGTATTAGCTATTTTTGGGCGATTCGTGTGTATTATTTGGATTATATTCACTTGCGTTAGATCAAGTAACCTTAAATTGCTCAAGTGTGCAATAACTTTATAAAAGAAAACATCAGAAATTAAAATGTACAACAGAAGTTTTATTTAATGTTCAAAATCGTTTTATATAAAGAATGAGAAATCAGAATGAAAATAAGAACAAGAACAAGCCATTATAATAAATTCAGTTTTTGTTTATGTATTAAGCTACTCTAACAATGTAAATGAATGAAGTGTGTACAACAAAATTAAATAAATTAAGCGATGCTAAAATAGAAAGATGTGAACGTCATGTAAATTTTTAAGTCTTGCTAACATTCAACACTCCTCCTCGTTCACAACAAATAGCATTTTTCACTCAAATATTCATGTTGATTGCAGCGATCGGCGGTCATTTCTTCAGTAGGCAATATTCAATTTCGATCAGGCTTGGGAAATAGCTTTGTCGAAAACGTACCAAACGGAAATAAAAATTGTACTTTTTGGCATACAATCGTTCTCATTTTTTTTCTCCATCGATATTGAAACTCTTTTTATATGTTTTAATATTTTTTACATAAAAATAAGAAAAACATATATGAACAAACAATTCAATATAGGTAGTTTAATAAATATCTGCTGTACATTCAGTTTTTACAATTTAATAAAGAAAATGTACATCTTCCTATTCTTCCATAGCCATAGCACTCTTAATTTTTATATTATAGCAACATTGCCCAGCTTTTAACAAATCTTTTGCCTAAAATAAAGTAGAAACTGAATCACCAAGCAGACAATTTTGCACCTTGCACCTTGTTTTGATTAAATTTTGGATTTATTTGAAATTTAATAAAAAACAAAGAAAATCGATATGACGACGATCAAGTTCTAAAAAAGTCTTCGTGGTACTTACGTACTTTTTATAATAAAACTGTACTGAATCCAACGCTGATTTCGATGATATTTTTTTTCACTGTTACATATGTACAAAATAATGTAATGACACGGTTGGAGGTTTTGCTTAGACTAATTTATTAAAAACTGTAAAACTTAAATTATGTTCATTGTCTTATTCATATTGGTTACATATATATTCATTTAATCTTAACTTACAGTAAAGCTTTTACTGAGAGGATAGGAGTTGCCATCTACTTATAATACATAACAATTCCTTATCCTTTTAGAAAACAACAATATTTTATTTGCTTACAAATATAATTTTTAATTTTAGTTACATTCGATTTTATCATAAATAATAAGTATTAAATATACAAATTCATATTTTAAATTTCAAGTGTTATTTGTCTGTAGACAATTTACGAATTCATCTCGAATTTTCTTAGCTTTACTTCTAGTAATTATTTGAGATTCATCATTTGAACGAAGTCTTTTTTCTTTGATTATTTGTTACATAAGTTATTGGTGCAAATTTTACTTGTCTAACCTCTGTTTTCCTCAATTGGTTAATGTGAGCATGTTTTTGATGACCATTCACTACCACTAAATATCTTACATTACTAAGCTTTTTAACTATCTTTCCAGGTAACCATTTAACATAGTTTGAGAATACGTTTCTATACAAAACATTTTAATTTTCTTTAAATAAATAATTTTCTTTTCTTTTCATCCAATTTCTCCATTAACTTTACTTCTCTTGGCTTGTAATTGTTTCCTTTATTTGTTTCTTTGATTCTTTCCTCAACCTTTTTATTTCGAAAAACATCCAAAAGTGTTCGCGGTTTGAAATTAAATATCAGTTGTGCTGGCGCTATATTTGTCGCTGTGGATGGTGTTGTTCTATACATAAGTAAAAAATTATTCAATTTAAGATCCCAAGGTAGGTATTTTGTTTTTGGATCGATTAAACTCTTTTTTAAACCTTGCTTGACAGTCTGGACTGCCGTTGTCGAAAACCAGTGTTTTAGGCAAACCTAGTATAGTAAAATTTTTTCTTAAAACATCACACAAACTTTTTGCATCTGTATTCTTCATTGGTATTGCTTCAATCCATTTTGAGTAAACATCAAAAACCACTAATAAAGTTACATTCTCAATTTTACAGAAATCAATATGTATTCTTTCCATTGGATAACGTGCTACCTCCCACGAAGTGAATATAGGTTTTGATGAATTTTGAACTGATTTGCATGCTACGCATTGATTTACATAAGCTTCAATGTCTTTGTCCATGCCTGGCCACCACACATAAGAACACGCCAAAGCCTTCATTCTAACGATACCCACATGGCTCTCGTGAAGTAGCTCTAACACACTTTCAACTAATGAAAACGGAACTATTACCCTATCTCCATAAAACAAACAACCATCTTCAGCTCCTAATGAGTATCTATTGTTATAATATGGTTTCCACTCTAATAGTATTTTATCCGGCCAACCTTCACCACAAACAATTTTGTATACAACACACAAAATACTGTCTCTGTTTACTTCCCGTTTTACGTCTTCTAAATTTCAGGTAAAATCATTTAACTTTACGTTATTAATACTAACTTGTTCAACATCAATAGGAACTTGTAACGGCAATCGAGATGATCCATCTGCGTGCCCCATTTCCGACCCTTTTTTGTATTGAATTTGAAATTCATACATTGACAAAAAATTGACCACCTCTGTAATCGGTTTGCCGCTACAACAGGAATTTCCTTCTTGCTCCCAAAGATCGCCCGTAGCGGTTGATGATCGCTATAAATTATGAACGGTAATCCATATAGATATGTTATTGAAACACAAGTTTGTTATCAACTGCCAGTCAGAGAACATCTTAAGGCATCCTTTATTAATTCTGTTTAAAGCTTAAAGCTAAAAGCTTACATACTAACAAAGAGAAGTAGGAACTTAAAAGTTACGATTTACATACTTAAAGAGAGGAATAAAGCTTTGCGATCATAAGCTTCATGAGCAACATAAATGTCATTGTTTATAAAATGCAGCTGGATTTGGTGCATGCAAGAATGCCTCAATTCTGTTCCTCAATTTGTTCAATTGAACTTTTATTATTGAATTTAAATTCGCCAAGATTTTTATTTTTAAATAAATTTCTTATACATAAATTTTTATGCCATCTTTTTGCGTGCTATTCCTTCAATAGAATCATAAACAGTATTTGAATAATTGTACACTTAATCGTGAGAGATGTAAGTTCTGATTTATTTTTGAAAATGCATCGCCTTTTATACAAAAAGCCTTCAATACTTCTTAACTATAACATACATATTTTGGTCGCATGCCTGCTACATGTTTTGCTATCGCATGCGACCGTTCTTATCTTCTAATTTTATTATCTACTTCTTATCTTCTAATTTTAGACCCACGCAGCTCGACCGTCATAAAATGTTAATCGTTGTGTTTTCTCACGCTGATCCTTTACGCGTTCTGTGTACTGACAGAACGCATAAATTATGTAACACGAACCCATGTTCATGCTTGAACATTCTGCGGGGCCCGATGACTATAATCTGGCAACGAAAAGTCAATGTTGACAGTCCGTTTGCTATTACATTTTTTCTTTATATAAATACAACAAATAATTCCTAAAACTAAAACAACCATAAATAGTGAAACATGACCACTCATGGTATGGAAATGCAATTTTCTTAATGGTACATGAGAAGAATTAACCTTAGCTAGCTGCTGCTTCAGCTTATCGATCTCCAAGCTGTTATTTATCCATGCTACATCTAATGGTTTAATATGTGTGACACTTTTGACATCTTTAGTCCATACAAGCGACTGAACTGAGATTTTTTGTCGAGATTCTTGCCGTTGATAGGACGGAATTAGTATGTCCTCCTAGACTGCCGAACAACCTGGACTCAATGTCAGTATCCCTTGTGATGGAAGCTCCAGTATGTTGCGTGTTTCAGAACCGCACCTTACTATCAGGCTGGACTTATTAAACAGCTTGAACAGCCAGCGGTTTTCGATGGATAACGGTTTCCAAAAGTTTGAATTCGATATCTCCTGAAATTGACATTCGGCATGCTGTGATCTCTTAAGTATGGATATTTCACAGTTGCGATGTGTTGCAGTTACCCATGGCCAATTTTCCTGACAAAGATAATTGCCATTTAACGTTTTCTTGCACTTATTCAGTTTTGACTCCGACATGAGAGCATACAAATTATGTTAAAAGTTAATGCTATGTATTCTGCTTCTAGTTTTGCCATAATCGTGCTATTCTTTCTTTCCATTGGAATTGATATTAAATGATAGATCTCTGACGTATCGCTATTGATGACTGGAATTTCCGCATTAATTACAAGACGTTGATTGACTATCAACCCCTTTGCATTCATAGTGTTGTAGACTTCTTTTAACTCAGTATCAGATGCCCATCCTGGCAATCTATATTTGACTGGTAAATGAGACTTAATCGTCGATAATTCCTTGTGAAGTTGCGCAGGCGTTAACAGTTGAGGATTAACGTGACCATGGTGTAAATCTATTAATAAATTCATTATCTCAGATTGGACGCCTTCAAATTCATCCAACATAATAACAAGTTGAGCTGTCATTATTTGAAACAGCATTGATCTTTGCTCTGCTCTCATTACTGCATCTTGAAACGTTTTGAGTTGAGAACTCATTTTTAAAAAAGTCTTGTTGATATCTTCAGTTGTCTTCTTTAAAATGTTAAGCGAAGAATCTATTATAGAAGTTTGCTGCTTTATCAGAGTATCTAAATCTTGTTGGTTATCAAAGATGTTCTTCATATTTTGTTCCATTTCTTTTCTATCGTCCGCATCCATCATCCCGAATAAAAAATGGTAAATTGATCCAACGAATTCGAAAGGAGCCCTGCGTGATCTTTCGCTTTTTATTAACAGATCGTTATTTTGTTTTAATCGATTATATCGTCTATTAAAACCTGCTACAATCAACATGCAAGAGCTTTCATAATCATTCAACTTCTGGCAGTTGTTTTGTAGTTTTAACAAAACGTTTTGAATTTTGTCCACTTCATCCATATACGGACCTAAATCATAGTAAATGATTTAATTCCATTTTGCACTTGAAACATCCATATTTCCAATACGTTCGAAATAAACAGCTGTGTCTTCCTGCAACTCTGAAATGCGGGCTCCAATTGTACCGTACGCTTTTGATGGTGCTGCGTTAACCTGATTGACTATTATAAGAAATAACATCAAACATATCTTATGCCAGCTGACTAATTCCTTGTCCTTGTTTGCGCTAGTTGTCGTTAAAGTTGTTTGACATGATTGACTATCATCCTCGTCTTCATTTCTGTCTGTTGTCTCCAGAGGACATATTTTATGAATAGGACGCTTAAATATGTTATTCTGAGTTTTAACCGTTATAACTCGTACTTTTCCATCTGATCCTGGATGAGTGTCAACAATTTTAGCTAGAGGCCACCTTGCCGGGTTCGTGTCCTCATTTTTTATAATGACTACTTGGCCACATCGAAGGTTGCATTTTGATTGCTTCCACTTGTACCTCTTTTGCAATGTTACGAGATACTCATCTTTCCATCTCTTCCAAAAGTCATTTCTCATTTTCTGTAAAAGTTTCCAACGGTCTAAACAACTTATCCTGCGATCATCCTCTGCTTCTGGAATTTCTAATAATTGAAGACCGATCAAGAAATGTACCGGTGTTAACTTGTCATTTTCATCTGCACTATTGCTAATTGCACAAAGGGGTCTTGAATTTAATACTGCCTCTATTTGACTAAGAAACGTAGTCAATTCTTCAAAGGTCAATTTGTTTTCTCCAATGACTCGCTTTACCTGGTACTTCATTGATTTGACACCAGCTTCCCAAATACCTCCGAAGTGAGGACTTGCCGGGGGAATAAAATGCCATTGGATTTTGTCATTTTCTATAATGGCGGCAAGCTTGGAGTTATTTTTTATTGCTTTCTTGAATTCAATATCCAACTTTTTTGCTGCTCCCACAAAGTTTGTACCATTATCCGAATAAATATGTTGACTTTTTCCTCTTCTTTCGGCCTTCGGAAGGCTGCTAAACACGCTTCCGATGTCAAATCGCTTACAACTTCCAAGTGTATTGCCTTAGTTGCCATACAAACCAATACCATTATGTAGCCTTTGTAACATTTCTGTCCTCTTCCCTTAGAACATTTTACGAGAAGAGGTCCTGCATAATCAATTCCTGTATGTGTGAATGGATGTGCACATGACACACGAAATTCTGGCAATTGTCCCATAATTTGTGTATTAGCTGCGTGTTTGTACCGAATGCACTTTACGCATGACCGATTACATTTTTTTATTATGTCCTTTAGACCAATGATCCAATACTTTCTTCTTATTAAGCCTTCCATTAAACGATTACCTCCATGCAACGAATTGTTGTGAACATCTTGAATTATCAATGTGGTCAACCGAGATTTACCGAGTATTAACGGATGCTTTTGGTTGTATGGTAGATCGGAATGCTCTAGTCGACCTGCTACTCTCAATAACCCCTTTTCATCTAAGAACGGGTTTAAATTTGCTATTTTGCTTTGATAATTTATGGATTTGTTGTTTCGTAAGCATTTTATTTCATTCCTGAACTCCATATTTTGTTGATTCATTATCAGCCTTATTTCTGCAGTCCGAAGTTCATTTGTTGTTAAATACGACGGAAATTTTTCTTTTTTTAACATTCTTATAAATCTTATAACGTACGCCAGTACTCTTTCTAATTTTTTCATTGTTGCACATCTTTCTTGAAGTAAATGCAAAATATTCTCTATTTCCCTGGATTTTGTTGCTGACACCAACACTGTATCCTCCTGCGTTGATATCTGCTCTGGCCATTCATTTTCTTCTTTAACCAGCCATGATGGACCTTCCCACCACAAATCATGAGTTTTTTTTATAAGTTTGTGTGGTGATATTCTTCTTGATGCTATATCAGCAGGATTTTCCTTCGTATTTATGTAATTCCAATTTGCTGCAGGAATTAACGCCTTAATATCAGCTACTCGTGATCTGACGAATTTATCTTTACTTTTATCGTTTTTAATCCAATTTAAAGTTATTGTTGAATCACTCCAAGCATATGTTTTGGATTCTCGATTTATAATATCCTCAATTTTGCGTAATAATTTCGATAATAAGTGTGCTGCGCACAGCTCCAGTTTCGGCAAGGTCTTCTTGTTTTTGATTGGATTGACTTTGCTTTTTGCCGCTATCATTGATATCATTGCTCCTGCCTTGATATACACTACTGCAGCATAAGCCTTTTGAGATGCATCTGCAAATCCATGGAATTGAAAAGCTGTTTCTTCTTTTAGCCAAATCCACCGGGGTATTTTAACTTCTTTTAAATTTGATAAATGTTCCACAAAATTTAACCATTCTTTTGTTCATTCATTATTTAATGGCTCATCCCATTCGGCCTTCATTATCCATAACTTTTGTATGAACAGTTTTGCAATGACCGTTACAGGTGTTAACCAGCCAATTGGATCAAATATTCTTGCTAAATATGACAAAGCTTGACGCTTGGTGACCGCCGTTTTTTCTAATGGTGTTATGCTGAACATAAACTCATCGTTGCTAGGACTCCATTGGAGACCTAATGTTTTTATTGTTTCATCTTCTTGAAGGAGTAGAACTTCATTTTCCCCAACATTTGGAATGCCTTGTATTATTTCGTCGTTATTTGAAATCCATTTTCTAAGATGAAATCCAAACTTTTCCAAATGGTTTGCAAGCTGTCTTTGAATTGTTTTACATTCTTTAATGCTATCCGCTCCAGTCATCAAATCGTCCATATAAAATTCGTCCTTGATGATCTTAGCAACCTTTGGATTGCTACATTTGGCGGCAATTTCATGTAATGTTCTTGTTGCTAGAAACGGTGCTGCTGATGTCCCATATGTAACGGTTGTTAGTTTATATTCCTTCAAAAGCAAATTTTTCCTTTCTCTCCAAAGAATGCATTGATAATTTTGATCTTGTTCCGCTATTTTAATTTGGCGATACATTTTTTCTACATCTGAAGATATCACATATTTCCAGATTCGCCAATAAATTATTATATCAAACAAATCCTTCTGAAGTCTTGGCCCAATACATAGAATATCGTTTAGACATTGTCCATTTGTTGTTTTTGCAGAAGCATCAAACACAACTCTTATTTTTGATGTAAGCTTGTTCTCTCGAATAATGGCTTGATGAGGAAGATAATATTGTCCTCTGCCTCCTTCCTTGATTTCTTTCATGTGTCCAAGCTCCTGATACTCCTGCATAAATTTTACATATTCGTTTCTTAAAAAATTGTTCGCTTGAAGACGCCTTTCTAAATTAAGAAATCTGGCCATTGCTTGTTTTCGGGCATCTCCGAGCTCCTTATTTTCTTTAAACGGCAATGTGACGATGAATCTGCCATCTGCATCTAACTTTGTTGTAGCCTCATATTGTTTCAAGCATACTTCTTCTACGAGTGAACTTGTTGCGTCATCAACTTCTTCTAGCTCCCAAAATCGTTCAAGGTTCGTTGTTGCTGCCGAAATGTATTTTGAATTTTTATCAGGAATTTGGAGAGCACCCGATAATATCCATCCTAATTTGGTTGATTGACCTACTATTTTTTCCATTTTGACCACTCCTTCTTCTAGGATTTCTGGAAATAGGTCGCTGCCAATCACAAGATCAATCCTGCTTGTTTTATTAAAATTTGGATCAGCTAAAGTATAGTTTTTCCATTTGTTGATGTCGTACTGAAACGATCTATCTGGCTGAACGCTTGTTAACTTTGGTAACACCAACGCCTCTGTTACAAACACATCGTTGCTAATATATCTTGGATGCATTTCTAGCTTAACTTTTGTTTTCGCCATGCCGACCGTTGTATCACCAAGACCTTGTAACTTTATGTTAGTTTTACTTCTTGGCAGTCTAAGCAATTGCGCCACTTCTTCTGAAATTGCTGTTCTCTGTGACCCTTGATCGATTAACGCTCTCATCATGAAAAACTCGCCTAGCAAGGTTTTTACTCGCACTTGTGCTGTTGCTAAAAGTATTGTTGACTTCCACTTTTCTTCTGTCATCATTGCATTTGATTTTTCTTGCTTCATCTCGTTTTGACTTCTAGTTCCTAGAGGTTTTGTTTCGAAGTGTATTAGAACATGATGACTTTTTCCACACTTCCTACATCTCTCATTGCTATTTGTGCATTTCTTTGTTATGGAATGATTCAGGCATATGAAGCACGTGTTAGTTTTCCGAGCCCAACTGCTACGGTCATCTACTGTTAGCGTTTGAAATTTGCGACAGTTAATGATATTATGACCGCTTAAGTTACAATAAAAACATTGTTGCTGAACACTATTATACGATCCACTGGATCGCTGATTGCCCTGATAACCAGTGAATTTAGATGTTCCGGTTTGGCGTTTCCCTTTAATGGCTTCCAAAGATTGGAAATGTTGCTCCAAAAATTGCAACACATCTTCAAGTTTCTGTATGTCCCTTGTTCTTTTGATTGCCTGTTCGTACAAACGAAGTCCCTCTTTGTCCAGCTTCCTTATTATTATACGAGCAATGAATAGTTCGTCTAGCTCCATATTCATTCCCTTCAAAGCGTTAATGCACTCATTTGTAGTATCGAGCAACTGTCTTACACTGTTTGCAGTTTCACTATTTATAATTGGTTGATCTATTCATTTGTCAACAAGTGATGTGTACATTAACCTACGATTTGCGTATCGCTGCTGCAACACATCCCATGCGACCTCGTAATTCTCTTCCGTGACGGTTAAATGATGAATTAGCCTTCCAGCTTCACCTTTTATAACAGATTTTAACCGATACATTTTTTCAACGTTTGAAATCCCTTTAATATTATGTATTAATTTGGTGAATAAGTCAAAGAACGACGGCCACTCGTTTATATTGCCGAAAAACAATGGAATCTTGATTTCTTCCAGTTTTATTAACTGCGGATTCGGTTTTAGGGAAAGTGAATCCCTCTTTCTTGCCAACTTTTGCAAAGTATGAAAACACTGTTCCTCTAATTCTTCATAAACATCCTCCAAATCATCATTAACCACTCCCATGTCAATGGTCAGCTTCTTATAAATTGTTTTGCAATCTTGGATTTTTTCTTTTATCCTTTCTTTAATTTCATCAGCCTCATAGGTTGAAATTTCTTCCATTTGCTCTTCAACGTCTATCAATAATATTCGCAATTTCCTTGTTTGTTTAAAGCATTTTGACGTCAGCTCTATATGACGACCTCCACCATCCTGTTTTTTTTCAATATTTGCACTTTTTTTACAGACGCCATTTCTCCAACTTCTCCTTCAACTGCTTCTTTTATTGGTTCTACTAACTCCGTTTGTTGTGCAGCTTCATTGATACGGAGCTTCTTTATGTCTTCTATAACAATTTTTATTTGGTTAAAATAGTCTCTTACAAAATAGCTTTCATTTGTAATTCCAAATGCTTCAATTTGTTTGTGGTTGTTCTGGAATTCATTCCAGAATTGAGCTAGCCGATTATCGTTTGTTTCGACACAAGTCTTCCTTTCCCTTCCATCTTCAATTCTTTGACTCAAACTATAAATTTGCTCGCCAATTTCTTTTTGGCGTTCTATTAATTTCTGCTTCATGATGATATATTTTTTTTTTAAACACTGTACCGGTGTAAGCCCCGGGTACGCTTATTTCACTGTAGGTCGTGAAATACACCAACACTTGATTTGATTTCGCAAATCCCAATTACGACTGTATCGTTGTCGCTAGTTTTTTTTAAATTCTTTTGCTTATTTTAAATAACTATTTAAAATAAACACACTATTCCGATGTAAGCCTCGGATACGCTTATTTCACTGTAGATCGTGAAAAACACACCTTCTTTCGCTTAGTTAATTTTTTTTTTTAATTTCTTAAGTCTCTTACCACTGGTGGGGGAAAACTATAAGAAATATTTAAAATAACTCGAAGGACCAAAATGAATAATTGTACACTTATTCGTGAGAGTTGTAAGTTCTGATTTATTTTTGAAAATGCATCGCCTTTTATACAAAAAGCCTTCAATACTTCTTAACTATAACATACATATTTTGGTCGCATGCCTGCTACATGTTTTGCTATCGCATGCGACCGTTCTTATGTTCTAATTTTATTATCTTCTTCTTATCTTCTAATTTTAGACCCACGCAGCTCGACCGTCATAAAATGTTAATCGTTGTGTTTTCTCACGCTGATCCTTTACGCGTTCTGTGTACTGACAGAACGCATAAATTATGTAACACGAACCCATGTTCATGCTTGAACAGTATTATTTTGAATGATCACTTCTACAATAGGTAAATCTAATTCCTCAAAATCCCTATTTGGAATGGGAATAACAAGTGCATTGTTGTAAATTTCTAAGCAAAATTTAGGTAGAAAAAGAGCGAATACCAACAATTCTTCTGAAAATATAACGTTAGTTTTGATATATGGCATTACTTTTATTGTCACATTGAATTCAACAATTTCTTCTGCAGTTAATATGTCATGAGCTAAAACGTTAAGTTTGCTCATCAAGATAATGTCCTTGAATTTTTCAATCTGTTTGTTCAATGTCTGTATGTCTGCAAACAATTGCAAAGTTTGTCTTGTCTCATATTCAAAGTATTCTAAACCGTCCGTCTTGAGTTTAACCTGTTGTAAGAATAGATGTATGTCTTTTTGTTGCTTATTAATGTGTTCCCCTATGTCGTTAATGTTATCTATAAGATTTTTATTAATAATTACTTGTTTATTTAGTTCATCTACAACGTTTTTTGTATTTTTGTCTAAATTTTCCAGATGATCAAAAATTTCTTTCGCATCATCATCATCCATTGTCCCATAAAGAAATTTCATCCCGTTTCCGACGATGTTGAGTAAGCCACGTTTGCGTCTATTGTTTTTAAATATTTGTCGTTTTAATAACTTATAATTTTGAATTAATGAATCAAGTTCGTGTCTTAGAAGAATAAGGTTATCATTTTTTTCGCTGAGGTTTAGAGAATTTGTATTCTCTGTTATCTGGTTGATTATAATGTTATATTCCGTTAAATTTACGATGTGTAGTATTTTCGTAAACGATTCAATTACCGGTTGTTCCTCCATTCTAACTACGGTGTATCCGTTATTTGTATTAATTGTCGTTACCTCTAAAGAAGGTTGTGCGATCACCGAAGCCGCCAGTGTTAACAAAAGTAGTGTGATCATCCTGAAATTATTAATTAATTTGATGTTTATATTTTCGTTTTAATTGAGTTTGGTAATATTTAGTTCTTCTTTTATTACTAGTGTCAATAGTATAGTTTTTATCTCTTGCATAACGAGGGAGATGGTTATATTTCGGTTTGTTCTTAGCGATTTGCCTATTTATAACTATGTCGTCATGTACTTAAAATTTCTGGGTTCTGTTTTTGTTAAGCTTCTCAATTCTTTTAATTTTTTCCTGTTTATATTTTTCACACAAGCACGAAATATAGTTCTTGTCATAGTTTTTCGTTAAAAAATCAATTGGTCGTTTACTTGTTGTTGAGTGTATTGTGTTGTTATAAATAGTAAATATTTGATAAAGTTTTTCATCAATACCTTCATTTTCATGCGAATTTTTTATTTCTAGTGTCCTTAGATGTTCGTTCAAAGTCCCATGTAGTCTTTCGATATCGGCATTTCCTGTTTTCTGATATGCTGTCGTTTTATGTACTTCGATTTCGTTTTCTTTTAAAAATAATTCTACAGCATTATGCAATATGCATCCTTCGTTATCAAATACTAATTTTCTCATTTTTCCTTAAGTCTGTATTCTTTCCTTGAGTGCTTTCAAAATTGAAATCCATGTTCTGTCATTAAGTTAGTGGAATTTATCGATTGTAGTGAGATACATAATATTTCTATAAGGGAACCAAATATCTATGTGTACGATGTCATTAAACTGAATTGGAGTCTCACTTACTTGATAGGGAATTTTTATAGGTTGTCTATCATGTTTTGCTAATTTGCAAACATCACAATTGTTAATAAATTTCGTAATAGTTTTAAATAAATTTGGGTACAAATTTTTTTATTTTAGTTCTAAGTAAACTTCGTTGATTCCTCTGTGATTGTTTCTTAAGTGTTCGCTTTTAATAATCGTAAGAATTTCATTTTTTTCTGATATGTCTTTTAACTTAATGTTTGACCGATACATTCGTAAATTTTTATTTTGAAACTGTTTCACATAAATATCTTGAAATTTTAAAAACAGTTCATCATTATCACAATAGATGCACATTAACCCTTTTTCAATTATTACATTACTCATTAATCCTGATAAGCAAGATCCTTCAGTAACGGTAATAAAGTTTTGACATTTTTTGTTTACAATTTTTGTGAAAAATTTGTCCTTTTCTCCTATTTGTAAATAAATTTGATTTTTAAAAATATTTATGCCTTTCTCGGTTATTTGGATATAACCAATGCTGTCGTTGGGTGCACTATGTATCGTAGCGTTTGTAGATATAACCTCAACGTCCATACTACAATTATTGTCATCGTCATTATTACCAACGTTTAAAATGTCTGCTTCGTTCAATACTGAAATTTCATCTTCAGTTTGTTTATTTTCGTTTTTAGCAATTAGCCTACTTAACCCATCTGCAATACAGTTTTGCTTGCCTTTAATATAAGAAATATCAAAGTCATATTCGTTTAGATGGATTTTCTATCTTTGAAGTTTCATGTTGGGTTCTTTAATTCCATTAAGCCACACTAATGGCTTGTGATCAGTACATATTGTAAATTTCCGTCCGTATAAGTAAACTCTAAGATGTTTGACTGACCAGACTATTGCAAGTAGCTCTTTTTCGATAGGAGCATAACGTTGTTCATGATCGTTTAAAGTGCGTGATATATAATAAATAGGATGACCATTGTGGCTAAGTACCGCCTCGATTGCGTAACTAGATGCGTCCGTAGTAAGTGTGAAAGGTTTAGTAAAATCCGGACTTTTAAGAATGGGGTCACTAATTAACAATGTTTTTAATTTATTGAATGCAGAGATGTACTCTTTGTCATTCAAATCAATTTTCGAATTTTTCTTCAAGTACTTTATAATTGGATACGCAACCTTAGCGTAATCCTTCACGAACTTACGGTAAAATCCGGTTATACCAAGAAATTGCTTTATTTCTTTAATATTTTTAGGTGGTAACATTCTTTTAATGGCTTTTAATTTAGATTCATCTGGTTTAATTCCATTACTTGTTACAATGTGGCCTAAGAATTTCGTGGATATATCTGCAAAGTGATATTTGCCAATCTGCACTTTAAGATTACATTCTCTTAATTTTTGCAATATTTTCCGTATTGCGACCAAATGTTCAGGGAAGCTTGTAGAGAATATGAGGATATCGTCAAGGTAGACGACACACGTTTTGTTAATGAGATCTTTTAGAACCAGATTCATTAATCTTTGGAAAGTTGCTGGGGCATTTTTAAGCCCAAATGGCATTCGTGTGAACTCATAATGACCATCTCTTGTTGAAAAGGCCGTTTTTTCTCTGTCCTGAGGGTCGACCTCGATCTGGTGAAAACCTTTCGCCAGATCTAAGGTGGTAAATAATTACATTTTCCTAATTTATCGAATAAATCCTCGATATTCGGCATAGGAAAACGATCCTCAGTTGTCTGTTCGTTAAGTTTGCGGTAGTCTCACTATCACTATCCGCCACTTCTGTTCTTCATTTTCATTGGTCTTTTTTTTTACTACCCACAATGGTGAATTGTACGGGCTATTACTTTTTACTATACTTTTTTTGTCTCAACATTTCCTATATTTGCCTATCTACTTCGTCACGGTGCACTTCAGGGTATCGGTAAAGTTTACTATAAATTGGGGCATCGCTTTTAGTGACTATTTTATGTTCAATGTCATTTGTACATGACAAATTGTCCCCATCTTTATAAAATACATCCTTGTAAGCTGACAAAACATCTTTAAGTTCTGTTAGATCTTTTCCTACCAAGAGATTTGAAATAGTATTTGAAATATCACTAGAGTTTTCTTCGTTACACGATATTACTGTTATTGTTTCTTAACTGATCGCTGTTGTTATTTCTAAACTGACCGCTATAATTACTTTGATTTTGCCTTAATTGAGCACTGTTATAGTTGTTGTTTCTAAACTGACTGCTATCATTAATTTGGTTTTGTCTTAATTGTCCACTACCATTGATGCGGTTGTTTTTAAATTGATCACTATTGTTGTGATTATTATTGTTATTATAATTGTTATTGTTGTAGTTTTTTTGTTGATTATTAGGTAAATTTTTCCCGAAAATTTTATTATTCATCCATCTATTTGTAAAGAATTGATGCCTTGCCTCTAAAATGATTGTATAGGCATTATCTAATGATTTGGGATCTCTTGCGAAGATCATTGTCCTTGTTGGCTCTGGCAAATTTTGCCGGAAGGTATACTGAGCAATTCTATTTATTTCTTCAATTGTATATGCCGTGTCTTCGTGTGTCAGTATCCGATTTATGAGTCTGTTTATCACATTATTAATTCTTTGAAAATAATTTTCAATTGTACCGTCCATTCTCATTGTCTTTAATCTGTCTATTAATTCGTAACTTGATTGTTTTTCCCCAAAGCCACTTTTCAAAACTTCTTTTAGTTGATTCCAATTTTTTATTTCTCCAGCCCTATGGATTGTTTCCCTAGCTTTTCCTATGCACTTGTTCTTAATATATCCGAAAAGTATTAATTTGTTTGAGTTATCGAATGTTTCTATTGAAGGTAAAAGTACCTCGATTTGATTTAGAAAATCTGGCAACTGATTTGTATCAGTGCCATCAAAATCTTGAATGTTTCCTATGCATTTTAACAAGAGATTAAAATAGGTTGCTATGTCCGAATTCATTTTATCAATAAATTTTAAAATACATTTTTTATTTTATTATAAAAATTTTAAAATAGTAAAAATAATCAATAAATTACAATAAATAAATTTTTATTTCGAATCTAGTTTCTACCTTAACTAATTGTTGTTGTTTCACTTAAGATTGCCGCTGTCGTTTATATGTATGTTGGTTGCTGTTTTGCTGGGATTTCTGATGCTTTGTGGATATTGGTTGTTTTGGTTGCTGCTGTCTATTTCACTCGATTCAAACTTTTAATGTTTTTATTGATTTCTTGATTTTATTGTACACTAGGTTTTGTTTTACAATAAGATTTTGTTTATTTATTTCTTCTGCACAAAGTTGTTTTTTTTAAAAGAGTTTTACAATTTTCAGTTGCAATTTTCAACTGTTCCAAAAGGAATATTTCTGTTTGTGCGTTGACCGTCACATTTCTCTTTGTCGAGAATTATTTTCAAAATTTTCACTTGCATTTTTCGAAATTCTTTAAGAATTTTTGCATTGACCGTCACGTTTAATATTCTAAGTTTTTTCCAAATGCAATTTTCACTTGCATTTTTCGAAATTCTTTAAGAATTTTTGCATTGACCGTCACGTTTAATATTCTAAGTTTTCTTTGGAATATTTTTCTTTGCCGACTGCGCCAGATATGTTATTGAAACACAAGTTTGTTATCAACTGCCAGTCAGAGAACATCTTAAGGCATCCTTTATTAATTCTGTTTAAAGCTTAAAGCTAAAAGCTTACATACTAACAAAGAGAAGTAGGAACTTAAAAGTTACGATTTACATACTTAAAGAGAGGAATAAAGCTTTGCGATCATAAGCATCATGAGCAACATAAATGTCATTGTTTATAAAATGCAGCTGGATTTGGTGCATGCAAGAATGCGCCAAATCAGCGTCTTTGCTTCTGTGAGAAGATTTCGATTAGAGTTATGAGTGGGCGTTTTATTAGGAATGATGAGAAGATAATGAGTGGGTGTTTTATTAGGAATGATGAGAAGATAATGAGTGGGTGTGAGTTTGGTTACGTTGGAAACGCTTGGTACGTTGGGGACGTAACTATATATATATTTATGGAATTTCTTAACTGCAAATACAATTGCAAGAGCCTCTCTATGGAGTTAGGAATAATTCTTTTCCGCATCTGAAAGCGTACTGGAAACAAACATCACTGGTTTTTCTTCTCCATTAACCATATGTGATAATACACCACCTACTCCATATGGACTTGCATCGCAAGAAATTATAATTTGCTTAGATGGGTCATAATGAGTAAGTTTTTATATTTGTAATTAAATCTTTACTTTTTTGAAAACATTCGCATTATTAACAGTACGTTTACAATTAACGCATAACCTAATTGAACCATTACCTTTGTTAACAACTACTACCGAACTTGCCCACTTGCTTCTAGTAACTGGTATCAAGACACCTTCGTTGCACAATCTTTTAATCTCATCTTCAACTTTGGACCTTAAACCATAAGGCACAACGCTAGGTTTGCAAAAAATTGGACATGCATCCTCCTTCATTACTATTTCAGCCTTATAATCTTTTATCACACAATTACTTGACTTACGAAAAACTTCGCAATATTTTGACTTAAGGTCTGACAAACCACTTTTTAAGGCATAACAAACATTTTCGATTGGACGGAATACAAAACAATTACGCCATAAAGGAAACAATGAATCAAGCCAATTTCTGCCAAGTAAAGGAACAAAATTATCAACAGTATTCAAAACAGTTAAATCAAAAGAATACGTTTTATCAAATACAAAAACATTCACCTTAATTTTTCCTAGGGTATTAACATATTCACCAGATATCAATTTCATTTTTCTTAGATCTCTTACCAGTTCATAATTTCCAAAATAATCTCTATAATAATTTTTATTTACAATTGTTTCGCATGCACCCGTGTCTACTTCAAATTCTATTATTTTTTTTTCAATATTATTAATTTTATGTGAATCTGCTCTCAAAGCTTTGCAATTATTAATAAACCCACATCTATAATACCCGTTACTGTCTAAACTTTCGTCTGCTTCCACGTTGTTGACTTTGAAGCTCTCTCGTCTTCGGCAAAACTTTTTAATGTGTCCGGGTAATCCACATGCATAACAAATTACTCCACGATGTTGTTGTTGGTAGCTATGCCGACCTCCAGAACTTTTTGAAAAGCTTCTACGGTTCTTACGACTATCTCTTCTTCTCGGCTGATTCGATGATGTTCGAAAATGTCTTCTACTCGACACATGTTGGTCTCTAACTGCACAAATGTTGTTCTCGCCATGCTTCATCATAACTAAATTGTTGTTCGTCATTTCCATGGCAGCTGCAATCTCTGTTGCTTTATCGAATGTTCTTAAATCTGCATCGTTCAAAAGACGATTTTGAATTCGCTCGTCTCTGATTCCACAAACAAATTGTATTATCAAAGCTTTTTCTTGAAAAATACCAAACTCGCAGTGCTGAGACATGTGCTTTAATTCAATTACGTAATCTTGCAGCAGTTCATTGTGCTGTTGTAATCGCTTAAAAAATTTAAAACATTCTGCTATTACGTTTTTCTTTGGAGCAAAATGAATAACTAACGTTTCGGTTATATCATCAATCTTCACAGTCGGATCTGTTTCTTTTTTGGGGGCGATTAAGGACACCAAAACCTTGTACAAATCTGGTCCACCCAAGCTCACCAGAAATGATATTTTCAAGCAATTATCTTCAATTTTGTTCAACGAAAGAAGATGATTTAACCTTCGTGCATATAATGCAAAATCATCACCAAGTGTGTAAAATTCAATTGATCCAACAAACACTTTTCCTTCAGCCGTTGTAATGTCTTTGATCACGGTTTATTTTAAAAAACGGGTAAAAACTTTTAACACCAAATTTATTTTACTTTTTAATTATTTTCGAATTGTTTAGGTAGACTGCAAGCCTCATCAATAAAAATCACAAACAGGTTCGCTAATTTGAATGAAACCTGTTGCCTGTGCTGCGGATTCAGTTACAACTGTTGCATTATCCAAGCAGACAGCTAATGATGACAGAATTGCAGTCAACAATTTGAGTACTCCTCTGGTCAACCACTCAGTGTCTAGTGCTGCACTTGCTTAACACGAAGAATCAGAGACTGCTCCCTTGCAAATTAATCTTAGCTCTATGGAATCGACGTCACCTCAAGTCGTAACCCAGCCTATCGCCATAAATTCGATGGCTGTCACCTCGCTACCTCCACCGCTGGACGCCAATAATATTATCAACTCAAACCATACATGTTCTTCATCATCGACTGGAGTGAATTCCACCCAACTCACAAATTTGCAACATAATTGCTTTGTGGTGACCGTGGCATGCAGGTTAAGTATGTGGCTTAGCATGCTCGGAGCCCGGGTTCGATCCCCAGTCAGAGAGTAAATAATGCCATGTAAAGCTTCTTGAGAACATGCACTTTAAACGTTCGGAGTCGGCATAAAACATGTAGGTCCAGTTCTCGGTCAATTGTGTGCAAACATTTAATAACACACACAACACAATTGATCATAAGAAGCTCGGTCAAAGTCCTTTCAAGGGCTGAAATGGCCAATTTGTTTTTTTTTTTTTAATTGCTTTGCAACCCAAGCAATAGAAACTACTGCCACCCAGCCAACTACGAGTAACTCGACGCTCATCACCTCACAAACACTTCCTGCACCACCTCTACAGCTAAATGGCGCCAGAACTAACATCACAGATCATATAACTACTCCATCACCAACTTTATTGCTCGTCAACCAACAAACCATTCCGCCATTAAAGTCTTATTTGTCTCGAGGCTCACTGCTGCTACGACGGTTGATAATATTCAAGCATTCATACTCAGCAAGCTGCAAACACCAGTTTCACGACCCACTTGTCTGAAGCTATCTTCAAAATTTCAAAGAGACATCGCATCGTTCAAAATCTATGCCTCTGATCAAGATTATTGTCGAATGTCGAATTCTCTCCCGTGGGTACCGTCGTCAAGGAGTTCATTCCACGACCAAGAATTTCTGCTGTTGAGGCACCGTGTACCACCTCCTCATCAACTTCTCTTTAAAAAAAACTATAAGGCTGCAGCTATAACTCGTATGTTAATACTAATCTTAACCATAATTATTCATTATACTACTAAAACGTAGGAGGGCTTAGGTCCAAAATTAAAACACTTTTTATTTCAACAGCTTTATTAATTTATGATATTATTATTTATACTGAGACTTGGCTAACTGACGGCCATAGCACATCAGAGTTTTTTAATAATACTTTTTACAGCGCTTTCCGTAAAGATCGTTGCCCCCGGACCACTGGTCTTTGCCGTAGAGGTGGGGTACTCGTTGCAATTCGAATCTGCTTTTCTTGTCAACAAATTCCGTTACCAAACTATAACAGCTCGTATGACATTGATCAAATAATTGTTAAAATTGGCTTAAGCACCAACTTTGAGTTACTTATTTTCGCCAGCTACATTCCACCCAACAGCCCGTTTGAACTGTATAATGCGCACTTTGCTAATTGCAGAGATCTTCTTGACAATCTGAAACATCAGCAACACGTGGTGTTTGTGGGTGACTTTAACTTAGGTAACATAAACTGAAAACCCGTTGCGATGAATTTTACCTAGTACCCTTTAACGTCAACAACGAAATTGAAGCTTTATTAGTTGAATTTTTTAGTCAATATGACCTAGTACAAATAAATAGCCTTAAAATTATTTAAATCGTTGTCTTGATCTCTTATTTATTGATAAAGTCTTTAAAGTAATCCTAGATTCTCCTCCCTGCCCGATTTTTAATAAAACGCAGCATCATGTTCTAATATTACTCGATTTTTCGGTTTATCACTTTCAGAAAGTTGCTTCTACTCACAAACTCTCTTGAGACTTCATAAAAGGAAATTTCATAGCAATGAACAACCATTTGTCTCAGATCGCCTGGGATTCCGTATTACAGGGTATCGAACTGAAGTGATGTATTCAAAATTTATTGATATTTTCAATGAAGCCACCCAAAATTTTGTTCTCATCAAGCGGTCCAGATCCAATGGAAACCCTCCTTGGTTCAATAAGAGGCTTTCTAACTAAAAAAAACCGTACAAATAAAGCTTATAAGCGCCTAAAAAATAACAAAGATAACACAATACTTAACTCTGCTTATCGCGCACATCAACGTGAATTCGACACATTAAATAAGTTTCTTTATCGTTTGTTTATTATGTCCACTGAATCCGAGCTCAAAAGAAACAGACAATTTTTCTGGATCTTCATTAACAAAAAAAGAAAGTCAAATGGCCTTCCAACAGAAATGACTTATCTCAACAATTCTTCTAAAGACACTTTAAAAACTTGTAATCTATTCGCCGACTACTTTAAATCTGTGTATTCCTCAGAGTCTCAAAGGTCAGGTTACAAACCTTCTAGTCCACTTCTTGCTTTGGGTTCTATTTTCCTTAAAGAATCCAATGTACTTAATGCACTTATTAACCCCGAAAGCAACAAGAGCGAGGGCCCTGATGGCTTATCACCGATTTCGTTGAAAAACTGTTCATACTCCATTGCTTATCCATTATCATTAATTTTTAAAAAGTCATTAGTATCCGGCATATTCTTAGACTCTTGGAAAATCTCGCAT
This sequence comes from Tetanocera ferruginea, assembly GCA_958299015.1. Classification (NCBI taxonomy): domain Eukaryota; kingdom Metazoa; phylum Arthropoda; class Insecta; order Diptera; family Sciomyzidae; genus Tetanocera; species Tetanocera ferruginea. Next base: position 87,044,770 of record OY282641.1, on the reverse strand, counting down.
ATCGTACCAATCCATAAATCAGGGCCTAAAAATGAGATCATAAACTATAGACCGATTTGTAAACTTGCGACTATACCGGAATTGTTCGAGAAAATCATAAACGAAAAACTTATTTTCTTGGTCAAAAATATTGTTTCACCGTACCAACATGGTTTTTTAGTGGAAAATCTACAGTCACAAACCTTTTTTTTTCCTCAAACTTTATTATTGGTAACTTGGAAAACCATTTTCAGACGGACGTCATTTTCACCGACTTCGCAAAAGCCTTTGACAAGGTCAATCATAATAGTCTTATATCAAAACACTCCGCGATCGGTTTCCACTCAAACCTACTTGGTTGGATAAATTCATACTTGCATAACCGACTCCAACTTGTCAAAATCAATGACACAACATCCAGCCGGATCAAGGTCTCTTCGGGGGTCCCGCAGGGAAGCCATCTTGGTCCGCTGTTGTTTCTATTATTTATCAATGACCTCCCTCTAGTAGTGAAACATTCTCGTTGCCTTCTCTTCGCTGATGACCTCAAACTCTTTCGTCCAATCAGATCCCTGACTGATTTCCATCTTCTTCAAAAAGATTTAAACGCAATTTCAGCCTGGTGCCATGAAAATTACTTGCCACTTAACATAGCCAAGTGTCAATATCTCATATTTACCCGATCCGCGACTGCAATAGTTGGCAGCTACAACATCAACTCCATAGCACTTGATCGAATTTTTTCTAAAAAAGATTTGGGAATCATTCTTGATCCCCAACTGAATTTTAGGGGTCATATTGATTTTGTCGTCAACAAGGCAAATTCAATGCTCGATTTTGTAATTAGAAACAGCAAGGAATTCAACGATCCTTATACACTAAAAACACTCTATACTTCGCTCGTTAGGGCCCATCTTGAATACTGCTCTATAATATGGAACCCCTCATCAGTTTTACACTTTGAAAGAATCGAAAGAGTGCAAAGAAAATTCACTAGGTATATCAACTAAATTGGAACCTACCACAGTCACCTCCATAATGCATAATGCATAATGCATCCATAATGCATAGGCAATTCAACGCTCGATTTTATAATTAGAAACAGCAAGGAATTCAACGATCCTTATACACTAAAAACACTCTATACTTCGCTCGTTAGGCTCCATCTTGAATACTGCTCTATAATATGGAACCCCTCATCAGTTTTACACTTTGAAAGAATCGAAAGAGTGCAAAGAAAATTCACTAGGTATATCAACTAAATTGGAACCTACCACAGTCACCTCCATAATGCATAATGCATAATGCATCCATAATGCATAGGCAATTCAACGCTCGATTTTATAATTAGAAACAGCAAGGAATTCAACGATCCTTATACACTAAAAACACTCTATACTTCGCTCGTTATACCCCATCTTGAATACTGCTCTATAATATGGAACCCCTCATCAGTTCTACACTCTGAAAGAATCAAAAGAGTGCAAAGAAAATTCACTAGGTATATCAATTAAATTGGAACCTACCACAGTCACCTCCATATAAAACTAGATGTGCCTTCATTGACCTGACAACGCTTCAATGCAGAAGGATTGCATCTTCAATCATATTCATTAGAGATCTTGTCCAGAACAATATAAAATGCCCGGAATTATTAGAAATGCTCGACTTCCATATACCTTCTAGGTCCCTCCGTAGTCAGTTCCATTTCCGCGAAACAAACCACAGAACCAATTATGGACGAAATTTACCCTTAGCTTGATGTACTAGAGAAGCTAATAAAGTCCTTCTCTCTAACCGATATATTTTTATCCTCTTCTCGTGAAATCTTTAAAAACACCCTATATAATTTCCTTAAAAGCTCAAGTGTTTAGCTATACATTAATTCTCTTTTCTTAATAATATATAACTATATCGCAATCCTAAGATATTTCTTGTTTAAGCACACGATGAAGATGCAACCATGTTTTGCTTGTTACAAGACCAACTTATTGTACCGCCTCTCTCTAACCGATATATTTTTATCCTCTTCTCGTGAAATCTTTAAAAACACCCTATATAATTTCCTTAAAAGCTCTGGTGTTAAGCTATACATTTATTCTCTTTTCTTAATAATATATAACTATATCGCAATCCTAAGATATTTCTTGTTTAAGCACACGATGAAGATGCAACCATGTTTTGCTTGTTACAAGACCAACTTATTGTACCGCCGTTGCAGTAAATTATGCGACTACTGTTTGATTTACGATAATTTTTATTATCAGCCCATGTTGCTTCCGCGTATTCAATTAGTTTGATTGAATATTGCTTACCCTTAGCTTTACATTGTGGGTTGTCTTTAAGTACTTGAGTACACGCTTGTGTTTACGCCAGTAAAGTTAGCACCCTTACAATTGTTGGTACAGCGGTGTTCTTTAAGTTTGTTTTACGTTTGTATAAAATCGAGGGCTTTGTGAGCAGCGCCTCTCGCTCTCAACATAATTAAACTATGTATATCTTGTCACTCTTTATTTGACGTCGGTATAATAAAGATCAAAAAATAAGTTTTGTTGAAAACCCGCATTTTTATTTTTAGTAGTGAAAATTTAATTAAGAATATTCAAAATATTCATTGGTCCTTCGCGAGCCGTTTTTTGTAAAAACCCGCGATTTTTGAGAAAAAATAAAAAGAAACAACGCGATCCCGCCGCTTGTGAAGTTTTTTTTCATAAAAAAAAAAAAAAGCAGAATTTTAAATTTAAAAAAAAAAAAAAGTTGAGCAACATCAACAACATCAACAGCATCAACAGCATCAACAACATCAACAATTTTTGGAAAAAAATATAAGGCAAATTCTGGAAATAAGGTATGATTTTTTATTTCAATTTCATACTTATTTTAAAATAAAGTGACTAACTAGCTCGGTTCGAAATTTCGCGTTTTTTTGTAAAATTTTTATAAATTTGAGCTGTGAATTCTTTCATTTGTATAAAAGTTGTATATATTAATTTGGCATTTTTTGGTTTTCTTGTACATAAGTACAGCAAATTTTGTGTTGCCGCCAAAAATTACATATATGCAATTTTATTTACAAAAAGTGAACGATTTGCTTTTTGAAAAATATAAACATATATAATTTTTTTTTGTGCAAAGCGCTGCGATATTTGTGACTTTGCCAATAACATTTTGTGAGCTCCGATTTGGACTCTTTGTTTAAGGCAGCTACAATAACAAATTGTAGTCATCTGCAGTGTGAGCGCAATATTTTTCTTTTACGCTTTGTGCGATATACGCATCGTTCAAAGCCAAAACCGCGGCTTGTGCTTGTAGAAGTCACCCCCATTTGGCGCTTAATATATTTTTACACTCTCGCCCACGCATTTTTTTTGCACTCTTTTTGGGCTTTGTCCGCAGCAGAGACTGCAATTGAACTTACCGCGCTCACAGCTGTGCTCATACCGGCTGTAATTGTGTGCACGTCTTAGTAGTGAGAGAGTGGCACAGTGGGACGAAGACACACATTTTGCGGTCAAAAAAAATTTATTCGCTAAAATTTTTCTAAGTCATTTCGAAAGCGCAAAAGACTTAGAAAAATACAGGAGTGGGTAAAGAAGCTGCACAGTGGGACAGCCACAGAACATTTAAAAAAAAAAAATTTTTTTTTTTTTTGTTTTCGTTCTTAAGTTCATTTGTGCACAAGGATAAATATAATAAATTGTAAAAAAATTATATTAAAATTACTTTGAAAAAAAATTAAATAAAGGAAAATTATAAAAACAAAAAAAAAAAAAATTTTAATTAAGGGATTTTTTATAAATTGATTTTATTATTTTTATTTTTTTTTTTGTTTCGTTTTATTTCTTCAAAGTGTTTACAAGAAACACAAATAAAATAAATATGTCACACCTTAAGACTTTTATTCGTCTGTGTGAAGCGTTGGTTGAGTTTGAAACAGATTTCAATTCTGTTGAAACTCATGGCGTTTTCTCCCTGGAAGCTGAAAGTGATGAGCTTAAAGCCCAGTGGAGAAAAGTTAAAACAGCATATGATACATGCATGGAAAGGATGGTTTCTGACGAGGATTCAGACATTGAACCCATAAAAAAGAAATACAAAAACTGCTACCAATCATACCTTCGGGTTGCAGGAAAAATTTCGGAGCTCTCTCAACAGAAGACTCCAAAGCAATCAATTGCTTCAGAGCCTGCGCCAGTATTGGGTCATAGTATGCCTGTACCACCATGCGATACTGAGGTTTTCAGTGGTGATTACCTCTCATGGCCGTCCTTCAGGGACATGTTTACGGCCATCTATATAACAAACTCGCGCCTTACTTCAGTGGAAAAACTGTTCCATCTGAATAATAAAACTTGTGGTGAAGCGAAAGAGATTGTTAGGCAATCTCCCTTAACCAATGAGGGCTTTGCGCAAGCATGGCAAAACTTGTCTGACCGATACGAAAACAAACGTATCTTGGTCAACAGCCAGCTTAAAATAATGTTTAATTTGCCACATGTGCAGATCTCAAAAAGCTTCAAAGAGATATCAACGGTTGTATTTTTGCACTTAAAATGCACAACATTGATATTTCTAATTGGGATGCAATTTTTGTGTACCTTTGCTCTACGCGATTGCCGAAGGTCACACTCTCCTTATGGAAGCAGTCCATTGTGAATAAAAATCAGATTCCAAAGTGGACCGACCTCGATAATTTTCTGACAAATCGGTTTCAAACACTCGAAACCGTGTCCGATATTCGCAGCTCAACCGGAACGGTACCAAAATCAAATTCATTGCCCTCTTCCTCCAACTTCAGACTAAACCAGAGCAATTCATCTGGTAAAAGGGTTAATAATTACCAAATAGAAATTAACCCTACAAATTGCAAGCTCTGTTCTACAGAGCAGCACCCGCTACGGTCTTGCCCACGCTTTCTGAAAATGAATGCGAAGGAGCGGCTAACAATTGTTCGCAAAAATAACTTGTGTATCAATTGCTTATCGAAAGTCCATTTAGCAAACGAATGCAAAAGTCAATACACGTGTATGACGTGCAAGCAGCGTCAACACTCTTTTGCATCGCGATTCCAATCTACCGCCTTCTCCTGTTCCGAGTGTCGACTCGAACAGACCGAATTCGCGCCCGAACCCCTTAAACAATAGCTCACAATCTCACGCTACCCAATTACAGTCCACTAGCAACGACATTCAGTCTTATTTTGCTTCTAGTACCAAAAACGTATTGCTTGGTACTGCAATGGTGACCATATGTCATCTAGGATCAGCGTATACAACCAGAGCTCTTATCGACTCTGGCTCTGAAGGTACGTTTGTATCTGAAAGATTGCAGAAGCTTCTTAAATTACCCACGAGATCAGTGAATGTTCAAGTTTCGGGTTTAAATAACGCAGTATCGGCGCAAGTAACAAAAGCTTGCGACTTGATCATTAGTTCTCCCAAAAACAGGCAATTCCAAATAGAAGCTACAGCTTTCGTGCTGTCACGCTTAACTGGTAACCTGCCATCGTGTTCCGTTGATCCTTCTCTGTGTGAAAGTTTGCCCAATTTACAATTGGCTGACCCACACTTCTTTAGAAGCGATCAAATAGATGTACTTATCGGTGGCGATTTGTACCCTGCCATAATTCTTGATGGCATTAAGAGGAATATTCTGGGATCACTTTTGGCTCAAGAAACTGTGTTTGGTTGGATGTTTACTGGACCTCTTCCTCGTAGAAAAATATCAAGCTTTACAACGTGCTTGACACACTTTAGTGAAGTAGCAATCGATCAACAGCTTGCTCGCTTTTGGGAGTTGGAGGAACTTCCTAAGCAGAAGTATTTAACAGCGTCTGATAAGTTTTGTGAGGAAAACTATCAGAAAACCACTAGACGTGATGACATTGGTCGATATATAGTCACTTTGCCATTCAAAAGTGGCTACCCTACGGAAATAAATTTAGGATTTTCTCGAGGCATCGCTCTAAAGCAATTTCTCCGCGGCGAAGCTCGACTGACTAAAAATCCAGAATTTAAGTTGCAATATGATGAAGTGGTAAAGGATAACCTAAAATCGGATCATATGAAACGGGTCTCGCCTCCTAAGTTTGAGATTTCACCATCTCACTATTATTTACCGCATCATGCGGTATTAAAGCTAGAGAGTACTACAACGAAAGTTCGGGTAGTTTTCAATGCGTCAAGCTCAACTTCTAACGGTGTAAGCTTGAATGATGTTCTGCACGCAGGTCCAGTTCTTCAAGCTGACTTGAATCTTCTGGTATTAAAATGGTGTTTTTTTAAATATGTTTTCAATGGCGACATTCAGCAGATGTACCGCCAGATCCTTGTTGATCCAAAGCATTCTGCATTCCAACGAATCCTATACAGAAGCTCTCCTGATGATGAAATTCAGGATTATGAGCTCAAAACTGTTACGTTCGGCGTAAACTGCGCACCATATCTAGCCATTCGAACCATGCTGCAATTAGCAGATGATGTTCAACAGCAGTACCCTCTTGCTGCTCAAATTTTGCGGCATTTCACTTATGTCGATGATGCTTTAGCTGGAGCTCATGACGTGAAAAGCGCAATTAAGGCTAGAAATGAGCTTATAGCTGCTCTAGACTCTGCCGGTTTTGCGATGCGTAAATGGACTGCAAATGTATCTAGCCTTTTAGCAGACTTACCAACAGAGCATCTTCTGCGAGAAAACTTTTTAAAGCTAGAAGATGCTAGTTGCGCCAAGGCTTTAGGTGTCCGTTGGAATGCCACTTCCGATTTGTTTTATTTCACTGCCAAACAGTTTGAAATAAAAACATCCTACACCAAACGCGATGTTCTATCTGTCATCGCACAACTTTTTGATCCTGCAGGTTGGCTGGCACCTATTGTGGTAACAGCTAAAATTCTTATGCAGCGTATCTGGTTGGATGAGATCGATTGGGATGAAAATATTCCTGCCCACAGTTTTCAAACTTGGCAAACTTTTCTGATGGATTATGAAAACATTAATAACATTCGCATACCTCGTTATGTTAGTTATTCACCCAATTCTGAGATAGAATTTCATGCCTTTTCTGATGCCTCTGAAAAGGCATATGCTGCAGCTATTTATATCCGTGTTAAGCAAGGTGGTTGCATTGTCACTCACTTGCTTTATGCAAAAAGCAAAGTGGCCCCAGTCAAGACGATTTCATTACCTCGTCTTGAACTTTGCGGTGCAACACTGCTCGCTGATATGGTCGACACCTTGTTATCACATCTAGAAATAGATAGGCATAGATTATATTGTTGGACAGACTCCACAATCGTACTTGCCTGGCTTTGTAAGCCCCCTTGTTCTTGGACAACCTTTGTAGCGAATAGAGTCTCTAAAATAGCAGACAAGGTTGGCGTAAGAAACTGGTTTCATGTAGATTCACATGAAAACCCGGCGGATTTAGCCACACGTGGCGTTACACCCCAAGAGCTAATCGATAACGATCTTTGGTGGCATGGGCCATCATGGCTTTCACTTGAACGCTCGTCTTGGCAAAGAAAGACTCAACCTGCAGTTTTAGACACGTCTCTTGAGCGTAAAGCTGTGAAGGTAAACCTTGCATACTTTGCTCAATACGAAGACGTTTTGGAGCGTTTTTCTTCTCTCTCGAGAGGGCTAAGAGTGTTAGCTTATGTCTTTCGTTTTCTTCATCGCACGCATCCACGTTTTCGTGCTACATTTGTCAAACAATCCACATGTCTTGACAACGCAGAAATTAAGCACGTAAAAACCCGACTCGTCTTGTTATGTCAAAAAATTAACTTTCCTGATGAATATTATAGTTTAGAAACTAAAAATATTATCAGTGCCAAGAGTTCGATTCTAAGTCTGAATCCTTTTCTGCATAAAGACGAATTAATACATGTTGGTGGGCGATTAGCCTCTTCGCCAATTTTGTCCTTTGATGAAAGGCATCCGATTATATTGCCGTATAACTGCCAATTTTCACGCCTTTTAGTACGTTTTGTTCATGAACATTCCCTTCATGGAGGAAACCAGTTAGTGCTTCGTCTGTTACGTATGCAATACTGGATTCTACGTGCTAAAAACCTTATAAAGACAACCTTGCACTTGTAAGACTTGTGTTGTTCATAAAAAGCTACAGAGGACTCAAATTATGGCTGCTCTACCAATAGACAGAACCGTTATTTCGCGCCCATTCTCGTCCACTGGCATTGACTTCGCTGGTCCTTTCGACATAAAAAGCTACATCGGTAGATCTTGTCGAATTAGTAAAGGCTATGTGTGCTTATTTGTTTGTTTCTCTACGAAGGCAATTCATCTAGAAGCCACAAGCGACTTGTCAACTGCCACTTTTTTAGCGGCTTTCTCTCGCTTTGTCGCTAGACGCGGCTGCCCAGCAAAGGTCTATTCTGACAATGGTACTAACTTTGTTGGCGCTTCCAGAGTGCTAAAGAAAGATTTTAAAGATTTTCTTAAGGCATCTCATGATGTTCTATTAGCTCAATACATGCAGCAAGAAATTGCATGGCACTTCATTCCAGCTGGTGCTCCCCATATGGGAGGCCTTTGGGAAGCGGGTGTGAAAAGTTTTAAGACGCATTTTAAGAAAATGGCCGGAAGTATGAGCTACACTTTTGAAGAATTCACAACTTTGCTTAACAGAATCGAAGCTTGTCTTAACTCGAGGCCCCTTACCGCCATGTCCGAAGATCCTAGTGATTTTCAATCTCTGACTCCAGGCCATTTCTTGGTCGGAGGCCCACTTCTCTCACTAGTGGAGCCAGAAATAATTGATCAGCCTCTGACGATCGTCAATCGTTGGCAGAAGGTCAAGGCAATGCATCAGCATTTTTGCACCAGATGGAAAAATGAATATCTGAAGGAGATGCATAGGCGTGTTAAGTGGAAAAGTCCTCAATTAGATTTTAAAGTAAATGACTTAGTTGTCGTGAAAGAAGACAACTTACCCGCGAACGAATGGCGATTAGGTCGAATATTAAAGACTTACTCTGGCAGCGATAACAGAGTTCGCGTTGCCGATGTCCGAACCGAGCGAGGTTGTATAACTCGACCTATACTTAAGCTTGTTGCACTTCCGTCTGCGTAGCTAAGTCACTATTCTTTGAACCACTTGCCTTTCTTGTTTTTCTTTTTCGTTTCTTTTTGTCTCGTTTCAGAATGTCCACCACCAACATCGTGAGCGATCTTCTGGAGGAAATGATTCTCCAGACAGAATCAGAGTTTGGCGTCAGTGAGCCGGAGACGGTGCTAGAGTCGCCTGCAGAAGAACTCGCACTCCAACGAGCTTCGGTGACGAGCGTGGTCTCGGTTGTCGCCAGCAATGACGCCAAGGCTAGATGTAGCTTGTGCTCGTCGGAGCATAATCTTCCAGCGTGCCGGCAGTTCCTGGCTATGAACATCGAGGAGCGGTTGCGAGCAGTGTTACTAAACTTTCACTGTTCCAACTGCCTCTCGAGCTCTCATATGCGAAGGGACTGTCGGAGCAATGGAAGATGCCGTCATTGTGGTGACGACCACCATAGCTTGCTCCACTCGCGCCTACGAGTCCGAACTGGTCGGGCTCACTCCAGGAGGCCGCATGGTAGGCATTCTCGAGCCAAGAAGGCATCACCAAATGCTCAAGATGAGCCCAACAGCTCAAGGCCCAGGGGTTACCAGCCAAGACGTACGTCTTTGAAGGGACCGCAGTCGCAAGCACCGCAAGCGTCTTCGGCTAGGGACCACTTCCCGAAGCGGTCCCTCCCTGAAAAGAGATCGCAGTCGCAAGCACCGAAAGCGTCTTCGGCTAGGGACCACTTCCCGAAGCGATCTCCCCCTGAAAAGAGATTGCAGTCGCAAGCACCGAAAGCGTCTTCGGCTAGGGACTACTTCCCGAAGCGATCTCCGCCAGAGCCACCGACAGCAAAAACCCTCCAACGCGTCATCTCGCTGCTCCCCACTGTCATGGTGCGGACCTGGGCAAATGGTCGCCTTGTCTCGGAGCGCGCAATTCTAGATGCCTGTCTCCCTCAGACGACAATAGCCAAAGCTTTGGTTTCGAAGTGGAGGCTGCCGACGTCTGTGGTTGATGGCACTGAAGTGTGCACTCTGGTGATCCGGGGTCGGCATGAGTCTAGCGTCCACATTGAAACGACAGCTAGGGTCGAGTGGCGGTTGGAGGTCGTGACACCGATCAAGACCATCGACGAGCGGATCAGGCAGGGATTCCCAAATTTGAATTTGGCTGATCCCAACTTCTGCGTGTCATCGCCGGTCCGTATTCTGCTTGGGAGCGATGTTTATGCGCGTGTAATGCAGCCGGGCATCTTCCCTTCAGGATTTGGCATGCCGTTGGCCCAAAACTCGATTTTTGGCTGGGTGTTATCTGGGCAAGGTGCCTGGTAAACGTTGCATTCCTGCAAGGCGGGCGTTTACGCCAGTAAAGTTAGCACCCTGTACAATTGTTGGTACAGCGGTGTTCTTTAAGTTTGTTTTACGTTTGTATAAAATCGATGGCTTTGTGAGCAGCGCCTCTCGCTCTCAACATAATTAAACTATGTATATCTTGTCACTCTTTATTTGACGTCGGTATAATAAAGATCAAAAAATAAGTTTTGTTGAAAACCCGCATTTTTATTTTTTAGTCGTGAAAATTTAATTAAGAATATTCAAAATATTCACTTGAGTTGATTTCAATCTTCACTGAATGGTTGTGACACCTTTTGTGCTAAAATACTAACTTACTTACTTACTTAGGTGGCCACGACAACCCGTTGACGGGTTACGGCCGACTTCATCAGCTCTTGCCAGGCGTCTCTGCTGCGCGCGCCAGCTCCAATCTCTTTCACCAAGCGCGGTAAGGGCTTCCTCGGCCTGGTCAATCCATCGGAGGCATGGTCTTCCTCTTCTTCGTCGACCCTCAGCTTTCGCCTCAAACACCTTTTTCGCTGGAGCTTCTTCATCCATACCAAAGACATGACCCAGCCAACGTAGTCGCTGATTTGTTATACGCTGGACTATGTCAATGTCGTCGTAGAGCTCGTACAGTTCGTGGTTCATTCGAATGCGATAGTCGTCGCCAACTCGAACAGGACCAAAGATTTTGCGAAGAACTTTTCTCTCGAACACCCCAAGAGCGGCTGCATCTGCTTGCGATACCACCCATGCCTCAGCGCCATAGAGAAGCACAGGTATGATGAGCGTATTGTTGAGTGTTAGTTTTGTCGATCGAGAGAGGGCTCTGGAACCTAATTGCTTACTTAGCCCGTAGTGGCCTATTAGCAATCGTTGTTCTTCGCTTTATCTCCAGGCTGACATTGTTGTTGCTGTTTACGGCGGTGCCAAGGTATGTAAACTCCTTGACAACTTCAAAGTTATATTTGCCTGCTGTAACATGGGAGCCTAGACGCCGCACTTCCCTATTTGCAGACAGCATATACTTTGTTTTGCCCTCGTTCACCGTCAAACCCACTTTGGCTGATTCCTTTTCGATAGCGTCGAAAGCAGGAGTTACATCTCTCTTGGTTCTGCCGATAATATTGATATAATCAGCATACGCAAGGAGCTGGACACTAGAGCGTATCACCTTGTATGGCAGAAAAATATACCTATTTTGACCCCGCCTCAATTGTAAGATATTTGAAAGACATTTTCGAAAAAAATATTTTTTTTTTTTTTAAAGTGGTCCCTATGGCGCTATTTTGGTTTTTTCGCTAAATCTTCGGTGTTTCTTGTTCGATCCGGAAGATTTTATATCTGTGTGTTTGTTGGTGTTATCCAAATATTTTCTGATGTTTTTTTTACCTCAAATGTTTTTTTTTCGACTGATTACACAATCGATCTTCGTTTACCATATTATCCTGCTCCAAAAAGTCCAACAAATTATACCTTTGAAAAAATCAGTATAACCATGGAAAGAAGTGAAATCGAAAAAATGGATTTTAGGAGCACTTCCGACCTATTTTGCAAAGAATAACACTTTGGATCATAATAAATTTTTTTTTAATTTTCGGAATCAGAAATTCGGATTTAAGATTAAAGATTCCGGAATTAAGGTGGCTGTAGCGGTCACTTCATATCAAAAAGTAAATCGGTCTTTTTCAGTGATCAATAAAATAGAGCTTTAGTTCGCATGAAACGTGCAAAAATACTCGATTTAAACAAAATACATTTCCGTAAGTGCGACTTGGACAGAACAAAATTACCAACAAAACGAAATGTGGTGGAATACGCGTTGTTTCTTCAGCATAATTAAAAAGTCAAATGCAGTGCCTTCGCAGAAAATATATACGACGAAGTTTCAAGATTGTGGCATGGCGCAAAGATACCAATAGTGTCGAGAACCCACAATCGAAGCCAAAGTCGGCAATTTCGTGGTCCCAACCACCAACCCCACATCAACTATAGCAGCACAACTTACACTGAAATGATCGACAGGTCAAGAGTTGAGATCACTGAGCCGCCATGTCTCCAGTTTTACAAGCAAGACCAACTGTCTGATCTACAGTATTCAGACCAAATCATTAAAATTCCAGGTGGGCACCACAGAAAACATTAGTTAAATAATTGAATGATGTAATGTTGACGTCTTAATTTAATCCGTTTGTATCACGTTTCATTTTCGACAGATTATCTTTGCCACTTGCAATACACGGAGCATTTCGTTTAAATAGTACATAAGTCGGCCACAGCAGTCACTGACGAAAATTGATTGGGGCACATTTTCGCGAAACTTGACAGTTGCGAGCGTTACAGCCACCTTGAATCCCGAAAAGATTTCGAAAATTCAAAAAAACAATTGTATAATGATCCAAAGTGTTATTCTTTGCAAAATAGGTCGGAAGTGCTTCTTAAATCCATTTTTTCGATTTCACTTCTTCCCATGGTTATAATGATTTTTTCAAAGCTTTAATTTGTTGGACTTTTTGGAGCAGGATAATATGGTAGGAACGAAGATCGATTGTGTAATCAGTGGAAAAAAAACATTTGAGGTAAAAAAAACATCAGAAAATATTTGGATAACACCAACAAACACACAGATATAAAATCTTCCGGATCGAACAAGAAACTCCGAAGATATAACGAAAAAACCAAAATAGCACCATAGGGACCACTTTAAAAAAAAAAAAAATCTTTTTTTCGAAAATGTCTTTCAAATATCTTACGATTGAGGCGGGGTCAAAAATAGGTTAGTTTTGGTGATACGCTCTACTGGACACCTTTGTAGAAAATGGTACCATTTCAATGTACACCTTTCGTAGGATCCCCTCCATTATGAAATTGAAGAGATCGCATGATAGCGGGTCGCCTTGTCTGAAACCTCGTTCGGTATTAAAGGTTTCGGAGAGGTCATTTCCTACCTTGACGGAGCTGCATGTATTGCTAAACGTCATCTTGCAGAGCCTTACCAACTTTGCAGGCATACCGAACTCAGACATTGTTGCGTACAGGCAATCCCGAATCGGGCTATCGAACGCAGCTTTGTAATCAACAAAGAGATGATGGGTGACGATTTGGTTTGCGTGGGTTTTCTCCAGGATTTGGCGTAGTGTAAACATCTGGTCTATGGTGGTCTTGGCAGGACGAAAGTCACACTGATAAGGTCCAATCAGTGTTTTGGTATGCGGCTTCAATCTTTCACACAATACGCTCGAAAGAACCTTGTATGCGATGGATATAAGACTGATACCTCTGTAGTTGGCGCAGATTGTCGGGTCTTCTTTCTTAAGTATAGGACAAAGCACACTGAGATTCCAATCGTCTGGCATGCTTTCCGATAGCCATATTTTGCTGATGAGTTGATGCATGCACCTTATCAATTCACCGCCGCCGGTTTTAAACAATTCAGCAGCCAGGCCGTCAGCACCTGCGGCTTTGTTGTTTTTGAGTCGCTGGATAGCAACTTTAACCTCGCTCACGCTTTTCCTGCTCTCTTTTTTTACGTCTGAAAAGGCATCTCTCTTCCTTCCTCTTATCGCGATAGTTTTCGTGCATGGCTCGGGTTGCAGCTGACTCTTCGTCTTTTATATGCGGCGTATTTTGCTGCTGTCACGTCGCGACACTCCTGGTCATACCATTGGTTGCGAGGTTGCAGGCGCCGAAAACCAATGACTTCTTCAGCAGCAGTGCGCATGGAGTGGGATATATGCGCCCAAAGTCCGCCAGCGTCGTCGAGGCAAGAGTAAGGTTGGTTGAGCTTAACCGAAAGTTGAGCGGAGTAGGCCTCGGCGGTCCGTTGTGATAGCAGCTTATCGACATCAAGCTTTCGTTGCACACCTGTGCGTACATTCTTCGCATTGCACAATCGCATGCGGATCTTGGCTGCAACAAGATAATGGTCGGAGTCAATATTGACCCCCCGAAATGTACGCACATCCAGTACACTTGAAGCGTGCCTTCCGTCGATCACAACATGATCAATTTAGTTTCGCGCTTTTTGATCCGGGGACAGCCAGGTTGCCTTATGGATATCGAGGTGTTGGAATCTGGTGCTACTTACTACCATGTTTCGCACCGCGGCGAAGTCGATCAGTCTTAGACCGTTGTTTGAAGTGGTCTCGTGGAGACTGAACTGACCGACAGTGGAGCCAGAGATGCCTTCTTTACCGACCTTCGCGTTAAAATTGCCGAGAACTAATTTCACGTCATGGGCCGGGCAGCAATCATACACGTCCTCTTGGCTCGCGTAGAAGCATCGTCCTTTTCCTCCGTCGGGGCATGTGCGCAAATAAGGCTGATGTAGAAGAATTTCGCCTTGATGCGGATTTTCGTCAGCCTTTCGTTCACAGGTGCGAACCGGGAAACAAGATGGCGTAGTTTCCGACTTACGACGAATCTGCATCCAAATTCGAGCTTCTCCACATGGCAGCTGTAGTAAATATCGCAGTCTGCTCTCTTAGAGCAGCCTTGTCCTTTCCATCGCATCTCCTGGATGGCGGTGATGTCAGCCTTTATTTTTTCAAGGGCTTCCGCCAGTTGGACAGTGGCACCTTCCCTATAAAGGGTCCGGACATTCCAGGTGCATATCCGTAAATCATTGTCCGTTTTTAGTTTGCGGTGGTCGTCAACGTAGTGGGGTTCATATCCGAGGCTGATTTAGTTTTCATTGGGAAGTTATAATGTGGTTGGGACCCAAACCCTACGCATATTTCATTTTTAAGGTCTTGTAGAGACCCCTTAAGTTTATACTCTAGAGGAGACATCGCCGCTCAAATTAGCCGCCAAAGTTTATCGGGCGATAGTTTTTGACGTTTCCAGGAGACACCACGTGGTGGTTTTAAATAGACTTGAGACGATTTCGACATGGATAATGGTGGCCTCGCCAAGTTGAGGCAATCAGACACGTTGCCACGTGAAGATCGCCCCCTTATGTCTCGCTAACACTGGTGCTAAAATACTAACACTGGTTTAAATATCTGGTATTGTTTTTATCGATAAGTATAATAATCCACCAATTAGTTGACTGTATTTCGTGTTGCTTTCCACTGGTTGTAACAAATCTGATTATCCGTAATTTACCTCCATTGGAGCCTTCGCCGCCTTTGCGTTTTCAATCCAAAATCTTATGCAATTTTCATGATGTATTTCGATTGATTCAATTCAATTCACCCTGATCTTTTGTGATTTCAATACCTAAGAAGTGACTGATCGGTCCCAAATCTTGCATTTCAAAATGTAGCTTAAAACTGGTTTCGATTTCTTTCATTTGCTTGTTTGTCAAACACGCCACAAACAAATCGTCTACATACAGTGCATTCAGCAGAAAATTTGCAACATAGCTGCCCCACAACTTTCCGGCTGAATGGTATGTAGCATAAACCGCTCACACAACATGTTCCCTGAGCGGTCGCCATCTTAGGTAGCGCAAATATTTTATGCAAATGAACAATCAGTTTGTTGGAAATTTGGCATTTCACAAAAAAACCCATTCCGCAGAAAGTATCACTTTATGCTACTTCGCTACCTGAGCGCTTTTTCGGATTGAATGCACTCATAGACAATTATATAGCAAAATGTACCACAAATTATATTTGCATGTAAGCATGGATTATTTACTGCAGTTAAGCTTATAAGCTGTTCAAAGTTAGTGGACTGCATAAGCCAGAGTCTACTGATGAGTCGGAGTAGCGTCCGACGAAACCATGGTCTAGTCTGCTCGGTTTGTTCTGCAAAGAACATTGTTGTTGTAGCAACCTGTTTGGCTTCCATAAATTATTTGGCATCAAGCTTTAAATATAATTCTTTAAAAATATGTTTTTTAAGAATTTTAAACTAAAAGGGACCATTGCAGCTTTGCTTAACTCTCGTCTTAGTTAGTACTTCGTGAAGCCCTGCATTCTAAGATCTAGCAGCCTGCTTCAAACCATAGATGCTTTTCTTTATTTAATAAAAACTTTATTCTAATAAAATCGCGCTCGAGCGCCCCCCAGAAGCACGCGCCCGTATGCGCCGCACTCCTTGCACCCACGTTCGGACAGGCCCTGATAACATGCAATAACAATAGAGTTTAGCTACTACAGCTATTTCGCACTTTCTCACAGCATTAACTCATTTGAAGCCACAATCCAAAACATCCTTAAAATTTAATGATAAGTATTCCAGTGGCTCAAAACAAAGATAATGTGGAAAAAAATTTACCCACCAAAGTTTGGGTTGGGCTCAGGGACAATACAGGACGTAACTACCAACCATGCACACATAGACCTAATAACAAACTAGCTTTTAGCCTACTTTTGAGTTGATCTTTTGACAAGTTAACATTAAACACGCTACAGTTGTTAACAAAGGTACTCATGCGGTTTAAAGGAGCAGTTAACATATAGTTCGTTCTACTAAAAGGTAAATAAATTAAAGTGAATATTTGTTAACTGATTAGGTACAAACCAAATCAGATGTTGGCTGAGTATAGGTACATGAACCAATACTCAGTTGAATGATCAAGTGACACAAAGAAAACACCACACAACAATTTTTAGTTCCAAATTGAAACTTTTATTCTTGAACCTTTTAATAGAACTGACTCCTAAGTAAACTAAAGTTAGGAGTATTTAAAGGAAAATACTTAAGACTAAAATATGAATAATTTAATATTAACAAATATGAAATTGCTGCATTGCACAATAATAAAAATCACAAATATAAAATTGCTGTATTGCACTATAAGAACGCAGTTTCTTGACCGCAGGTTATTGCACTTATTTTTGTGACCCAATTTTACAATTTTGTTTTGGTTGCAATTCAGCTGAATTAACAATGCTGAAATGCATGCCGTTGGCCTAAAAATATGCTGGTGTCAACAAACTGCGCTTTATGTGCAGTTGATTTTATAAACAAATTGTTTAATTGCTTAGTGTTTAATTTTTGTTGTTTTTATTTCTGTGTACATATGCAATTCAATATAATCTATAAAATATATATATCATAAAGTATTAACATTCTCCCCCCGTTGAGTGTCTAACTCAACTTAAGTAATGTCTACATCAAATGGTGACTTGTGCTGACGTGGCATCGGTTGAGGAGATGTGCTAGCCTTGGTTGCGGATCTTCGTTGAAAGTGTGTTCTTATCTTGCAAGTACTGTAGGTTATGATACCAAATATCGCTAAAATTAACGCTGAATAACTGATTACATGATGATGGATTTTATTTGATTCGAGTTGGTTCGGTAGCTGGTCAAAATCTTCTTTTGATAGTTTCGTCTGAAGATCAGTGAGTTGTTCTAGTTTTGTTTCAATATCTTTGAAGTTTGGTGTTAATAAGCCCTGTAGTGCGTTAGGTTGACTGATGGACGAGATATTTCCGATACCAGCAAATGATGTGTATACTCGACTGGATGATTCAATATAACCTTGGATCTGGATGTCATCATTTTTTAAGCTGCAGTGTTTGTCAATTGTGAGTATTCCTGACCCTATAAGTGTTAGTTGAATGGTTTCGTGATTATAAACTGCTGTGATTTCAGTTGGAATTATCGAAGCGTAAATCCATTTATTAGCAAGATGCAATGATGTAAATGTTAACTGATCAGAGTACTTTGTTAGGTCACAGGTTTGGGACGTTTTGTTGTTAAAAAGTTGAATCTCGCAAGCAAGTTTCTTTGATTGCCTTCCAATGGTAGCTTGCCTCCTGCTTATTAAATAAATGTCATCACTAGTCAATGTTGCTGCTTCAACCTCGGCTCGGCTAAGTGCAATGTATTGATCCCGATGGCCGCTGACTGCTAGAATTTATTTACTGTTATTGGAATCGGGTGTTTAAGAAATAGGTCTAGTTTATTGTGATTAACTAGTGGAACAGCTAATTCAAAGATGACGTGATTCCTTGTTAATCCAGACTTAACACCCATAATGGTATAAAGGTCCAGCAGGTTGTGGTCTTCGACTGACAGGGCCCAACTAGTAGGTAAGTGTCCTTTGATAGTCAGGATTGCCTTCGCAAGTTGTTTTGGTGTAAGGATCTGTGGACTTATTTTTCCATGTTTAGTGTGCGTTAGGATGTTTATCAAATCTGCTTGTGTGTTCTGCAAATCTGTGCTAACCATAGAGAGTTGAGAAATTAAAACTGTCAGTTGCTGAGTCAGCCGTAGTTGAACAGCTGTGTCTTCAATTTTGTTTGTGTCCACGTTGATCAAACGCTGTATTTCAGTCAAACGTGAGGATGTATCCACTTCATCTTGTTTTATTATGTTGATTGTGGAATCAGTAATTGACGTTTGATTCTTCAACAGCCTTAAAAGATGTTCTTGGTTGGATTTGACTTCATTTATAGTGCTTGACATCTGTTCGGCATAGTCTGAGTCGAGAACACCAAACAAAGTGTGAGCCACGTTTCCGATGACATTAAATGCACCTCTTTTGGGACGATTTGATAACAATAAGGTTTCCTCCTGGTGCAGATTGTTAACAGTAGCTTCAAAGTAATCGATGAGTGAACTGCATGAGATGTCCGACGTCGGGTGTAAGCAGAGCTTCCTGAGTGTTGTGATTCCATCTGATAGTGAATTTATTTGGTAATGAAACGGCGCAAGGTCATAGTATATGATGATTTTCCAGATACCTGTTGATAGCCGTGCGGCACCTATTCCTTCGAAGTAAATGCCAGGCTTGTTACGAAATCTTGATGTATTTATTGGAGAGGTCATTGCTAATGGCAACATCAGTAATGCAACCAGCATTACTGAGAGAGCAAGACCCTTTGATGTCGACTTGTTTTTTGGGATATCTTCATGTGGATGTGGCCATTTACGTTTGTGATTATTTGTCAGTACACTTGTTGCAGGTTCTATTTTTTCTGTTTCTTTTTCAGTAAATAATGGAGCTAATTCGTGTATGGGTCGTTTGGATATGCCCGAAGCTGTTTTAACATCAACGACCCGAATAAAGCCATCATCTCCCTTGTAGGTTCGAATAATTCGACCAAGGGGCCATTGAAGGACTGGAACGTTATCCTTCTTTATGATGACCAATGTGCCTTCCTTTACATTTGGTGTTGGATGCTTCCATTTAGACCTTTGTTGGAGCTCGTGCAGGTATTCTTGGTGCCATCTTGTCCAGAATCTATGTTTTATATCTGACACATATTTCCAATTTGTTTTAAGTGATCTTCTGGTTTCTGATACCCTTTTGTCGACTGGGGTTGTGAGTGGTTCTCCTATGATGAAGTGACCTGGTGTTAGTGCTCCTATATCATTTGGGTCTGAAGACCGGGGTGAGAGGCCTAGAGTTTAGAATTGCCTCTATTTCAACTACAACAGTCTCTAGTTCTTCATATGTAAGAGAAGCAGTAGAGACACTGCGACACAAATGATGCTTCGCAGATTTGACTGCAGCTTCCCAGAGTCCACGAAAATGAGGGGCTTTAGGCGGAATGAACTTAAATTCGATGCCCTTGTCACTGCAGGATTTAATAATTTTCTCTTGAGCTGAATTAGAGAAAACAGCTTTTTGCAATTCATTCAATTGATTCTTTGCACCCACAAAATTTGTTGCATTATCAGAATACAATGTCTGGCACCTGCCACGGCGGCTGATAAAACGTTTTAGTGCTCCAATAAAGGCGTCAGTAGTGAGGTCCGAAACAATCTCCATAAATACCGCTTTCGTGACAAAACAACAAAATACTGCAATATATGCTTTTTGAGGTCGTTTTCCGCGGATTTTGTAATGGATCCATATTGGACCGCAGTAATCGACACCAGCTGTTAGAAATGGCCGTGATTCAGTTACTCTATCCGCTGGTAGATTGCCCATGATTTGGCTGTAGAGCTTTGGTTTTGCTCTGACGCAACGCACACAGTTTTGTACAATATTGCGTGCCATTGTTTTTCCTCTTACAATCCAGAATTTCTGCCTCGAAGCTGCCAATAAGGCCTGCGGGCCGCAATGTTTGTTGTCTTGATGAACCATGATAAGAAACAATTTTACTATTGAATCATTGTATGGTAGCAAGATTGGATATTTTTCATCAAAGGGTAAAGATGATGCTTCTAATCGGCCTCCCACACGCATTAAACCTTGATCGTCTAAGAAAGGACATAGGCTGGCAAATTGATTTGATTTGCTCACTTGCTTGTATTTTTGTAAGTCTTTAATTTCACTTTTAAAATCTGCCATTTGAATAGTCGTGATTATAACTGCCAAGGACTTATTCATTTCTGATGCACATATGGATAGATGATTTGGCCGAGCTGTTGTTTGTTTCTTAAGATTTTCAATAAAACGTAGCATGTAAGCAACTGTGCGTTGCAAAGCTCGAAATGAGTTTTTGTGGTTGATTCCATAAATTAGCGCCTCCGATGATGCTGACGACGAAGTTACTATTGATGCAGTGTTCGTTTCTCTTCCTTGTTTGTCATCGAAGATTTCAAAATTTTCATAAACTGGCGCCTCCGATGATGCTGCCATTGTCACTACAGTAATTGGTTTTCCAAGAGCTGTTGGATTTTCAGAAAACAGTAAACGGGTAATAAAACGGCCATCATTATCTCTTCTTATGTTATTGGAAAAATGGGTTTCACACCAATTTTCAACTGGGATCATGACCTGGCTGACTGTGTTCAAATCATCGATTCTCCAAAATCTTTCAAGAATAGAGTCCAAGTTTTCATCTTCTATGGTAGCTACGGCGCATGCTGCAGTTGCTTCTGTTGACACTTCAGTTTTTCCAATGACAATCCATCCAAAAACCGTGTTTTGTAGGAGTGGCTGATTTCTTTTTAGTGTAAGCTTTTCTGGGTGGATTAGGCTATGGTAAAGCTCAGAACCAATAAGCATGTAAATTTTTCCTGACTTGAAAAACTCGGGATCGGCTAGGTTTAGATGACCTGGAAGGTTCCAATTTGTCACTTCTAGGTCCTTTGTTGGTTGTGAGGAAATAAGTTCCGGCATAACATAAGCTTCTATTCTAGTTGAAAAGTCTTCTGTTCGTGAATGAATCGCAACGTTGACTCTTGAAGTTGAGATTCCAGTTTGTTGTCCGATTGCTTCAATGGAAAGCTGGGACCTTGTAGTGGTTAATGATAACTTGTTGACGAGCCGTTGTGTCACCATGTTGATTTGTGAACCGGAAGCCAGTAGTGCACGTACTTCGCATACCTGTCCATTGTTTGCTACAACTCGAATTTTTGCTGTAGCCAACAGAACATAATTGTTGTTTTTCATTGCATGATTAGTTGTTGCCACAGTTGCAGGTGAATTTTCCTTTGCTTCATTCCTTGTTCCATTTGATGACAATTCTTGTTGCTGCAGATGAAGTAGTGGATTGTGTTTTTTCGAACACTTTGGACAGTGTCGCCACACACATTGTACTGCTGCGTGACCTGGCTTTAGACAATTCAGGCATAATTTGTATTTTTGCACAAATTTTATACGATCCTGCACCTTGAGCTTTAGAAAGTTGTCGCATGCAAAAAGCGGATAGAATTTCTTTCCACATGACAAACAGAGTTTGATGTCAATTTGTGCGGCTGATGATGTTAAGACCTTTGCTGGCGCCTTTGGTTTTTGTCGTTGTCCAATAGTTTCCATGGTTTGGAATTTTAATTCCAGGAAAGCCAACAATTCTGACATTTTAGGAAATTCCTTAGGCCTCACAATTGATTGTTCATAATGAATGTATGTGCTTCGATCGAATTTTTTGATGAGAAGGTGAATCAGCAATGAATCCCATGAATCAGTTTTGATGCCTTGATTATTTAAAGCAAGTAGGCATTCCCTTGTTGTGTCGTGCAGGTGTTTAACTGCTGTTATATTTGAAGTTCCGGATGGTTTATCTACCAGTTTCTTTATAAGTGTTGATGTCAATACTCTTTTGTTGTTGTAGCGCTCTTCTAGTAGCTTCAATGCTGCGACATAGTTTTCATCAGTAGTAGCTAGGTGACTGATTAAACTTGATGCTTCTCCTGTAAGCTGTATTTTTAGATGCCACATTTTTTCCACGTTTGACAATGGTTGTTTATGGATGATTTCAGTAAACAAGCCGTGGAATTGGCTCCATTTTAAGTAATCCCCATCAAATTTCGGAATTGGTACCTTTGGAATTGGTAAAGTGCCCTTTGAAGGTTGGGACTCATGCTGTTGAACGGGTTGATTAAGCATTAAAGTGATCTCTGTTAATTTTAGATGCACTTCTTGCTCAAGTGACTGAAACTTCTCTGCATCATAGCCTAAAGCTGCTGGATTGGAGTGTTGCTCCCAAATTTGTTCGTCAAATATGGCTATGTCGTGCCATAGTTGGTTCACAAATTCCGCCTTGAGGTCATAATACGGTGACGATTGTCCCTCCAAGACTCTAATGTTAGAGAGCCTTGACTCTAGGAGAGACATTTTTCTGTGGGCCTTTCTTATCAGGCCATTAGTTAGATTCTCCTTGTTTGAGATGTCTTCGCCTAATGCACCTTGTTCCGGTCTCTGAATATTGTCGTCACCACTGTCTTCATCAATCGCTGAATCCAAAGTTTTGATTTCTTGCTTAAAGTGCTTTACGTATTTTTCGCAAAGCACTGTCAGCTGCATGTAGTAGTCCTTAACAAAATACTCGTGACTGCGATCCTTTGTTTTACTAAGCTCTACATGATTTGCCTTGAATTTGGCATGTATGGTTTCAAGCTGGCTTAGCCGTAGTTTGTAATATTTAAGATCCCTCCGAACTTCTGGATCCTTTTTTTAGTTCCGGATGATCCTTTCGATTTCGTCTCCGAGCTGAGACTGTGCTATGTACAATTCCTCCATCACTTAGTTGATTGCTGTCTTCTAATCAAATGTTGGTGGAGAACTTGTTTGGTGTCGTCTAGGTCACTTTATTACGGCTGATTGTTTGATTAGTGATCAATAGATTGATGGATACTTGGCACTTGAACCAGTTATCCTTCGCATTGATCACGTCGGGGTCACCAATGAATATTTGTTAACTGATTAGGTACAAACCAAATCAGATGTTGGCTGAGTATAGGTACATGAACCAATACTCAGTTGAATGATCAAGTGACACAAAGAAAACACCACACAACAATTTTTAGTTCCAAATTGAAACTTTTATTCTTGAACCTTTTAATAGAACTGACTCCTAAGTAAACTAAAGTTAGGAGTATTTAAAGGAAAATACTTAAGACTAAAATAAGAATAATTTAATATTAACAAATATGAAATTGCTGCATTGCACAATAATAAAAATCACAAATATAAAATTGCTGTATTGCACTATAAGAACGCAGTTTCTTGACCGCAGGTTATTGCACTTATTTTTGTGACCCAATTAACAATGATGAAATGCATGCCGTTGGCCTAAAAATATGCTGGTGTCAACAAACTGCGCTTTATGTGCAGTTGATTTTATAAACAAATTGTTAAATTGCTTAGTGTTTACTTTTTGTTGTTTTTATTTCTGTGTACATATGCAATTCAATATAATCTATAAAATATATATATCATAAAGTATTAACATAAAGTGTTAGCGTTTCTACTGCTTCTACGGTTAGAGTTAAATTGAATGAGAGAAAGAATTTCCGGAGAATCGAAAACACTGGTCATGTGTTGGTGTAAATATACGATATCTGCGGACCTCCTTCGCTCACTTAGTGACTGCATTCTTAATAGTATTTAACGATCCTCATAAGGAGGAAGGTTTAAAATGTCAATTCCACTTAAGCCCCTTAGAGCAAACCGAACAAAACTTTTTTGGATATTCTCTATTCGTTCAACATGCACATTATAACTTGCGGACCAGACTTGACTTTCGTACTCCAAGTGAGGAAACACAATTGCATTGTAATTGTTATCTTGCTAGTGAATTCTTTGGCCCAGCGTTTTAGAAATCCAAGCATTGAAGACGCTTTTTTACATATATTATCAATATGAATGTTGAACGATAACTTAGGATCCATGCATATACCAAGTTTTTGACCGCATCTGCACGACTTAAATCAGTATCTTTTATATTGTAATCAAATTCTAAATTATTCCTTTTTCGCGAAAAGGTCATAGTTTGGCATTTACTAGGATTGAGAAAAATATTATTTTTAGAACACTAAACTTCAAAGGATTTCAGATCAGCCAGGAGTAGGTTGGAATCATCTTTAATATTTATTTTTCTGTTTAGTTTCATATCGTCTGCATAAATCAGCAGACGCGAGTGTTCAATGACGTGTGTGATGTCATTTATTGCTAAAAAAAACAGAAGTGGACCAAGGTGGCTACCCTGAGTAACACCTGATTCAGCAATAAATCCAGAAGACAACACCGTTCGGAATCGTATTTGATAAGAACGCTCAGTCAAATACGATTTTATCCAAAATCGATCCGGATTAATATACAATGAAAATAATTATGAATAAATCGATGGTTAAGCGCACGAAAGTGGTAAGTGAAGAATTTGCAGAAACGTTCAATTTTGTTTTTAAATTTCAATACAAAACACTTATTTAAACTTTGTTCTGAGCAGCAGTCATTGGTTATGTATTTTCAACAAATTTACACAAGATAGATATTAGCTGTGTTTTTTACCAAGCGAGTAGTCAAAAAACGACTGCTTACTCGCTTAAGAATTTTTTTAAAACTTGGAAGCATTTTCTGAAAAGTCAAAAACGTTGTTTATGTTCTGATCAAATTTTTGTAAACAATTTTTGACAAATTTATTTTATATATCAAAGTTTTGACAATAAGTGATGCATAAATTTTCAGATTTTAAGCATTGGAGACTCGGTTCTGAAAACAAATCCGATACTCAAAAGATTTTCACTGCTTAAAGCTTAAGCAAACAACATAGTTTTACATTATGAGTATATTTGATAAATTTTGTTTATCTTACCTGTTAAATTATTATGTATTTTTATTGATATATTGATCTAAAGCAAATTATACTCATAATTTATACTCATAATTCGTGAAAAATATTTGGTACAAAAAATTTTCATTTCATACATCACTATTGACTATCAATCAGATATAGTTGCCACCTTTGTAGGAAATTTATACAATTATTGAAACATAACTTGGAAGCATTTTTTTTCGTTTGGTCGGCAAACTTTTAAGCGACTAACAGTTTCCTGTGTTATTTAAGCGAGTATACATATGATAAGCGGTCGTTTTTTAACTACTCGCTTGATAAAAAACACAGCTATTATATTGATGACTTGGAAAATGCAGTAAGCCTTTTTATACCCTAAACCTGGAAGGTCAGGGTATATTAACTTTGTGCAAACGTTTGTAACGCATAGAACGAAGCGAGTCCGGTATAGAAAAGTATATATATTCTTGATCAGCGTCACCACGTGAGTCGAGCTATCCATGTCCGTCCGTCCGTCCGTCTGTCCGTCTGTCCGTCTGTGTGTTGTCCGTATACACAGGATAAGAAGAAGGAGTTGAGATAATTGGACGAAACTTGGTACACATGGTCACATTGACCCAAGGATCTGCACTATTGAATATTTTTGGAATCCGCCCACGGCCACGCCTACCTCCCATACAACGCAAAAATGTAAAACTGCATAACTCAGCTCATAATAAGCTTACAACAATAAAATTTGGTATGTATGTGTTGTATACAAACACAAAGATGTTTTCGAAAAATGGACGTCATCCGCTCACGGACACGCCCACCTCCCATACAACCCAAAAATTGAAAACGCAATAAATAAGCCTGTGTTTAACCTACAGAGCTAAAATTTAGCACATATTTTTTTTTGTAACAAAACAAAGGTGGTTTTGAAAAGTGGACATCATCCGCCCACGGACACGCCTACCTCCCATAAAAACAAAACAAACAAATTGGCCATTTCAGCCCTTGAAAGGACTTTGACCGAGCTTCTTATGATCAATTGTGTTGTGTTATTAAATGTTTGCACACAATTGACCGAGAACTGGACCTACATGTTTTATGCCGACTCCGAACGGCTCATGTCCTCAAGAAGCTTTACATGGCATTATTTACTCTCTGAGGTTTGCCATTGTCTGCAGAGAGGTGGTGACCGATCAGAAAAATTTTTATTGAAAAAACTTTTCGCCGCGGCTGGGGACTTTTCGCCACGCCTACCTCCCATACAACGCGAAAATTGAAAACTGCATAACTCAGCTCATAATTCGCCTACAACAATAAAATCTGATATGTATGTGTTTTATACAATTACAAAGATGTCTTCGAAAAATGGACGTCATCCGCTCACGGACACGCCCACCTCCCATACAACAAAAATACAACAAAAATTGAAAACGCAATAAATAAGCCTCTGTTTAACCTACAGAGCTAAAATTTGGCACGTATGTTTTTTATGACAAGACAAAGATGGTTTTGAAAAATGGACGTCATCCGCCTACGGACACGCCTATTTCCCATACAACCCAAAAAGTTTTAAGCTCAATAAATAAGGTTATGTTTGTCATAGAGAAATTAAATTTGGTATCAAAACTAAGGTGTGTTCAAAAATTGGAAGTAATCCGTCCATGAACACGCCCACCTCCCATAGGGAAAGCACAATAAAGGCATTAACTGTGAGCTCCAGGAATAAAACTTGGTATGTGCAAAATTTTCGTTAACATTTAAATGCATATAAAATATAGGCTTCATCCGCCCTTGGAGACGCCCATTTACAATACAAATTTTTTGTTTTTGAAAAGTGGGTTTAGGGTATTTCATAGTCGGCCTAGACCGACTTTAGACTTTCTTTACTTGTTTCTATTAACAGATGATCCTCTTTTGAACTTTTGTTCGAACGTGTATTCTGGTCTTAACAATAAAAAGTTAACTATGGCTCTTTTCGTAGACATTACCAAAGCTTTTGACACGGTTGACCATGATATTTTTTTTTAAAATTGCACATTTTGGTTTCAGAGGATCGATACACAATTGGTTTGGTTCGTACTTATCAAATAGGCAGCAAAAAGTAAAATTCAAAGGTTATTTAAGTTCTTCTCAGCTTGTACCAATAGGTGTCTCTCAGGGCTCTGTTCTTGGTCCCATGCTTTTTTTATTTTTATTAATTCACTTTCCTTGCAAAAATTTAAAAGTAGTACGAATGCCTTAGCCGATGACATGGCCTGTACTTTCACTAATTACTCTCCATTAAACCTTACTATTGATATAAATCATGATCTGGAAGTACTTAGTCATTGGTTTTAAGTAAATAGATTAGTCCTCAGCAATAAAACCAGAATTATGTTTTTAATGCAATAGGTAAAGAAGTAGACTTTGCACAGTTTTACTTTCATAGCGGCCAATGTAATAAATTTTCGTAAAGTTAGAATGTCTGTGTATCATCTAACAACATTCAAACATATGTTGAATCTTGCTGCTGCTCGTCTTAGTGTTTTCGTATTGAACGTGTTAATTGGACCTATTCCGTGCAATCTGTTATTCTGTTACGAATTTTCTGTTACCAATTATAAAGGATGTCGACCATAAAAGATCTGTTATAATTGGTATTCAGCACTTCGATCTTTTATCGCATCCTGTTATCAATCTTCAAAAACAAAAATCTATTACAATTCCGTTTACTTCTGTTATGAAACAGCTGATTGTCATAAAATTAAACAAAGCAGATAAAGATAAATAAATTATAACACAAGCCGAAAAAAGTAAGTAAATAACTAAAACAATTAATTGCATTAAATAAATCGAAGTTACCGTATAGGAAAACTCGAAAAGAAAGTAACTCCAGCAATGTGGCGCGATGGTTTCTTTTGTTTAAAAATTGCCTTTAAAACGCAAACATATTTATTAATTATATAATCTTACGTTTGCCTCCTTTTTTTGAGCCATTCTTTTGTGAGGAACTGAAATTTGGGACAAATTTCAGCCCACATAAAAGTCCAACAACAACAACAACAGCCGCTACAACAACAACCACAACAACCACAACAACTACAATAGTTTACCTTTTACAACAACAACACCAACAACAACAACAACAACAGCAACAATATTTTATTTACAACAACAACAACTTTAAACAACAACACCAACAACAACAACAACTACAAAAACTACAACAACAATAGTTCAATTCTAACACAAAAATAACAACTATGACAACAACAACAACAACAACAACAACAACAACAACAACAACAACAACAACAACAACAACAACAGCGGGCACATGAAGAAGAAATAATAGCAGGCTTTGAACAATAACAAGCCAAGCAGCAACAACAACAACAGCGGTGCAATAAAATATAAACAAACACAAAACCAAGAACAATAACAACAACAACTGCATAGAAGACAAACAAAAACACATAACTACAAGAATTGCACACGCCACCAAACAACGGTATGTAATGCAGCACATACAATTATAACAACAATGTTAAACATGCGCCGAAATATGAACAATAACAAAGCCACAGAACAATAACAACAACGCAGGCGAGCCAAAGCTTGAGACTAAGCTAAGAAGTAAACACGCGGCTTAAGGACAACAACAAGTGCACAGTTAGATGTGCAGAAACATTTGATGAAAAATTGCACAAACAAGATCCCGTTAGCAAATGCAGCGATTTTTGTGCTATAAAAAGGGAGGCTGAAGACAGAATCGATCTCTTTGATCGCTGATCGTGAAAGGTAAGACATCCCTTCCTATCCCTTTATTCCGGGTTTCGAGCTTTTCTAAGCGGTTACCCTAGTAGAATTTGAATATTATTTATATGTTTCGGGTTTCGAGCTTTTCTAAGCGGTTACCCTAGTAGAACTAGAGAAAACTGTATGTTTCGGGTTTCGAGCTTTTCTAAGCGGTTGCCCTAGTAGAACTAGAGAAAACTGTATGTTTCGGGTTTCGAGCTTTTCTAAGCGGTTGCCCTAGTAGAACTAGAGAAAACTGTATGTTTCGGGTTTCGAGCTTTTCTAAGCGGTTACCCTAGTAGAACTAGAGAAAACTGTATGTTTCGGGTTTCGAGCTTTTCTAAGCGGTTACCCTAGTAGAACTAGAGAAAACTGTATGTTTCGGGTTTCGAGCTTTTCTAAGCGGTTACCCTAGTAGAACTAGATAAAACTGTATGTTTCGGGTTTCGAGCTTTTCTAAGCGGTTACCCTAGTAGAACTAGAGAAAACTGTATGTTTCGGGTTTCGAGCTTTTCTAAGCGGTTACCCTAGTAGAACTAGAGAAAAACTGTATGTTTCGGGTTTCGAGCTTTTCTAAGCGGTAACCCTAGTAGAACTAGAGAACACTGTATGTTTCGGGTTTCGAGCTTTTCTAAGCGGTTACCCTAGTAGAACTAGAGAACACTGTATGTTTCGGGTTTCGAGCTTTTCTAAGCGGTTACCCTAGTAGCACTAGATACATCCTGGAACCTCAAAATCCCACACAAACTCCTAAAATCCCACTTTCACGAGTCAGCAAACGGAGCGGAAGACCGGAGGACCGAGAAAACGCAGGACATCGCAGGACATCTCAGGACATCGCAGGACATCAGGAAGATTAGTAACTATAGTCAAATAATAATAGTTGAATGAAAAGCTTAGTAATATAAATTAAAAATTAATCAAATTTGTAATCAAAGCATTAATAATAGTGAACTTAAATAATAAATCAGAACTTTATTACTTTTAAAAAACGCTTTTGGTCTCAAATATATAAATATTTTTGTACAGAACCCTGGGTATACGGCGAGATATACCCAGGCTAAAAACTTCGTTACAAATGGCGCCCGAGCAGGGACCAAAAGCATAGTGAAAAAGAAAAAAAAAAAAAGGAATTTCGGAAAAAAAAAAAAACTTGAGTGAAAAAAAAACATTATTGAAAGGACTATAGAAAAAAAAAAGAGATAAGTATAAATAAAATTAAAATGGTTAAAACAAGATGGATTTATCATCTCTCCAAGGAGGAACTGCAGGAATACATGAGCGAGGTAAGCTTAGAAGTTCAAGGTACGGTCGATGAATTGCGAAAAAGGTTTTCTAGCTGGATAAGCAGCGAAAACATGACGCTGCCGCAGGAACAACGACTACAGGAGTTACAATTAAAGCATGGGCGAAGTACGTCAGCTGGACCACAGACGCAGGCTAAGCTGCCAGAATTCCGGGTAATACCGCCGTTAGGAGCTGCACAAGAGGACATGACAGTGGTAAGTCGTGGAACCACAGGTACCTCTTATGCAACTGTTATCGATCAAGTCAGGAAGTGGTCTGCTCGATACGACGGGGGTAGAGACCCCATCGCATTTATTGAAAGAGTGGAAGAGCTTACGGAAGTTTACGGACTGGAGCTAAACATGATCCCAAGAACGATGCCAGAACTGTTGAAGGATAATGCCTTGGCCTGGTACAGGAACACAACGCGGCGGTGGGCGTCATGGGAAAAATTCAAGGAGGAATTTTTGAAATTTTTTCTTCCACATCGGTACTTGGAACGATTAGAGGATGAAATCCGGAGCTGCAAGCAAAAAAGACACGAATCGTTCAAGGAATTCTCAACCAGGATGCAAACACTTACACGCCATGCTCGGTACACGGAAGAGCAGACATTGGATAGAATCTTTAGAAATAGTTTGGTGGAATACCAGTTCTACATCCGGCTCAAAGATTTTTCCAATCTCAACGAACTTACCGAGATGGCAGAAGATTTTGAAGCGCTACGAGAAGCGAAAGAGCCAACCACAAGAGGTCAATCACGCCAGCGAATAGAGCAGCACCGTATGTTAAACCAGGCATCAGGTAATAACCCTCTGGATGTCCGGACAGCTTGTTTCCGGTGTGGTCAGGATGGGCATCGTAGAAGGCAATGCAGGAATGAGAGGATGGTTTTCTGTTGGAAGTGCGGGAAACGTGACAAGCTGACATTTGAATGTTGCGATCGGGATTCGGAAAACACTCAGGGTTTCCGACAGAGACGAGGATTATCGGGATCCCTTCAACAAAACGCTCCTCGTACCCAACGCAACCATTAGGGTTTGAGCGAAGCCGCATCTTCGCTAAAGTGGCTCTGGGAGATGAACTAGCAACAGCCACTATAGACACTGGAGCTACAAGAAGCTTTGTGAGCGAGCTATTTGCAAGAACACTTCGAAGACAGGGTGTAAGCATACCTATCAGGACGCAGGTGAGATTGGCAGATGGTACAATAAAAGAATGCAGGGAGGCGTTAGAAATTGAGGTCAGGCTGGGAACGTCACAATGTTGTTTGGAACTATTGGTCATGCAGGATGTGACAGACAACTTAATTCTGGGAATGGATTTTTTGATGCGCACAGGAGCAACTTTTGCATGTGGTGGTAGCAGCGTCACGCTTAGTGAACCAGTCGGGATGGAACACGAAGAGGATCTGGATATGTGTTCTTTGGTGCAGACTAAAGTGGAAGATGAACAAGGCAAAAGTAGTAGGAAAATTATTACAGGTGAGCAAAACGTGGAGCTCAAAAGCGAGACAGGGGAACAGGAGCAAATAAGAATATTTCTGGAAGATGAATTACGGGAGTTTGAGAAGCTGGATATGTGTTCTTTGGTGCAGACCAAAGTGGAAGATGCACAAGGCAAAAGTAACAGGAAAATTATTACAGGTGAGCAAAACGTGGAGCTCAAAAGCGAGACAGGGGAACAGGAGCAAATAAGAATATTTCTGGAAGATGAATTACGGGAGTTTGAGAAGCTGCGAAATGTGTCGAATATTACCAGTCACAAAATTATTATGAAGCATGATCAGCCAATTAAGCAGCGGTATTTTCCAAAGAACCCAGCAATGCAGGCTATAATAAATAAAGAAGTCGAAGAGCTAATCAAGAAGGGATGCGTTGAACCGTCGCATAGCCCGTATAGTGCACCAATAGTTCTAGTAAAGAAAAAGACAGGTCAATGGAGGCTGTGTGTAGACTACAGACAGCTAAATGCGCATTCGGTACCCGATGCATACCCACTACCAAGAATACAGCATATTCTCGACAGGTTACGGAACGCGAAGTACATAAGCAGCTTAGATTTGAAGAATGGCTACTGGCAAATACCCATGGATCCAGCAAGTAAACAGTATACAGCATTTTCTGTACCAGGGAAAGGACTCTTTCAATGGCGCGTCATGCCATTTGGGTTACATTCAGCGTCGGCTACTTTTCAGAGGGCACTCGATCAGGTAATTGGTCCAGAAATGGAACCACATGCTTTCGCATATCTGGATGACATAATTGTGATAGGAGAATCATTTGAGGAACATAGAAAAAATTTAAAGGAAGTCTTCCGGCGGCTAGTGTGAAAAGTGTGAATTTTTCAAGCAGGATCTAAAATATCTAGGACACGTTGTGAGCAAGGATGGAATTCATACGGACCCAGATAAAGTTGCGGCGATTCGAGAACTGAAACCGCCAACAAATGTTCGGGAGGTGAGACGGTTTCTAGGCGTTGCATCATGGTATCGACGTTTTGTACCAGACTTTGCAAACATCGTTATACCTCTAACGGGTCTTCTTAAAAAGGGAAAACATTGGAAGTGGAGCGAGGACCAGCAACGAGCATTCGAGACTCTAAAGGAAAAACTGACTGAGGCTCCCGTACTGGTATGTCCGGATTTCACACAGAAGTTTACGTTGCAGACGGATGCGAGCGATTATGGGCTGGGAGTAGTTTTGACACAGGAGTTCGAAGGAAATGAAAAGAGAAAGAATGTCTAGCTATCGTTTGGGGTGTGAGGAAAATGCGACCGTATTTAGAAGGGTACCAGTTTACGGTAGTGACTGATCATCTATCGCTTAAATGGTTAAATTCGATCGAAAGTCCGTCAGGAAGGATTGCAAGATGGGCGCTGGAGCTGCAACAATACACATTTGATGTTAAGTACAGGAAGGGAAAATTCAACGTGATTGCAGATGCACTCTCACGACAGCCGCAGGAAAATCTATTAAGATTGGAAACAGAATCGCAGGAATGTAGTTGTTACAAGGCCAGGATGAAAGACATACAAGATTACAGGAAGTGTTTCAAATTGTCCGTCGGAACCTCGAACGAGCAGCTCAGGATCAAGCAAGACACTACAATCTGCGACGAAGATCTTGGAAACCGGAAATAGGACAAGAGGTACTGGTCAAGCAACATCATCTGTCTAAAGCTGTGGACCAATTTAATGCTAAGCTAGCACCAAAATTCGATGGACCGTATCGCGTAATGGGATTTACATCACCAGTAATAGTCCAGCTGAAGAAGGATGGAGAAGATCGAGTAAGGACAGCACACGTGGGCGAAGTCAAAGAATTCCGTACTAATACTAGCGAAGAAGCAGCAGCACAAGATAGAAACCAGTGAGGATCTCGGCGAGAGAATTCCCGACCATAAATGTTATAGTCATATTCTTGATCGTGTTTGTTCAGTAGAGGTAGAAGTAATTGTCGTTAAAACCTATTAATTAAAGTCCTTATTTAGAAAACACACAACGGAACTGGCAACGAAACTGGAAACGGCACGGCAAATGAAACAAATCTGGAAACGACACTGGCAACGAAAACGGCACTACGAAGGAACGTGGTAACGAAACAAACAAGGGAACTGGCAACGACACGGCAACAACAACGGAGACGAGAAGGAAACTGGAAACAAAGTAGACTACGAAGCAGTCACAGGAACCACCACCAGGACATTATTTCCGATTCGTGGACGTGGTGGAATTGAACGGGCTGAAAGGGGTTTGGCTGCCAGACCATATCCGCCGCGGAATATCGGAGCGAGTGGCCGATATGTATTGCACCAAGAGGACGAAGAGGCTGAATTTCTTGATGGGACCTTTTCGGGTGAAAGTGTCCAAGTCGGGCATAACAATGCTTCCTCGCACCGGAAGTACAGGGGGGATGTGAGGAACTGAAATTTGGGACAAATTTCAGCCCACATAAAAGTCCAACAACAACAACAACAGCCGCTACAACAACAACCACAACAACCACAACAACTACAATAGTTTACCTTTTACAACAACAACACCAACAACAACAACAACAACAGCAACAATATTTTATTTACAACAACAACAACTTTAAACAACAACACCAACAACAACAACAACTACAAAAACTACAACAACAATAGTTCAATTCTAACACAAAAATAACAACTATGACAACAACAACAACAACAACAACAACAACAACAACAACAACAACAACAACAACAACAACAACAGCGGGCACATGAAGAAGAAATAATAGCAGGCTTTGAACAATAACAAGCCAAGCAGCAACAACAACAACAGCGGTGCAATAAAATATAAACAAACACAAAACCAAGAACAATAACAACAACAACTGCATAGAAGACAAACAAAAACACATAACTACAAGAATTGCACACGCCACCAAACAACGGTATGTAATGCAGCACATACAATTATAACAACAATGTTAAACATGCGCCGAAATATGAATAATAACAAAGCCACAGAACAATAACAACAACGCAGGCGAGCCAAAGCTTGAGACTAAGCTAAGAAGTAAACACGCGGCTTAAGGACAACAACAAGAAACTGGTGCACAGTTAGATGTGCAGAAACATTTGATGAAAAATTGCACAAACAAGATCCCGTTAGCAAATGCAGCGATTTTTGTGCTATAAAAAGGGAGGATGAAGACAGAATCGATCTCTTTGATCGCTGATCGTGAAAGGTAAGACATCCCTTCCTATCCCTTTATTCCGGGTTTCGAGCTTTTCTAAGCGGTTACCCTAGTAGAATTTGAATATTATTTATATGTTTCGGGTTTCGAGCTTTTCTAAGCGGTTACCCTAGTAGAACTAGAGAAAACTGTATGTTTCGGGTTTCGAGCTTTTCTAAGCGGTTGCCCTAGTAGAACTAGAGAAAACTGTATGTTTCGGGTTTCGAGCTTTTCTAAGCGGTTACCCTAGTAGAACTAGAGAAAACTGTATGTTTCGGGTTTCGAGCTTTTCTAAGCGGTTACCCTAGTAGAACTAGAGAAAACTGTATGTTTCGGGTTTCGAGCTTTTCTAAGCGGTTACCCTAGTAGAACTAGAGAAAACTGTATGTTTCGGGTTTCGAGCTTTTCTAAGCGGTTACCCTAGTAGAACTAGATAAAACTGTATGTTTCGGGTTTCGAGCTTTTCTAAGCGGTTACCCTAGTAGAACTAGAGAAAACTGTATGTTTCGGGTTTCGAGCTTTTCTAAGCGGTTACCCTAGTAGAACTAGAGAAAAACTGTATGTTTCGGGTTTCGAGCTTTTCTAAGCGGTAACCCTAGTAGAACTAGAGAACACTGTATGTTTCGGGTTTCGAGCTTTTCTAAGCGGTTACCCTAGTAGAACTAGAGAACACTGTATGTTTCGGGTTTCGAGCTTTTCTAAGCGGTTACCCTAGTAGCACTAGATACATCCTGGAACCTCAAAATCCCACACAAACTCCTAAAATCCCACTTTCACGAGTCAGCAAACGGAGCGGAAGACCGGAGGACCGAGAAAACGCAGGACATCGCAGGACATCTCAGGACATCGCAGGACATCAGGAAGATTAGTAACTATAGTCAAATAATAATAGTTGAATGAAAAGCTTAGTAATATAAATTAAAAATTAATCAAATTTGTAATCATAGCATTAATAATAGTGAACTTAAATAATAAATCAGAACTTTATTACTTTTAAAAAACGCTTTTGGTCTCAAATATATAAATATTTTTGTACAGAACCCTGGGTATCCGGCGAGATATACCCAGGCTAAAAACTTCGTTACACTTTATGAAATTCTGTAATTAACATCCATTTTTCAGACCAAAATATTCACTTTCTAAAATTTGTTACGATATAAGACAGAAAAATGTATCTGTTATTCTGTTGTCATTCATAACAGATTTCATAGCAGATTTTGTCATGCCGAATACCAATTTAACATTTTGTCCCAAATTTTTTGACCTCGAAATATCTGCTATGATTCATTACAGATTTCATAAAAGATTATCGTGCAGAATACGAATTTTGGTCTCCTAATAGATTTTTTGACAGCTCAAAAATTTGTGTGTGAAATCATAACAGAATAATTGAATTTTTTCATAACAGATTGTGCCGAATAGGCCCAAATAGTTTTAAATACCTCGGTTTATTGCTTGATATTAAAATGAGTTGGCCGGAACATACTTGAGCGGTTAAAAAGTATTTATTGGCTGCAACTAGACATTTGTAGCTGTTGAAAACCTTTTGTTGTCATGAACTTCTTAAATACATATATTATGGGCTTTTAAATTTTAAATTGGAATATGGTTAAACAGGTTGGGTGGGTAAATTAAATCCTCTTTTGATTTCACAGAAACATGCCATCCGATTGATTTGCAGTAGAACTCGCCTTGAGAGTAGTCTGATTCTCTTTAAAAACTTAAAACCTCTAAAGCACTTGTATGTTTTCAAAATCTTGAGCATATTCTTTCTTAAATCTTGTTTTTTTGTAAACAGATACTCTATAAACTGCAGACAGTTTTTCTTTATTAATTTTTAAAAAAACTGTTGTTGATGTTAGAAATAACAACCGGCCTCTTGCACGAGTTCAAAATGAATACCTCTTCAAAAGATCCCGTACGGCCGTTCTGCTATTTTATGGTGTGACATGTACATATGTACAAGCGTATGTGCATGTACATACATTAAACCATGATAGAATAACAAGGTAGGCGCATATTGGAGAGGAAGTGAGCTAGATGTCAAATCAGCTGTTCGAATTTAAGTTTTTCTAGTTATTGTTGCTGGCTTTATTGTTTGATGTTTATAGCACTCACAGCTTTGTTAGTGTAAAATTAGACATTTGAGCAGCCATAAAAATATGAGCTTACCTTATTATTCTGTCATGCATTAAACCATAGTATAATTACCAAAGTAGTATTAGGGTTGAACGGTTTCTCTTTGTAAGTACCCTTAATGTCAAAATCGGCCATCTTGGCGAATGCAGACAAAGCAAACCAGGCAAAGCAAACAAACAAATCTAAATTCAATTGAACATCGTGTTGTGCTAAGTGCAAATTACATTTAATATTTTCGTTGTGATATTGTTTTATAATAACAATAAACAAGATAAAATAAATATAATACAATAACTGAGGAATAACAGTGACTTCAAGGTGTTTGCAGTGAATTGTTCCAAGAGGCCCGAGTTCAAGCAGCAGCTACAGTGACTGCAAACAGCATCCAATGAATTGCAGTTTATTCAATTTCCACTTTTAATTTTATTTATTTTTACTTTAACAATATCATTTTCGAAACTGTGGTCGAATATGATCGAGAGAAGTGTAAGCCGTGAATGGACTCGGAAACATTTGCATAAATTTGCAGTCAACGGTGGTTCTTTCATTTGCTGCAAAATTGAAAATGAATGCACTGGTACTCGTTTAACCAAAATTCACATAATAAAAGCCATATTTCAATTTATGCAAATTATTCCGAGTTTCCGAGTAAGCCATTCACGGCTTACACTTCTCCCGATCATGTTCGACCACATTTTCACTATGTTTCTCACTGAAGTCCGTTCTTTTTATATTATTATGGCCTCCAATGCTCTTATATCTCGATCATTTACTTTTGATTTATTACCTCGCCTATGGGGGGCTATGCAATCTCGAAATAACTTTTGTGTAAAAGAAAGTTTTTAACAATTAACTTTCCAATTCCTTCACAAACCGCTTTGCCACGTGCTATAGTAGAAACTCATTCAAAAAACTACTGATATAAAATCAAAGAGTAACCGAAATTTCTTCAAAAAATTCCCAATACATTCTCAATTGGTTTACAGAATCAACAAAAAATAATTTGTCCCGCTATCCTTGTGCACACTCGCATTCTTTCTATCGTACGAATTGAATGTTGTCAGTTTTTGGATTGCATTTTATGACTGTGTTGGTTATCTCGCTATTAACGTTGTTGTTTTTGTAATTTTTTCACTTTTGCTATTAATTCTAAAATATTACATTTCAAACTTTAAGGATACTAAAAATTTTGTATCAGAATTATTGTTTTCTTATTATAAATAACAGTTGAATGTGTTAATATTATAAAAAATGCAGGTGTACGAACTGATTGTTGTCGGGGTAGTAGTACTTGAATGAACAGAATTGTTTATGGCGTATTTGTCTTCGGAAAGTATTCACGCCGAATCAGAATGTTGTATTGGCTCTGTGATTTCTAAAAGCATTGCTTTTAAGACTCGATTAATTCTTTCCACTTGGCCGTTAGCCCGAGGTATAGCCAATGCAACCTTAAAGTGCTCTATGTTTTTGTCCTTTAAGTAAGAACTGAATTCCAGTGATGTGAAACACGTGCCACGGTCACTGACGAGACGTCTGGGACGACCGTAATAATCGAATGATCTGTCTAGTGCAGTGCATACCTCTTTGGTGCTTGTAGTATTTGTCGGATACAGTTTAACATATTTTGTGAAACCGTCAATAATAGCTAAAATATGTTTTCGTTTAGAGACAATAAACGGAAGAGGACCGAAATGGTCGAGATGGATCGTATCGAATGGAACGGATTTCTTCAGAATATTGTAAAGATTGCTATTATCTGAGTGAGGAGCATTTGAATATAAAAGCACTTTAGGCAATTTCGTATGAACTTTTCTATTTTAATTTTCATGTCTAGGAACCAATACTGGGTCAAAAGCTGTTCAACACACTTCGTAACAGCTAAATGGCCTAATTTGTCATGGATATTTTGAAGAATAGTTGTTTCCATTTCTTTCTGAACATATAATAAGAATCTGTTATCTTTGGTTTTCCGATATACCAGCCCGTCGTCCATAAAAAATTCTTAACTTCACTTATTTCTAAAAGGTCCCTTAATTTTACAATATCTGTGTCGCGATTTTGTGTTATTTGTAGCTGGACGTCAATATCTTCGGAGTTAATAGCTGAAACTGTTAGATTGCGACTGAGGGTGTCAGCATGTCCCATACTAGAGCCACTTTTATGCTGAATGGTGTAATTATAATTTTCTAATTCCAAAGCCCATCTAGCAATCCTGGCGTTCACACTTTTCTTATTTAACGTTAATGTTAGTGATTAACAGTCGGAGACAATGCGGAATGGAATTCCTTCTAAGTAAGTTCGGAATCGTCGTAACGAATAAATTATGGAGTGTTTCCAATTCGAAACTAAAACAGGGTGAAATTGACTATCTTCCTGTTTTTGTTATAACACGCTACCAAAACCGACTGAGCTAGCGTCACAATGTAGCTAGGTTTCTTTCATTGGGTGGTTAATGGATAGCAGTGGTATCTCTTCAAGTTTATTTTTCAACAGCTTAAATGCACTTTGGCAATCGTCATCAAATATGAAGACACAATCTTTCTTTGCTAAATCTAGTAATGGTTTAGCAATTCTTTAAAAGAACTGAATGAACCGATGGAAATACGAAAATAGTCCTAAGCATCGCTGCACTTCACGTGTATTGGTCGGAGCCGGAATGTGCATTATTGCTTTAAGGTGTTTATCGCTAGGTCTTATACCATTGTTCCCCATTCAATAACCAAGGAATTCTATTTCGGAATGGCAAAATTGACATTTTTGCAAGTTTAATTCTAAACGAAATTGGGACAAACGCTCCAAAATGCGGCTCAAGTCTTCGTAGTTTTTTTCAATGGTGTCACTCATAACTGTAATGTTGTCCATATAAACCACAACTTCATACTGGCCAAAGGGTGTGATAAAAGCGGTGAACTTGATTGAATTTTCGGCAACACGAATTTGATGGAATCCGGTTTTAAGGTCCAAAGTACTAAAAAATGTTGTCCCTTCCATACGTTCGAGACAATCATCAATAAGTGGTTAGGGGTAGTTGTCTCCTTCCGTTATTTTATTAAGAGCACGATAGTCTACACATTTTCGAGTCTCACCTGATTTCTTTTTAACCAAAACGATTGGTGAGGCATACGGAGAATTACTAGGTCTTATTTTCCCTTCATCAACGAGTTTCTGAATAATTTTACCTACTTCTAATTTGTCGCGATAAGATAGTCGCCTGGGTGTAAAACTTATAGGAGTATCAGAAGTTAGCCTGATATTAATTTCGTAGTTTTCCTCTTCTGCCGGAATGTTACTGAAATCAAAATATTTCTTGAATAATTTGGTTAAATTTATTTATCTCAGATTAATTTAATCGACTACAGAAATTGATTTCACTAACAGAATGAGGCTCTATTGCAAGTATATCAGGTACAAAATTGTGTTCGTGATAACTACCACTACCATCTAACCGGGTTTCGTGTTCGGAGTAACACTGTTTTGCTTCAACTATAGCTTGGTTCATGGCCGACTCGGAATGTTTAGATTTCGAAATCTTAGTGTCAAATGGATCAAACTCGCAATGAAGTAAAGTTTCATTTAATTCATTTTTATTGACGTCTTCATTGACACTTTTAAATTAAATTATATTTTTAGAGATAGGAATAGTTAGTTTTATATTAAATAGTCTCATAAAATCTCTTCCCAATAAGAACGGAATTGATAGAAGTTCATCTGGAATAACAAAAATGTTTAACACACGCTCGATTCCAAAGAAACTAATGACAACTGGAATGCGGCCAAAATAATTTAATTTAAAATTGCCTTTTCCTTAATAACCAGAGAAAACGCGTTTTCATTGACGAGATTAATCGGAACTGCGGAACGTTGCGCAAAGCTAGCCGGACTGCCGGCATCGGCGAGAGAAAATAAAATTTTAAATACACCGTATCTAACGGAATCTATCGGAAAAGCAACACTTACCGTATTTAATTCGGAAAAAAATGATATAAAGTTGTCATTCTGGTTACTCTGGTCGACATCGCCCAACAGAGTCACTCGCGTTGCGCTGGTAGGTGGTGCTGGCTTCGGATAATTTCGCAAGACGTGTTGATTCGACCCACAAAGCAAACAGGAACCTATTTGTCGTTTAGGTATGGTGCAGTCTGCTGCGTAGTGACCAAGACCTCTATGTTTGGCTTGAATTTGACGATTTTTGCAGCTGAACGTAACGTTGGGCAAGTTTTT
Source organism: Tetanocera ferruginea (assembly GCA_958299015.1). NCBI lineage: Eukaryota > Metazoa > Arthropoda > Insecta > Diptera > Sciomyzidae > Tetanocera > Tetanocera ferruginea. The sequence goes on along the minus strand of OY282641.1, from coordinate 87,003,402 downwards.
TTAGCTGGTGTAAATTTGTTGCCGAGTATAGAATGGAGTAAAGAATAGATCTCAAAACGAGAAGCAATTTCCTCCATTTGTAAGATGTAGCCAAAAACTGAAGTTTTGGCCGGTCGTACTTGTGTTCCCTCAGGTATTCTTTTCTTTCCGTATCGGAATACAGGTAGCTAAAATTCGCCAGAAAATTTTCGCTAAATGTTTCATATGATGTCGACCTGTCGACGCGCAGGAATGATTCGGCAGGCGTGCCTTCTTTCATCAACCGAGGCACACACTGCAAACAGACGGCAGGCGTGCCTTTTTTCATCAACCGACGCACGCACTGCAAACGGAACTGGTCGTTAACGCCCAAAGAGACACAGCATCGCTCAAAATCGTGTAACCATTTGTCAGCATCAAAAAGACCACATCCGCTGAAACTGGGCACAGCGTACTCCACGTCGCTGAAGTCCACCTTGCTGGCACCCCGAGTGCACTCAACACTAGATGCGCCTAGTGTGCCTTCCAATTCAGCCAAACGCTTGCGCAACTCAGCGATTCCTATTCGTTTTTTGAGATCACGCATATCTTCATTAAATCCAATTTTTCGTTGGAGGAATTAAAAGCACCTTCTATTGTTGCATCGTTATTCGTTGTGGCAGCATCTGGGAACCCTTGGAAGTCTTCACCGTCGTCTGAACTAGGTTTTTCTTCCTGGCGGGCAGCGGCGGAATTATTTTAGGCCATACAAGGAAGTATTATGCAGATCCCACTTCTGAGATGTAGACTGTTCTTCTTTATTAATTTTTAAAAAAACTAAGTTGATGTTAGAAGTAACAACCGGCCTCTTGCACGAGTTCAAAATGAATACCTCTTCAAAAGATCCCGTACGGCCGTTCTGCTATTTTATGGTGTGACATGTACATTAGAGTGGGTCGGCCTCCATACAAAAAAAAAAAGTTTGAAAAAACCACCCCCTATTTTAAAGTTGACCTCGAGAAGATTCCGAATACAAAAAAATTTTTTTTTTTGGACCACCGGAAAAACAGCCAAAATGGTCTTTTTTGCATAACTTAAGCATTACATGTCAGATCTTAAAAAATTATATGTCGTTGAAAAGGGCTTTACGAGCACTACAATGTCTTCTTAGAACATTATTATTTTTAAGGTCATATTCAACTAGTAAGCCCCATTAGCCCGATTTATCCCCCTAAAATTTCTTTTTTTTCCCATTTAATTAAACTCCTTCAAATTTGTTTAATTTGTGTTGAAAAAATTATTTGTTAAGTTTAAAAACAAAGAAGTTATAATAGTTCAAATATTTGATAAAATCCTTTTTTTTATAAAAAATTTACTTTTAGTTTAGTCAACGAACAAGCACATAATATAAACAAAATTGTAAAAGAAACTTAATAAATAATTTTTGAACACAAATTACACAAATTTGAAGGAATTTAATCTTATGAGAAAAAAAAAAATTTAAGGGGGTAAATCGGGCTAATGGGGCTTACTAGTTGAATATGACCTCAAAAATAAAAATTTTCTAAGAAGACATTGTAGTGCTCGTTAAGCTCTTTTCAACGACACATAATTTTTTAAGATCTGACATGTAATGCTTAAGTTATGCAAAAAAGACCATTTTGGCTGTTTTTCCGGTGGTCCAAAAAAAATTTTTTTTTTGTTTTCGGAATCCTCTCGAGGTCAACTTTAAAATAGGGGGTGGTTTTTTCAAACTTTTTTTTTCGACCCACTCTAATGTACATATGTACAAGCGTATGTGCATGTACATACATTAAACCATGATAGAATAACAAGGTAGGCGCATATTGGAGAGGAAGTGAGCTAGATGTCAAATCAGCTGTTCGAATTTAAGTTTTTCTAGTTATTGTTGCTGGCTTTATTGTTTGATGTTTATAGCACTCACAGCTTTGTTAGTGTAAAATTAGACATTTGAGCAGCCATAAAAATATGAGCTTACCTTATTATTCTGTCATGCATTAAACCATAGTATAATTACCAAAGTAGTATTAGGGTTGAACGGTTTCTCTTTGTAAGTACCCTTAATGTCAAAATCGGCCATCTTGGCGAATGCAGACAAAGCAAACCAGGCAAAGCAAACAAACAAATCTAAATTCAATTGAACATCGTGTTGTGCTAAGTGCAAATTACATTTAATATTTTCGTTGTGATATTGTTTTATAATAACAATAAACAAGATAAAATAAATATAATACAATAACTGAGGAATAACAGTGACTTCAAGGTGTTTGCAGTGAATTGTTCCAAGAGGCCCGAGTTCAAGCAGCAGCTACAGTGACTGCAAACAGCATCCAATGAATTGCAGTTTATTCAATTTCCACTTTTAATTTTATTTATTTTTACTTTAACAATATCATTTTCGAAACTGTGGTCGAATATGATCGAGAGAAGTGTAAGCCGTGAATGGACTCGGAAACATTTGCATAAATTTGCAGTCAACGGTGGTTCTTTCATTTGCTGCAAAATTGAAAATGAATGCACTGGTACTCGTTTAACCAAAATTCACATAATAAAAGCCATATTTCAATTTATGCAAATTATTCCGAGTTTCCGAGTAAGCCATTCACGGCTTACACTTCTCCCGATCATGTTCGACCACATTTTCACTATGTTTCTCACTGAAGTCCGTTCTTTTTATATTATTATGGCCTCCAATGCTCTTATATCTCGATCATTTACTTTTGATTTATTACCTCGCCTATGGGGGGCTATGCAATCTCGAAATAACTTTTGTGTAAAAGAAAGTTTTTAACAATTAACTTTCCAATTCCTTCACAAACCGCTTTGCCACGTGCTATAGTAGAAACTCATTCAAAAAACTACTGATATAAAATCAAAGAGTAACCGAAATTTCTTCAAAAAATTCCCAATACATTCTCAATTGGTTTACAGAATCAACAAAAAATAATTTGTCCCGTTATCCTTGTGCACACTCGCATTCTTTCTATCGTACGAATTGAATGTTGTCAGTTTTTGGATTGCATTTTATGACTGTGTTGGTTATCTCGCTATAAACGTTGTTGTTTTTGTAATTTTTTCACTTTTGCTATTAATTCTAAAATATTACATTTCAAACTTTAAGGATACTAAAAATTTTGTATCAGAATTATTGTTTTCTTATTATAAATAACAGTTGAATGTGTTAATATTATAAAAAATGCAGGTGTACGAACTGATTGTTGTCGGGGTAGTAGTACTTGAATGAACAGAATTGTTTATGGCGTATTTGTCTTCGGAAAGTATTCACGCCCAATCAGAATGTTGTTTGGCTCTGTGATTTCTAAAAGCATTGCTTTTAAGACTCGATTAATTCTTTCCACTTGGCCGTTAGCCCGAGGTATAGCCAATGCAACCTTAAAGTGCTCTATGTTTTTGTCCTTTAAGTAAGAACTGAATTCCAGTGATGTGAAACACGTGCCACGGTCACTGACGAGACGTCTGGGACGACCGTAATAATCGAATGATCTGTCTAGTGCAGTGCATACCTCTTTGGTGCTTGTAGTATTTGTCGGATACAGTTTAACATATTTTGTGAAACCGTCAATAATAGCTAAAATATGTTTTCGTTTAGAGACAATAAACGGAAGAGGACCGAAATGGTCGAGATGGATCGTATCGAATGGAACGGGTTTCTTCAGAATATTGTAAAGATTGCTATTATCTGAGTGAGGAGCATTTGAATATAAAAGCACTTTAGGCAATTTCGTATGAACTTTTCTATTTTAATTTTCATGTCTAGGAACCAATACTGGGTCAAAAGCTGTTCAACACACTTCGTAACAGCTAAATGGCCTAATTTGTCATGGATATTTTGAAGAATAGTTGTTTCCATTTCTTTCTGAACATATAATAAGAATCTGTTATCTTTGGTTTTCCGATATACCAGCCCGTCGTCCATAAAAAATTCTTAACTTCACTTATTTCTAAAAGGTCCCTTAATTTTACAATATCTGTGTCGCGATTTTGTGTTATTTGTAGCTGGACGTCAATATCTTCGGAGTTAATAGCTGAAACTGTTAGATTGCGACTGAGGGTGTCAGCATGTCCCATACTAGAGCCACTTTTATGCTGAATGGTGTAATTATAATTTTCTAATTCCAAAGCCCATCTAGCAATCCTGGCGTTCACACTTTTCTTATTTAACGTTAATGTTAGTGATTAACAGTCGGAGACAATGCGGAATGGAATTCCTTCTAAGTAAGTTCGGAATCGTCGTAACGAATAAATTATGGAGTGTTTCCAATTCGAAACTAAAACAGGGTGAAATTGACTATCTTCCTGTTTTTGTTATAACACGCTACCAAAACCGACTGAGCTAGCGTCACAATGTAGCTAGGTTTCTTTCATTGGGTGGTTAATGGATAGCAGTGGTATCTCTTCAAGTTTATTTTTCAACAGCTTAAATGCACTTTGGCAATCGTCATCAAATCTGAAGACACAATCTTTCTTTGCTAAATCTAGTAATGGTTTAGCAATTCTTTAAAAGAACTGAATGAACCGATGGAAATACGAAAATAGTCCTAAGCATCGCTGCACTTCACGTGTATTGGTCGGAGCCGGAATGTGCATTATTGCTTTAAGGTGTTTATCGCTAGGTCTTATACCATTGTTCCCCATTCAATAACCAAGGAATTCTATTTCGGAATGGCAAAATTGACATTTTTGCAAGTTTAATTCTAAACGAAATTGGGACAAACGCTCCAAAATGCGGCTCAAGTCTTCGTAGTTTTTTTCAATGGTGTCACTCATAACTGTAATGTTGTCCATATAAACCACAACTTCATACTGGCCAAAGGGTGTGATAAAAGCGGTGAACTTGATTGAATTTTCGGCAACACGAATTTGATGGAATCCGGTTTTAAGGTCCAAAGTACTAAAAAATGTTGTCCCTTCCATACGTTCGAGACAATCATCAATAAGTGGTTAGGGGTAGTTGTCTCCTTCCGTTATTTTATTAAGAGCACGATAGTCTACACATTTTCGAGTCTCACCTGATTTCTTTTTAACCAAAACGATTGGTGAGGCATACGGAGAATTACTAGGTCTTATTTTCCCTTCATCAACGAGTTTCTGAATAATTTTACCTACTTCTAATTTGTCGCGATAAGATAGTCGCCTGGGTGTAAAACTTATAGGAGTATCAGAAGTTAGCCTGATATTAATTTCGTAGTTTTCCTCTTCTACCGGAATGTTACTGAAATCAAAATATTTCTTGAATAATTTGGTTAAATTTATTTATCTCAGATTAATTTAATCGACTACAGAAATTGATTTCACTAACAGAATGAGGCTCTATTGCAAGTATATCAGGTACAAAATTGTGTTCGTGATAACTACCACTACCATCTAACCGGGTTTCGTGTTCGGAGTAACACTGTTTTGCTTCAACTATAGCTTGGTTCATGGCCGACTCGGAATGTTTAGATTTCGAAATCTTAGTGTCAAACGGATCAAACTCGCAATGAAGTAAAGTTTCATTTAATTCATTTTTATTGACGTCTTCATTGACACTTTTAAATTAAATTATGTTTTTAGAGATAGGAATAGTTAGTTTTATATTAAATAGTCTCATAAAATCTCTTCCCAATAAGAACGGAATTGATAGAAGTTCATCTGGAATAACAAAAATGTTTAACACACGCTCGATTCCAAAGAAACTAATGACAACTGGAATGCGGCCAAAATAATTTAATTTAAAATTGCCTTTTCCTTAATAACCAGAGAAAACGCGTTTTCATTGACGAGATTAATCGGAACTGCGGAACGTTGCGCAAAGCTAGCTGGACTGCCGGCATCGGCGAGAGAAAATAAAATTTTAAATACACCGTATCTAACGGAATCTATCGGAAAAGCAACACTTACCGTATTTAATTCGGAAAAAAATGATATAAAGTTGTCATTCTGGTTACTCTGGTCGACATCGCCCAACAGAGTCACTCGCGTTGCGCTGGGAGGTGGTGCTGGCTTCGGATAATTTCGCAAGACGTGTTGATTCGACCCACAAAGCAAACAGGAACCTATTTGTCGTTTAGGTATGGTGCAGTCTGCTGCGTAGTGACCAAGACCTCTATGTTTGGCTTGACGGAATTTGACGATTTTCGCAGCTGAACGTAACGTTGGGCAAGTTTTTTTAGCTGGTGTAAATTTGTTGCCGAGTATAGAATGGAGTAAAGAATAGATCTCAAAACGAGAAGCAATTTCCTCCATTTGTAAGATGTAGCCAAAAACTGAAGTTTTGGCCCGTCGTACTTGTGTTCCCTCAGGTATTCTTTTCTTTCCGTATCGGAATACAGGTAGCTAAAATTCGCCAGAAAATTTTCGCTAAATGCGGCATATGATGTCGACCTGTCGACGCGCAGGAATGATTCGGCAGGCGTACCTTTTTTCATCAACCGAGGCACACACTGCAAACAGACGGCAGGCGTGCCTTTTTTCATCAACCGACGCACGCACTGCAAACGGAACTGGTCGTTAACGCCCAAAGAGACACAGCATCGCTCAAAATCGTTTAACCATTTGTCAGCATCAAAAAGACCACATCCGCTGAAACTGGGCACAGCGTACTCCACGTCGCTGAAGTCCACCTTGCTGGCACCCCGAGTGCACTCAACACTAGATGCGCCTAGTGTGCCTTCCAATTCAGCCAAACGCTTGCGCAACTCAGCGATTCCTATTCGTTTTTTGAGATCACGCATATCTTCATTAAATCCAATTTTTCGTTGGTGGAATTAAAAGCACCTTCTATTGTTGCATCGTTATTGGTTGTGGCAGCATCTGGGAACCCTTGGAAGTCTTCCCAAGGAAGGCAGCGGCGGAATTATTTTAGGCCATACAAGGAAGTATTATGCAGATCCCACTTCTGAGATGTAGACTGTTCTTCTTTATTAATTTTTAAAAAAACTAAGTTGATGTTAGAAGTAACAACCGGCCTCTTGCACGAGTTCAAAATGAATACCTCTTCAAAAGATCCCGTACGGCCGTTCTGCTATTTTATGGTGTGACATGTACATATGTACAAGCGTATGTGCATGTACATACATTAAACCATGATAGAATAACAAGGTAGGCGCATATTGGAGAGGAAGTGAGCTAGATGTCAAATCAGCTGTTCGAATTTAAGTTTTTCTAGTTATTGTTGCTGGCTTTATTGTTTGACGTTTATAGCACTCACAGCTTTGTTAGTGTAAAATTAGACATTTGAGCAGCCATAAAAATATGAGCTTACCTTATTATTCTGTCATGCATTAAACCATAGTATAATTACCAAAGTAGTATTAGGGTTGAACGGTTTCTCTTTGTAAGTACCCTTAATGTCAAAATCGGCCATCTTGGCGAATGCAGACAAAGCAAACCAGGCAAAGCAAACAAACAAATCTAAATTCAATTGAACATCGTGTTGTGCTAAGTGCAAATTACATTTAATATTTTCGTTGTGATATTGTATTCTTTTCTTTCCGTATCGGAATACAGGTAGCTAAAATTCGCCAGAAAATTTTCGCTAAATGCGGCATATGATGTCGACCTGTCGACGCGCAGGAATGATTCGGCAGGCGTGCCTTTTTTCATCAACCGAGGCACACACTGCAAACAGACGGCAGGCGTGCCTTTTTTCATCAACCGACGCACGCACTGCAAACGGAACTGGTCGTTAACGCCCAAAGAGACACAGCATCGCTCAAAATCGTTTAACCATTTGTCAGCATCAAAAAGACCACATCCGCTGAAACTGGGCACAGCGTACTCCACGTCGCTGAAGTCCACCTTGCTGGCACCCCGAGTGCACTCAACACTAGATGCGCCTAGTGTGCCTTCCAATTCAGCCAAACGCTTGCGCAACTCAGCGATTCCTATTCGTTTTTTGAGATCACGCATATCTTCATTAAATCCAATTTTTCGTTGGAGGAATTAAAAGCACCTTCTATGGTTGCATCGTTATTGGTTGTGGCAGCATCTGGGAACCCTTGGAAGTCTTCACCGTCGTCTGATTTAGGTTTTTCTTCCTGGCGGGCAGCGGCGGAATTATTTTAGGCCATACAAGGAAGTATTATGCAGATCCCACTTCTGAGATGTAGACTGTTCTTCTTTATTAATTTTTAAAAAAACTAAGTTGATGTTAGAAGTAACAACCGGCCTCTTGCACGCGTTCAAAATGAATACCTCTTCAAAAGATCCCGTTCGGTCGTTCTGCTATTTTATGGTGTGACATGTACATTAGACCGTACCACTTCCTATGCAAAAAAAAAAGTGCGCCGTAAACCAGCGAATATGACGCATTTGTGCAAGGCAATTACGAAAACATTATTTTTTTTTTGACCGAACGTAGGGGTTGCGCATTGACATATTTCTTCATATTTCTGGTGTTTACAGTCGGATTTTAAGGTTTGGTATATCAATGTTTTTGTCTCAAGAATACCAATTTGACCTCTATCGAGGTCATTTACCTCAGGTGCACCGTTCTAGTACTTACCCTCCAGATCTCAGATCCTACCATCCTAATGTACCACCCTAATATCAAAAAAATAAAGCTCTTGAAATATCTCATCTTTATCAAAAAGTATATAGATATTTTCAGCTAAACTATTTTTAAAAAATTTTTGAAAATGTTTTGCCCTTTTTTCATTTTCATCATATCTTCGTTATTAAAAGTCCGATCATATTGAATGACATATCGATGTTTTTGTTTAAAAGAGACTAATTATTTTTTCTCCAAAATAAAAAAAAATATTCCTTCAAGTCCTTGGAAAGCCTTAAATTGATTTTGAGGAATTTTAAAGCTCGTAAAAGAATAGAGGTATCAACACTATTTTTGTTGTGTTTTTTAAATAAACAATGTATTATTATTTTATTTTTTCACTTTTGCTTTTACTTTCGCTGATTCGCTTTTCACAGCCACATTGAAAAAAGTCAAGCAATTTCAAACACTGGCTGTTGCAATTCGTTTTTCCTTGTGAAAAACAGTTGAAAGTTGCGTCCGTCTAATTTTTTTTTTATAGAGTTTTGATCATTTTCAATAAAAATCGACCAAAAATATTTTAAAAAATGTCTTTTATTGCGAGTGACTTAAATAAAATCAAATTACCAATGGAGTATGATGTTATAAATTTTTTATTGTATATGCGGCATAAAAGTGATAAAAGTCGAAAGTGGTTATAACTATTATACAATTTCTTATAATCGATTGAGATATAACCTGAATGCTTGGAATAAATTGTTTAAAATTTCGATTTGTTTCAAAAATCCGGACTTTTTATTCTTTTGCGAGCTTTAAAATTCCTCAAAATCAATTTAAGGGGGGGACATGACATTGGCCGTTTTTTTAAATCGATTTTTAATTTTGTATTTTTTTTATAATTTTGTATTTGAGCAAATATTCTTTAGATTCTAAAAATAAATTCATGAAAAAATTCCTACGGGTTCAAAAGTTACAGCCGGATTAGTGATTTTTAATTTTCACCTTTTTTTTTCTTTGTTCACAAACTTTGAACGCGTTTATCTCGAAACCATGTTTTTCGTACTGGTTGCGGCACAAGCGGGTTCATTTTTTGAAGAAATTTTTTTTTTTTTTTTTTACTTGATTCGCTATCGTATCACGCGAGCTTTTTTAAAATTTTTTTTTCGATTTTTGCGAAATCTAAACTTAACAAAAACTTAATTAAAATTAAGTCAATATTTTTTCGAAAAACACACTTTCAAATTTGGAACATCACCAAAAATTGAAAAAAAATTTAAAAAAAGCTCCTGTCATACGATAACAATTTTGTTAAGATTTAAAAAAGTTATTTTTTTCCAGATCGGACAAGTTTTGCGACTCCCCGCGCTGCAACCACGAGGCCCTGTTTTTTTCTCTGTCGCCAGTTTGGAGCTCTATAAAACCATGTTGGAGTGAAAAATATATTTTTTGAATTTTTTTCTTGTAATTTGTTCAATTCTCTACAATAATAAAAAAAAGTTTTGGAAAAATTTTTGTTTTTGACTGAGTTATAAATTTTTAAAAAAAGGTCTGTTTTCTCTGCCGCAAATGTCATGTCCCTCCTTAAGACCTTCCAAGGACTTGTATACATTTTTTTTTATTTTAGATAAAAAATAATCGGTCTCTTTTAAACAAAAACATCGATATGTCATTTAAAATGATCAGACTTTTAATACCGAAGATATGATGAAAATGAAAAAGGGAACCCTACGTTCGGCAAAAAATTTTCAAAAATTTTTTAAAAATAGTTTTGCTAGAAATATCGATATACTTCCTGAGCAAAAGATTAATGATATGTTAAGAGCTTTATTTTTTTGATATTAGGGTGGTACATTAGGATGGTAGTAACTGAGATCTGGAGGGTAAGAACTAGAACGGTGCACCTGAGGTAAATGACCTCTATAGAGGTCAAATTGCTCTTCTTGAGACCAAACTTGATATTGATATACCAAACTTTAAAATCCGACTGTAAACACCAGAGATATGAAGAAATATGTCAATGCGCGACCCCTACGTTCGGTAAAAAAAACTTTTTTCGTTATTGTCTTGCAAAAATGCGTAATATTTGCTGGTATACGGCGCACTTTTTTTGTGACCTAAATGACCTAGTCAGAAGAATCTTCGTACAATTTCATCAAAATCACTCCAGTCGTTTAGCCATATTATTACATAAAACAAAACAATCCAACAAGCAAAGCAGCAACTAAAGGAAAACGCACACAACCTCACACACAAGCGAACAAAATATTTCAAATACTAAAAACAAACTATCTGCTATTCATAAAAAATGCGTTTCGTGAAAATTAACCCAAACTTAACAAAACTTCCGTCTAATCGGGATGTTACAAGATTACAGGAAAGATAGACTTTTAAAAGTTATATAAACCTTCGGTAGAGGGCGCTTTAAGTGTTTCTTTTTGTTTTTTTTTTTGTTTTTTAACAAAAGTTAAACTTAACAAAACTACCGTCTAATCGCGATGTTATTGAGTATCTTCTGTTTCTTCAGCATGAAGGTATCGAAAGTGTCGCCAAGCATAGATAACTTTCATATCATAAACTTTCGAAAGAAGGCGCTTAAAGGAATAAAATATATATGGCTCAATAACGCCTGAACGACTGGACCGAATGTTAAGAAATTTGGTATGAAAAACGAACCCAAACGAAGATGATCCGAATGCTAACGAACAAAAGGGATACGAAGATGAACCGAAGGCTAAAGTTCCAAAGGGAAGACGAACTTCTATAAAATTTTGATTCGCTGTAACTTTTTCCTACGAATGAAATTTAATAGTTTCTTCACAAAAGTTTAATGTTTTTGTATGAACTTTTGTTATATTAAAAAAAATTAAAGTTTTGGTGGTGCTGAGGAAATACGACGAAAAATTTAAATATTTGGTCAAAGATGGATTCCAAAAAAAAAATTTTATAAAAACGAGTTATTGCACTAATTGAGACCTATCCAACGATATACTTTTTTCACGATCGGTATAAAACTGGTGAAATTGTATAAAAAAGACCATTTGGGGCAGATTCTGGGTTTACAATTTTTTTAATGTTCTGAAATCCTCTCAACATAAGCTTTCATATTAGGGCAAAAGCAAACTTTTTTTTTTCCCATATGGGGTGACCCACCTTAATACTCATGCCTCATGTAATAAAATGCACGAATTTTAAAATGCTATATCTTTTTAATGAACCATAAAAATAACTTTCATTTTAATATCATCAGAAATCTCTTAGTACGAAGTTTATTTAACATTAATTTCAACTTTTTTCCCGTGCCCATTGGAGATACTTGACCCCAAAGTTGGGGCAAATTTGAGGTTTCTTATTTTTCAAAGCGATGTAACCCAAAAAGTTTATGATCCAGTCACTTTAAAAAATTTATATTTTAAGTTCTTTCTTTCTAATGCCAAAAAATAGGTCTACCACTAACTTATTTTTATTAACATTTTTTTTCAAAGTTACCAAAAATTAAGATTTTTTTTGGAAAATGTAACTTTTTTTTTTAAATTAAGTTACATCCCAATTAATTTTTCTGATATGCAAAATAATAGCCTAAGGTATAATTAATATTATGTTTTTCATTTATTACTGTATGTTAAATAGGAGCTGAGATATGATCATTACCGCAAACTCTCAGATACGAAAATAGCTCCTGGTTGCATGACAAACATGGTCGCCATTTTGTAAATACAACAAAAAACGTTTTTTAAAATAGTCGAGCGACCGAATTTGCTAGTTTGTGATCAATCTCGGCGGAATGACCCATACATTAAACAACATAACGAACAAACAAAGAGCAACTCATAGAAGACACAACAACCCAGCTAGACAGCGCTAACAAGTTAACAAACACAACGAAAATAAATTTGGTGATTACTAATACACTCTTACATTGTTGTTTCATGTTAAACAAGGAAGGTTATATTTGTATATAGTTCTTTTTCTTTTTAACGAGTAAAAATAAAAAAATTGATTAAAAAACCAAAAACAGCGCCAGCTAAGGAAGGTTTGTTAAAGACATAAAATTAAATTAAATTAAAAGAAACATTTTAAAAAAGAAGTGATGGAATATTGAAATATAGAAGTGAATCTAATGGAATCTGCATATTGAAATTTTGTTTCCGCACCTTTTTTTTGGAAATTTCATTTTTTTTTATGTGCTTTTATGTTTATGTTGTTTAATAGATACTTTTATGTCTGTAATATATACATATTTTAAATAAAATTATTTGTATTCTTTATCTATCTATATTATTAATAGACGATTTAATGTTGTTTTCTTTGACGCTCGTACCCGAGCATCTTTTCACTAGAAGTCAGAGCTCTAACCACTACGCCACGCAGAAGAAGCGTCTGGCAGCCGCAAATTTTAAACTTATATAAACGGCTAGATTTGTTTATTTTTCCTTATTTAATTTTCTATTGGTGTGCAAAGTGCAGCTAATAGTCTTTTTGTATGAAAAAACGCAAGTGTCAGAAAGAGATGCAACATCACACGTATACAAAAAAGCACGTTACCTTTTGCCCGACGCCTGAACAAAGGTAACAACCTTTGTATGGAAAATTTAATATGGGGGTAACGCACTTTTTATTAGCGCTCGTGATAAATAACCAGTTATCTAACAGTTACCGTTCTGCCTGGGAACTGAATAGGTGCAGGGATGCCGAGTAATAATTGGTGCTACTTAATACTATTACATCATTACTATACTATTATTACTAAATACAACTACAAAACTACAATTTTAAAATTTACGGTCAGAACCTTGCCTCTGTGCTACAGCATTCATTTCAGTTGTTTTTGCAGTTCTATACTTAAGTTGACTCTAGAGCAGTGATGCACAGCGTTGGCAGAGCTTCTAACACAAGCGCACCATTTTTGTCTTGGCATGTGTGTATAAAACAAAAATTCAACATAACAATTTGGGCAAAAGATGTTACTGCTTGGAGATCAAACGCAAACTGATTCAATGCTAGCGTCGCAGAAGTTCGGTAGCTTCGTACACACGACTTGTCTGTGAAAGCCGAGTGGCTCCCCGAAGCTCTTGTGTGCACCTCTGCTCTAGAGTCTACCCATTGGTATAAGATGTATTTGTAATAAATCCTTGTTTCTTCGTAATGTAAAATCATGGCTGTTTCAACTTAATTATAATGATGTGAATTTAATGTTTGGGGTTGGTCAAAAATTTTAATATAATGTTCAATTTATTTTAATTTTTCAGTTTCTCTGTATACACTTTTTTTATAATTTTTTATTTAACATTTCATTAATTATTCAATCACTTATCTTTTTTTATTTAATTTTAAATTTTTACCCCACCGTACTCGAGTTATATTTTATTTTATATATCTTATTTTTTGTAATTTGTTTACTTATGTAACTGTTATCACCTCTTGTTCCTTGTGAAATGGAACTTATAGCAGATCTTTTTCAATTTGAATTTTAAAACTTAAGTCAGTGTCTTTTAGGGCCGTTTTATTAACTTTTATAACTTAAGATTTAAGAATAACTTTGGGATTTTTCGGCGTTTCTAACTTTATTCATTTTATTCACTTCAAGTTGTCAAACATAACTTAAGAAATTAAAGTTCATACATAACTTTTGTTTGATAACTGGAGTCAACTTGTGATTTTTTAACTTCAAAAAATATGAGAAGTTACTAGTTCTAACTTGGGATACTTGGTATAACTTGTGTTTTTTGTTTCAATCACAAGTTTTCGAGTGAATGTCAGAACAAGTTAAGACAAATTGTTTGTACTGACAACTGAATTTATTATAAATTAATTTTCATAGCGCGCATCATTTGTGCTGACTACAAACAATAGTTTTGATGGAACTACACCAATAATGATCTTTAAGGGAGCTTGTCGAAGACCTGTGTTCGAAAATATTCTTGTAAGCAGTGTGGCTGATAGCGGTGATAGGAGGTACTGCATTTAGTTCATTATATGGTCTAGAATGACGCCGTGGTCTTCACATATGGTTTGAACTACCTTGTGAGGTCTCCCAATCGTTATTGCTTAGGGTTGTAATACACTAAACCCAGTAGCTTTAAGCCACTGCAGTACTGCAAAAACCGCCTGATTGCACTTCGCCTCAGTATTGTTCAACTGTTTTGCAACGACTACAAGCACAATGTCATCTTTGAAGTCTATTATTTGGGCCCTATATGGTAGATCCAGATGCAAAACTTCATTACAAATGATGTTCTAAGGAACTCAGGTTCACGAGGTTCCTTTCTGCGTTCGATGGAACTTTTTGAAACTCCTCTGATAATTTCGAAACCCACCTCTGTGTCAAAAAAGAAATCATTTTCTTAATCTCGTATAATTCTATACATATAAAATTTTTAATCTCATTCTGTGTATTCACTGTATATAGCGGTCCATCATTTTACATATCTTTATGTATATGGTGACGATCTGAATCATTGCGAGAAAATGCAGGAAGTAGGTTTTGTAAAAGAAATTATGGTATAGTTTTTACCTAAGCAGCGCCTACCATATCAACTAATGTGGAATAATCAAACAATTGTGCGAACTCAGTTTGTTAGGCAGTTCTGTCAAAAATCGAAGCAAAATAGATGAACACTAATTGATTCAAGGCCTATCACACGAGTTTAATTGAGATGCAAAACAGTCGCAACAGGAATTTTGTGGCTTGCCTTTTCATGCTTCCATAATTTTTCATTCATCTTTTGATTGAAGATTTAAATTAGTACAATAAGATAAATAAGAGATCTTTTGGTGTACAACAAAGAGATATGTATCATCAACAGGATCGTCCTGAAGAATAAAGAATTTTTCGAAATTTTTTGTTGAATGAATTAACAGTTAACTGTACTTAACTGTACTTAACAGTTAATTAACATTTAAGGAAGTCGTTTTTAAAGCTTTTTATTATTATTATTTATTAATAATATATATTTTAAAACAAAAACAGTCTTCACTTGATTGGTATGCATTGTATCTGATAGAAACAGCACTTTCCACTTAAATCGGCGTTATGAGTTAGATCAGTCCGCAAATATTTTATGTATATGATGCAGGCTTGTAGGCTTGTATCATATGATCTATAATAAATTTTTTGTTATATTGTATTTAAAGCTTCCATCTCTATACGAAGTCAGTCCTGAGATAAGTGCATTTAAATCACTTTTACTATCTATTAATTTTTCGAAGAACAAAATATCTTATACATTTTATCAATTTTATGTCAAATATCTTTAAATTCCTTGGCATATTTTCATAACTTTTACGTTTATAGCTCGACTCAACTTCAACGTCAAAAACTTCAGCTTAAATTCAACGACTCTGAATAAAAGCAAAATTTAACTTGAGAAATTAAAATTTAAAACTTCGCAAGTTATTCAGAAGCCAAGTTGACAAAAGATATTGAAACTTCCCAAGTTAGCTCAAGTTAGAAAAAGTGAATAAAACGCCCCTTAGATTTTTTGCCAAAAGGTCACATTACACTTAGTGAGCTTAACTATCGAAATATTTTTTTTTTTTTGTTTGAATTTTACACATGTTTACACAGCTATTGTTTTATAGATATTTTACGTGAAAGGACACTATTTATTAAAGCTCATATATAATTTTGAATAAAAAAGTATTAGAAACCGCAGCAGTTAAATGCGTCTTAAGATATATCGTATTAGGAAAAAGAATTATATTTATGCAACTGCGTACTTTTTTGTCAAATAACTGGATAACTTTGCATGCTTTATTTGGCACAGCAAAATTGACAACTCAATTTCGACAGACAGCAATTTTTTTCAACTCAGCATTTTCTTTCCTACCACGAGTGAAAAGTTTCCGATTGGCATATACAGGCGCGGATTAAGGTGGGGGCTAGGGGGGCTGCAGCCCCCGGCCCCGAGCAGGTAGGGGCCCCGCAGGCGATTATATACGAAGTGCTTATTGTACAAACATGACATGCCATATAAAAAATATTCCGAAGTAATCGACCTTAAAATTTTAAAAAAATGTATCTTTGTATCTAAGAAATCATGGTTATGCTTAAAATTTCTCGTAGAATCGAATTCATAACAGATTTGCGAAGTGAATTTTCAGAGTTTGAGAATAATTTGAGAACCTGAATCGATTTGTTTGCTAAGACTATTAGAGAAAAATAACTAGAAAAACAGCAACAAAGAACTCCAAACAATCAATTTGACTGGTGCTGATAGATTCAAAATCGAAACTTTTGCTTTAGTTGATAAGCTACACTCAGAAAAAAGTTTTTCGGAATATAATAAAAAAGGCATCATATTTAGTGAAAAATGGTATAGACTTTGCTCCAGAGCAGAGGTGTTCTGGCAGTGAGTTAAATTATAAATTAAGAAAAAAATAAGAAAATTATAACTTCGATGGCGACAATAAAAAAATAAAAATAGCAAAAACAACAACATGTGTCCTCTAATATGATCCCCAAACAAATTTGCAAAAATGACAACAAAATCTAGCCTTGAGCGTGAATACCAACAATATACACGCAGCAGCAAAAACTTTGATATCAACGTGAGCAAGCAACAACAATGCTATGCATGCAGTAGCAGCGCGATGCTCCGGCGAAGTCAATTCTCAGAATTACAACAGACACGAAAATATTGAAGCTGTTGTAAGTGAGCAAAATGAGCAAATTGAGCTATGGGATTTACAACTCTGCTCCAGAGAATGGTTTTAACTGAATGTGATCCTTAAAATTCCCTAAAACTGATAAAAAGCGTCCATGAAAAAGAGAAATATATAAAAATATATCATTTTTAGAGAACAAGACCTTTTTATTTTTGAGAAAAGATTTGTTTTTATTGAAAAAAATACTTAACAAAGATAATTTTTTATCAAAATATAGGAAACATTTTTCATTTTCAATAAATTCTTCTCTATTTTTGAAAGAGAAAAATACTTATCATTATATTAGAGACATGAAATATTTCCATTTCCCACAAGTGAAGAAATATTTCTTCAAAAATGTGAAAATTTATTCTAATTGAAGAAAATTTTATTTAAAAAAGAAAAAATTGCTATTATCGAAAATAGAGACATTTTTTATCGAATAAAGATAGGTTTTTTTTCTGAGTGTAGCAATAGAATGAGAAAAACAATTGAAGCATATGGACCGATAAAACATTTTGGATTCTTGCGCAAATTCCTGGATATTGAAAACGAAAAATTAGAAGTGAGAGCAAAACTCCTTGTTGAAGTGTAACCAAATGATATTCAAATGGAATTACTGTGTGAATTAAATCACTCAATTACGCTTATGAAACTTCCACCTGAAGGATAATACCAAAATATAGGTCTGCCAATAACTTATTTTTATTAACATTTTTTTTTCAAAGTTACCAAAAATTAAGATTTTTTTTGGAAACTGTAACGTTTTTTTCTAAATTAATTACATCCCAATTAATTTTTCTGATATGCAAAATAATAGCCTAAGGTATAATTAATATTATGTTTTTCATTTATTACTGTATGTTTAATAGGAGCTGAGATATGATCATTACCGCAAACTCTATCCGCAAACTCTCAAAGATACGAAAATCGCTCGTGGTTGCATGACAAACATGGTCGCCATTTTGTAAATACAACAAAAAACATTTTTTTTAAAGCAGTTCTTAAGTGCCGCAACATTACGAAATTTATAGTAAAAAAAAAGTTTTTTAAAATAGTCGAGCGACCGAATTTGCTAGTTTGTGATTAATCTCGGCGGAATGACCCATACATTAAACAACATAACGAACAAACAAAGAGCAACTCAGAAGACACAACAACCCAGCTAGACAGCGCTAACAAGTTAACAAACACAACGAAAATAAATTTGGTGATTACTAATACACTCTTACATTGTTGTTTCATGTTAAAAAAGGAAGGTTATATTTGTATATATTGAAATATAGAAGTGAATCTAATGGAATCTGCATATTGAAATTTTGTTTCCGCACATTTTTTTTGGAAATTTCATTTTTTTTATGTGCTTTTATGTTTGTGTTGTTTAATAGATACTTTTATGTCTGTAATATATACATATTTTAAATAAAATTATTTGTATTCTGTATCTTTCTATATTATTAATAGACGATTTAATGTTGTTTTCTTTGACGCTCGTACCCGAGCATCTTTTCACTAGAAGTCAGAGCTCTAACCACTACGCCACGCAGAAGAAGCGTCTCGCAGCCGCAAATTTTAAACTTATATAAACGGCTAGATTTGTTTATTTTTCCTTATTTAATTTTCTATTGGTGTGCAAAGTGCAGCTAATAGTCTTTTTGTATGAAAAAACGCAAGTGTCAGAAAGAGATGCAACATCACACGTATACAAAAAAGCACGTTACCTTTTGCCCGACGCCTGAACAAAGGTAACAACCTTTGTATGGAAAATTTTATATGGGGGTAACGCACTTTTTATTAGCGCTCGTGATAAATAACCAGTTATCTAACAGTTACCGTTCTGCCTGGGAACTGAATAGGTGCAGGGATGCCGAGTAATAATTGGTGCTACTTAATACTATTACATCATTACTATACTATTATTACTAAATACAACTACAAAACTACAATTTTAAAATTTACGGTCAGAACCTTGCCTCTGTGCTACAGCATTCATTTCAGTTGTTTTTGCAGTTCTATACTTAAGTTGACTCTAGAGCAGTGATGCACAGCGTTGGCAGAGCTTCTAACACAAGCGCACCATTTTTGTCTTGGTATGTGTGTATAAAACAAAAATTCAACATAACAATTTGGGCAAAAGATGTTACTGCTTGGAGATCAAACGCAAACTGATTCAATGCTAGCGTCGCAGAAGTTCGGTAGCTTCGTACACACGACTTGTCTGTGAAAGCCGAGTGGCTCCCCGAAGCTCTTGTGTGCACCTCTGCTCTAGAGTCTACCCATTGGTATAAGATGTATTTGTAATAAATCCTTGTTTCTTCGTAATGTAAAATCATGGCTGTTTCAACTTAATTATAATGATGTGAATTTAATGTTTGGGGTTGGTCAAAAATTTTTATATAATGTTCAATTTATTTTTAATTTTTCAGTTTCTCTGTATACACTTTTTTTTATAATTTTTTATTTAACATTTCATTAATTATTCAATCACTTATCTTTTTTTATTTAATTTTAAATTTTTACCCCACCGTACTCGAGTTATATTTTATTTTATATATCTTATTTTTTGTAATTTGTTTACTTATGTAACTGTTATCACCTCTTGTTCCTTGTGAAATGGAACTTATAGCAGATCTTTTTCAATTTGAATTTTAAAACTTAAGTCAGTGTCTTTTAGGGCCGTTTTATTAACTTTTATAACTTAAGATTTAAGAATAACTTTGGGATTTTTCGGCGTTTCTAACTTTATTCATTTTATTCACTTCAAGTTGTCAAACATAACTTAAGAAATTCAAGTTCATACATAACTTTTGTTTGATAACTGGAGTCAACTTGTGATTTTTTAACTTCAAAAAATATGAGAAGTTACGAGTTCTAACTTGGGATATTTGGTATAACTTGTGTTTTTTGTTTCAATCACAAGTTTTCGAGTGAATGTCAGAACGAGTTAAGACAAATTGTTTGTACTGACAACTGAATTTATTATAAATTAATTTTCATAGCGCGCATCATTTGAGCTGACTGCAAACAATAGTTTTGATGGAACTACACCAATAATGATCTTTATGGGAGCTTGTCGAAGACCTGTGTTCGAAAATATTCTTGTAAGCAGTGTGGCTGATAGCGGTGATAGGAGGTACTGCATTTAGTTCATTATATGGTCTAGAATGACGCCGTGGTCTTCACATATGGTTTGAACTACCTTGTGAGGTCTCCCAATCGTTATTGCTTAGGGTTGTAATACACTAAACCCAGTAGCTTAAAGCCACTGCAGTACTGCAAAAACCGCCTGATTGCACTTCGCCTCAGTATTGTTCAACTGTTTTGCAACGACTACAAGCACAATGTCATCTTTGAAGTCTATTATTTGGGCCCTATATGGTAGATCCAGATGCAAAACTTCATTACAAATGATGTTCTAAGGAACTCAGGTTCACGAGGTTCCTTTCTGCGTTCGATGGAACTTTTTGAAACTCCTCTGATAATTTCAAAACCCACCTCTGTGTCAAAAAAGAAATCATTTTCTTAATCTCGTATAATTCTATACATATAAAATTTTTAATCTCATTCTGTGTATTCACTGTATATAGCGGTCCATCATTTTACATATCTTTATGTATATGGTGACGATCTGAATCATTGCGAGAAAATGCAGGAAGTAGGTTTTGTAAAAGAAATGATGGTATAGTTTTTACCTAAGCAGCGCCTACCATATAAACTAATGTGGAATAATCAAACAATTGTGCGAACTCAGTTTGTTAGGCAGTGGTCTATTCTGTCAAAAATCGAAGCTAAATAGATGAACACTAATTGATTCAAGGCCTATCACACGAGTTTAATTGAGATGCAAAACAGTCGCAACAGGAATTTTGTGGCTTGCCTTTTCATGCTTCCATAATATTTCATTCATCTTTTGATTGAAGACTTAAATTAGTACAATAAGATAAATAAGAGATCTTTTGGTGTACAACAAAGAGATATGTATCATCAACAGGATCGTCCTGAAGAATAAAGAATTTTTCGAAATTTTTTGTTGAATGAATTTCTGTACTTAACAGTTAATTAACATTTAAGGAAGTCGTTTTTAAAGCTTTTTATTATTATTATTTATTAATAATATATATTTTAAAACAAAAACAGTCTTCACTTGATTGGTATGCATTGTATCTGATAGAAGCAGCACTTTCCACTTAAATCGGCGTTATGAGTTAGATCAGTCCGCAAATATTTTATGTATATGATGCAGGCTTGTAGGCTTGTATCATATGATCTATAATAAATTTTTTGTTATATTGTATTTAAAGCTTCCATCTCTATACGAAGTCAGTTCTGAGATAAGTGCATTTAAATCACTTTTACTATCTATTAATTTTTCGAAGAACAAAATGTCTTATAAATTTTATCAATTTTATGTCAAATATCTTTAAATTCCTTGGCATATTTTCATAACTTTTACGTTTATAGCTCGACTCAACTTCAACGTCAAAAACTTCAGCTTAAATTCAACGACACTGAATAAAAGCAAAATTTAACTTGAGAAATTAAAATTTAAAACTTCGCAAGTTATTCAGAAGCCAAGTTGACAAAAGATATTGAAACTTCCCAAGTTAGCTCAAGTTAGAAAAAGTGAATAAAACGCCCCTTAGAATTTTTGCCAAAAGGTCACATTACACTTAGTGAGCTTAACTATCGAAATATTTTTTTTTTTTTGTTTGAATTTTACACATGTTTACACAGCTATTGTTTTATAGATATTTTACGTGAAAGGACACTATTTATTAAAGCTCATATATAATTTTGAATAAAAAAGTATTAGAAACCGCAGCAGTTAAATGCGTCTTAAGATATATCGTATTAGGAAAAAGAATTATATTTATGCAACTGCGTACTTTTTTGTCAAATAACTGGATAACTTTGCATGCTTTATTTGGCACAGCAAAATTGACAACTCAATTTCGACAGACAGCAATTTTTTTCAACTCAGCATTTTCTTTCCTACCACGAGTGAAAAGTTTCCGATTGGCATATACAGGCGCGGATTAAGGTGGGGGCTAGGGGGCTGCAGCCCCCGGCCCCCAGCAGGTAGGGGCGATTATATATGAAGTGCTTATTGTACAAACATGACATGCCATATAAAAAATATTCCGAAGTAATCGACCTTAAAATTTTAAAAAAATGTATCTTTGTATCTAAGAAATCATGGTTATGCTTAAAATTTCTCGTAGAATCGAATTCATAACAGATTTGCGAAGTGAATTTTCAGAGTTTGAGAATAATTTGAGAACCTGAATCGATTTGTTTGCTAAGACTATTAGAGAAAAATAACTAGAAAAACAGCAACAAAGAACTCCAAACAATCAATTTGACTGGTGCTGATAGATTCAAAATCGAAACTTTTGCTTTAGTTGATAAGCTACACTCAGAAAAAAGTTTTTCGGAATATAATAAAAAAGGCATCATATTTAGTGAAAATGGTATAGACTTTGCTCCAGAGCAGAGGTGTTCTGGCAGTGAGTTAAATTATAAATTAAGAAAAAAATAAGAAAATTATAACTTCGATGGCGACAAAACAAAAATAAAAATAGCAAAAACAACAACATGTGTCCTCTAATATGATCCCCAAACAAATTTGCAAAAATGACAGCAAAATCTAGCCTTGAGCGTGAATACCAACAATATACACGCAGCAGCAAAAACTTTGATATCAACGTGAGCAAGCAACAACAATGCTATGCATGCAGTAGCAGCGCGATGCTCCGGCGAAGTCAATTCTCAGAATTACAACAGACACGAAAATATTGAAGCTGTTGTAAGTGAGCAAAATGAGCAAATTGAGCTATGGGATTTACAACTCTGCTCCACAGAATGGTTTTCACTGAATGTGGTCCTTAAAATTCCCTAAAACTGATAAAAAGCGTCCATGAAAAAGAGAAATATATAAAAATATATAATTTTTAGAGAACAATACCTTTTTATTTTTGAGAAAAGATTTGTTTTTATTGAAAAAAATACTTAACAAAGATAATTTTTTATCAAAATATAGGAAAAATTTTTCATTTTCAATAAATTCTTCTCTATTTTTGAAAGAGAAAAATACTTATCATTATATTAGAGACATGAAATATTTCCATTTCCCACAAGTGAAGAAATATTTCTTCAAAAATGTGAAAATTTATTCTAATTGAAGAAAATTTTATTTAAAAAAGAAAAAATTGCTATTATCGAAAATAGAGACATTTTTTATCGAATAAAGATAGGTTTTTTTTCTGAGTGTAGCAATAGAATGAGAAAAACAATTGAAGCATATGGACCGATAAAGCATTTTGGATTCTTGCGCAAATTCCTGGATATTGAAAACGAAAAATTAGAAGTGAGAGTAAAACTCCTTGTTGAAGTGTAACCAAATGATATTCAAATGGAATTACTGTGTGAATTAAATCACTCAATTACGCTTATGAAACTTCCACCTGAAGGATAATACCAAAATATAGGTCTGCCAATAACTTATTTTTATTAACATTTTTTTTTCAAAGTTACCAAAAATTAAGATTTTTTTTGGAAACTGTAACGTTTTTTTTTAAATTAAGTTACATCCCAATTAATTTTTCTGATATGCAAAATAATAGCCTAAGGTATAATTAATATTATGTTTTTCATTTATTACTGTATGTTTAATAGGAGCTGAGATATGATCATTACCGCAAACTCTATCCGCAAACTCTCAAAGATACGAAAATCGCTCGTGGTTGCATGACAAACATGGTCGCCATTTTGTAAATACAACAAAAAACAGTTTTTTTAAAGCAGTTCTTAAGTGCCGCAACATTACGAAATTTATAGTAAAAAAAAAGTTTTTTAAAATAGTCGAGCGACCGAATTTGCTAGTTTGTGATTAATCTCGGCGGAATGACCCATACATTAAACAACATAACGAACAAACAAAGAGCAACTCATAGAAGACACAACAACCCAGCTAGACAGCGCTAACAAGTTAACAAACACAACGAAAATAAATTTGGTGATTACTAATACACTCTTACATTGTTGTTTCATGTTAAACAAGGAAGGTTATATTTGTATATATTGAAATATAGAAGTGAATCTAATGGAATCTGCATATTGAAATTTTGTTTCCGCACCTTTTTTTTGGAAATTTAATTTTTTTTTTATGTGCTTTTATGTTTGTGTTGTTTAATAGATACTTTTATGTCTGTAGTATATACATATTTTAAATAAAATTATTTGTATTCTTTATCTTTCTATATTATTAATAGACGATTTAATGTTGTTTTCTTTCACGCTCGTACCCGAGCATCTTTTCACTAGAAGTCAGAGCTCTAACCACTACGCCACGCAGAAGAAGCGTCTCGCAGCCGCAAATTTTAAACTTATATAAACGGCTAGATTTGTTTATTTTTCCTAATTTAATTTTCTATTGGTGTGCAAAGTGCAGCTAATAGTCTTTTTGTATGAAAAAACGCAAGTGTCAGAAAGAGATGCAACATCACACGTATACAAAAAAGCACGTTACCTTTTGCCCGACGCCTGAACAAAGGTAACAACCTTTGTATGGAAAATTTTATATGGGGGTAACGCACTTTTTATTAGCGCTCGTGATATATAACCAGTTATCTAACAGTTACCGTTCTGCCTGGGAACTGAATAGGTGCAGGGATGCCGAGTAATAATTGGTGCTACTTAATACTATTACATCATTACTATACTATTATTACTAAATACAACTACAAAACTACAATTTTAAAATTTACGGTCAGAACCTTGCCTCTGTGCTACAGCATTCATTTCAGTTGTTTTTGCAGTTCTATACTTAAGTTGACTCTAGAGCAGTGATGCACAGCGTTGGCAGAGCTTCTAACACAAGCGCACCATTTTTGTCTTGGCATGTGTGTATAAAACAAAAATTCAACATAACAATTTGGGCAAAAGATGTTACTGCTTGGAGATCTAACGCAAACTGATTCAATGCTAGCGTCGCAGAAGTTCGGTAGCTTCGTACACACGACTTGTCTGTGAAAGCCGAGTGGCTCCCCGAAGCTCTTGTGTGCACCTCTGCTCTAGAGTCTACCCATTGGTATAAGATGTATTTGTAATAAATCCTTGTTTCTTCGTAATGTAAAATCATGGCTGTTTCAACTTAATTATAATGATGTGAATTTAATGTTTGGGGTTGGTCAAAAATTTTTATATAATGTTCAATTTATTTTTAATTTTTCAGTTTCTCTGTATACACTTTTTTTTATAATTTTTTATTTAACATTTCATTAATTATTCAATCACTTATCTTTTTTTATTTAATTTTAAATTTTTACCCCACCGTACTCGAGTTATATTTTATTTTATATATCTTATTTTTTGTAATTTGTTTACTTATGTAACTGTTATCACCTCTTGTTCCTTGTGAAATGGAACTTATAGCAGATCTTTTTCAATTTGAATTTTAAAACTTAAGTCAGTGCCTTTTAGGGCCGTTTTATTAACTTTTATAACTTAAGATTTAAGAATAACTTTGGGATTTTTCGGCGTTTCTAACTTTATTCATTTTATTCACTTCAAGTTGTCAAACATAACTTAAGAAATTCAAGTTCATACATAACTTTTGTTTGATAACTGGAGTCAACTTGTGATTTTTTAACTTCAAAAAATATGAGAAGTTACGAGTTCTAACTTGGGATATTTGGTATAACTTGTGTTTTTTGTTTCAATCACAAGTTTTCGAGTGAATGTCAGAACGAGTTAAGACAAATTGTTTGTACTGACAACTGAATTTATTATAAATTAATTTTCATAGCGCGCATCATTTGAGCTGACTGCAAACAATAGTTTTGATGGAACTACACCAATAATGATCTTTATGGGAGCTTGTCGAAGACCTGTGTTCGAAAATATTCTTGTAAGCAGTGTGGCTGATAGCGGTGATAGGAGGTACTGCATTTAGTTCATTATATGGTCTAGAATGACGCCGTGGTCTTCACATATGGTTTGAACTACCTTGTGAGGTCTCCCAATCGTTATTGCTTAGGGTTGTAATACACTAAACCCAGTAGCTTTAAGCCACTGCAGTACTGCAAAAACCGCCTGATTGCACTTCGCCTCAGTATTGTTCAACTGTTTTGCAACGACTACAAGCACAATGTCATCTTTGAAGTCTATTATTTGGGCCCTATATGGTAGATCCAGATGCAAAACTTCATTACAAATGATGTTCTAAGGAACTCAGGTTCACGAGGTTCCTTTCTGCGTTCGATGGAACTTTTTGAAACTCCTCTGATAATTTCGAAACCCACCTCTGTGTCAAAAAAGAAATCATTTTCTTAATCTCGTATAATTCTATACATATAAAATTTTTAATCTCATTCTGTGTATTCACTGTATATAGCGGTCCATCATTTTACATATCTTTATGTATATGGTGACGATCTGAATCATTGCGAGAAAATGCAGGAAGTAGGTTTTGTAAAAGAAATGATGGTATAGTTTTTACCTAAGCAGCGCCTACCATATAAACTAATGTGGAATAATCAAACAATTGTGCGAACTCAGTTTGTTAGGCAGTGGTCTATTCTGTCAAAAATCGAAGCTAAATAGATGAACACTAATTGATTCAAGGCCTATCACACGAGTTTAATTGAGATGCAAAACAGTCGCAACAGGAATTTTGTGGCTTGCCTTTTCATGCTTCCATAATATTTCATTCATCTTTTGATTGAAGATTTAAATTAGTACAATAAGATAAATAAGAGATCTTTTGGTGTACAACAAAGAGATATGTATCATCAACAGGATCGTCCTGAAGAATAAAGAATTTTTCAAAATTTTTTGTTGAATGAATTTCTGTACTTAACAGTTAATTAACATTTAAGGAAGTCGTTTTTAAAGCTTTTTATTATTATTATTTATTAATAATATATATTTTAAAACAAAAACAGTCTTCACTTGATTGGTATGCATTGTATCTGATAGAAGCAGCACTTTCCACTTAAATCGGCGTTATGAGTTAGATCAGTCCGCAAATATTTTATGTATATGATGCAGGCTTGTAGGCTTGTATCATATGATCTATAATAAATTTTTTGTTATATTGTATTTAAAGCTTCCATCTTTATACGAAGTCAGTTCTGAGATAAGTGCATTTAAATCACTTTTACTATCTATTAATTTTTCGAAGAACAAAATGTCTTATAAATTTTATCAATTTTATGTCAAATATCTTTAAATTCCTTGGCATATTTTCATAACTTTTACGTTTATAGCTCGACTCAACTTCAACGTCAAAAACTTCAGCTTAAATTCAACGACACTGAATAAAAGCAAAATTTAACTTGAGAAATTAAAATTTAAAACTTCGCAAGTTATTCAGAAGCCAAGTTGACAAAAGATATTGAAACTTCCCAAGTTAGCTCAAGTTAGAAAAAGTGAACGCCCCTTAGAATTTTTGCCAAAAGGTCACATTACACTTAGTGAGCTTAACTATCGAAATATTTTTTTTTTTTTGTTTGAATTTTACACATGTTTACACAGCTATTGTTTTATAGATATTTTACGTGAAAGGACACTATTTATTAAAGCTCATATATAATTTTGAATAAAAAAGTATTAGAAACCGCAGCAGTTAAATGCGTCTTAAGATATATCGTATTAGGAAAAAGAATTATATTTATGCAACTGCGTACTTTTTTGTCAAATAACTGGATAACTTTGCATGCTTTATTTGGCACAGCAAAATTGACAACTCAATTTCGACAGACAGCAATTTTTTCAACTCAGCATTTTCTTTCCTACCACGAGTGAAAAGTTTCCGATTGGCATATACAGGCGCGGATTAAGGTGGGGGCTAGGGGGGCTGCAGCCCCCGGCCCCGAGCAGGTAGGGGCCCCGCAGGCGATTATATATGAAGTGCTTATTGTACAAACATGACATGCCATATATAAAATATTCCGAAGTAATCGACCTTAAAATTTTAAAAAAATGTATCTTTGTATCTAAGAAATCATGGTTATGCTTAAAATTTCTCGTAGAATCGAATTCATAACAGATTTGCGAAGTGAATTTTCAGAGTTTGAGAATAATTTGAGAACCTGAACCGATTTGTTTGCTAAGACTATTAGAGAAAAATAACTAGAAAAACAGCAACAAAGAACTCCAAACAATCAATTTGACTGGTGCTGATAGATTCAAAATCGAAACTTTTGCTTTAGTTGATAAGCTACACTCAGAAAAAAGTTTTTCGGAATATAATAAAAAAGGCATCATATTTAGTGAAAATGGTATAGACTTTGCTCCAGAGCAGAGGTGTTCTGGCAGTGAGTTAAATTATAAATTAAGAAAAAAATAAGAAAATTATAACTTCGATGGCGACAAAAAAAAATAAAAATAGCAAAAACAACAACATGTGTCCTCTAATATGATCCCCAAACAAATTTGCAAAAATGACAGCAAAATCTAGCCTTGAGCGTGAATACCAACAATATACACGCAGCAGCAAAAACTTTGATATCAACGTGAGCAAGCAACAACAATGCTATGCATGCAGTAGCAGCGCGATGCTCCGGCGAAGTCAATTCTCAGAATTACAACAGACACGAAAATATTGAAGCTGTTGTAAGTGAGCAAAATGAGCAAATTGAGCTATGGGATTTACAACTCTGCTCCACAGAATGGTTTTCACTGAATGTGGTCCTTAAAATTCCCTAAAACTGATAAAAAGCGTCCATGAAAAAGAGAAATATATAAAAATATATCATTTTTAGAGAACAAGACCTTTTTATTTTTGAGAAAAGATTTGTTTTTATTGAAAAAAATACTTAACAAAGATAATTTTTTATCAAAATATAGGAAACATTTTTCATTTTCAATAAATTCTTCTCTATTTTTGAAAGAGAAAAATACTTATCATTATATTAGAGACATGAAATATTTCCATTTCCCACAAGTGAAGAAATATTTCTTCAAAAATGTGAAAATTTATTCTAATTGAAGAAAATTTTATTTAAAAAAGAAAAAATTGCTATTATCGAAAATAGAGACATTTTTTATCGAATAAAGATAGGTTTTTTTTCTGAGTGTAGCAATAGAATGAGAAAAACAATTGAAGCATATGGACCGATAAAGCATTTTGGATTCTTGCGCAAATTCCTGGATATTGAAAACGAAAAATTAGAAGTGAGAGTAAAACTCCTTGTTGAAGTGTAACCAAACGATATTCAAATGGAATTACTGTGTGAATTAAATCACTCAATTACGCTTATGAAACTTCCACCTGAAGGATAATACCAAAATATAGGTCTGCCATAGGTTTTTTTTTTCAAAGTTACCAAAAATTAAGATTTTTTTTGGAAACTGTAACGTTTTTTTTAAATTAAGTTACATCCCAATTAATTTTTCTGATATGCAAAATAATAGCCTAAGGTATAATTAATATTATGTTTTTCATTTATTACTGTATGTTTAATAGGAGCTGAGATATGATCATTACCGCAAACTCTATCCGCAAACTCTCAAAGATACGAAAATCGCTCGTGGTTGCATGACAAACATGGTCGCCATTTTGTAAATACAACAAAAAACATTTTTTTTAAAGCAGTTCTTAAGTGCCGCAACATTACGAAATTTATAGTAAAAAAAAAGTTTTTTAAAATAGTCGAGCGACCGAATTTGCTAGTTTGTGATTAATCTCGGCGGAATGACCCATACATTAAACAACATAACGAACAAACAAAGAGCAACTCATAGAAGACACAACAACCCAGCTAGACAGCGCTAACAAGTTAACAAACACAACGAAAATAAATTTGGTGATTACTTATACACTCTTACATTGTTGTTTCATGTTAAACAAGGAAGGTTATATTTGTATATATTGAAATATAGAAGTGAATCTAATGGAATCTGCATATTGAAATTTTGTTTCCACACCTTTTTTTTGGAAATTTCATTTTTTTTTATGTGCTTTTATGTTTGTATTGTTTAATAGATACTTTTATGTCTGTAATATATACATATTTTAAATAAAATTATTTGTATTCTTTATTTATCTATATTATTAATAGACGATTTAATGTTGTTTTCTTTGACGCTCGTACCCGAGCATCTTTTCACTAGAAGTCAGAGCTCTAACCACTACGCCACGCAGAAGAAGCGTCTCGCAGCCGCAAATTTTAAACTTATATAAACGGCTAGATTTGTTTATTTTTCCTTATTTAATTTTCTATTGGTGTGCAAAGTGCAGCTAATAGTCTTTTTGTATGAAAAAACGCAAGTGTCAGAAAGAGATGCAACATCACACGTATACAAAAAAGCACGTTACCTTTTGCCCGACGCCTGAACAAAGGTAACAACCTTTGTATGGAAAATTTTATATGGGGGTAACGCACTTTTTATTAGCGCTCGTGATATATAACCAGTTATCTAACAGTTACCGTTCTGCCTGGGAACTGAATAGGTGCAGGGATGCCGAGTAATAATTGGTGCTACTTAATACTATTACATCATTACTATACTATTATTACTAAATACAACTACAAAACTACAATTTTAAAATTTACGGTCAGAACCTTGCCTCTGTGCTACAGCATTCATTTCAGTTGTTTTTGCAGTTCTATACTTAAGTTGACTCTAGAGCAGTGATGCACAGCGTTGGCAGAGCTTCTAACACAAGCGCACCATTTTTGTCTTGGTATGTGTGTATAAAACAAAAATTCAACATAACAATTTGAGCAAAAGATGTTACTGCTTGGAGATCAAACGCAAACTGATTCAATGCTAGCGTCGCAGAAGTTCGGTAGCTTCGTACACACGACTTGTCTGTGAAAGTCGAGTGGCTCCCCGAAGCTCTTGTGTGCACCTCTGCTCTAGAGTCTACCCATTGGTATAAGATGTATTTGTAATAAATCCTTGTTTCTTCGTAATGTAAAATCATGGCTGTTTCAACTTAATTATAATGATGTGAATTTAATGTTTGGGGTTGGTCAAAAATTTTTATATAATGTTCAATTTATTTTTAATTTTTCAGTTTCTCTGTATACACTTTTTTTTATAATTTTTTATTTAACATTTCATTAATTATTCAATCACTTCTCTTTTTTTTATTTAATTTTAAATTTTTACCCCACCGTACTCGAGTTATATTTTATTTTATATATCTTATTTTTTGTAATTTGTTTACTTATGTAACTGTTATCACCTCTTGTTCCTTGTGAAATGGAACTTATAGCAGATCTTTTTCAATTTGAATTTTAAAACTTAAGTCAGTGTCTTTTAGGGCCGTTTTATTAACTTTTATAACTTAAGATTTAAGAATAACTTTGGGATTTTTCGGCGTTTCTAACTTTATTCATTTTATTCACTTCAAGTTGTCAAACATAACTTAAGAAATTCAAGTTCATACATAATTTTTGTTTGATAACTGGAGTCAACTTGTGATTTTTTAACTTCAAAAAATATGAGAAGTTACGTGTTCTAACTTGGGATATTTGGTATAACTTGTGTTTTTTGTTTCAATCACAAGTTTTCGAGTGAATGTCAGAACGAGTTAAGACAAATTGTTTGTACTGACAACTGAATTTATTATAAATTAATTTTCATAGCGCGCATCATTTGAGCTGACTGCAAACAATAGTTTTGATGGAACTACACCAATAATGATCTTTATGGGAGCTTGTCGAAGACCTGTGTTCGAAAATATTCTTGTAAGCAGTGTGGCTGATAGCGGTGATAGGAGGTACTGCATTTAGTTCATTATATGGTCTAGAATGACGCCGTGGTCTTCACATATGGTTTGAACTACCTTGTGAGGTCTCCCAATCGTTATTGCTTAGGGTTGTAATACACTAAACCCAGTAGCTTTAAGCCACTGCAGTACTGCAAAAACCGCCTGATTGCACTTCGCCTCAGTATTGTTCAACTGTTTTGCAACGACTACAAGCACAATGTCATCTTTGAAGTCTATTATTTGGGCCCTATATGGTAGATCCAGATGCAAAACTTCATTACAAATGATGTTCTAAGGAACTCAGGTTCACGAGGTTCCTTTCTGCGTTCGATGGAACTTTTTGAAACTCCTCTGATAATTTCGAAACCCACCTCTGTGTCAAAAAAGAAATCATTTTCTTAATCTCGTATAATTCTATACATATAAAATTTTTAATCTCATTCTGTGTATTCACTGTATATAGCGGTCCATCATTTTACATATCTTTATGTATATGGTGACGATCTGAATCATTGCGAGAAAATGCAGGAAGTAGGTTTTGTAAAAGAAATGATGGTATAGTTTTTACCTAAGCAGCGCCTACCATATAAACTAATGTGGAATAATCAAACAATTGTGCGAACTCAGTTTGTTAGGCAGTGGTCTATTCTGTCAAAAATCGAAGCTAAATAGATGAACACTAATTGATTCAAGGCCTATCACACGAGTTTAATTGAGATGCAAAACAGTCGCAACAGGAATTTTGTGGCTTGCCTTTTCATGATTCCATAATATTTCATTCATCTTTTGATTGAAGATTTAAATTAGTACAATAAGATAAATAAGAGATCTTTTGGTGTACAACAAAGAGATATGTATCATCAACAGGATCGTCCTGAAGAATAAAGAATTTTTCAAAATTATTTGTTGAATGAATTTCTGTACTTAACAGTTAATTAACATTTAAGGAAGTCGTTTTTAAAGCTTTTTATTATTATTATTTATTAATAATATATATTTTAAAACAAAAACAGTCTTCACTTGATTGGTATGCATTGTATCTGATAGAAGCAGCACTTTCCACTTAAATCGGCGTTATGAGTTAGATCAGTCCGCAAATATTTTATGTATATGATGCAGGCTTGTAGGCTTGTATCATATGATCTATAATAAATTTTTTGTTATATTGTATTTAAAGCTTCCATCTTTATACGAAGTCAGTTCTGAGATAAGTGCATTTAAATCACTTTTACTATCTATTAATTTTTCGAAGAACAAAATGTCTTATAAATTTTATCAATTTTATGTCAAATATCTTTAAATTCCTTGGCATATTTTCATAACTTTTACGTTTATAGCTCGACTCAACTTCAACGTCAAAAACTTCAGCTTAAATTCAACGACACTGAATAAAAGCAAAATTTAACTTGAGAAATTAAAATTTAAAACTTCGCAAGTTATTCAGAAGCCAAGTTGACAAAAAGATATTGAAACTTCCCAAGTTAGCTCAAGTTAGAAAAAGTGAATAAAACGCCCCTTAGAATTTTTGCCAAAAGGTCACATTACACTTAGTGAGCTTAACTATCGAAATATTTTTTTTTTTTTGTTTGAATTTTACACATGTTTACACAGCTATTGTTTTATAGATATTTTACGTGAAAGGACACTATTTATTAAAGTTCATATATAATTTTGAATAAAAAAGTATTAGAAACCGCAGCAGTTAAATGCGTCTTAAGATATATCGTATTAGGAAAAAGAATTATATTTATGCAACTGCGTACTTTTTTGTCAAATAACTGGATAACTTTGCATGCTTTATTTGGCACAGCAAAATTGACAACTCAATTTCGACAGACAGCAATTTTTTTCAACTCAGCATTTTCTTTCCTACCACGAGTGAAAAGTTTCCGATTGGCATATACAGGCGCGGATTAAGGTGGGGCTAGGGGGGCTGCAGCCCCCGGCCCCGAGCAGGTAGGGGCCCCGCAGGCGATTATATACGAAGTGCTTATTGTACAAACATGACATGCCATATAAAAAATATTCCGAAGTAATCGACCTTAAAATTTTTAAAAAATGTATCTTTGTATCTAAGAAATCATGGTTATGCTTAAAATTTCTCGTAGAATCGAATTCATAACAGATTTGCGAAGTGAATTTTCAGAGTTTGAGAATAATTTGAGAACCTGAATCGATTTGTTTGCTAAGACTATTAGAGAAAAATAACTAGAAAAACAGCAACAAAGAACTCCAAACAATCAATTTGACTGGTGCTGATAGATTCAAAATCGAAACTTTTGCTTTAGTTGATAAGCTACACTCAGAAAAAAGTTTTTCGGAATATAATAAAAAAGGCATCATATTTAGTGAAAAATGGTATAGACTTTGCTCCAGAGCAGAGGTGTTCTGGCAGTGAGTTAAATTATAAATTAAGAAAAAATAAGAAAATTATAACTTCGATGGCGACAAAAAAAAAATAAAAATAGCAAAAACAACAACATGTGTCCTCTAATATGATCCCCAAACAAATTTGCAAAAATGACAGCAAAATCTAGCCTTGAGCGTGAATACCAACAATATACACGCAGCAGCAAAAACTTTGATATCAACGTGAGCAAGCAACAACAATGCTATGCATGCAGTAGCAGCGCGATGCTCCGGCGAAGTCAATTCTCAGAATTACAACAGACACGAAAATATTGAAGCTGTTGTAAGTGAGCAAAATGAGCAAATTGAGCTATGGGATTTACAACTCTGCTCCAGAGAATGGTTTTCACTGAATGTGATCCTTAAAATTCCCTAAAACTGATAAAAAGCGTCCATGAAAAAGAGAAATATATAAAAATATATAATTTTTAGAGAACAAGACCTTTTTATTTTTGAGAAAAGATTTGTTTTTATTGAAAAAAATACTTAACAAAGATAATTTTTTATCAAAATATAGGAAACATTTTTCATTTTCAATAAATTCTTCTCTATTTTTGAAAGAGAAAAATACTTATCATTATATAAGAGACATGAAATATTTCCATTTCCCACAAGTGAAGAAATATTTCTTCAAAAATGTGAAAATTTATTCTAATTGAAGAAAATTTTATTTAAAAAAGAAAAAATTGCTATTATCGAAAATAGAGACATTTTTTATCGAATAAAGATAGGTTTTTTTCTGAGTGTAGCAATAGAATGAGAAAAACAATTGAAGCATATGGACCGATAAAACATTTTGGATTCTTGCGCAAATTCCTGGATATTGAAAACGAAAAATTAGAAGTGAGAGTAAACTCCTTGTTGAAGTGTAACCAAACGATATTCAAATGGAATTACTGTGTGAATTAAATCACTCAATTACGCTTATGAAACTTCCACCTGAAGGATAATACCAAAATATAGGTCTGCCAATAACTTATTTTTATTAACATTTTTTTTTCAAAGTTACCAAAAATTAAGATTTTTTTTGGAAACTGTAACGTTTTTTTTTAAATTAAGTTACATCCCAATTAATTTTTCTGATATGCAAAATAATAGCCTAAGGTATAATTAATATTATGTTTTTCATTTATTACTGTATGTTTAATAGGAGCTGAGATATGATCATTACCGCAAACTCTAACCGCAAACTCTCAAAGATACGAAAATCGCTCGTGGTTGCATGACAAACATGGTCGCCATTTTGTAAATACAACAAAAAACATTTTTTTTAAAGCAGTTCTTAAGTGCCGCAACATTACGAACTTTATAGTAAAAAAAAAGTTTTTTAAAATAGTCGAGCGACCGAATTTGCTAGTTTGTGATTAATCTCGGCGGAATGACCCATACATTAAACAACATAACGAACAAACAAAGAGCAACTCATAGAAGACACAACAACCCAGCTAGACAGCGCTAACAAGTTAACAAACACAACGAAAATAAATTTGGTGATTACTAATACACTCTTACATTGTTGTTTCATGTTAAACAAGGAAGGTTATATTTGTATATATTGAAATATAGAAGTGAATCTAATGGAATCTGCATATTGAAATTTTGTTTCCGCACCTTTTTTTTGGAAATTTCATTTTTTTTTATGTGCTTTTATGTTTGTGTTGTTTAATAGATACTTTTATGTCTGTAATATATACATATTTTAAATAAAATTATTTGTATTCTTTATCTATCTATATTATTAATAGACGATTTAATGTTGTTTTCTTTGACGCTCGTACCCGAGCATCTTTTCACTAGAAGTTAGAGCTCTAACCACTACGCCACGCAGAAGAAGCGTCTCGCAGCCGTAAATTTTAAACTTATATAAACGGCTAGATTTGTTTATTTTTCCTTATTTAATTTTCTATTGGTGTGCAAAGTGCAGCTAATAGTCTTTTTGTATGAAAAAACGCAAGTGTCAGAAAGAGATGCAACATCACACGTATACAAAAAAGCACGTTACCTTTTGCCCGACGCCTGAACAAAGGTAACAACCTTTGTATGGAAAATTTTATATGGGGGTAACGCACTTTTTATTAGCGCTCGTGATATATAACCAGTTATCTAACAGTTACCGTTCTGCCTGGGAACTGAATAGGTGCAGGGATGCCGAGTAATAATTGGTGCTACTTAATACTATTACATCATTACTATACTATTATTACTAAATACAACTACAAAACTACAATTTTAAAATTTACGGTCAGAACCTTGCCTCTGTGCTACAGCATTCATTTCAGTTGTTTTTGCAGTTCTATACTTAAGTTGACTCTAGAGCAGTGATGCACAGCGTTGGCAGAGCTTCTAACACAAGCGCACCATTTTTGTCTTGGTATGTGTGTATAAAACAAAAATTCAACATAACAATTTGAGCAAAAGATGTTACTGCTTGGAGATCAAACGCAAACTGATTCAATGCTAGCGTCGCAGAAGTTCGGTAGCTTCGTACACACGACTTGTCTGTGAAAGCCGAGTGGCTCCCCGAAGCTCTTGTGTGCACCTCTGCTCTAGAGTCTACCCATTGGTATAAGATATATTTGTAATAAATCCTTGTTTCTTCGTAATGTAAAATCATGGCTGTTTCAACTTAATTATAATGATGTGAATTTAATGTTTGGGGTTGGTCAAAAATTTTAATATAATGTTCAATTTATTTTTAATTTTTCAGTTTCTCTGTATACACTTTTTTTTATAATTTTTTATTTAACATTTCATTAATTATTCAATCACTTCTCTTTTTTTATTTAATTTTAAATTTTTACCCCACCGTACTCGATTTATATTTTATTTTATATATCT
The DNA here is from genome assembly GCA_958299015.1 of Tetanocera ferruginea. Lineage (NCBI taxonomy): Eukaryota > Metazoa > Arthropoda > Insecta > Diptera > Sciomyzidae > Tetanocera > Tetanocera ferruginea. The sequence goes on along the minus strand of OY282641.1, from coordinate 86,966,317 downwards.
TATTTTTTGTAATTTGTTTACTTATGTAACTGTTATCACCTCTTGTTCCTTGTGAAATGGAACTTATAGCAGATCTTTTTCAATTTGAATTTTAAAACTTAAGTCAGTGTCTTTTAGGGCCGTTTTATTAACTTTTATAACTTAAGATTTAAGAATAACTTTGGGATTTTTCGGCGTTTCTAACTTTATTCATTTTATTCACTTCAAGTTGTCAAACATAACTTAAGAAATTCAAGTTCATACATAATTTTTGTTTGATAACTGGAGTCAACTTGTGATTTTTTAACTTCAAAAAATATGAGAAGTTACGTGTTCTAACTTGGGATATTTGGTATAACTTGTGTTTTTTGTTTCAATCACAAGTTTTCGAGTGAATGTCAGAACGAGTTAAGACAAATTGTTTGTACTGACAACTGAATTTATTATAAATTAATTTTCATAGCGCGCATCATTTGAGCTGACTGCAAACAATAGTTTTGATGGAACTACACCAATAATGATCTTTATGGGAGCTTGTCGAAGACCTGTGTTCGAAAATATTCTTGTAAGCAGTGTGGCTGATAGCGGTGATAGGAGGTACTGCATTTAGTTCATTATATGGTCTAGAATGACGCCGTGGTCTTCACATATGGTTTGAACTACCTTGTGAGGTCTCCCAATCGTTATTGCTTAGGGTTGTAATACACTAAACCCAGTAGCTTTAAGCCACTGCAGTACTGCAAAAACCGCCTGATTGCACTTCGCCTCAGTATTGTTCAACTGTTTTGCAACGACTACAAGCACAATGTCATCTTTGAAGTCTATTATTTGGGCCCTATATGGTAGATCCAGATGCAAAACTTCATTACAAATGATGTTCTAAGGAACTCAGGTTCACGAGGTTCCTTTCTGCGTTCGATGGAACTTTTTGAAACTCCTCCGATAATTTCGAAACCCACCTCTGTGTCAAAAAAGAAATCATTTTCTTAATCTCGTATAATTCTATACATATAATATTTTTAATCTCATTCTGTGTATTCACTGTATATAGCGGTCCATCATTTTACATATCTTTATGTATATGGTGACGATCTGAATCATTGCGAGAAAATGCAGGAAGTAGGTTTTGTAAAAGAAATGATGGTATAGTTTTTACCTAAGCAGCGCCTACCATATAAACTAATGTGGAATAATCAAACAATTGTGCGAACTCAGTTTGTTAGGCAGTGGTCTATTCTGTCAAAAATCGAAGCAAAATAGATGAACACTAATTGATTCAAGGCCTATCACACGAGTTTAATTGAGATGCAAAACAGTCGCAACAGGAATTTTGTGGCTTGCCTTTTCATGCTTCCATAATATTTCATTCATCTTTTGATTGAAGATTTAAATTAGTACAATAAGATAAATAAGAGATCTTTTGGTGTACAACAAAGAGATATGTATCATCAACAGGATCGTCCTGAAGAATAAAGAATTTTTCGAAATTTTTTGTTGAATGAATTTCTGTACTTAACAGTTAATTAACATTTAAGGAAGTCGTTTTTAAAGCTTTTTATTATTATTATTTATTAATAATATATATTTTAAAACAAAAACAGTCTTCACTTGATTGGTATGCATTTTATCTGATAGAAGCATCACTTTCCACTTAAATCGGCGTTATGAGTTAGATCAGTCCGCAAATATTTTATGTATATGATGCAGGCTTGTAGGCTTGTATCATATGATCTATAATAAATTTTTTGTTATATTGTATTTAAAGCTTCCATCTTTATACGAAGTCAGTTCTGAGATAAGTGCATTTAAATCACTTTTACTATCTATTAATTTTTCGAAGAACAAAATGTCTTATAAATTTTATCAATTTTATGTCAAATATCTTTAAATTCCTTGGCATATTTTCATTACTTTTACGTTTATAGCTCGACTCAACTTCAACGTCAAAAACTTCAGCTTAAATTCAACGACACTGAATAAAAGCAAAATTTAACTTGAGAAATTAAAATTTAAAACTTCGCAAGTTATTCAGAAGCCAAGTTGACAAAAGATATTGAAACTTCCCAAGTTAGCTCAAGTTAGAAAAAGTGAATAAAACGCCCCTTAGAATTTTTGCCAAAAGGTCACATTACACTTAGTGAGCTTAACTATCGAAATATTTTTTTTTTTTTGTTTGAATTTTACACATGTTTACACAGCTATTGTTTTATAGATATTTTACGTGAACGGACACTATTTATTAAAGCTCATATATAATTTTGAATAAAAAAGTATTAGAAACCGCAGCAGTTAAATGCGTCTTAAGATATATCGTATTAGGAAAAAGAATTATATTTATGCAACTGCGTACTTTTTTGTCAAATAACTGGATAACTTTGCATGCTTTATTTGGCACAGCAAAATTGACAACTCAATTTCGACAGACAGCAATTTTTTTCAACTCAGCATTTTCTTTCCTACCACGAGTGAAAAGTTTCCGATTGGCATATACAGGCGCGGATTAAGGTGGGGGCTAGGGGGGCTGCAGCCCCCGGCCCCGAGCAGGTAGGGGCCCCGCAGGCGATTATATATGAAGTGCTTATTGTACAAACATGACATGCCATATAAAAAATATTCCGAAGTAATCGACCTTAAAATTTTAAAAAAATGTATCTTTGTATCTAAGAAATCATGGTTATGCTTAAAATTTCTCGTAGAATCGAATTCATAACAGATTTGCGAAGTGAATTTTCAGAGTTTGAGAATAATTTGAGAACCTGAATCGATTTGTTTGCTAAGACTATTAGAGAAAAATAACTAGAAAAACAGCAACAAAGAACTCCAAACAATCAATTTGACTGGTGCTGATAGATTCAAAATCGAAACTTTTGCTTTAGTTGATAAGCTACACTCAGAAAAAAGTTTTTCGGAATATAATAAAAAAGGCATCATATTTAGTGAAAAATGGTATAGACTTTGCTCCAGAGCAGAGGTGTTCTGGCAGTGAGTTAAATTATAAATTAAGAAAAAAATAAGAAAATTATAACTTCGATGGCGACAATAAAAAAATAAAAATAGCAAAAACAACAACATGTGTCCTCTAATATGATCCCCAAACAAATTTGCAAAAATGACAGCAAAATCTAGCCTTGAGCGTGAATACCAACAATATACACGCAGCAGCAAAAACTTTGATATCAACGTGAGCAAGCAACAACAATGCTATGCATGCAGTAGCAGCGCGATGCTCCGGCGAAGTCAATTCTCAGAATTACAACAGACACGAAAATATTGTAGTTGTTGTAAGTGAGCAAAATGAGCAAATTGAGCTATGGGATTTACAACTCTGCTCCAGAGAATGGTTTTCACTGAATGTGATCCTTAAAATTCCCTAAAACTGATAAAAAGCGTCCATGAAAAAGAGAAATATATAAAAATATATCATTTTTAGAGAACAAGACCTTTTTATTTTTGAGAAAAGATTTGGTTTTATTGAAAAAAATACTTAACAAAGATAATTTTTTATCAAAATATAGGAAACATTTTTCATTTTCAATAAATTCTTCTCTATTTTTGAAAGAGAAAAATACTTATCATTATATTAGAGACATGAAATATTTCCATTTCCCACAAGTGAAGAAATATTTCTTCAAAAATGTGAAAATTTATTCTAATTGAAGAAAATTTTATTTAAAAAAGAAAACATTGCTATTATCGAAAATAGAGACATTTTTTATCGAATAAAGATAGGTTTTTTTTCTGAGTGTAGCAATAGAATGAGAAAAACAATTGAAGCATATGGACCGATAAAACATTTTGGATTCTTGCGCAAATTCCTGGATATTGAAAACGAAAAATTAGAAGTGAGAGTAAACTCCTTGTTGAAGTGTAACCAAACGATATTCAAATGGAATTACTGTGTGAATTAAATCACTCAATTACGCTTATGAAACTTCCACCTGAAGGATAATACCAAAATATAGGTCTGCCAATAACTTATTTTTATTAACATTTTTTTTTCAAAGTTACCAAAAATTAAGATTTTTTTTGGAAACTGTAACGTTTTTTTTTAAATTAAGTTACATCCCAATTAATTTTTCTGATATGCAAAATAATAGCCTAAGGTATAATTAATATTATGTTTTTCATTTATTACTGTATGTTTAATAGGAGCTGAGATATGATCATTACCGCAAACTCTATCCGCAAACTCTCAAAGATACGAAAATCGCTCGTGGTTGCATGACAAACATGGTCGCCATTTTGTAAATACAACAAAAAACATTTTTTTTAAAGCAGTTCTTAAGTGCCGCAACATTACGAAATTTATAGTAAAAAAAAAGTTTTTTAAAATAGTCGAGCGACCGAATTTGCTAGTTTGTGATTAATCTCGGCGGAATGACCAATACATTAAACAACATAACGAACAAACAAAGAGCAACTCATAAAAGACACAACAACCCAGCTAGACAGCGCTAACAAGTTAACAAACACAACGAAAATAAATTTGGTGATTACTAATACACTCTTACATTGTTGTTTCATGTTAAACAAGGAAGGTTATATTTGTATATATTGAAATATAGAATTGAATCTAATGGAATCTGCATATTGAAATTTTGTTTCCGCACCTTTTTTTTGGAAATTTCATTTTTTTTTATGTGCTTTTATGTTTGTGTTGTTTAATAGATACTTTTATGTCTGTAATATATACATATTTTAAATAAAATTATTTGTATTCTTTATCTTTCTATATTATTAATAGACGATTTAATGTTGTTTTCTTTCACGCTCGTACCCGAGCATCTTTTCACTAGAAGTCAGAGCTCTAACCACTACGCCACGCAGAAGAAGCGTCTCGCAGCCGCAAATTTTAAACTTATATAAACGGCTAGATTTGTTTATTTTTCCTTATTTAATTTTCTATTGGTGTGCAAAGTGCAGCTAATAGTCTTTTTGTATGAAAAAACGCAAGTGTCAGAAAGAGATGCAACATCACACGTATACAAAAAAGCACGTTACCTTTTGCCCGACGCCTGAACAAAGGTAACAACCTTTGTATGGAAAATTTTATATGGGGGTAACGCACTTTTTATTAGCGCTCGTGATAAATAACCAGTTATCTAACAGTTACCGTTCTGCCTGGGAACTGAATAGGTGCAGGGATGCCGAGTAATAATTGGTGCTACTTAATACTATTACATCATTACTATACTATTATTACTAAATACAACTACAAAACTACAATTTTAAAATTTACGGTCAGAACCTTGCCTCTGTGCTACAGCATTCATTTCAGTTGTTTTTGCAGTTCTATACTTAAGTTGACTCTAGAGCAGTGATGCACAGCGTTGGCAGAGCTTCTAACACAAGCGCACCATTTTTGTCTTGGTATGTGTGTATAAAACAAAAATTCAACATAACAATTTGAGCAAAAGATGTTACTGCTTTGAGATCAAACGCAAACTGATTCAATGCTAGCGTCGCAGAAGTTCGGTAGCTTCGTACACACGACTTGTCTGTGAAAGCCGAGTGGCTCCCCGAAGCTCTTGTGTGCACCTCTGCTCTAGAGTCTACCCATTGGTATAAGATGTATTTGTAATAAATCCTTGTTTCTTCGTAATGTAAAATCATGGCTGTTTCAACTTAATTATAATGATGTGAATTTAATGTTTGGGGTTGGTCAAAAATTTTAATATAATGTTCAATTTATTTTTAATTTTTCAGTTTCTCTGTATACACTTTTTTTTTAAATTTTTTATTTAACATTTCATTAATTATTCAATCACTTCTCTTTTTTTATTTAATTTTAAATTTTTACCCCACCGTACTCGAGTTATATTTTATTTTATATATCTTATTTTTTGTAATTTGTTTACTTATGTAACTGTTATCACCTCTTGTTCCTTGTGAAATGGAACTTATAGCAGATCTTTTTCAATTTGAATTTTAAAACTTAAGTCAGTGTCTTTTAGGGGCGTTTTATTAACTTTTAAAACTTAAGATTTAAGAATAACTTTGGGATTTTTCGGCGTTTCTAACTTTATTCATTTTATTCACTTCAAGTTGTCAAACATAACTTAAGAAATTCAAGTTCATACATAACTTTTGTTTGATAACTGGAGTCAACTTGTGATTTTTTAACTTCAAAAAATATGAGAAGTTACGAGTTCTAACTTGGGATATTTGGTATAACTTGTGTTTTTTGTTTCAATCACAAGTTTTCGAGTGAATGTCAGAACGAGTTAAGACAAATTGTTTGTACTGACAACTGAATTTATTATAAATTAATTTTCATAGCGCGCATCATTTGAGCTGACTGCAAACAATAGTTTTGATGGAACTACACCAATAATGATCTTTATGGGAGCTTGTCGAAGACCTGTGTTCGAAAATATTCTTGTAAGCAGTGTGGCTGATAGCGGTGATAGGAGGTACTGCATTTAGTTCATTATATGGTCTAGAATGACGCCGTGGTCTTCACATATGGTTTGAACTACCTTGTGAGGTCTCCCAATCGTTATTGCTTAGGGTTGTAATACACTAAACCCAGTAGCTTTAAGCCACTGCAGTACTGCAAAAACCGCCTGATTGCACTTCGCCTCAGTATTGTTCAACTGTTTTGCAACGACTACAAGCACAATGTCATCTTTGAAGTCTATTATTTGGGCCCTATATGGTAGATCCAGATGCAAAACTTCATTACAAATGATGTTCTAAGGAACTCAGGTTCACGAGGTTCCTTTCTGCGTTCGATGGAACTTTTTGAAACTCCTCTGATAATTTCGAAACCCACCTCTGTGTCAAAAAAGAATTCATTTTCTTAATCTCGTATAATTCTATACATATAAAATTTTTAATCTCATTCTGTGTATTCACTGTATATAGCGGTCCATCATTTTACATATCTTTATGTATATGGTGACGATCTGAATCATTGCGAGAAAATGCAGGAAGTAGGTTTTGTAAAAGAAATGATGGTATAGTTTTTACCTAAGCAGCGCCTACCATATAAACTAATGTGGAATAATCAAACAATTGTGCGAACTCAGTTTGTTAGGCAGTGGTCTATTCTGTCAAAAATCGAAGCAAAATAGATGAACACTAATTGATTCAAGGCCTATCACACGAGTTTAATTGAGATGCAAAACAGTCGCAACAGGAATTTTGTGGCTTGCCTTTTCATGCTTCCATAATATTTCATTCATCTTTTGATTGAAGATTTAAATTAGTACAATAAGATAAATAAGAGATCTTTTGGTGTACAACAAAGAGATATGTATCATCAACAGGATCGTCCTGAAGAATAAAGAATTTTTCGAAATTTTTTGTTGAATGAATTTCTGTACTTAACAGTTAATTAACATTTAAGGAAGTCGTTTTTATAGCTTTTTATTATTATTATTTATTAATCATATATATTTTAAAACAAAAACAGTCTTCACTTGATTGGTATGCATTGTATCTGATAGAAGCAGCACTTTCCACTTAAATCGGCGTTATGAGTTAGATCAGTCCGCAAATATTTTATGTATATGATGCAGGCTTGTAGGCTTGTATCATATGATCTATAATAAATTTTTTGTTATATTGTATTTAAAGCTTCCATCTCTATACGAAGTCAGTTCTTAGATAAGTGCATTTAAATCACTTTTACTATCTATTAATTTTTCGAAGAACAAAATGTCTTATAAATTTTATCAATTTTATGTCAAATATCTTTAAATTCCTTGGCATATTTTCATAACTTTTACGTTTATAGCTCGACTCAACTTCAACGTCAAAAACTTCAGCTTAAATTCAACGACACTGAATAAAAGCAAAATTTAACTTGAGAAATTAAAATTTAAAACTTCGCAAGTTATTCAGAAGCCAAGTTGACAAAAGATATTGAAACTTCCCAAGTTAGCTCAAGTTAGAAAAAGTGAATAAAACGCCCCTTAGAATTTTTGCCAAAAGGTCACATTACACTTAGTGAGCTTAACTATCGAAATATTTTTTTTTTTTTGTTTGAATTTTACACATGTTTACACAGCTATTGTTTTATAGATATTTTACGTGAAAGGACACTATTTATTAAAGCTCATATATAATTTTGAATAAAAAAGTATTAGAAACCGCAGCAGTTAAATGCGTCTTAAGATATATCGTATTAGGAAAAAGAATTATATTTATGCAACTGCGTACTTTTTTGTCAAATAACTGGATAACTTTGCATGCTTTATTTGGCACAGCAAAATTGACAACTCAATTTCGACAGACAGCAATTTTTTTCAACTCAGCATTTTCTTTCCTACCACGAGTGAAAAGTTTCCGATTGGCATATACAGGCGCGGATTAAGGTGGGGGCTAGGGGGGCTGCAGCCCCCGGCCCCGAGCAGGTAGGGGCCCCGCAGGCGATTATATATGAAGTGCTTATTGTACAAACATGACATGCCATATAAAAAATATTCCGAAGTAATCGACCTTAAAATTTTAAAAAAATGTATCTTTGTATCTAAGAAATCATGGTTATGCTTAAAATTTCTCGTAGAATCGAATTCATAACAGATTTGCGAAGTGAATTTTCAGAGTTTGAGAATAATTTGAGAACCTGAATCGATTTGTTTGCTAAGACTATTAGAGAAAAATAACTAGAAAAACAGCAACAAAGAACTCCAAACAATCAATTTGACTGGTGCTGATAGATTCAAAATCGAAACTTTTGCTTTAGTTGATAAGCTACACTCAGAAAAAAGTTTTTCGGAATATAATAAAAAAGGCATCATATTTAGTGAAAAATGGTATAGACTTTGCTCCAGAGCAGAGGTGTTCTGGCAGTGAGTTAAATTATAAATTAAGAAAAAAATAAGAAAATTATAACTTCGATGGCGACAAAAAAAAAAAAAAAAATAGCAAAAACAACAACATGTGTCCTCTAATATGATCCCCAAACAAATTTGCAAAAATGACAGCAAAATCTAGCCTTGAGCGTGAATACCAACAATATACACGCAGCAGCAAAAACTTTGATATCAACGTGAGCAAGCAACAACAATGCTATGCATGCAGTAGCAGCGCGATGCTCCGGCGAAGTCAATTCTCAGAATTACAACAGACACGAAAATATTGAAGCTGTTGTAAGTGAGCAAAATGAGCAAATTGAGCTATGGGATTTACAACTCTGCTCCAGAGAATGCTTTTCACTGAATGTGATCCTTAAAATTCCCTAAAACTGATAAAAAGCGTCCATGAAAAAGAGAAATATATGAAAATATATCATTTTTAGAGAACAAGACCTTTTTATTTTTGAGAAAAGATTTGTTTTTATTGAAAAAAATACTTAACAAAGATAATTTTTTATCAAAATATAGGAAACATTTTTCATTTTCAATAAATTCTTCTCTATTTTTGAAAGAGAAAAATACTTATCATTATATTAGAGACATGAAATATTTCCATTTCCCACAAGTGAAGAAATATTTCTTCAAAAATGTGAAAATTTATTCTAATTGAAGAAAATTTTATTTAAAAAAGAAAAAATTGCTATTATCGAAAATAGAGACATTTTTTATCGAATAAAGATAGGTTTTTTTTTCTGAGTGTAGCAATAGAATGAGAAAAACAATTGAAGCATATGGACCGATAAAACATTTTGGATTCTTGCGCAAATTCCTGGATATTGAAAACGAAAAATTAGAAGTGAGAGTAAAACTCCTCGTTGAAGTGTAACCAAATGATATTCAAATGGAATTACTGTGTGAATTAAATCACTCAATTACGCTTATGAAACTTCCACCTGAAGGATAATACCAAAATATAGGTCTGCCAATAACTTATTTTTATTAACATTTTTTTTTCAAAGTTACCAAAAATTAAGATTTTTTTTGGAAACTGTAACGTTTTTTTTAAATTAAGTTACATCCCAATTAATTTTTCTGATATGCAAAATAATAGCCTAAGGTATAATTAATATTATGTTTTTCATTTATTACTGTATGTTTAATAGGAGCTGAGATATGATCATTACCGCAAACTCTATCCGCAAACTCTCAAAGATACGAAAATCGCTCGTGGTTGCATGACAAACATGGTCGCCATTTTGTAAATACAACAAAAAACATTTTTTTTAAAGCAGTTCTTAAGTGCCGCAACATTACGAAATTTATAGTAAAAAAAAAGTTTTTTAAAATAGTCGAGCGACCGAATTTGCTAGTTTGTGATTAATCTCGGCGGAATGACCCATACATTAAACAACATAACGAACAAACAAAGAGCAACTCATAGAAGACACAACAACCCAGCTAGACAGCGCTAACAAGTTAACAAACACAACGAAAATAAATTTGGTGATTACTAATACACTCTTACATTGTTGTTTCATGTTAAACAAGGAAGGTTATATTTGTATATAGTTCTTTTTCTTTTTAACGAGCAAAAATAAAAAAATAAATTAAAACACCAAAAACAGCGCCAGCTAAGGAAGGTTTGTTAAAGACATAAAATTAAATTAAATTAAAAGAAACATTTTAAAAAAGAAGTGATGGAATATTGAAATATAGAAGTGAATCTAATGGAATCTGCATATTGAAATTTTGTTTCCGCACCTTTTTTTTGGAAATTTCATTTTTTTTTATGTGCTTTTATGTTTGTGTTGTTTAATAGATACTTTTATGTCTGTAGTATATACATATTTTAAATAAAATTATTTGTATTCTTTATCTTTCTATATTATTAATAGACGATTTAATGTTGTTTTCTTTGACGCTCGTACCCGAGCATCTTTTCACTAGAAGTCAGAGCTCTAACCACTACGCCACGCAGAAGAAGCGTCTCGCAGCCGCAAATTTTAAACTTATATAAACGGCTAGATTTGTTTATTTTTCCTTATTTAATTTTCTATTGGTGTGCAAAGTGCAGCTAATAGTCTTTTTGTATGAAAAAACGCAAGTGTCAGAAAGAGATGCAACATCACACGTATACAAAAAAGCACGTTACCTTTTGCCCGACGCCTGAACAAAGGTAACAACCTTTGTATGGAAAATTTTATATGGGGGTAACGCACTTTTTATTAGCGCTCGTGATATATAACCAGTTATCTAACAGTTACCGTTCTGCCTGGGAACTGAATAGGTGCAGGGATGCCGAGTAATAATTGGTGCTACTTAATACTATTACATCATTACTATACTATTATTACTAAATACAACTACAAAACTACAATTTTAAAATTTACGGTCAGAACCTTGCCTCTGTGCTACAGCATTCATTTCAGTTGTTTTTGCAGTTCTATACTTAAGTTGACTCTAGAGCAGTGATGCACAGCGTTGGCAGAGCTTCTAACACAAGCGCACCATTTTTGTCTTGGTATGTGTGTATAAAACAAAAATTCAACATAACAATTTGGGCAAAAGATGTTACTGCTTGGAGATCAAACGCAAACTGATTCAATGCTAGCGTCGCAGAAGTTCGGTAGCTTCGTACACACGACTTGTCTGTGAAAGCCGAGTGGCTCCCCGAAGCTCTTGTGTGCACCTCTGCTCTAGAGTCTACCCATTGGTATAAGATGTATTTGTAATAAATCCTTGTTTCTTCGTAATGTAAAATCATGGCTGTTTCAACTTAATTATAATGATGTGAATTTAATGTTTGGGGTTGGTCAAAAATTTTAATATAATGTTCAATTTATTTTTAATTTTTCAGTTTCTCTGTATACACTTTTTTTTATAATTTTTTATTTAACATTTCATTAATTATTCAATCACTTCTCTTTTTTTTATTTAATTTTAAATTTTTACCCCACCGTACTCGAGTTATATTTTATTTTATATATCTTATTTTTTTGTAATTTGTTTACTTATGTAACTGTTATCACCTCTTGTTCCTTGTGAAATGGAACTTATAGCAGATCTTTTTCAATTTGAATTTTAAAACTTAAGTCAGTGTCTTTTAGGGCCGTTTTATTAACTTTTATAACTTAAGATTTAAGAATAACTTTGGGATTTTTCGGCGTTTCTAACTTTATTCATTTTATTCACTTCAAGTTGTCAAACATAACTTAAGAAATTCAAGTTCATACATAACTTTTGTTTGATAACTGGAGTCAACTTGTGATTTTTTAACTTCAAAAAATATGAGAAGTTACGAGTTCTAACTTGGGATATTTGGTATAACTTGTGTTTTTTGTTTCAATCACAAGTTTTCGAGTGAATGTCAGAACAAGTTAAGACAAATTGTTTGTACTGACAACTGAATTTATTATAAATTAATTTTCATAGCGCGCATCATTTGAGCTGACTGCAAACAATAGTTTTGATGGAACTACACCAATAACGATCTTTATGGGAGCTTGTCGAAGACCTGTGTTCGAAAATATTCTTGTAAGCAGTGTGGCTGATAGCGGTGATAGGAGGTACTGCATTTAGTTCATTATATGGTCTAGAATGACGCCGTGGTCTTCACATATGGTTTGAACTACCTTGTGAGGTCTCCCAATCGTTATTGCTTAGGTTTGTAATACACTAAACCCAGTAGCTTTAAGCCACTGCAGTACTGCAAAAACCGCCTGATTGCACTTCGCCTCAGTATTGTTCAACTGTTTTGCAACGACTACAAGCACAATGTCATCTTTGAAGTCTATTATTTGGGCCCTACAAATGATGTTCTAAGGAACTCAGGTTCACGAGGTTCCTTTCTGCGTTCGATGGAACTTTTTGAAGCTCCTCTGATAATTTCGAAACCCACTTCTGGGTCAAAAAAGAAATCATTTTCTTAATCTCGTATAATTCTATACATATAAAATTTTTAATCTCATTCTGTGTATTCACTGTATATAGCGGTCCATCATTTTACATATCTTTATGTATATGGTGACGATCTGAATCATTGCGAGAAAATGCAGGAAGTAGGTTTTGTAAAAGAAATGATGGTATAGTTTTTACCTAAGCAGCGCCTACCATATCAACTAATGTGGAATAATCAAACAATTGTGCGAACTCAGTTTGTTAGGCAGTGGTCTATTCTGTCAAAAATCGAAGCAAAATAGATGAACTCTAATTGATTCAAGGCCTATCAAACGAGTTTAATTGAGATGCAAAACAGTCGCAACAGGAATTTTGTGGCTTGCCTTTTCATGCTTCCATAATTTTTCATTCATCTTTTGATTGAAGATTTAAATTAGTACAATAAGATAAATAAGAGATCTTTTGGTGTACAACAAAGAGATATGTATCATCAACAGGATCGTCCTGAAGAATAAAGAATTTTTCGAAATTTTTTGTTGAATGAATTTCTGTACTTAACAGTTAATTAATAATTTTCATTATTATTATTTATTAATCATATATATTTTAAAACAAAAACAGTCTTCACTTGATTGGTATGCATTGTATCTGATGGAAGCAGCACTTTCCACTTAAATCGGCGTTATGAGTTAGATCAGTCCGCAAATATTTTATGTATATGATGCAGGCTTGTAGGCTTGTATCATATGATCTATAATAAATTTTTTGTTATATTGTATTTAAAGCTTCCATCTCTATACGAAGTCAGTTCTGAGATAAGTGCATTTAAATCACTTTTACTATCTATAAATTTTTCGAAGAACAAAATGTCTTATAAATTTTATCAATTTTATGTCAAATATCTTTAAATTCCTTGGCATATTTTCATAACTTTTACGTTTATAGCTCGACTCAACTTCAACGTCAAAAACTTCAGCTTAAATTCAACGACACTGAATAAAAGCAAAATTTAACTTGAGAAATTAAAATTTAAAACTTCGCAAGTTATTCAGAAGCCAAGTTGACAAAAGATATTGAAACTTCCCAAGTTAGCTCAAGTTAGAAAAAGTGAATAAAACGCCCCTTAGAATTTTTGCCAAAAGGTCACATTGCACTTAGTGAGCTTAACTATCGAAATATTTTTTTTTTTGTTTGAATTTTACACATGTTTACACAGCTATTGTTTTATAGATATTTTACGTGAAATGACACTATTTATTAAAGCTCATATATAATTTTGAATAAAAAAGTATTAGAAACCGCAGCAGTTAAATGCGTCTTAAGATATATCGTATTAGGAAAAAGAATTATATTTATGCAACTGCGTACTTTTTTGTCAAATAACTGGATAACTTTGCATGCTTTATTTGGCACAGCAAAATTGACAACTCAATTTCGACAGACAGCAATTTTTTTCAACTCAGCATTTTCTTTCCTACCACGAGTGAAAAGTTTCCGATTGGCATATACAGGCGCGGATTAAGGTGGGGGCTATGGGGGGCTGCAGCCCCCGGCCCCCAGCAGGTAGGGGCCCCGCAGGCGATTATATATGAAGTGCTTATTGTACAAACATGACATGCCATATAAAAAATATTCCGAAGTAATCGACCTTAAAATTTTAAAAAAATGTATCTTTGTATCTAAGAAATCATGGTTATGCTTAAAATTTCTCGTAGAATCGAATTCATAACAGATTTGCGAAGTGAATTTTCAGAGTTTGAGAATAATTTGAGAACCTGAATCGATTTGTTTGCTAAGACTATTAGAGAAAAATAACTAGAAAAACAGCAACAAAGAACTCCAAACAATCAATTTGACTGGTGCTGATAGATTCAAAATCGAAACTTTTGCTTTAGTTGATAAGCTACACTCAGAAAAAAGTTTTTCGGAATATAATAAAAAAGGCATCATATTTAGTGAAAAATGGTATAGACTTTGCTCCAGAGCAGAGGTGTTCTGGCAGTGAGTTAAATTATAAATTAAGAAAAAAATAAGAAAATTATAACTTCGATGGCGAAAAAAAAATAGCAAAAACAACAACATGTGTCCTCTAATATGATCCCCAAACAAATTTGCAAAAATGACAGCAAAATCTAGCCTTGAGCGTGAATACCAACAATATACACGCAGCAGCAAAAACTTTGATATCAACGTGAGCAAGCAACAACAATGCTATGCATGCAGTAGCAGCGCGATGCTCCGGCGAAGTCAATTCTCAGAATTACAACAGACACGAAAATATTGAAGCTGTTGTAAGTGAGCAAAATGAGCAAATTGAGCTATGGGATTTACAACTCTGCTCCAGAGAATGGTTTTCACTGAATGTGATCCTTAAAATTCCCTAAAACTGATAAAAAGCGTCCATGAAAAAGAGATATATATAAAAATATATCATTTTTAGAGAACAAGACCTTTTTATTTTTGAGAAAAGATTTGTTTTTATTGAAAAAAATACTTAACAAAGATAATTTTTTATCAAAATATAGGAAACATTTTTCATTTTCAATAAATTCTTCTCTATTTTTGAAAGAGAAAAATACTTATCATTATATTAGAGACATGAAATATTTCCATTTCCCACAAGTGAAGAAATATTTCTTCAAAAATGTGAAAATTTATTCTAATTGAAGAAAATTTTATTTAAAAAAGAAAAAATTGCTATTATCGAAAATAGAGACATTTTTTATCGAATAAAGATAGGTTTTTTTTTCTGAGTGTAGCAATAGAATGAGAAAAACAATTGAAGCATATGGACCGATAAAACATTTTGGATTCTTGCGCAAATTCCTGGATATTGAAAACGAAAAATTAGAAGTGAGAGTAAAACTCCTTGTTGAAGTGTAACCAAATGATATTCAAATGGAATTACTGTGTGAATTAAATCACTCAATTACGCTTATGAAACTTCCACCTGAAGGATAATACCAAAATATAGGTCTGCCAATAACTTATTTTTATTAACATTTTTTTTTCAAAGTTACCAAAAATTAAGATTTTTTTTGGAAACTGTAACGTTTTTTTTTAAATTAAGTTACATCCCAATTAATTTTTCTGATATGCAAAATAATAGCCTAAGGTATAATTAATATTATGTTTTTCATTTATTACTGTATGTTTAATAGGAGCTGAGATATGATCATTACCGCAAACTCTATCCGCAAACTCTCAAAGATACGAAAATCGCTCGTGGTTGCATGACAAACATGGTCGCCATTTTGTAAATACAACAAAAAAAATTTTTTTTAAAGCAGTTCTTAAGTGCCGCAACATTACGAAATTTATATTAAAAAAAAAGTTTTTTAAAATAGTCGAGCGACCGAATTTGCTAGTTTGTGATTAATCTCGGCGGAATGAACCATACATTAAACAACATAACGAACAAACAAAGAGCAACTCATAGAAGACACAACAACCCAGCTAGACAGCGCTAACAAGTTAACAAACACAACGAAAATAAATTTGGTGATTACTAATACACTCTTACATTGTTGTTTCATGTTAAACAAGGAAGGTTATATTTGTATATAGTTCTTTTTCTTTTTAACGAGTGTTTAGGCCGCAACCCTAAATGCAAAAGGTAAAAGATTAATGCTCACAAAAGGTAAAAGATCAATACATACTTACCGACTCGTTCGAGTATCGATTGTCGATAGCCGAACGAGTGCCTCGGAGGTCTCTTCGTCTCTTTAATGGCGGCCTCCTTCTTGATCATTTTCCTGGAAGTATCAGACGTCTTTTTTGGAATCATCTTACCTTTTGTAAATAATTCAACATTATCATTGCCATCCATACTATTATTTATTGTGTGCTTGTATCCACCTATTGGAACAAAAAAAAGTAAGTGATAAATAAAAACAATTATTATTAAAGCAAATTTGTACTTACCGGTGTTTTTTCTATCTTGTTTCGTGCAATTGCGAGTAACTTCTTGGGCACATATTGCACAAAAATTTACTCGCAAATTTAGGCTGACCACTGCTCATCTTACAGCTTGCCAGCGACAGCAAATCTACAGGAACAGAATCCAATCTGTTTATGGTCCCATCGAAGCCGTCAAAGTCAGCTGAAATAAATAATTAGAAGCAGGAATTAAAGTCACCGAATTGCCGTAAAACTCACCGTATTGCCACCAGTTAAAAAGGTAGGTTGATTAATTCATTATTGTTGTATCAGTGTCTCCGGCAGTTTTTTTGTTTTGAATTGTTTTAATTGGTAAAAGAAATCAGTGCTAAAAAATAGAAACAAAAAAGAAAAAAAAAAAAAAACAAACCATAAGAAAACAAGTTTGGTTCAGATAGCCGTCGAGGCACACAAACACACACACACACATCATAGCAAGAGAAAAATATTTCTTAAATTAATTATACAAATATTTAATTACCTGCAGCATACATATATTAACTTATATTAACATATATTTTGTTATCATATCTGGTTTTTTTTTCTTATTTCGTTGACGTACTTCGTTGTAAAGTACATATTTATATTGCAGGTATTGCAATATATTATATTTATGTATATACATACTTTTTTTGTTTCCATTGCTTTGGGAAACACACTTACACACAACAGACAAATTTGTCCGTCCGTACGTTGGGCATTTTTCTGCTAACGTACGTCGTTGAGATTAGTTTTTTTTTGAAATTTTTTATAAACAATATTTTATACATATTTTTTTAATTATTTACAAACTAAATCTCGTTGTTTACACACACACACACACACGCGTATTGAAGCATTTGACGCTGCTCCATATACTTTTTCGTCGCGTTTTTTTTTTTTTTATTTTTGTTACACTAATTCTTTATTCTATTGAACTAATATTATTTTCAATTTATATTATTCAATTGTTTTAACATTCAATAGAACAAAGAAAAACAAATAAGCAACTCGAAAACACAGAAACGCGATCAAAACAAAATAAAAGAAAACACTCATTTTAGTAAACAACGCGACGAGTTAACTACTAAAAGCAAAACAAGAAGATCGAGAAGCAAGAGACAGCTGGTGGATCTTCGAAAAAGAGTTGCCACCGTGCTCAAAACAAAAAAAAATTTATCGCACCTATTGCGATTATTCTTTTATGCACTTTTATTTTTAATTCGTGATAAAGTCCGAATTACCAACACAGAGTTGCCACCGTGCTCAAAAATTATCGCACCTATTGCGATTGTTATTTTAAGCACTTTTTTAGAAACATTCGGGAATTTACCCCGAATTTCCACCAAAGTAACCCCAAGTCGTCAAATATAAATTTGTTTATCGATTTTTACGCGAATTTTATTTTTTATATTTGGTAAAGTTTTTTCTTACCTGCAGGTATTTCGGTAAATGGGAATTTTAATACAAGTTTTCATTTTTTAGAAAATTTGTTTCGATTGTTTTGAAAAATATTTCCACTTATTGGAAACAATTTTTACAAATTGTGAAAAAAAAATTTTTCAAAACGGTTTTTCTCATTTTAGAGAATTTTGGTCGATTTTTTTGAAAAATATTCCACTTATTGGAAACAATTTTTACAAATTGTTAAAAAATTTTTCAAAACGGTTTTTCTCATTTTAGAGAATTTTGTTTCGATTTTTTTGAAAAATATTTCCACTTATTGGAAACAATTTTTGCAAATTGTGAAAAAAAAAAAATTTTTTCAAACCGGTTTTCTCTTTTTAGAGAATTTGTTTCGAGTTTTTTTTTTTAAAAAAACATTTTCCACTTATTGGAAACAATTTTTACAAATTAAAAAAAAAAAAAAAAAAAAAAATTTTCTACTTATTAGAAACAATTTGTACAAGTTATAAAAAAAATATATTTTTTTACTTCTTATTAAAGAGTTGTTTCTTTCTGTCGATTCAGTTGACAATTGAAACAATTGTACATTTTTTCGGATCTCGATCGATTTTTCTACTTATTAGAAAGTTTTTGGTGATTTTTTTTTGTCTATTTTTTCGATCAAAAAATAAATAATGGCAAAACTAACCTCTTTTATGAGACATGCCGACACCATTTTTGATATGGAGAGAGACTTCAATGAGATTCCTCAGGAAGAGCACACAACTTTTGCTCTACGAATTCAAGAGGATGAATTGAAGTCTCAATGGACTAATTTAAAGACGTCGTATGACGCATGCTTGCTCAAATTAGTGGCAGCGAGTGGTGACGCTGATGAAAACGTCACCTAGTCAAAGTCAAATATCGCACATGTTATCAAACATATGTTCGATGTCTAGCTAAGATGAACGAACTTAGCGATAAATTGTCTATGGCGAAAAAAAGTAATGAAGCGGATATTTCCAGTTTTGTTATGCCGATGTCTGGACACAATATAAATTTACCACCATGTGATACTGAAATCTTTCATGGTGATTACGTAACATGGCCGTCTTTCCGGGATATGTTTTCGGCTATTTACATTTCAAATAGTCGGCTAACACCCGTGGAAAAACTATTTCACTTGAACCAGAAAACCCGCGGAGAGGCAAAAGAGATTGTTCAAAAATCTCCACTCACGCATGAAGGGTTTGCAACAGCCTGGCAGAACTTGACAGACCGCTATGAAAATAAGCGGATTTTGGTGAACAGCCAGCTTAAAGTTTTATTTAACCTGCCAGCGGTTGCGACAGAGTCTGGAAGTGGAATTAAGAAACTTCAAAGAGACATAAATAATTGTATATCCGCTCTTACAATACATAAAGTAAATATTGACAACTGGGATGCGATATTTACGTATTTGTGCTCTACAAAATTGCCTGAGACAACGCTCTCCTTATGGGAGCAATCGATTGAGAACAAGGCAGAAATCCCCAAATGGGCTGACCTTGATAAATTTCTCACAAGTCGTTTTCAGACATTAGAAACGGTGTCAGACTTTAGAGGCGCGGTGCCAAAAGGGCAAAAGCCGAACGCACCTCCGCAAAATGTGAAGAAAGTTAACACCTTTCAGGCAAACGTGGCGAACAATAATTGCAAGCTGTGTAAAAACCAGCAGCATGCATTGAAGTTCTGTCCAAAATTTTTGGCAATGTCAGTAAATGACAGATCATCGGCTGCAAGACGGTTGCATTGTTGTCTCAACTGTTTATCAACCAGCCATGTTTCTAAAAACTGCAAGAGCGGATACAACTGCTCCACATGTGGACAACGACATCATTCGTTGCTTCATAGAGAATTTAGAGGCGCAAATAATCATCCAAATGCGGGAGGTCCAAGCACGAGTATACAGTCCACTCAACATGTTGCAGAGCAATCGCAAACATCTGCAGGCGCTCGCGAAAACTACCAAGCGTGTTTTGCCTCAAGCAGCAAAGGTATTTTGCTGGGAACCGCGATGATAAATATTTGCCATCGAGGAGACGTGTTCAAAGCCAGAGCACTTATTGATTCTGGCTCAGAAGGCTCGTTCATTTCTGAGAGGTTGCATCGACTTATTCAGCTTCCTACTCATCGTGTTTGCGCTCAAGTCTCAGGGCTTAATAATGTGGTGTCAGCCAGAGTGCAAAAAGCGTGCACTTTGGTCATAGGATCACCTATTGATCCAACCATCCAACTTACCACAAGCGCTCTAATTCTCACAAAAGTTACAGGAAATCTTCCTTCATGCTCAGTCGATCCGTTGATGCAGCAAGCTTTTCCAGAGCTTGTTCTTGCGGACAAACGCTTCTACTGCAGCGATCAAGTAGATGTGTTGCTAGGTGGTGATTTATACCCACAACTTCTTCTTGACGGTATCCGTCGAA
The DNA here is from genome assembly GCA_958299015.1 of Tetanocera ferruginea. NCBI lineage: Eukaryota > Metazoa > Arthropoda > Insecta > Diptera > Sciomyzidae > Tetanocera > Tetanocera ferruginea. Next base: position 86,945,868 of record OY282641.1, on the reverse strand, counting down.
ATATTCTTGGGTCACTTATTGCTCAAGAAACAATATTCGGCTGGATCTTAACCGGTTCCGTTCCAACCTCCGTGCAGAAACCTCCCTCCTCGACTGTCGTTTCATATTTTAGTGAAGTTTCACTTGATCGACAGCTAGCATCATTTTGGGAGCTGGAGGAGGTACCTCAAAATATTGTGTCCAACAGCGCAGACAAATTCTGTGAGGACAACTTCGTCAAGACAACAAGGCGTAATTCTGATGGTCGGTATGTAGTGACTTTACCTTTTAAGGAAAGTTATCCGCAGAAAACCATTTTAGGAGATTCACGCTATATTGCTGTTCGACAATTTCTGCGCAATGAGGTCAGGTTAAACAAGAATATAGATGTTAAGAAGGAGTACGATGGTGTTTTGAGAGAATATCTGGAACTGGGCCATATGAGAGAAGTGTCTTCTTGTACCACTCCGAGGCAAACTCAGAGTTATTACCTTCCTCATCACGCCGTCATGAAACCAGATAGCACCACTACAAAGGTTCGTGTGGTCTTCAATGCCTCAAGCCCTACCTCAAATGGAATGAGTCTGAACGATGTTCTACATGCCGGGCCAGTCTTGCAAAGTGATCTAACTTTGCTTATCCTGAAGTGGCGGTTCTTCCAATTTGTTTTTAATGGTGACATCGAAAAGATGTACCGCCAAATTCTTGTGACTGAAGACCATCAGCGATTCCAGCGAATAATTTTTCGCGATCAAACAGGGAATCATCTACAAGATTTTCAGCTGAAAACAGTCACTTTCGGGGTAAATTGTGCCCCATTTCTAGCGCTGCGAACACTTTTGCAATTAGCTGACGATGTAGAAAGCAGCTTGCCACTAGCGTCAAAAATTTTGCGTCACCATATGTACGTAGATGACGCACTGGCGGGAGGTCATGACGTGGAGTCAGCAGTTCAAGCTCGAATAGACTTGGAAAAAGCGGCCGCATCAGCAGGTTTTACCTTGCGGAAGTGGACGGCCAACTCCGATGAGGTACTGCAAGGTATCCCGAAGAGTCATCGGCTACGAGAAGATTTTCTGGAGCTGGAAGATACGAGCAATGTAAAGACGCTGGGTATTAGATGGAACGCCCGATTCGACTATTTTTACTTTCATGCTCGTCCGTTAGACCAGGAGGGAAGTTTTTCAAAACGCGAGGTTTTGTCAGCGATCGCAAAACTGTTCGATCCTGCAGGATGGTTGGCTCCGGTCGTGGTCATCGCAAAAATCCTGATGCAGCAAGTTTGGTTGGATGGAATCGGGTGGGATGATCAGCTGACCCCAGCTACTCTGCAACGTTGGCAAGTTTTTTTGGAAAACTACCCTCATATCAGCAGTGTCCGGATTCCACGTTGGATCGATTTTTCTCCGGAAGGCGATCTCCAGTTCCACGGGTTCTGCGATGCGTCAGAGAAAGCGTATGGAGCCGCGATATACATTCGCATGAGACGATCAGATAAGGTGAGCGTTCATCTTCTCGTCGCGAAAACAAAGGTAGCGCCGGCTAAGACGGTGTCGTTACCAAGGCTGGAGCTGTGCGGTGCACTCTTGCTAGCAGAAATGGTTGAAGCGTTTCTAACAAATTTAGAAACTTATAATAATAAGCTGTTTTTATGGACAGACTCAACCATTGTTCTGGCTTGGTTGCGCAAGCAGCCATGTGCCTGGACTACCTTTGTTGCCAACCGTGTCTCGAAGATAGGCGAGAAAGTGGGGACTGAAAATTGGAGTTACGTGGATTCAGCCGATAATCCAGCGGATCTAGCCAGTAGAGGATTAGAACCACAGAACTTAAAAGATAGTTCGTTGTGGTGGCATGGCCCCTCATGGCTACAACAAGAGGCTAATTTTTGGCCTCAATTAAGCGACGAATATGACACAACGATGGAAGCTAAAGCCATCAAAGCTCATGTGGCGTGTTCTCAAAATATGGACATTTTAGAACGATTTTCTTCGTTGCCTCGTGCCTTGCGTGTTCTTTCGTATGTATTACGCTTCTTTCACAGAACGCACAGGTCACACAAAAGTAATTTCTGTTTTAAGTCTGTTGAAATATCACAGCCAGAAATTAAAGAAATAACCAAACGACTCGTTATTGAGAGTCAAAAATTGGGCTATCCATCTGAATATGCCCAGTTGTCGAAGAAAAGTCTTATTGATTCAAAGAGTTCAATTTTAAATTTGAACCCTTTTCTCGACAGTCAAAAGATACTTAGGGTTGGCGGACGCTTATCGGAGACAGAACACATCACTTATGATGAACGTCATCCGGTAATTCTACCATATGATTGTCAATTCTCTAAGTTACTCGTGAAGTTCACCCACGAAATCTCTATTCATGGTGGGAACCAGCTTGTATTGCGACTTATTCGAATGCAATACTGGATTCCCAGAGTAAAAAATATGATTAAATCCATTATTCACAACTGTAAGGTCTGTGTGATCGACCGCAAGCGGTTACAGACCCAAATGATGGCATCCTTACCTCCAGAGCGAACAAAATTATCTCGCCCGTTTGCGTCTACTGGAGTTGATTTTACGGGTCCATATGATATAAAAAATTATACGGGACGCGCTTGTCTCATAACCAAGGGCTATATTTGTGTTTTTGTCTGCTTTGCTACAAAGGCAATTCAGTTAGAGGCGACTAGCGATCTCAGCACTGTCACTTTTTTGGCAGCATTTTCGAGATTTGTCGCACGCAGAGGTTGTCCGGAGAAAATGTATTCGGACAATGGAACCAACTTTGTCGGTGCCTCGCGAGCCTTTAAAGAAGATTTTAAAACTTTTCTCAACGACTCTAAAGATAAATTGGTGTCCAAGTTTGCTCACCAACACTTAACTTGGCACTTTATTCCAGCAGGCGCTCCCCATATGGGAGGTCTGTGGGAAGCGGGAGTCAAAAGTTTTAAATTGCACTTTCGTAAAGTAGCTTCAGACCTGAAATATACCTTTGAGGAGCTCTCAACATTGCTATCGCGAATCGAAGCATGCTTGAATTCACGCCCTCTTAGCCCAATGTCGTCAGACCCAAATGACCTCGCGCCCTTAACTCCTGCGCATTTCCTAGTAGGGGGATCATTACTTGCTCCAATTGAGCCAGATATTGACGAAAATCCAATATCTATCATAAATCGTTGGCAAAAATTGAAGGCATTGAACCAAAAGTTCTGCCAAATTTGGAAGAATGATTACCTCAAAGAACTTCACAAACGAAATAAGTGGAAAAATCCCCGCGAAGACCTGAAAATTGACGACTTGGTGGTGATCAAAGCGGACAACCTCTCGGCCACCGAATGGCGTTTAGGGAGAGTAGTGAAGGTGTATCTAGGCTCTGACAATCGTGTCCGTGTCGCCGATCTGCGCACGGAACGTGGCATTATTACGCGGCCAGTAGTAAAACTCATAATTTTACCATCGTCTTCGTAGTGTGACTTGTTCGTCCGTGTTGGTTTTGTTGCGTGTTGTCCTTGCTCGTTATGTCCATTCCATCGAGAAGGAATTAACTTATTTAATTTCTTTCTTTTTAGTCAACAAAAATGTCGAGCGTACATGAAGTCCCTCCAGCACCAAAGAAGTGTCGCGTATGCTTGGCGCGTCACCCGTTGCGTTTCTGCAAGGCGTTCGTCGCGGGAAACGTGGCAGATCGACTGCGGCTAGTGCTGCTTTTCAAACATTGCGCGAGGTGCCTTTCGCCCGACCATAAAACCCTTGAGTGTGCCAGTCACGGACGATGCGTCAAATGTCAGGGAGAGCATCACACCATGCTGCATCTGGGCCGGACTAAAGACGAAGAAAAGTCGTCACCGCTCCAGGCGCAAGACGGGGCCAAGCGTCAGTCGCCTGAGCCTTATCGTCAGCGCAGGACGGGCGTCGAAGGGAGTGTTGCTGACCGGCTTTCCTTGCCGTCAGCATCGAGCGTTGAGGGGGATTCGGCGACAAACAGAGAAGAAGACGACGAGACGCGATTAGAGCGATGCATTCGGAATGCCGAAGAGTCTCGCGTGTTTCGGCCATCGCTGCAGGGCAGCACCGTGAAGTCTCGCCCTACGAGGCGCTCTGATCGGCGATCTCGCGTTGTGAAAAATGAACGTCGCCATCGGGTGCAAGGACGAGCCCGCACCAGTCATCGCCGCTCTAATAGTGGCGCGCAGCGCCTGCCCTCGCCATCACCGTTGCCATGTCTGCAACAGGTGACTTCGCTCCTCCCCACGGCGGTCGTCAAGGTGATCGATAAGGGTCACATCCATCGGGTTCGTGCTCTGGTAGATACATGCGCCGAAATGTCCGTGGTGTCGCACCGACTAGTTCGTCAACTTGGGTTGTCAACGCGGATGGTTGGCTCACATGAAGTTTGCTCCCTAACCCTCCGAGCGAACTATGAGTCTAACCACACGGTGACGGCCCAAGCGAAGGTGTTGCGACATTTCACACGAATCACGCCTCGAGAAAGCTTGGACGCGTCTATCAGAGCACAATTCTCGAATCTGATGCTTGCTGATCCCGACTTTTTCTATTCGTCTCCGGTCAGCATGGTGTTGGGAGCAGATGTCGTCCCAAAAATAATAAAACCCGGGATCTGTCCAAGTAGTGTGGGGGGAATTGTTTCTCAAAACACCATCTTCGGATGGGTGTTATCGGGCGTCGTTTAACAGTAGCGGGCATAATTTTTTAATTTATTTATATTTATTTTTATATTTATGTATATTATTTTACAAAGCACTGAATTCTTATAATCAATGAATAATTACAATAAATTATAACGTGACACTGAAAACAAAATTAGACATGTTCTGAATTAATCAACCTCTTTTTACTAGCTTAAGGTATTTTAGAATTTAAAATTTATCTTACAGTAGTACTGCAAGGGGGCCGGCATGTTTAGGCCGCAACCCTAAATGCAAAAGGTAAAAGATTAATGCTCACAAAAGGTAAAAGATCAATACATACTTACCGACTCGTTCGAGTATCGATTGTCGATAGCCGAACGAGTGCCTCGGAGGTCTCTTCGTCTCTTTAATGGCGGCCTCCTTCTTGATCATTTTCCTGGAAGTATCAGACGTCTTTTTTGGAATCATCTTACCTTTTGTAAATAATTCAACATTATCATTGCCATCCATACTATTATTTATTGTGTGCTTGTATCCACCTATTGGAACAAAAAAAAGTAAGTGATAAATAAAAACAATTATTATTAAAGCAAATTTGTACTTACCGGTGTTTTTTCTATCTTGTTTCGTGCAATTGCGAGTAACTTCTTGGGCACATATTGCACAAAAATTTACTCGCAAATTTAGGCTGACCACTGCTCATCTAACAGCTTGCCAGCGACAGCAAATCTACAGGAACAGAATCCAATCTGTTTAACGAGCAAAAATAAAAAAATAAATTAAAACACCAAAAACAGCGCCAGCTAAGGAAGGTTTGTTAAAGACATAAAATTAAATTAAATTAAAAGAAACATTTTAAAAAAGAAGTGATGGAATATTGAAATATAGAAGTGAATCTAATGGAATCTGCATATTGAAATTTTGTTTCCGCACCTTTTTTTTTGGAAATTTCATTTTTTTTTTATGTGCTTTTATTTTTGTGTTGTTTAATAGATACTTTTATGTCTGTAATATATACATATTTTAAATAAAATTATTTGTATTCTTTATCTATCTATATTATTAATAGACGATTTAATGTTGTTTTCTTTGACGCTCGTACCCAAGCATCTTTTCACTAGAAGTCAGAGCTCTAACCACTACGCCACGCAGAAGAAGCGTCTCGCAGCCGCAAATTTTAAACTTATATAAACGGCTAGATTTGTTTATTTTTCCTTATTTAATTTTCTATTGGTGTGCAAAGTGCAGCTAATAGTCTTTTTGTATGAAAAAACGCAAGTGTCAGAAAGAGATGCAACATCACACGCATACAAAAAAGCACGTTACCTTTTGCCCGACGCCTGAACAAAGGTAACAACCTTTGTATGGAAAATTTTATATGGGGGTAACGCACTTTTTATTAGCGCTCGTGATAAATAACCAGTTATCTAACAGTTACCGTTCTGCCTGGGAACTGAATAGGTGCAGGGATGCCGAGTAATAATTGGTGCTACTTAATACTATTACATCATTACTATACTATTATTACTAAATACAACTACAAAACTACAATTTTAAAATTTACGGTCAGAACCTTGCCTCTGTGCTACAGCATTCATTTCAGTTGTTTTTGCAGTTCTATACTTAAGTTGACTCTAGAGCAGTGATGCACAGCGTTGGCAGAGCTTCTAACACAAGCGCACCATTTTTGTCTTGGTATGTGTGTATAAAACAAAAATTCAACATAACAATTTGGGCAAAAGATGTTACTGCTTGGAGATCAAACGCAAACTGATTCAATGCTAGCGTCGCAGAAGTTCGGTAGCTTCGTACACACGACTTGTCTGTGAAAGCCGAGTGGCTCCCCGAAGCTCTTGTGTATTTGTAATAAATCCTTGTTTCTTCGTAATGTAAAATCATGGCTGTTTCAACTTAATTATAATGATGTGAATTTAATGTTTGGGGTTGGTCAAAAATTTTAATATAATGTTCAATTTATTTTTAATTTTTCAGTTTCTCTGTATACACTTTTTTTTATAATTTTTTATTTAACATTTCATTAATTATTCAATCACTTCTCTTTTTTTTATTTAATTTTTACCCCACCGTACTCGAGTTATATTTTATTTTATATATCTTATTTTTTGTAATTTGTTTACTTATGTAACTGTTATCACCTCTTGTTCCTTGTGAAATGGAACTTATAGCAGATCTTTTTCAATTTGAATTTTAAAACTTAAGTCAGTGTCTTTTAGGGCCGTTTTATTAACTTTTATAACTTAAGATTTAAGAATAACTTTGGGATTTTTCGGCGTTTCTAACTTTATTCATTTTATTCACTTCAAGTTGTCAAACATAACTTAAGAAATTCAAGTTCATACATAACTTTTGTTTGATAACTGGAGTCAACTTGTGATTTTTTAACTTCAAAAAATATGAGAAGTTACGAGTTCTAACTTGGGATATTTGGTATAACTTGTGTTTTTTGTTTCAATCACAAGTTTTCGAGTGAATGTCAGAACAAGTTAAGACAAATTGTTTGTACTGACAACTGAATTTATTATAAATTAATTTTCATAGCGCGCATCATTTGAGCTGACTGCAAACAATAGTTTTGATGGAACTACACCAATAACGATCTTTATGGGAGCTTGTCGAAGACCTGTGTTCGAAAATATTCTTGTAAGCAGTGTGGCTGATAGCGGTGATAGGAGGTACTGCATTTAGTTCATTATATGGTCTAGAATGACGCCGTGGTCTTCACATATGGTTTGAACTACCTTGTGAGGTCTCCCAATCGTTATTGCTTAGGGTTGTAATACACTAAACCCAGTAGCTTTAAGCCACTGCAGTACTGCAAAAACCGCCTGATTGCACTTCGCCTCAGTATTGTTCAACTGTTTTGCAACGACTACAAGCACAATGTCATCTTTGAAGTCTATTATTTGGGCCCTATATGGTAGATCCAGATGCAAAACTTCATTACAAATGATGTTCTAAGGAACTCAGGTTCACGAGGTTCCTTTCTGCGTTCGATGGAACTTTTTGAAACTCCTCTGATAATTTCGAAACCCACCTCTGTGTCAAAAAAGAAATCATTTTCTTAATCTCGTATAATTCTATACATATAAAATTTTTAATCTCATTCTGTGTATTCACTGTATATAGCGGTCCATCATTTTACATATCTTTATGTATATGGTGACGATCTGAATCATTGCGAGAAAATGCAGGAAGTAGGTTTTGTAAAAGAAATGATGGTATAGTTTTTACCTAAGCAGCGCCTACCATATCAACTAATGTGGAATAATCAAACAATTGTGCGAACTCAGTTTGTTAGGCAGTGGTCTATTCTGTCAAAAATCGAAGCAAAATAGATGAACACTAATTGATTCAAGGCCTATCAAACGAGTTTAATTGAGATGCAAAACAGTCGCAACAGGAATTTTGTGGCTTGCCTTTTCATGCTTCCATAATTTTTCATTCATCTTTTGATTGAAGATTTAAATTAGTACAATAAGATAAATAAGAGATCTTTTGGTGTACAACAAAGAGATATGTATCATCAACAGGATCGTCCTGAAGAATAAAGAATTTTTCGAAATTTTTTGTTGAATGAATTTCTGTACTTAACAGTTAATTAATAATTTTCATTATTATTATTTATTAATCATATATATTTTAAAACAAAAACAGTCTTCACTTGATTGGTATGCATTGTATCTGATGGAAGCAGCACTTTCCACTTAAATCGGCGTTATGAGTTAGATCAGTCCGCAAATATTTTATGTATATGATGCAGGCTTGTAGGCTTGTATCATATGATCTATAATAAATTTTTTGTTATATTGTATTTAAAGCTTCCATCTCTATACGAAGTCAGTTCTGAGATAAGTGCATTTAAATCACTTTTACTATCTATTAATTTTTCGAAGAACAAAATGTCTTATAAATTTTATCAATTTTATGTCAAATATCTTTAAATTCCTTGGCATATTTTCATAACTTTTACGTTTATAGCTCGACTCAACTTCAACGTCAAAAATTTCAGCTTAAATTCAACGACACTGAATAAAAGCAAAATTTAACTTGAGAAATTAAAATTTAAAACTTCGCAAGTTATTCAGAAGCCAAGTTGACAAAAGATATTGAAACTTCCCAAGTTAGCTCAAGTTAGAAAAAGTGAATAAAACGCCCCTTAGAATTTTTGCCAAAAGGTCACATTGCACTTAGTGAGCTTAACTATCGAAATATTTTTTTTTTTTGTTTTCCTAATATAATAAAAAAGGCATCATATTTAGTGAAAAATGGTATAGACTTTGCTCCAGAGCAGAGGTGTTCTGGCAGTGAGTTAAATTATAAATTAAGAAAAAAATAAGAAAATTATAACTTCGATGGCGACAATAAAAAAATAAAAATAGCAAAAACAACAACATGTGTCCTCTAATATGATCCCCAAACAAATTTGCAAAAATGACAGCAAAATCTAGCCTTGAGCGTGAATACCAACAATATACACGCAGCAGCAAAAACTTTGATATCAACGTGAGCAAGCAACAACAATGCTATGCATGCAGTAGCAGCGCGATGCTCCGGCGAAGTCAATTCTCAGAATTACAACAGACGCGAAAATATTGTAGTTGTTGTAAGTGAGCAAAATGAGCAAATTGAGCTATGGGATTTACAACTCTGCTCCAGAGAATGGTTTTCACTGAATGTGATCCTTAAAATTCCCTAAAACTGATAAAAAGCGTCCATGAAAAAGAGAAATATATAAAAGTATATCATTTTTAGAGAACAAGACCTTTTTATTTTTGAGAAAAGATTTGTTTTTATTGAAAAAAATACTTAACAAAGATAATTTTTTATCAAAATATAGGAAACATTTTTCATTTTCAATAAATTCTTCTCTATTTTTGAAAGAGAAAAATACTTATCATTATATTAGAGACATGAAATATTTCCATTTCCCACAAGTGAAGAAATATTTCTTCAAAAATGTGAAAATTTATTCTAATTGAAGAAAATTTTATTTAAAAAAGAAAAAATTGCTATTATCGAAAATAGATATTGAAAACGAAAAATTAGAAGTGAGAGTAAAACTCCTTGTTGAAGTGTAACCAAATGATATTCAAATGGAATTACTGTGTGAATTAAATCACTTAATTACGCTTATGAAACTTCCACCTGAAGGATAATACCAAAATATAGGTCTGCCAATAACTTATTTTTATTAACATTTTTTTTCAAAGTTACCAAAAATTAAGATTTTTTTTGGAAACTGTAACGTTTTTTATTAAATTAAGTTACATCCCAATTAATTTTTCTGATATGCAAAATAATTGCCTAAGGTATAATTAATATTATGTTTTTCATTTATTACTGTATGTTTAATAGGAGCTGAGATATGATCATTACCGCAAACTCTATCCGCAAACTCTCAAAGATACGAAAATCGCTCGTGGTTGCATGACAAACATGGTCGCCATTTTGTAAATACAACAAAAAACATTTTTTTTAAAGCAGTTCTTAAGTGCCGCAACATTACGAAATTTATAGTAAAAAAAAAGTTTTTTAAAATAGTCGAGCGACCGAATTTGCTAGTTTGTGATTAATCTCGGCGGAATGACCCATACATTAAACAACATAACGAACAAACAAAGATCAACTCATAGAAGACACAACAACCCAGCTAGACAGCGCTAACAAGTTAACAAACACAACGAAAATAAATTTGGTGATTACTAATACACTCTTACATTGTTGTTTCATGTTAAACAAGGAAGGTTATATTTGTATAAAGTTCTTTTTCTTTTTAACGAGCAAAAATAAAAAAATAAATTAAAACACCAAAAACAGCGCCAGCTAAGGAAGGTTTGTTAAAGACATAAAATTAAATTAAATTAAAAGAAACATTTTAAAAAAGAAGTGATGGAATATTGAAATATAGAAGTGAATCTAATGGAATCTGCATATTGAAATTTTGTTTCCGCACCTTTTTTTTGGAAATTTCATTTTTTTTTATGTGCTTTTATTTTTGTGTTGTTTAATAGATACTTTTATGTCTGTAATATATACATATTTTAAATAAAATTATTTGTATTCTTTATCTATCTATATTATTAACAGACGATTTAATGTTGTTTTCTTTGACGCTCGTACCCGAGCATCTTTTCACTAGAAGTCAGAGCTCTAACCACTACGCCACGCAGAAGAAGCGTCTCGCAGCCGCAAATTTTAAACTTATATAAACGGCTAGATTTGTTTATTTTTCCTTATTTAATTTTCTATTGGTGTGCAAAGTGCAGCTAATAGTCTTTTTGTATGAAAAAACGCAAGTGTCAGAAAGAGATGCAACATCACACGTATACAAAAAGCACGTTACCTTTTGCCCGACGCCTGAACAAAGGTAACAACCTTTGTATGGAAAATTTTATATGGGGGTAACGCACTTTTTATTAGCGCTCGTGATAAATAACCAGTTATCTAACAGTTACCGTTCTGCCTGGGAACTGAATAGGTGCAGGGATGCCGAGTAATAATTGGTGCTACTTAATACTATTACATCATTACTATACTATTATTACTAAATACAACTACAAAACTACAATTTTAAAATTTACGGTCAGAACCTTGCCTCTGTGCTACAGCATTCATTTCAGTTGTTTTTGCAGTTCTATACTTAAGTTGACTCTAGAGCAGTGATGCACAGCGTTGGCAGAGCTTCTAACACAAGCGCACCATTTTTGTCTTGGTATGTGTGTATAAAACAAAAATTCAACATAACAATTTGGGCAAAAGATGTTACTGCTTGGAGATCAAACGCAAACTGATTCAATGCTAGCGTCGCAGAAGTTCGGTAGCTTCGTACACACGACTTGTCTGTGAAAGCCGAGTGGCTCCCCGAAGCTCTTGTGTGCACCTCTGCTCTAGAGTCTACCCATTGGTATAAGATGTATTTGTAATAAATCCTTGTTTCTTCGTAATGTAAAATCATGGCTGTTTCAACTTAATTATAATGATGTGAATTTAATGTTTGGGGTTGGTCAAAAATTTTAATATAATGTTCAATTTATTTTTAATTTTTCAGTTTCTCTGTATACACTGTTTTTATAATTTTTTATTTAACATTTCATTAATTATTCAATCACTTCTCTTTTTTTTATTTAATTTTAAATTTTTACCCCACCGTACTCGAGTTATATTTTATTTTATATATCTTATTTTTTGTAATTTGTTTACTTATGTAACTGTTATCACCTCTTGTTCCTTGTGAAATGGAACTTATAGCAGATCTTTTTCAATTTGAATTTTAAAACTTAAGTCAGTGTCTTTTAGGGCCGTTTTATTAACTTTTATAACTTAAGATTTAAGAATAACTTTGGGATTTTTCGGCGTTTCTAACTTTATTCATTTTATTCACTTCAAGTTGTCAAACATAACTTAAGAAATTCAAGTTCATACATAACTTTTGTTTGATAACTGGAGTCAACTTGTGATTTTTTAACTTCAAAAAATATGAGAAGTTACGAGTTCTAACTTGGGATATTTGGTATAACTTGTGTTTTTTGTTTCAATCACAAGTTTTCGAGTGAATGTCAGAACAAGTTAAGACAAATTGTTTGTACTGACAACTGAATTTATTATAAATTCATTTTCATAGCGCGCATCATTTGAGCTGATTGCAAACAATAGTTTTGATGGAACTACACCAATAACGATCTTTATGGGAGCTTGTCGAAGACCTGTGTTCGAAAATATTCTTGTAAGCAGTGTGGCTGATAGCGGTGATAGGAGGTACTGCATTTAGTTCATTATATGGTCTAGAATGACGCCGTGGTCTTCACATATGGTTTGAACTACCTTGTGAGGTCTCCCAATCGTTATTGCTTAGGGTTGTAATACACTAAACCCAGTAGCTTTAAGCCACTGCAGTACTGCAAAAACCGCCTGATTGCACTTCGCCTCAGTATTGTTCAACTGTTTTGCAACGACTACAAGCACAATGTCATCTTTGAAGTCTATTATTTGGGCCCTATATGGTAGATCCAGATGCAAAACTTCATTACAAATGATGTTCTAAGGAACTCAGGTTCACGAGGTTCCTTTCTGCGTTCGATGGAACTTTTTGAAACTCCTCTGATAATTTCGAAACCCACCTCTGTGTCAAAAAAGAAATCATTTTCTTAATCTCGTATAATTCTATACATATAAAATTTTTAATCTCATTCTGTGTATTCACTGTATATAGCGGTCCATCATTTTACATATCTTTATGTATATGGTGACGATCTGAATCATTGCGAGAAAATGCAGGAAGTAGGTTTTGTAAAAGAAATGATGGTATAGTTTTTACCTAAGCAGCGCCTACCATATAAACTAATGTGGAATAATCAAACAATTGTGCGAACTCAGTTTGTTAGGCAGTGGTCTATTCTGTCAAAAATCGAAGCAAAATAGATGAACACTAATTGATTCAAGGCCTATCACACGAGTTTAATTGAGATGCAAAACAGTCGCAACAGGAATTTTGTGGCTTGCCTTTTCATGCTTCCATAATTTTTCATTCATCTTTTGATTGAAGATTTAAATTAGTACAATAAGATAAATAAGAGATCTTTTGGTGTACAACAAAGAGATATGTATCATCAACAGGATCGTCCTGAAGAATAAAGAATTTTTCGAAATTTTTTGTTGAATGAATTTCTGTACTTAACAGTTAATTAACATTTAAGGAAGTCGTTTTTAAAGCTTTTTATTATTATTATTTATTAATAATATATATTTTAAAACAAAAACAGTCTTCACTTGATTGGTATGCATTTTATCTGATAGAAGCATCACTTTCCACTTAAATCGACGTTATGAGTTAGATCAGTCCGCAAATATTTTATGTATATGTTGCAGGCTTGTAGGCTTGTATCATATGATCTATAATAAATTTTTTGTTATATTGTATTTAAAGCTTCCATCTCTATACGAAGTCAGTTCTGAGATAAGTGCATTTAAATCACTTTTACTATCTATTAATTTTTCGAAGAACAAAATGTCTTATAAATTTTATCAATTTTATGTCAAATATCTTTAAATTCCTTGGCATATTTCCATAACTTTTACGTTTATAGCTCGACTCAACTTCAACGTCAAAAACTTCAGCTTAAATTCAACGACACTGAATAAAAGCAAAATTTAACTTGAGAAATTAAAATTTAAAACTTCGCGAGTTATTCAGAAGCCAAGTTGACAAAAGATATTGAAACTTCCCAAGTTAGCTCAAGTTAGAAAAAGTGAATAAAACGCCCCTTAGAATTTTTGCCAAAAGGTCACATTACACTTAGTGAGCTTAACTATCGAAATATTTTTTTTTTTTTGTTTGAATTTTACACATGTTTACACAACTATTGTTTTATAGATATTTTACGTGAAAGGACACTATTTATTAAAGCTCATATATAATTTTGAATAAAAAAGTATTAGAAACCGCAGCAGTTAAATGCGTCTTAAGATATATCGTATTAGGAAAAAGAATTATATTTATGCAACTGCGTACTTTTTTGTCAAATAACTGGATAACTTTGCATGCTTTATTTGGCACAGCAAAATTGACAACTCAATTTCGACAGACAGCAATTTTTTTCAACTCAGCATTTTCTTTCCTACCACGAGTGAAAAGTTTCCGATTGGCATATACAGGCGCGGATTAAGGTGGGGGCTAGGGGGGCTGCAGCCCCCGGCCCCAAGCAGGTAGGGGCCCCGCAGGCGATTATATATGAAGTGCTTATTGTACAAACATGACATGCCATATAAAAAATATTCCGAAGTAATCGACCTTAAAATTTTAAAAAAATGTATCTTTGTATCTAAGAAATCATAGTTCATAATCACCTGGTCTTAACTACGGACAGTAACAATGTCATTGTTAAGAGGGCCTTCCATGCTCTTACTACTATTGATGCATATCATCCACCTTTGAGTATTTGGTATAAATCGGATAGGGAGAATATAGTTAATTCGAGTTCAATGGACAAGGTTTATGAATTCAATTTTAAAAAAGCTGACTTTTTGAAGTTGAATCATTTACTTCACAGTAAACTTAACGTTATTTTAGAATATATAAATGAACATAATCTGGATGAATCCATTAATTTTTTTTATTTGGAACTCTTTGCTGTAATTTCTCAGTCTGTACCATATAGCCTCAAATTTGCAAAGAACTCGGCGTACCCTTGGTACACAAAAGAGTTAAAAACACTTCGCAATAACAGGAATAGGGCATGGAAGAGATATGTCTGTAGTTTGGACTCAAATGACCTAGAAATCTACAAACGTTTGTTTCTGGAATTTCAAAATCTTTCAGCTGTTTTATATAATGAATATTTAGACAATATTAAGCTGAGAATATTGTCTGATCCAAAGAGATTTTGGGGGTTCATAAATACTAAGAAAAAATCTGATGGATTTCCTTCATCCTTCAAAACTCTTGATGGATTTACGGACGATCCTTCTATAATTTGTGGCCTTTTTGCCAATCTCTTCAAGGAATCTTTTTGTTCAGATTCATTTAACCCTGATGAAGTTTACTTTGACTACATGAACTCTTCACCCAGGGTCTCTTTGGAATCTATATCCTTTACCTCTGAGGATATTTTAAAGTATATTGGGACAATCGATGAGGATTTTGGCGCTGGACCTGATGGAATTCCTGCCGCAGTGTTAACTCAATGCGGATCCGTTTTGTGTCAACCACTTTCTTTATTATTTAATAAATCAATTACAGAATGTTATTTTCCAGTTTTTTGGAAAAAATCATTTATAAGTCCTATATATAAAAAAGGTTGCAGAAATGATGTTAATAATTATAGGCCCATCGCTAAGCTTTCGTCTATTCCCAAACTTTTTGAGCGAATTGTGTACGATCGTGTTAAAATTCATTGTGGAGAAGTCATAACAACTCGTCAGCATGGTTTTGTTAATGGAAGATCCACTGTGTCTAATCTTCTCGATTTTACAACATTCTGCTTAAATTCAATGGAATCTAGTAACCAAGTCGACTGTATTTACACTGACTTTAGTAAAGCATTTGATAAATTACCTCATGATTTAATCTTATTCAAACTAAAGTTAATGGGATTTCCACATTATTTTGTATGCTGGATAAAATCGTATTTGACTGAGCGATCTTATCAAATACGATTCCGAGGGGTGTTGTCTTCAGAATTTATTGCTGAATCAGGTGTTCCTCAAGGTAGCCACCTTGGTCCACTTCTGTTTATTTTAGCAATTAATGACGTCACACACGTCATTGAACACTCTCGTCTGCTGATTTATGCAGACGATATGAAAATATACAGAAAAATAAATACTGAAAATGATTCTAACCTACTCCAGGCTGATCTGAAATCCTTTGAAGTTTGGTGTTCTAAAAATAATATGTTTCTCAATCCTAGTAAATGCCAAACTATGACCTTTTCGCGAAAAAGGAATAATTTATTATTTGATTACAATATAAAAGATACTGCTTTAAGTCGTGTAGATGTGGTCAAAGACCTTGGTGTATGCATGGATCCTAAGTTATCGTTCAATATTCATATTGATAATATATGTAAAAAAGCGTCTTCAATGCTTGGATTTATAAAACGCTGGGCCAAAGAATTCAATAGCACGATTACAACTACAACGTTATATTATGCAATTGTGCGTCCTCACTTGGAGTACGCAAGTCAAGTCTGGTCCCCAAGTTATAATGTGCATGTTGAACGAATAGAGAGGATCCAAAAATGTTTTGTTCGGTTTGCTCTAAGGGGCTTAAGTGGAACTGATATCTTAAACCTTCCTCCTTATGAGGATCGTTTGAAACTATTAAGAATGCAGTCACTAAGTGAGCGAAGGAGGTCCGCAGATATCGTGTATTTACACCAACTCATGACCGGTGTTTTCGATTCTCCGGAAATTCTTTCTCTCATTAATTTTAACTCTAACCGTAGAAGCAGTAGAAACGCTAACACTTTAATTTATTTACCTTTTAGTAGAACGAACTATATGTCAACTGCTCCTTTAAACCGCATGAGTACCTTTGTTAACAACTGTAGCGTTTTTGATGTTAACTTGTCAAAAGGTCAACTCAAAAGTAGATTAAAAGCTATTCTGTAATTAGATCTATGTGTGCATGGTTAGTAGTTACGTCTTGTGTTGTCCCTGAGCCCAACCCAAACTTTGGTGGGTAAATTTTTTCCACATTAACTTTGTTTTTAGCCACTGGAATCTTTATCATTAAAACTTTTTGATGCTTTGGACTGTGGCTTCAAATGAGTTAATGCTGAGAAAGTGCGAAAAAGCTGTAGTAGCTAAACTCTTTTGTTATTGCATGAAAAAAATAGTTATGCTTAAAATTTCTCGTAGAATCGAATTCATAACAGATTTGCGAAGTGAATTTTCAGAGTTTGAGAATAATTTGAGAACCTGAATCGATTTGTTTGCTAAGACTATTAGAGAAAAATAACTAGAAAAACAGCAACAAAGAACTCCAAACAATCAATTTGACTGGTGCTGATAGATTCAAAATCGAAACTTTTGCTTTAGTTGATAAGCTACACTCAGAAAAAAGTTTTTCGGAATATAATAAAAAAGGCATCATATTTAGTGAAATATGGTATAGACTTTGCTCCAGAGCAGAGGTGTTCTGGCAGTGAGTTAAATTATAAATTAAGAAAAAAATAAGAAAATTATAACTTCGATGGCGACAAAAAAAAATAAAAATAGCAAAAACAACAACATGTGTTCTCTAATATGATCCCCAAACAAATTTGCAAAAATGACAGCAAAATCTAGCCTTGAGCGTGAATACCAACAATATACACGCAGCAGCAAAAACTTTGATATCAACGTGAGCAAGCAACAACAATGCTATGCATGCAGTAGCAGCGCGATGCTCCGGCGAAGTCAATTCTCAGAATTACAACAGACACGAAAATATTGAAGTTGTTGTAAGTGAGCAAAATGAGCAAATTGAGCTATGGGATTTACAACTCTGCTCCAGAGAATGGTTTTCACTGAATGTGATCCTTAAAATTCCCTAAAACTGATAAAAAGCGTCCATGAAAAAGAGAAATATATAAAAGTATATCATTTTTAGAGAACAAGACCTTTTTATTTTTGAGAAAAGATTTGTTTTTATTGAAAAAAATACTTAACAAAGATAATTTTTTATCAAAATATAGGAAACATTTTTCATTTTCAATAAATTCTTCTCTATTTTTGAAAGAGAAAAATACTTATCATTATATTAGAGACATGAAATATTTCCATTTCCCACAAGTGAAGAAATATTTCTTCAAAAATGTGAAAATTTATTCTAATTGAAGAAAATTTTATTTAAAAAAGAAAAAATTGCTATTATCGAAAATAGATATTGAAAACGAAAAATTAGAAGTGAGAGTAAAACTCCTTGTTGAAGTGTAACCAAATGATATTCAAATGGAATTACTGTGTGAATTAAATCACTTAATTACGCTTATGAAACTTCCACCTGAAGGATAATACCAAAATATAGGTCTGCCAATAACTTATTTTTATTAACATTTTTTTTCAAAGTTACCAAAAATTAAGATTTTTTTTGGAAACTGTAACGTTTTTTATTAAATTAAGTTACATCCCAATTAATTTTTCTGATATGCAAAATAATTGCCTAAGGTATAATTAATATTATGTTTTTCATTTATTACTGTATGTTTAATAGGAGCTGAGATATGATCATTACCGCAAACTCTCAAAGATACGAAAATCGCTCGTGGTTGCATGACAAACATGGTCGCCATTTTGTAAATACAACAAAAAACATTTTTTTAAAGCTGTTCTTAAGTGCCGCAACATTACGAAATTTATAGTAAAAAAAAAGTTTTTTAAAATAGTCGAGCGACCGAATTTGCTAGTTTGTGATTAATCTCGGCGGAATGACCCATACATTAAACAACATAACGAACAAACAAAGAGCAACTCATAGAAGACACAACAACCCAGCTAGACAGCGCTAACAAGTTAACAAACACAACGAAAATAAATTTGGTGATTACTAATACACTCTTACATTGTTGTTTCATGTTAAACAAGGAAGGTTATATTTGTATAAAGTTCATTTTCTTTTTAACGAGCAAAAATAAAAAAATAAATTAAAACACCAAAAACAGCGCCAGCTAAGGAAGGTTTGTTAAAGACATAAAATTAAATTAAATTAAAAGAAACATTTTAAAAAAGAAGTGATGGAATATTGAAATATAGAAGTGAATCTAATGGAATCTGCATATTGAAATTTTGTTTCCGCACCTTTTTTTTGGAAATTTCATTTTTTTTTATGTGCTTTTATTTTTGTGTTGTTTAATAGATACTTTTATGTCTGTAATATATACATATTTTAAATAAAATTATTTGTATTCTTTATCTATCTATATTATTAACAGACGATTTAATGTTGTTTTCTTTGACGCTCGTACCCGAGCATCTTTTCACTAGAAGTCAGAGCTCTAACCACTACGCCACGCAGAAGAAGCGTCTCGCAGCCGCAAATTTTAAACTTATATAAACGGCTAGATTTGTTTATTTTTCCTTATTTAATTTTCTATTGGTGTGCAAAGTGCAGCTAATAGTCTTTTTGTATGAAAAAACGCAAGTGTCAGAAAGAGATGCAACATCACACGTATACAAAAAGCACGTTACCTTTTGCCCGACGCCTGAACAAAGGTAACAACCTTTGTATGGAAAATTTTATATGGGGGTAACGCACTTTTTATTAGCGCTCGTGATAAATAACCAGTTATCTAACAGTTACCGTTCTGCCTGGGAACTGAATAGGTGCAGGGATGCCGAGTAATAATTGGTGCTACTTAATACTATTACATCATTACTATACTATTATTACTAAATACAACTACAAAACTACAATTTTAAAATTTACGGTCAGAACCTTGCCTCTGTGCTACAGCATTCATTTCAGTTGTTTTTGCAGTTCTATACTTAAGTTGACTCTAGAGCAGTGATGCACAGCGTTGGCAGAGCTTCTAACACAAGCGCACCATTTTTGTCTTGGTATGTGTGTATAAAACAAAAATTCAACATAACAATTTGGGCAAAAGATGTTACTGCTTGGAGATCAAACGCAAACTGATTCAATGCTAGCGTCGCAGAAGTTCGGTAGCTTCGTACACACGACTTGTCTGTGAAAGTCGAGTGGCTCCCCGAAGCTCTTGTGTGCACCTCTGCTCTAGAGTCTACCCATTGGTATAAGATGTATTTGTAATAAATCCTTGTTTCTTCGTAATGTAAAATCATGGCTGTTTCAACTTAATTATAATGATGTGAATTTAATGTTTGGGGTTGGTCAAAAATTTTTATATAATGTTCAATTTATTTTTAATTTTTCAGTTTCTCTGTATACACTTTTTTTTATAATTTTTTATTTAACATTTCATTAATTATTCAATCACTTCTCTTTTTTTTATTTAATTTTAAATTTTTACCCCACCGTACTCGAGTTATATTTTATTTTATATATCTTATTTTTTGTAATTTGTTTACTTATGTAACTGTTATCACCTCTTGTTCCTTGTGAAATGGAACTTATAGCAGATCTTTTTCAATTTGAATTTTAAAACTTAAGTCAGTGCCTTTTAGGGCCCTTTTATTATCTTTTATAACTTAAGATTTAAGAATAACTTTGGGATTTTTCGGCGTTTCTAACTTTATTCATTTTATTCACTTCAAGTTGTCAAACATAACTTAAGAAATTCAAGTTCATACATAACTTTTGTTTGATAACTGGAGTCAACTTGTGATTTTTTAACTTCAAAAAATATGAGAAGTTACGAGTTCTAACTTGGGATATTTGGTATAACTTGTGTTTTTTGTTTCAATCACAAGTTTTCGAGTGAATGTCAGAACGAGTTAAGACAAATTGTTTGTACTGACAACTGAATTTATTATAAATTAATTTTCATAGCGCGCATCATTTGAGCTGACTGCAAACAATAGTTTTGATGGAACTACACCAATAATGATCTTTATGGGAGCTTGTCGAAGACCTGTGTTCGAAAATATTATTGTAAGCAGTGTGGCTGATAGCGGTGATAGGAGGTACTGCATTTAGTTCATTATATGGTCTAGAATGACGCCGTGGTCTTCACATATGGTTTGAACTACCTTGTGAGGTCTCCCAATCGTTATTGCTTAGGGTTGTAATACACTAAACCCAGTAGCTTTAAGCCACTGCAGTACTGCAAAAACCGCCTGATTGCACTTCGCCTCAGTATTGTTCAACTGTTTTGCAACGACTACAAGCACAATGTCATCTTTGAAGTCTATTATTTGGGCCTGTAGGGACTCGTTAACATTATAATACCTTATTACCTTATAACTTAATTGACTTTATTACTTGAGAAGTTATTTGAAATTGTTTTAAGTTTTATTTTAAGTTCAATAATTTATTTTTGTCATAAAAAATTTTTCATTCGATATTTGATTTTCAATTAAAAACAATTGTTGTGCCATGAATTTTTGAATAAAAAAAAATTTAAATAAAAGTCTTGTTGACTTTATTGGCGATCCTGCGGACAAATAAACACACATCGACTACATGAAAAATCAACTACTGATTCAACACCAACTACAACTTCAAAATATAAACCTACAAAAATTAAAAAAAAAAAAAAAAAAATATATTACACGTTTCCACTTTTGAATATGTTATACGTTTGGATGTATGAATTCTGATTCTATAATACATGGAGAATTTTTTTTGATGTTCAACAATCAAATCCGATAAACAAACACCAGTGATTAAAATCTGGATTCTTTGAAAAACTGAATTAGTTCGGATCATACAACACCTTTTACACTCAAGTGGCACCAATACTAAACTGAAAATCTTCAATCAATTCCTCAATCGATTAAGTATTTATGCAGTATATTTTATAACTTTTCATTTATCATATATAAATATTTGTATTAAGTTATTTTTTAATTGATCCCTTATGTCACGCTACCCCAAAAGGAACCGTAGTTTATCACAAATTAATCCAACCGAAATGAATACAAACATTAATAACCATTCTTCTTCACACCCAACAATATCACCTCATAACCTTATTCCACCGATATCAAACTCAACAGATTTACCCACACCGCCAACTTATCACAATAATATTATGTCCACACAAACATCACAATTTATTGGCACAACTCGAATTAAGTTACCTCAATTCTGGGATTCATGCCCTGAATCGTGGTTTGCCCAATGTGAAGTTCTTTTTACTCTTCACAACCTTTCAGATGACACACTCAAATTTCAAAACATAATAACTGCGCTTTCTCAAGACATTTTCACAAAAGTATTAGATATTATTCAAAATCCACCCGCATACAATAACTACATTTATTTAAAATCAAAACTTCTTGAAAGATGTTCTCTTAGTGAAGACTCTAAATTAGAAATATTACTTTCCGATACTCAGATGGGGGATCGCAAACCATCCGAATTCTACCGCGATTTATTACGTTATAAAAGTTCAGTCTCAGTTATAAGTTTTGATTTACTTTATAAACTTTGGTTGAAGAAATTACCTCAACAGATACAAATTCATTTAATTTCAACAACTCTTACGACCATTAATGATAAATTAAATTTAGCAGATAAGATTTATGAAATGATAAAAAACGATTCAATTTCTTCAATCAATACATTTTCAAATCACTCTCCTATTGAGAAAACTCTTCAAAATTTGGTTGATCTTACTTCATCTTTGTGTCAGAGTATTCAAAAATTATCTCTCAAAACACAGAATGACAATACACGATCTAGGCCAAGAGAAAGATCATCATCAGGAGATGGAAAAACATCATCAAATACAAGACAAAAACTATCAAGAAACTTTTCTAATTCTCCTTTTACCTTTTGTTGGTATCATTCTAAATTCGGTGATAACGCCACTAAATGTTTGAAACCTTGTTCATTTTATAAAATCGATAATAAATATAACTCTTCAAATTTAAACTAAATTATCCTATTATGACGACGACTGATGATGGGATGTCAACTCAAACAACAAGTCGTCTTTTCATTTTCGATAACCAAAATAAATGCAATTTTCTAATAGACACAGGAGCAACTGTTTCTATTATTCCTGCATCCAAATTCAAAATATTTAAGCATGAATCTAATTCTTTTCTTGTAGCAGCTAATGGTTCGAATATTAAAAATTTGGTACAAAACTCCTTAAATTAGATATTGGTTTAAAAAAAAGAATTTGAATTCCCTTTTATTTTAACAGATATTCCTCATCCAATTATAGGAATAAATTTTCTCGGAAAATTCGGACTTATTATAGATGTTAAAAAAAGAGAAATTATAGATTCATTCACAAATTTATCTGTCAAAGCTTTGCCAAATACAAATGACGTTTATACTCTAAAAATTTCAAATTCATCACACAAATTTGAAAATCTCCTATACCAGTTTCCATCATTAATCTCTGAACCTGATTATAATAAAATTTCAAAACATTGTACTGTTCATAGAATTGAGACAAAAGGTGTCCTTCCATTTTCGAAACCCCGTCGACTTGATCCAAGTAAACTCAAAGTCGCGAAATCAGAGTTCGAATATCTTGTTAAAGTTGGAATATGTCGACCATCAAATTCTCTTATAGCATCACCGTTACATTTAGTAGCCAAAAAAGAACCAAATGACTGGAGACCTTGTGGTGACTATAGGAGGCTAAACTGTGTAACTATTCCTGACCGTTATCCTCTTCCACACATTCACGATTTAAGTATCGAGCTGCGTAATAAGAAAATATTTTCAAAAATAGATCTAGTTCGAGCATACCACCAAATCCCTGTAGCAGAAGAAGACATTCACAAAACAGCAATAACGACACCATTTGGTATGTTCGAATTTGTACGAATGCCTTTTGGTCTTCGTAATAGCGCACAAACCTTTCAAAGGTTTATAAACGAAGTTTTCTTTGGTTTAGATTTTGTTTTTGTATATGTTGATGACATTCTCATAGCGAGTGAAAATGAAGCCAAACATTACGAACATCTTAAAACTATTTTTACACGTCTTGACAATTATGGATTAAATATTAAACCAAGTAAATGTCAATTTGGTGTTTCATCCCTTGATTTTTTAAGTTATGAAATTTCAAAAGATGGCATCCAACCATCAAAAGAACGAATCGAAGTCATTTCTAATTATAAAAAACCAATAACAATAACTAAATTGCAAAAATTCATAGGAATGGTAAATTATTACCATAGGTACATACCAATGATCGCAAAATTTTTAAGTCCTCTACATGAAATTATAACAAACACTTCAAAGACAAAAACAAAGGAACTCAAGTGGTCGAAGGAAGCAGAACTCTCTTTTGACATAATCAAAAACAAATTTGCAGAGAAAACTCTATTAACACATTTTGACGAAAATGCTCCACTTTCAATTGCAGTAGATGCATCAAATATTACAATTGGAGCTGTCTTACAACAAAATATCAATAAAAATGCTGAACCGCTAGCATACCATTCAAAAAAATTAACTTCAACTGAAATGAAATACTCAACATTTGACAAAGAACTTTTAGCTATCTATTCTGCTATTGAACATTTTAAACATTTTTTAGAAGGACGAAAATTCATAGTATATTCTGATCACAAGCCTTTAACTTATGCTCTTAACTCGAAGACCGAAAGATCTCCTCGACAAACAAGACATTTAGAGTATATAGCACAATTTACCAATGATATTCGCTATATAGCAGGCAAAAATAATATAGTAGCTGATACTTTATCACGTTTACCCGAAATTGAAGAAATTTCGGAAAGAAATATTAATTTCGAAACAATTTTCAATGAACAACAAAATGATTCCGAACTTCAAAATCTTATTTCTGTCCCAAATTCTAAAGTTAATCTTAAACTTATTCATATTCCAATCTTAAATATCAGAATTTGGTGTGATGTTTCTAATTCTCAATCACGACCGTATGTTCCAATGTCGATGAGAACAATAATATTAAGCAAACTGCACGGACTGGCACATCCTGGAACACGCCCAACCAGAAAATTACTAATACAAAAATATTTTTGGCCAAATATGAGAACTGATATTAATAATTGGGTTCAAAGTTGTTTGGAATGTCAAAAAGCCAAAATTAATATTTATACAAAATCCCCTATACAAAAAATTGAAATACCACCTGGTAGATTCGAACATATTCACATGGATTTGGTGGGACCTCTTCCTGTTTCACGTGGATTCCGGTATCTGTTAACCATTGTGGATAGATACACACGATGGCCAGAAGCATTTCCTTTACAAGATATATCTACAAAAACAATTGCAACAACTTTTGCGAATAACTATGTGTCAAGATTTGGAGCTCCTTTAGATATAACTGTAGACCAAGGGACTCAATTTACATCAAAATTATTTACAGAACTCACCAAACTATTAGGATCTCACAAAATTCACACATCTGCTTACCATCCACAAGCCAACGGAATGGTTGAAAGATTCCATCGTCAACTCAAATCCGCAATCATTGCTTGTAATAATACAAGAAATTGGACAGAACAATTACCTTCAATTTTATTAGGTTTGCGTACTGCTGTTAAGGAAGAATTGAAGTGCTCCCCATCTGAGTTAGTTTATGGTCAAACTCTTAGAGTACCAGGTGAATTAGTAATAAGAAATGATCATAAGATAGAAACCGACAGTACTCTAAAAGCTTTAAGAGAACATTTTTCTGAAACAAGAAGTAAAATAGTACATCATGGTAATTCCTCACGATCATATGTTTCTAATGAACTAAAATCATGCAAATTTGTATTTGTCAAAGTCATCCGTAAAGCTGGATTTGAGGCACCTTACGAAGGTCCATTTCTTGTAGTTTCAAGAAGTGACAAAGTTTTTAAAATTAAATATGGTAATAAAATAAGATCTGTGTCAATAGATTTACTTAAACCTGCAAACATTAACAAAACAAACATTAATACAACATTTATACAACAACCAGAAAAGAAGAAACAAGTAACATTTAATATTATTTAAATTCTTTTAGAATTATTTCAAACTATGTTCGTTTCACTGAAGGGGGAACTGTGTAGGGACTCGTTAACATTATAATACCTTATTACCTTATAACTTAATTGACTTTATTACTTGAGAAGTTATTTGAAATTGTTTTAAGTTTTATTTTAAGTTCAATAATTTATTTTTGTCATAAAAAATTTTTCATTCGATATTTGATTTTCAATTAAAAACAATTGTTGTTCCATGAATTTTTGAATAAAAAAAAATTTAAATAAAAGTCTTGTTGACTTTAGGGCCCTATATGGTAGATCCAGATACAAAACTTCATTACAAATGATGTTCTAAGGAACTCAGGTTCACAAGGCCCTTTCTGCGTTCGATGGAACTTTTTGAAACTCCTCTGATAATTTCGAAACCCACCTCTGTGTCAAAAAAGAAATCATTTTCTTAATCTCGTATAATTCTATACATATAAAATTTTTAATCTCATTCTGTGTATTCACTGTATATAGCGGTCCATCATTTTACATATCTTTATGTATATGGTGACGATCTGAATCATTGCGAGAAAATGCAGGAAGTAGGTTTTGTAAAAGAAATGATGGTATAGTTTTTACCTAAGCAGCGCCTACCATATCAACTAATGTGGAATAATCAAACAATTGTGCGAACTCAGTTTGTTAGGCAGTGGTCTATTCTGTCAAAAATCGAAGCAAAATAGATGAACACTAATTGATTCAAGGCCTATCACACGAGTTTAATTGAGATGCAAAACAGTCGCAACAGGAATTTTGAGGCTTGCCTTTTCATGCTTCCATAATTTTTCATTCATCTTTTGATTGAAGATTTAAATTAGTACAATAAGATAAATAAGAGATCTTTTGGTGTACAACAAAGAGATATGTATCATCAACAGGATCGTCCTGAAGAATAAAGAATTTTTCGAAATTTTTTGTTGAATGAATTTCTGTACTTAACAGTTAATTAACATTTAAGGAAGTCGTTTTTAAAGCTTTTTATTATTATTATTTATTAATAATATATATTTTAAAACAAAAACAGTCTTCACTTGATTGGTATGCATTTTATCTGATAGAAGCATCACTTTCCACTTAAATCGGCGTTATGAGTTAGATCAGTCCGCAAATATTTTATGTATATGTTGCAGGCTTGTAGGCTTGTATCATATGATCTATAATAAATTTTTTGTTATATTGTATTTAAAGCTTCCATCTCTATACGAAGTCAGTTCTGAGATAAGTGCATTTAAATCACTTTTACTATCTATTAATTTTTCGAAGAACAAAATGTCTTATAAATTTTATCAATTTTATGTCAAATATCTTTAAATTCCTTGGCATATTTTCATAACTTTTACGTTTATAGCTCGACTCAACTTCAACGTCAAAAACTTCAGCTTAAATTCAACGACACTGAATAAAAGCAAAATTTAACTTGAGAAATTAAAATTTAAAACTTCGCAAGTTATTCAGAAGCCAAGTTGACAAAAGATATTGAAACTTCCCAAGTTAGCTCAAGTTAGAAAAAGTGAATAAAACGCCCCTTAGAATTTTTGCCAAAAGGTCACATTACACTTAGTGAGCTTAACTATCGAAATATTTTTTTTTTTTTTGTTTGAATTTTACACATGTTTACACAGCTATTGTTTTATAGATATTTTACGTGAAAGGACACTATTTATTAAAGCTCATATATAATTTTGAATAAAAAAGTATTAGAAACCGCAGCAGTTAAATGCGTCTAAAGATATATCGTATTAGGAAAAAGAATTATATTTATGCAACTGCGTACTTTTTTGTCAAATAACTGGATAACTTTGCATGCTTTATTTGGCACAGCAAAATTGACAACTCAATTTCGACAGACAGCAATTTTTTTCAACTCAGCATTTTCTTTCCTACCACGAGTGAAAAGTTTCCGATTGGCATATACAGGCGCGGATTAAGGTGGGGGCTAGGGGGGCTGCAGCCCCCGGCCCCGAGCAGGTAGGGGCCCCGCAGGCGATTATATATGAAGTGCTTATTGTACAAACATGACCACCGACAAGTTACTTACGGTGAGGTATCCTGTTTAGCGCTTCTTTTGAGAGTTGATTTCGAAAGTCCATGACTCCTCGCCATGGGGCAAGTAGATTTAAACCGAACAGGTAGGCATCTACTCTAAATACTGGAACTCAGCTGTACAGACATGACATGCCATATAAAAAATATTCCGAAGTAATCGACCTTAAAATTTTAAAAAAATGTATCTTTGTATCTAAGAAATCATGGTTATGCTTAAAATTTCTCGTAGAATCGAATTCATAACAGATTTGCGAAGTGAATTTTCAGAGTTTGAGAATAATTTGAGAACCTGAATCGATTTGTTTGCTAAGACTATTAGAGAAAAATAACTAGAAAAACAGCAACAAAGAACTCCAAACAATCAATTTGACTGGTGCTGATAGATTCAAAATCGAAACTTTTGCTTTAGTTGATAAGCTACACTCAGAAAAAAGTTTTTCGGAATATAATAAAAAAGGCATCATATTTAGTGAAAAATGGTATAGACTTTGCTCCAGAGCAGAGGTGTTCTGGCAGTGAGTTAAATTATAAATTAAGAAAAAAATAAGAAAATTATAACTTCGATGGCGACAAAAAAAAAATAAAAATAGCAAAAACAACAACATGTGTCCTCTAATATGATCCCCAAACAAATTTGCAAAAATGACAGCAAAATCTAGCCTTGAGCGTGAATACCAACAATATACACGCAGCAGCAAAAACTTTGATATCAACGTGAGCAAGCAACAACAATGCTATGCATGCAGTAGCAGCGCGATGCTCCGGCGAAGTCAATTCTCAGAATTACAACAGACACGAAAATATTGAAGCTGTTGTAAGTGAGCAAAATGAGCAAATTGAGCTATGGGATTTACAACTCTGCTCCAGAGAATGGTTTTCACTGAATGTGATCCTTAAAATTCCCTAAAACTGATAAAAAGCGTCCATGAAAAAGAGAAATATATAAAAGTATATCATTTTTAGAGAACAAGACCTTTTTATTTTTGAGAAAAGATTTGTTTTTATTGAAAAAAATACTTAACAAAGATAATTTTTTATCAAAATATAGGAAACATTTTTCATTTTCAATAAATTCTTCTCTATTTTTGAAAGAGAAAAATACTTATCATTATATTAGAGACATGAAATATTTCCATTTCCCACAAGTGAAGAAATATTTCTTCAAAAATGTGAAAATTTATTCTAATTGAAGAAAATTTTATTTAAAAAAGAAAAAATTGCTATTATCGAAAATAGAGACATTTTTTATCGAATAAAGATAGGTTTTTTTTCTGAGTGTAGCAATAGAATGAGAAAAACAATTGAAGCATATGGACCGATAAAGCATTTTGGATTCTTGCGCAAATTCCTGGATATTGAAAACGAAAAATTAGAAGTGAGATTAAAACTCCTTGTTGAAGTGTAACCAAACGATATTCAAATGGAATTACTGTGTGAATTAAATCACTCAATTACGCTTATGAAACTTCCACCTGAAGGATAATACCAAAATATAGGTCTGCCAATAACTTATTTTTATTAACATTTTTTTTTCAAAGTTACCAAAAATTAAGATTTTTTTTGGAAACTGTAACGTTTTTTTTTAAATTAAGTTACATCCCAATTAATTTTTCTGATATGCAAAATAATAGCCTAAGGTATAATTAATATTATGTTTTTCATTTATTACTGTATGTGTAATAGGAGCTGAGATATGATCATTACCGCAAACTCTATCCGCAAACTCTCAAAGATACGAAAATCGCTCGTGGTTGCATGACAAACATGGTCGCCATTTTGTAAATACAACAAAAAACATTTTTTTTAAAGCAGTTCTTAAGTGCCGCAACATTACGAAATTTATAGTAAAAAAAAAGTTTTTTAAAATAGTCGAGCGACCGAATTTGCTAGTTTGTGATTAATCTCGGCGGAATGACCCATACATTAAACAACATAACGAACAAACAAAGAGCAACTCATAGAAGACACAACAACCCAGCTAGACAGCGCTAACAAGTTAACAAACACAACGAAAATAAATTTGGTGATTACTAATACACTCTTACATTGTTGTTTCATGTTAAACAAGGAAGGTTATATTTGTATATAGTTCTTTTTCTTTTTAACGAGCAAAAATAAAAAAATAAATTAAAACACCAAAAACAGCGCCAGCTAAGGAAGGTTTGTTAAAGACATAAAATTAAATTAAATTAAAAGAAACATTTTAAAAAAGAAGTGATGGAATATTGAAATATAGAAGTGAATCTAATGGAATCTGCATATTGAAATTTTGTTTCCGCACCTTTTTTTTTGGAAATTTCATTTTTTTTTTTATGTGCTTTTATTTTTGTGTTGTTTAATAGATACTTTTATGTCTGTAATATATACATATTTTAAATAAAATTATTTGTATTCTTTATCTATCTATATTATTAATAGACGATTTAATGTTGTTTTCTTTGACGCTCGTACCCGAGCATCTTTTCACTAGAAGTCAGAGCTCTAACCACTACGCCACGCAGAAGAAGCGTCTCGCAGCCGCAAATTTTAAACTTATATAAACGGCTAGATTTGTTTATTTTTCCTTATTTAATTTTCTATTGGTGTGCAAAGTGCAGCTAATAGTCTTTTTGTATGAAAAAACGCAAGTGTCAGAAAGAGATGCAACATCACACGTATACAAAAAAGCACGTTACCTTTTGCCCGACGCCTGAACAAAGGTAACAACCTTTGTATGGAAAATTTTATATGGGGGTAACGCACTTTTTATTAGCGCTCGTGATAAATAACCAGTTATCTAACAGTTACCGTTCTGCCTGGGAACTGAATAGGTGCAGGGATGCCGAGTAATAATTGGTGCTACTTAATACTATTACATCATTACTATACTATTATTACTAAATACAACTACAAAACTACAATTTTAAAATTTACGGTCAGAACCTTGCCTCTGTGCTACAGCATTCATTTCAGTTGTTTTTGCAGTTCTATACTTAAGTTGACTCTAGAGCAGTGATGCACAGCGTTGGCAGAGCTTCTAACACAAGCGCACCATTTTTGTCTTGGTATGTGTGTATAAAACAAAAATTCAACATAACAATTTGGGCAAAAGATGTTACTGCTTGGAGATCAAACGCAAACTGATTCAATGCTAGCGTCGCAGAAGTTCGGTAGCTTCGTACACACGACTTGTCTGTGAAAGCCGAGTGGCTCCCCGAAGCTCTTGTGTGCACCTCTGCTCTAGAGTCTACCCATTGGTATAAGATGTATTTGTAATAAATCCTTGTTTCTTCGTAATGTAAAATCATGGCTGTTTCAACTTAATTATAATGATGTGAATTTAATGTTTGGGGTTGGTCAAAAATTTTAATATAATGTTCAATTTATTTTTAATTTTTCAGTTTCTCTGTATACACTTTTTTTTATAATTTTTTATTTAACATTTCATTAATTATTCAATCACTTCTCTTTTTTTTATTTAATTTTAAATTTTTACCCCACCGTACTCGAGTTATATTTTATTTTATATATCTTATTTTTTGTAATTTGTTTACTTATGTAACTGTTATCACCTCTTGTTCCTTGTGAAATGGAACTTATAGCAGATCTTTTTCAATTTGAATTTTAAAACTTAAGTCAGTGTCTTTTAGGGCCGTTTTATTAACTTTTATAACTTAAGATTTAAGAATAACTTTGGGATTTTTCGGCGTTTCTAACTTTATTCATTTTATTCACTTCAAGTTGTCAAACATAACTTAAGAAATTCAAGTTCATACATAACTTTTGTTTGATAACTGGAGTCAACTTGTGATTTTTTAACTTAAAAAAATATGAGAAGTTACGAGTTCTAACTTGGGATATTTGGTATAACTTGTGTTTTTTGTTTCAATCACAAGTTTTCGAGTGAATGTCAGAACAAGTTAAGACAAATTGTTTGTACTGACAACTGAATTTATTATAAATTAATTTTCATAGCGCGCATCATTTGAGCTGACTGCAAACAATAGTTTTGATGGAACTACACCAATAACGATCTTTATGGGAGCTTGTCGAAGACCTGTGTTCGAAAATATTCTTGTAAGCAGTGTGGCTGATAGCGGTGATAGGAGGTACTGCATTTAGTTCATTATATGGTCTAGAATGACGCCGTGGTCTTCACATATGGTTTGAACTACCTTGTGAGGTCTCCCAATCGTTATTGCTTAGGGTTGTAATACACTAAACCCAGTAGCTTTAAGCCACTGCAGTACTGCAAAAACCGCCTGATTGCACTTCGCCTCAGTATTGTTCAACTGTTTTGCAACGACTACAAGAACAATGTCATCTTTGAAGTCTATTATTTGGGCCCTATATGGTAGA
This sequence comes from Tetanocera ferruginea, assembly GCA_958299015.1. Lineage (NCBI taxonomy): Eukaryota > Metazoa > Arthropoda > Insecta > Diptera > Sciomyzidae > Tetanocera > Tetanocera ferruginea. The sequence goes on along the minus strand of OY282641.1, from coordinate 86,913,761 downwards.
TCCAGATGCAAAACTTCATTACAAATGATGTTCTAAGGAACTCAGGTTCACGAGGTTCCTTTCTGCGTTCGATGGAACTTTTTGAAACTCCTCCGATAATTTCGAAACCCACCTCTGTGTCAAAAAAGAAATCATTTTCTTAATCTCGTATAATTCTATACATATAAAATTTTTAATCTCATTCTGTGTATTCACTGTATATAGCGGTCCATCATTTTACATATCTTTATGTATATGGTGACGATCTGAATCATTGCGAGAAAATGCAGGAAGTAGGTTTTGTAAAAGAAATGATGGTATAGTTTTTACCTAAGCAGCGCCTACCATATCAACTAATGTGGAATAATCAAACAATTGTGCGAACTCAGTTTGTTAGGCAGTGGTCTATTCTGTCAAAAATCGAAGCAAAATAGATGAACACTAATTGATTCAAGGCCTATCAAACGAGTTTAATTGAGATGCAAAACAGTCGCAACAGGAATTTTGTGGCTTGCCTTTTCATGCTTCCATAATTTTTCATTCATCTTTTGATTGAAGATTTAAATTAGTACAATAAGATAAATAAGAGATCTTTTGGTGTACAACAAAGAGATATGTATCATCAACAGGATCGTCCTGAAGAATAAAGAATTTTTCGAAATTTTTTGTTGAATGAATTTCTGTACTTAACAGTTAATTAATAATTTTCATTATTATTATTTATTAATCATATATATTTTAAAACAAAAACAGTCTTCACTTGATTGGTATGCATTGTATCTGATGGAAGCAGCACTTTCCACTTAAATCGGCGTTATGAGTTAGATCAGTCCGCAAATATTTTATGTATATGATGCAGGCTTGTAGGCTTGTATCATATGATCTATAATAAATTTTTTGTTATATTGTATTTAAAGCTTCCATCTCTATACGAAGTCAGTTCTGAGATAAGTGCATTTAAATCACTTTTACTATCTATTAATTTTTCGAAGAACAAAATGTCTTATAAATTTTATCAATTTTATGTCAAATATCTTTAAATTCCTTGGCATATTTTCATAACTTTTACGTTTATAGCTCGACTCAACTTCAACGTCAAAAATTTCAGCTTAAATTCAACGACACTGAATAAAAGCAAAATTTAACTTGAGAAATTAAAATTTAAAACTTCGCAAGTTATTCAGAAGCCAAGTTGACAAAAGATATTGAAACTTCCCAAGTTAGCTCAAGTTAGAAAAAGTGAATAAAACGCCCCTTAGAATTTTTGCCAAAAGGTCACATTACACTTAGTGAGCTTAACTATCGAAATATTTTTTTTTTTTTTGTTTGAATTTTACACATGTTTACACAGCTATTGTTTTATAGATATTTTACGTGAAAGGACACTATTTATTAAAGCTCATATATAATTTTGAATAAAAAAGTATTAGAAACCGCAGCAGTTAAATGCGTCTTAAGATATATCGTATTAGGAAAAAGAATTATATTTATGCAACTGCGTACTTTTTTGTCAAATAACTGGATAACTTTGCATGCTTTATTTGGCACAGCAAAATTGACAACTCAATTTCGACAGACAGCAATTTTTTTCAACTCAGCATTTTCTTTCCTACCACGAGTGAAAAGTTTCCGATTGGCATATACAGGCGCGGATTAAGGTGGGGGCTAGGGGGGCTGCAGCCCCCGGCCCCGAGCAGGTAGGGGCCCCGCAGGCGATTATATATGAAGTGCTTATTGTACAAACATGACATGCCATATAAAAAATATTCCGAAGTAATCGACCTTAAAATTTTAAAAAAATGTATCTTTGTATCTAAGAAATCATGGTTATGCTTAAAATTTCTCGTAGAATCGAATTCATAACAGATTTGCGAAGTGAATTTTCAGAGTTTGAGAATAATTTGAGAACCTGAATCGATTTGTTTGCTAAGACTATTAGAGAAAAATAACTAGAAAAACAGCAACAAAGAACTCCAAACAATCAATTTGACTGGTGATGATAGATTCAAAATCGAAACTTTTGCTTTAGTTGATAAGCTACACTCAGAAAAAAGTTTTTCGGAATATAATAAAAAAGGCATCATATTTAGTGAAATATGGTATAGACTTTGCTCCAGAGCAGAGGTGTTCTGGCAGTGAGTTAAATTATAAATTAAGAAAAAAATAAGAAAATTATAACTTCGATGGCGACAATAAAAAAATAAAAATAGCAAAAACAACAACATGTGTCCTCTAATATGATCCCCAAACAAATTTGCAAAAATGACAGCAAAATCTAGCCTTGAGCGTGAATACCAACAATATACACGCAGCAGCAAAAACTTTGATATCAACGTGAGCAAGCAACAACAATGCTATGCATGCAGTAGCAGCGCGATGCTCCGGCGAAGTCAATTCTCAGAATTACAACAGACACGAAAATATTGAAGTTGTTGTAAGTGAGCAAAATGAGCAAATTGAGCTATGGGATTTACAACTCTGCTCCAGAGAATGGTTTTCACTGAATGTGATCCTTAAAATTCCCTAAAACTGATAAAAAGCGTCCATGAAAAAGAGAAATATATAAAAGTATATCATTTTTAGAGAACAAGACCTTTTTATTTTTGAGAAAAGATTTGTTTTTATTGAAAAAAATACTTAACAAAGATAATTTTTTATCAAAATATAGGAAACATTTTTCATTTTCAATAAATTCTTCTCTATTTTTGAAAGAGAAAAATACTTATCATTATATTAGAGACATGAAATATTTCCATTTCCCACAAGTGAAGAAATATTTCTTCAAAAATGTGAAAATTTATTCTAATTGAAGAAAATTTTATTTAAAAAAGAAAAAATTGCTATTATCGAAAATAGATATTGAAAACGAAAAATTAGAAGTGAGAGTAAAACTCCTTGTTGAAGTGTAACCAAATGATATTCAAATGGAATTACTGTGTGAATTAAATCACTTAATTACGCTTATGAAACTTCCACCTGAAGGATAATACCAAAATATAGGTCTGCCAATAACTTATTTTTATTAACATTTTTTTTCAAAGTTACCAAAAATTAAGATTTTTTTTGGAAACTGTAACGTTTTTTATTAAATTAAGTTACATCCCAATTAATTTTTCTGATATGCAAAATAATTGCCTAAGGTATAATTAATATTATGTTTTTCATTTATTACTGTATGTTTAATAGGAGCTGAGATATGATCATTACCGCAAACTCTATCCGCAAACTCTCAAAGATACGAAAATCGCTCGTGGTTGCATGACAAACATGGTCGCCATTTTGTAAATACAACAAAAAACATTTTTTTTAAAGCAGTTCTTAAGTGCCGCAACATTACGAAATTTATAGTAAAAAAAAAGTTTTTTAAAATAGTCGAGCGACCGAATTTGCTAGTTTGTGATTAATCTCGGCGGAATGACCCATACATTAAACAACATAACGAACAAACAAAGAGCAACTCATAGAAGACACAACAACCCAGCTAGACAGCGCTAACAAGTTAACAAACACAACGAAAATAAATTTGGTGATTACTAATACACTCTTACATTGTTGTTTCATGTTAAACAAGGAAGGTTATATTTGTATATAGTTCTTTTTCTTTTTAACGAGCAAAAATAAAAAAATAAATTAAAACACCAAAAACAGCGCCAGCTAAGGAAGGTTTGTTAAAGACATAAAATTAAATTAAATTAAAAGAAACATTTTAAAAAAGAAGTGATGGAATATTGAAATATAGAAGTGAATCTAATGGAATCTGCATATTGAAATTTTGTTTCCGCACCTTTTTTTTGGAAATTTCATTTTTTTTTATGTGCTTTTATTTTTGTGTTGTTTAATAGATACTTTTATGTCTGTAATATATACATATTTTAAATAAAATTATTTGTATTCTTTATCTATCTATATTATTAATAGACGATTTAATGTTGTTTTCTTTGACGCTCGTACCCGAGCATCTTTTCACTAGAAGTCAGAGCTCTAACCACTACGCCACGCAGAAGAAGCGTCTCGCAGCCGCAAATTTTAAACTTATATAAACGGCTAGATTTGTTTATTTTTCCTTATTTAATTTTCTATTGGTGTGCAAAGTGCAGCTAATAGTCTTTTTGTATGAAAAAACGCAAGTGTCAGAAAGAGATGCAACATCACACGTATACAAAAAGCACGTTACCTTTTGCCCGACGCCTGAACAAAGGTAACAACCTTTGTATGGAAAATTTTATATGGGGGTAACGCACTTTTTATTAGCGCTCGTGATAAATAACCAGTTATCTAACAGTTACCGTTCTGCCTGGGAACTGAATAGGTGCAGGGATGCCGAGTAATAATTGGTGCTACTTAATACTATTACATCATTACTATACTATTATTACTAAATACAACTACAAAACTACAATTTTAAAATTTACGGTCAGAACCTTGCCTCTGTGCTACAGCATTCATTTCAGTTGTTTTTGCAGTTCTATACTTAAGTTGACTCTAGAGCAGTGATGCACAGCGTTGGCAGAGCTTCTAACACAAGCGCACCATTTTTGTCTTGGTATGTGTGTATAAAACAAAAATTCAACATAACAATTTGGGCAAAAGATGTTACTGCTTGGAGATCAAACGCAAACTGATTCAATGCTAGCGTCGCAGAAGTTCGGTAGCTTCGTACACACGACTTGTCTGTGAAAGCCGAGTGGCTCCCCGAAGCTCTTGTGTGCACCTCTGCTCTAGAGTCTACCCATTGGTATAAGATGTATTTGTAATAAATCCTTGTTTCTTCGTAATGTAAAATCATGGCTGTTTCAACTTAATTATAATGATGTGAATTTAATGTTTGGGGTTGGTCAAAAATTTTAATATAATGTTCAATTTATTTTTAATTTTTCAGTTTCTCTGTATACACTTTTTTTTATAATTTTTTATTTAACATTTCATTAATTATTCAATCACTTCTCTTTTTTTTATTTAATTTTAAATTTTTACCCCACCGTACTCGAGTTATATTTTATTTTATATATCTTATTTTTTGTAATTTGTTTACTTATGTAACTGTTATCACCTCTTGTTCCTTGTGAAATGGAACTTATAGCAGATCTTTTTCAATTTGAATTTTAAAACTTAAGTCAGTGTCTTTTAGGGCCGTTTTATTAACTTTTATAACTTAAGATTTAAGAATAACTTTGGGATTTTTCGGCGTTTCTAACTTTATTCATTTTATTCACTTCAAGTTGTCAAACATAACTTAAGAAATTCAAGTTCATACATAACTTTTGTTTGACAACTGGAGTCAACTTGTGATTTTTTAACTTCAAAAAATATGAGAAGTTACGAGTTCTAACTTGGGATATTTGGTATAACTTGTGTTTTTTGTTTCAATCACAAGTTTTCGAGTGAATGTCAGAACAAGTTAAGACAAATTGTTTGTACTGACAACTGAATTTATTATAAATTCATTTTCATAGCGCGCATCATTTGAGCTGATTGCAAACAATAGTTTTGATGGAACTACACCAATAACGATCTTTATGGGAGCTTGTCGAAGACCTGTGTTCGAAAATATTCTTGTAAGCAGTGTGGCTGATAGCGGTGATAGGAGGTACTGCATTTAGTTCATTATATGGTCTAGAATGACGCCGTGGTCTTCACATATGGTTTGAACTACCTTGTGAGGTCTCCCAATCGTTATTGCTTAGGGTTGTAATACACTAAACCCAGTAGCTTTAAGCCACTGCAGTACTGCAAAAACCGCCTGATTGCACTTCGCCTCAGTATTGTTCAACTGTTTTGCAACGACTACAAGCACAATGTCATCTTTGAAGTCTATTATTTGGGCCCTATATGGTAGATCCAGATGCAAAACTTCATTACAAATGATGTTCTAAGGAACTCAGGTTCACGAGGTTCCTTTCTGCGTTCGATGGAACTTTTTGAAACTCCTCTGATAATTTCGAAACCCACCTCTGTGTCAAAAAAGAAATCATTTTCTTAATCTCGTATAATTCTATACATATAAAATTTTTAATCTCATTCTGTGTATTCACTGTATATAGCGGTCCATCATTTTACATATCTTTATGTATATGGTGACGATCTGAATCATTGCGAGAAAATGCAGGAAGTAGGTTTTGTAAAAGAAATGATGGTATAGTTTTTACCTAAGCAGCGCCTACCATATAAACTAATGTGGAATAATCAAACAATTGTGCGAACTCAGTTTGTTAGGCAGTGGTCTATTCTGTCAAAAATCGAAGCAAAATAGATGAACACTAATTGGTTCAAGGCCTATCACACGAGTTTAATTGAGATGCAAAACAGTCGCAACAGGAATTTTGTGGCTTGCCTTTTCATGCTTCCATAATTTTTCATTCATCTTTTGATTGAAGATTTAAATTAGTACAATAAGATAAATAAGAGATCTTTTGGTGTACAACAAAGAGATATGTATCATCAACAGGATCGTCCTGAAGAATAAAGAATTTTTCGAAATTTTTTGTTGAATGAATTTCTGTACTTAACAGTTAATTAACATTTAAGGAAGTCGTTTTTAAAGCTTTTTATTATTATTATTTATTAATAATATATATTTTAAAACAAAAACAGTCTTCACTTGATTGGTATGCAATTTATCTGATAGAAGCATCACTTTCCACTTAAATCGGCGTTATGAGTTAGATCAGTCCGCAAATATTTTATGTATATGTTGCAGGCTTGTAGGCTTGTATCATATGATCTATAATAAATTTTTTGTTATATTGTATTTAAAGCTTCCATCTCTATACGAAGTCAGTTCTGAGATAAGTGCATTTAAATCACTTTTACTATCTATTAATTTTTCGAAGAACAAAATGTCTTATAAATTTTATCAATTTTATGTCAAATATCTTTAAATTCCTTGGCATATTTCCATAACTTTTACGTTTATAGCTCGACTCAACTTCAACGTCAAAAACTTCAGCTTAAATTCAACGACACTGAATAAAAGCAAAATTTAACTTGAGAAATTAAAATTTAAAACTTCGCAAGTTATTCAGAAGCCAAGTTGACAAAAGATATTGAAACTTCCCAATTTAGCTCAAGTTAGAAAAAGTGAATAAAACGCCCCTTAGAATTTTTGCCAAAAGGTCACATTACACTTAGTGAGCTTAACTATCGAAATATTTTTTTTTTTTTTGTTTGAATTTTACACATGTTTACACAGCTATTGTTTTATAGATATTTTACGTGAAAGGACACTATTTATTAAAGCTCATATATAATTTTGAATAAAAAAGTATTAGAAACCGCAGCAGTTAAATGCGTCTAAAGATATATCGTATTAGGAAAAAGAATTATATTTATGCAACTGCGTACTTTTTTGTCAAATAACTGGATAACTTTGCATGCTTTATTTGGCACAGCAAAATTGACAACTCAATTTCGACAGACAGCAATTTTTTTCAACTCAGCATTTTCTTTCCTACCACGAGTGAAAAGTTTCCGATTGGCATATACAGGCGCGGATTAAGGTGGGGGCTAGGGGGGCTGCAGCCCCCGGCCCCGAGCAGGTAGGGGCCCCGCAGGCGATTATATATGAAGTGCTTATTGTACAAACATGACATGCCATATAAAAAATATTCCGAAGTAATCGACCTTAAAATTTTAAAAAAATGTATCTTTGTATCTAAGAAATCATGGTTATGCTTAAAATTTCTCGTAGAATCGAATTCATAACAGATTTGCGAAGTGAATTTTCAGAGTTTGAGAATAATTTGAGAACCTGAATCGATTTGTTTGCTAAGACTATTAGAGAAAAATAACTAGAAAAACAGCAACAAAGAACTCCAAACAATCAATTTGACTGGTGATGATAGATTCAAAATCGAAACTTTTGCTTTAGTTGATAAGCTACACTCAGAAAAAAGTTTTTCGGAATATAATAAAAAAGGCATCATATTAAGTGAAATATGGTATAGACTTTGCTCCAGAGCAGAGGTGTTCTGGCAGTGAGTTAAATTATAAATTAAGAAAAAAATAAGAAAATTATAACTTCGATGGCGACAAAAAAAAAATAAAAATAGCAAAAACAACAACATGTGTCCTCTAATATGATCCCCAAACAAATTTGCAAAAATGACAGCAAAATCTAGCCTTGAGCGTGAATACCAACAATATACACGCAGCAGCAAAAACTTTGATATCAACGTGAGCAAGCAACAACAATGCTATGCATGCAGTAGCAGCGCGATGCTCCGGCGAAGTCAATTCTCAGAATTACAACAGACACGAAAATATTGAAGCTGTTGTAAGTGAGCAAAATGAGCAAATTGAGCTATGGGATTTACAACTCTGCTCCAGAGAATGGTTTTCACTGAATGTGATCCTTAAAATTCCCTAAAACTGATAAAAAGCGTCCATGAAAAAGAGAAATATATAAAAGTATATCATTTTTAGAGAACAAGACCTTTTTATTTTTGAGAAAAGATTTGTTTTTATTGAAAAAAATACTTAACAAAGATAATTTTTTTATCAAAATATAGGAAACATTTTTCATTTTCAATAAATTCTCTTCTATTTTTGAAAGAGAAAAATACTTATCATTATATTAGAGACATGAAATATTTCCATTTCCCACAAGTGAAGAAATATTTCTTCAAAAATGTGAAAATTTATTCTAATTGAAGAAAATTTTATTTAAAAAAGAAAAAATTGCTATTATCGAAAATAGATATTGAAAACGAAAAATTAGAAGTGAGAGTAAAACTCCTTGTTGAAGTGTAACCAAATGATATTCAAATGGAATTACTGTGTGAATTAAATCACTTAATTACGCTTATGAAACTTCCACCTGAAGGATAATACCAAAATATAGGTCTGCCAATAACTTATTTTTATTAACATTTTTTTTCAAAGTTACCAAAAATTAAGATTTTTTTTGGAAACTGTAACGTTTTTTATTAAATTAAGTTACATCCCAATTAATTTTTCTGATATGCAAAATAATTGCCTAAGGTATAATTAATATTATGTTTTTCATTTATTACTGTATGTTTAATAGGAGCTGAGATATGATCATTACCGCAAACTCTCAAAGATACGAAAATCGCTCGTGGTTGCATGACAAACATGGTCGCCATTTTGTAAATACAACAAAAAACATTTTTTTTAAAGCAGTTCTTAAGTGCCGCAACATTACGAAATTTATAGTAAAAAAAAAGTTTTTTAAAATAGTCGAGCGACCGAATTTGCTAGTTTGTGATTAATCTCGGCGGAATGACCCATACATTAAACAACATAACGAACAAACAAAGAGCAACTCATAGAAGACACAACAACCCAGCTAGACAGCGCTAACAAGTTAACAAACACAACGAAAATAAATTTGGTGATTACTAATACACTCTTACATTGTTGTTTCATGTTAAACAAGGAAGGTTATATTTGTATATAGTTCTTTTTCTTTTTAACGAGCAAAAATAAAAAAATAAATTAAAACACCAAAAACAGCGCCAGCTAAGGAAGGTTTGTTAAAGACATAAAATTAAATTAAATTAAAAGAAACATTTTAAAAAAGAAGTGATGGAATATTGAAATATAGAAGTGAATCTAATGGAATCTGCATATTGAAATTTTGTTTCCGCACCTTTTTTTTGGAAATTTCATTTTTTTTTATGTGCTTTTATTTTTGTGTTGTTTAATAGATACTTTTATGTCTGTAATATATACATATTTTAAATAAAATTATTTGTATTCTTTATCTATCTATATTATTAATAGACGATTTAATGTTGTTTTCTTTGACGCTCGTACCCGAGCATCTTTTCACTAGAAGTCAGAGCTCTAACCACTACGCCACGCAGAAGAAGCGTCTCGCAGCCGCAAATTTTAAACTTATATAAACGGCTAGATTTGTTTATTTTTCCTTATTTAATTTTCTATTGGTGTGCAAAGTGCAGCTAATAGTCTTTTTGTATGAAAAAACGCAAGTGTCAGAAAGAGATGCAACATCACACGTATACAAAAAAGCACGTTACCTTTTGCCCGACGCCTGAACAAAGGTAACAACCTTTGTATGGAAAATTTTATATGGGGGTAACGCACTTTTTATTAGCGCTCGTGATAAATAACCAGTTATCTAACAGTTACCGTTCTGCCTGGGAACTGAATAGGTGCAGGGATGCCGAGTAATAATTGGTGCTACTTAATACTATTACATCATTACTATACTATTATTACTAAATACAACTACAAAACTACAATTTTAAAATTTACGGTCAGAACCTTGCCTCTGTGCTACAGCATTCATTTCAGTCGTTTTTGCAGTTCTATACTTAAGTTGACTCTAGAGCAGTGATGCACAGCGTTGGCAGAGCTTCTAACACAAGCGCACCATTTTTGTCTTGGTATGTGTGTATAAAACAAAAATTCAACATAACAATTTGGGCAAAAGATGTTACTGCTTGGAGATCAAACGCAAACTGATTCAATGCCAGCGTCGCAGAAGTTCGGTAGCTTCGTACACACGACTTGTCTGTGAAAGCCGAGTGGCTCCCCGAAGCTCTTGTGTGCACCTCTGCTCTAGAGTCTACCCATTGGTATAAGATGTATTTGTAATAAATCCTTGTTTCTTCGTAATGTAAAATCATGGCTGTTTCAACTTAATTATAATGATGTGAATTTAATGTTTGGGGTTGGTCAAAAATTTTTATATAATGTTCAATTTATTTTTAATTTTTCAGTTTCTCTGTATACACTTTTTTTTATAATTTTTTATTTAACATTTCATTAATTATTCAATCACTTATCTTTTTTTATTTAATTTTAAATTTTTACCCCACCGTACTCGAGTTATATTTTATTTTATATATCTTATTTTTTGTAATTTGTTTACTTATGTAACTGTTATCACCTCTTGTTCCTTTTGAAATGGAACTTATAGCAGATCTTTTTCAATTTGAATTTTAAAACTTAAGTCAGTGCCTTTTAGGGCCGTTTTATTAACTTTTATAACTTAAGATTTAAGAATAACTTTGGGATTTTTCGGCGTTTCTAACTTTATTCATTTTATTCACTTCAAGTTGTCAAACATAACTTAAGAAATTCAAGTTCATACATAACTTTTGTTTGATAACTGGAGTCAACTTGTGATTTTTTAACTTCAAAAAATATGAGAAGTTACGAGTTCTAACTTGGGATATTTGGTATAACTTGTGTTTTTTGTTTCAATCACAAGTTTTCGAGTGAATGTCAGAACGAGTTAAGACAAATTGTTTGTACTGACAACTGAATTTATTATAAATTCATTTTCATAGCGCGCATCATTTGAGCTGACTGCAAACAATAGTTTTGATGGAACTACACCAATAATGATCTTTATGGGAGCTTGTCGAAGACCTGTGTTCGAAAATATTCTTGTAAGCAGTGTGGCTGATAGCGGTGATAGGAGGTACTGCATTTAGTTCATTATATGGTCTAGAATGACGCCGTGGTCTTCACATATGGTTTGAACTACCTTGTGAGGTCTCCCAATCGTTATTGCTTAGGGTTGTAATACACTAAACCCAGTAGCTTTAAGCCACTGCAGTACTGCAAAAACCGCCTGATTGCACTTCGCCTCAGTATTGTTCAACTGTTTTGCAACGACTACAAGCACAATGTCATCTTTGAAGTCTATTATTTGGGCCTGTAGGGACTCGTTAACATTATAATACCTTATTACCTTATAACTTAATTGACTTTATTACTTGAGAAGTTATTTGAAATTGTTTTAAGTTTTATTTTAAGTTCAATAATTTATTTTTGTCATAAAAACTTTTTCATTCGATATTTGATTTTCAATTAAAAACAATTGTTGTTCCATGAATTTTTGAATAAAAAAAAATTTAAATAAAAGTCTTGTTGACTTTATTGGCGATCCTGCGGACAAATAAACACACATCGACTACAGGAAAAATCAACTACTGATTCAACACCAACTACAACTTCAAAATATAAACCTACAACAATTAAAAAAAAAAAAAAAAAAAATATATTACACGTTTCCACTTTTGAATATGTTATACGTTTGGATGTATGAATTCTGATTCTATAATACATGGAGAATTTTTTTTGATGTTCAACAATCAAATCCGATAAACAAACACCAGTGATTAAAATCTGGATTCTTTGAAAAACTGAATTAGTTCGGATCATACAACACCTTTTACACTCAAGTGGCACCAATACTAAACTGAAAATCTTCAATCAATTCCTCAATCGATTAAGTATTTATGCAGTATATTTTATAACTTTTCATTTATCATATATAAATATTTGTATTAAGTTATTTTTTAATTGATCCCTTATGTCACGCTACCCCAAAAGGAACCGTAGTTTATCACAAATTAATCCAACCGAAATGAATACAAACATTAATAACCATTCTTCTTCACACCCAACAATATCACCTCATAACCTTATTCCACCGATATCAAACTCAACAGATTTACCCACACCGCCAACTTATCACAATAATATTATGTCCACACAAACATCACAATTTATTGGCACAACTCGAATTAAGTTACCTCAATTCTGGGATTCATGCCCTGAATCGTGGTTTGCCCAATGTGAAGTTCTTTTTACTCTTCACAACCTTTCAGATGACACACTCAAATTTCAAAACATAATAACTGCGCTTTCTCAAGACATTTTCACAAAAGTATTAGATATTATTCAAAATCCACCCGCATACAATAACTACATTTATTTAAAATCAAAACTTCTTGAAAGATGTTCTCTTAGTGAAGACTCTAAATTAGAAATATTACTTTCCGATACTCAGATGGGGGATCGCAAACCATCCGAATTCTACCGCGATTTATTACGTTATAAAAGTTCAGTCTCAGTTATAAGTTTTGATTTACTTTATAAACTTTGGTTGAAGAAATTACCTCAACAGATACAAATTCATTTAATTTCAACAACTCTTACGACCATTAATGATAAATTAAATTTAGCAGATAAGATTTATGAAATGATAAAAAACGATTCAATTTCTTCAATCAATACATTTTCAAATCACTCTCCTATTGAGAAAACTCTTCAAAATTTGGTTGATCTTACTTCATCTTTGTGTCAGAGTATTCAAAAATTATCTCTCAAAACACAGAATGACAATACACGATCTAGGCCAAGAGAAAGATCATCATCAGGAGATGGAAAAACATCATCAAATACAAGACAAAAACTATCAAGAAACTTTTCTAATTCTCCTTTTACCTTTTGTTGGTATCATTCTAAATTCGGTGATAACGCCACTAAATGTTTGAAACCTTGTTCATTTTATAAAATCGATAATAAATATAACTCTTCAAATTTAAACTAAATTATCCTATTATGACGACGACTGATGATGGGATGTCAACTCAAACAACAAGTCGTCTTTTCATTTTCGATAACCAAAATAAATGCAATTTTCTAATAGACACAGGAGCAACTGTTTCTATTATTCCTGCATCCAAATTCAAAATATTTAAGCATGAATCTAATTCTTTTCTTGTAGCAGCTAATGGTTCGAATATTAAAAATTTGGTACAAAACTCCTTAAATTAGATATTGGTTTAAAAAAAAGAATTTGAATTCCCTTTTATTTTAACAGATATTCCTCATCCAATTATAGGAATAAATTTTCTCGGAAAATTCGGACTTATTATAGATGTTAAAAAAAGAGAAATTATAGATTCATTCACAAATTTATCTGTCAAAGCTTTGCCAAATACAAATGACGTTTATACTCTAAAAATTTCAAATTCATCACACAAATTTGAAAATCTCCTATACCAGTTTCCATCATTAATCTCTGAACCTGATTATAATAAAATTTCAAAACATTGTACTGTTCATAGAATTGAGACAAAAGGTGTCCTTCCATTTTCGAAACCCCGTCGACTTGATCCAAGTAAACTCAAAGTCGCGAAATCAGAGTTCGAATATCTTGTTAAAGTTGGAATATGTCGACCATCAAATTCTCTTATAGCATCACCGTTACATTTAGTAGCCAAAAAAGAACCAAATGACTGGAGACCTTGTGGTGACTATAGGAGGCTAAACTGTGTAACTATTCCTGACCGTTATCCTCTTCCACACATTCACGATTTAAGTATCGAGCTGCGTAATAAGAAAATATTTTCAAAAATAGATCTAGTTCGAGCATACCACCAAATCCCTGTAGCAGAAGAAGACATTCACAAAACAGCAATAACGACACCATTTGGTATGTTCGAATTTGTACGAATGCCTTTTGGTCTTCGTAATAGCGCACAAACCTTTCAAAGGTTTATAAACGAAGTTTTCTTTGGTTTAGATTTTGTTTTTGTATATGTTGATGACATTCTCATAGCGAGTGAAAATGAAACCAAACATTACGAACATCTTAAAACTATTTTTACACGTCTTGACAATTATGGATTAAATATTAAACCAAGTAAATGTCAATTTGGTGTTTCATCCCTTGATTTTTTAAGTTATGAAATTTCAAAAGATGGCATCCAACCATCAAAAGAACGAATCGAAGTCATTTCTAATTATAAAAAACCAATAACAATAACTAAATTGCAAAAATTCATAGGAATGGTAAATTATTACCATAGGTACATACCAATGATCGCAAAATTTTTAAGTCCTCTACATGAAATTATAACAAACACTTCAAAGACAAAAACAAAGGAACTCAAGTGGTCGAAGGAAGCAGAACTCTCTTTTGACATAATCAAAAACAAATTTGCAGAGAAAACTCTATTAACACATTTTGACGAAAATGCTCCACTTTCAATTGCAGTAGATGCATCAAATATTACAATTGGAGCTGTCTTACAACAAAATATCAATAAAAATGCTGAACCGCTAGCATACCATTCAAAAAAATTAACTTCAACTGAAATGAAATACTCAACATTTGACAAAGAACTTTTAGCTATCTATTCTGCTATTGAACATTTTAAACATTTTTTAGAAGGACGAAAATTCATAGTATATTCTGATCACAAGCCTTTAACTTATGCTCTTAACTCGAAGACCGAAAGATCTCCTCGACAAACAAGACATTTAGAGTATATAGCACAATTTACCAATGATATTCGCTATACAGCAGGCAAAAATAATATAGTAGCTGATACTTTATCACGTTTACCCGAAATTGAAGAAATTTCGGAAAGAAATATTAATTTCGAAACAATTTTCAATGAACAACAAAATGATTCCGAACTTCAAAATCTTATTTCTGTCCCAAATTCTAAAGTTAATCTTAAACTTATTCATATTCCAATCTTAAATATCAGAATTTGGTGTGATGTTTCTAATTCTCAATCACGACCGTATGTTCCAATGTCGATGAGAACAATAATATTTAGCAAACTGCACGGACTGGCACATCCTGGAACACGCCCAACCAGAAAATTACTAATACAAAAATATTTTTGGCCAAATATGAGAACTGATATTAATAATTGGGTTCAAAGTTGTTTGGAATGTCAAAAAGCCAAAATTAATATTTATACAAAATCCCCTATACAAAAAATTGAAATACCACCTGGTAGATTCGAACATATTCACATGGATTTGGTGGGACCTCTTCCTGTTTCACGTGGATTCCGGTATCTGTTAACCATTGTGGATAGATACACACGATGGCCAGAAGCATTTCCTTTACAAGATATATCTACAAAAACAATTGCAACAACTTTTGCGAATAACTATGTGTCAAGATTTGGAGCTCCTTTAGATATAACTGTAGACCAAGGGACTCAATTTACATCAAAATTATTTACAGAACTCACCAAACTATTAGGATCTCACAAAATTCACACATCTGCTTACCATCCACAAGCCAACGGAATGGTTGAAAGATTCCATCGTCAACTCAAATCCGCAATCATTGCTTGTAATAATACAAGAAATTGGACAGAACAATTACCTTCAATTTTATTAGGTTTGCGTACTGCTGTTAAGGAAGAATTGAAGTGCTCCCCATCTGAGTTAGTTTATGGTCAAACTCTTAGAGTACCAGGTGAATTAGTAATAAGAAATGATCATAAGATAGAAACCGACAGTACTCTAAAAGCTTTAAGAGAACATTTTTCTGAAACAAGAAGTAAAATAGTACATCATGGTAATTCCTCACGATCATATGTTTCTAATGAACTAAAATCATGCAAATTTGTATTTGTCAAAGTCATCCGTAAAGCTGGATTTGAGGCACCTTACGAAGGTCCATTTCTTGTAGTTTCAAGAAGTGACAAAGTTTTTAAAATTAAATATGGTAATAAAATAAGATCTGTGTCAATAGATTTACTTAAACCTGCAAACATTAACAAAACAAACATTAATACAACATTTATACAACAACCAGAAAAGAAGAAACAAGTAACATTTAATATTATTTAAATTCTTTTAGAATTATTTCAAACTATGTTCGTTTCACTGAAGGGGGAACTGTGTAGGGACTCGTTAACATTATAATACCTTATTACCTTATAACTTAATTGACTTTATTACTTGAGAAGTTATTTGAAATTGTTTTAAGTTTTATTTTAAGTTCAATAATTTATTTTTGTCATAAAAAATTTTTCATTCGATATTTGATTTTCAATTAAAAACAATTGTTGTTCCATGAATTTTTGAATAAAAAAAAATTTAAATAAAAGTCTTGTTGACTTAAGGGCCCTATATGGTAGATCCAGATACAAAACTTCATTACAAATGATGTTCTAAGGAACTCAGGTTCACAAGGCCCTTTCTGCGTTCGATGGAACTTTTTGAAACTCCTCTGATAATTTCGAAACCCACCTCTGTGTCAAAAAAGAAATCATTTTCTTAATCTCGTATAATTCTATACATATAAAATTTTTAATCTCATTCTGTGTATTCACTGTATATAGCGGTCCATCATTTTACATATCTTTATGTATATGGTGACGATCTGAATCATTGCGAGAAAATGCAGGAAGTAGGTTTTGTAAAAGAAATGATGGTATAGTTTTTACCTAAGCAGCGCCTACCATATCAACTAATGTGGAATAATCAAACAATTGTGCGAACTCAGTTTGTTAGGCAGTGGTCTATTCTGTCAAAAATCGAAGCAAAATAGATGAACACTAATTGATTCAAGGCCTATCACACGAGTTTAATTGAGATGCAAAACAGTCGCAACAGGAATTTTGAGGCTTGCCTTTTCATGCTTCCATAATTTTTCATTCATCTTTTGATTGAAGATTTAAATTAGTACAATAAGATAAATAAGAGATCTTTTGGTGTACAACAAAGAGATATGTATCATCAACAGGATCGTCCTGAAGAATAAAGAATTTTTCGAAATTTTTTGTTGAATGAATTTCTGTACTTAACAGTTAATTAACATTTAAGGAAGTCGTTTTTAAAGCTTTTTATTATTATTATTTATTAATAATATATATTTAAAAACAAAAACAGTCTTCACTTGATTGGTATGCATTTTATCTGATAGAAGCATCACTTTCCACTTAAATCGGCGTTATGAGTTAGATCAGTCCGCAAATATTTTATGTATATGTTGCAGGCTTGTAGGCTTGTATCATATGATCTATAATAAATTTTTTGTTATATTGTATTTAAAGCTTCCATCTCTATACGAAGTCAGTTCTGAGATAAGTGCATTTAAATCACTTTTACTATCTATTAATTTTTCGAAGAACAAAATGTCTTATAAATTTTATCAATTTTATGTCAAATATCTTTAAATTCCTTGGCATATTTCCATAACTTTTACGTTTATAGCTCGACTCAACTTCAACGTCAAAAACTTCAGCTTAAATTCAACGACACTGAATAAAAGCAAAATTTAACTTGAGAAATTAAAATTTAAAACTTCGCAAGTTATTCAGAAGCCAAGTTGACAAAAGATATTGAAACTTCCCAAGTTAGCTCAAGTTAGAAAAAGTGAATAAAACGCCCCTTAGAATTTTTGCCAAAAGGTCACATTACACTTAGTGAGCTTAACTATCGAAATATTTTTTTTTTTTTTGTTTGAATTTTACACATGTTTACACAGCTATTGTTTTATAGATATTTTACGTGAAAGGACACTATTTATTAAAGCTCATATATAATTTTGAATAAAAAAGTATTAGAAACCGCAGCAGTTAAATGCGTCTAAAGATATATCGTATTAGGAAAAAGAATTATATTTATGCAACTGCGTACTTTTTTGTCAAATAACTGGATAACTTTGCATGCTTTATTTGGCACAGCAAAATTGACAACTCAATTTCGACAGACAGCAATTTTTTTCAACTCAGCATTTTCTTTCCTACCACGAGTGAAAAGTTTCCGATTGGCATATACAGGCGCGGATTAAGGTGGGGGCTAGGGGGGCTGCAGCCCCCGGCCCCGAGCAGGTAGGGGCCCCGCAGGCAATTATATATGAAGTGCTTATTGTACAAACATGACATGCCATATAAAAAATATTCCGAAGTAATCGACCTTAAAATTTTAAAAAAATGTATCTTTGTATCTAAGAAATCATGGTTATGCTTAAAATTTCTCGTAGAATCGAATTCATAACAGATTTGCGAAGTGAATTTTCAGAGTTTGAGAATAATTTGAGAACCTGAATCGATTTGTTTGCTAAGACTATTAGAGAAAAATAACTAGAAAAACAGCAACAAAGAACTCCAAACAATCAATTTGACTGGTGCTGATAGATTCAAAATCGAAACTTTTGCTTTAGTTGATAAGCTACACTCAGAAAAAAGTTTTTCGGAATATAATAAAAAAGGCATCATATTTAGTGAAAAATGGTATAGACTTTGCTCCAGAGCAGAGGTGTTCTGGCAGTGAGTTAAATTATAAATTAAGAAAAAATAAGAAAATTATAACTTCGATGGCGACAAAAAAAAAATAAAAATAGCAAAAACAACAACATGTGTCCTCTAATATGATCCCCAAACAAATTTGCAAAAATGACAGCAAAATCTAGCCTTGAGCGTGAATACCAACAATATACACGCAGCAGCAAAAACTTTGATATCAACGTGAGCAAGCAACAACAATGCTATGCATGCAGTAGCAGCGCGATGCTCCGGCGAAGTCAATTCTCAGAATTACAACAGACACGAAAATATTGAAGCTGTTGTAAGTGAGCAAAATGAGCAAATTGAGCTATGGGATTTACAACTCTGCTCCAGAGAATGGTTTTCACTGAATGTGATCCTTAAAATTCCCTAAAACTGATAAAAAGCGTCCATGAAAAAGAGAAATATATAAAAGTATATCATTTTTAGAAAACAAGACCTTTTTATTTTTGAGAAAAGATTTGTTTTTATTGAAAAAAATACTTAACAAAGATAATTTTTTATCAAAATATAGGAAACATTTTTCATTTTCAATAAATTCTTCTCTATTTTTGAAAGAGAAAAATACTTATCATTATATTAGAGACATGAAATATTTCCATTTCCCACAAGTGAAGAAATATTTCTTCAAAAATGTGAAAATTTATTCTAATTGAAGAAAATTTTATTTAAAAAAGAAAAAATTGCTATTATCGAAAATAGAGACATTTTTTATCGAATAAAGATAGGTTTTTTTTCTGAGTGTAGCAATAGAATGAGAAAAACAATTGAAGCATATGGACCGATAAAACATTTTGGATTCTTGCGCAAATTCCTGGATATTGAAAACGAAAAATTAGAAGTGAGAGTAAAACTCCTTGTTGAAGTGTAACCAAACGATATTCAAATGGAATTACTGTGTGAATTAAATCACTCAATTACGCTTATGAAACTTCCACCTGAAGGATAATACCAAAATATAGGTCTGCCAATAACTTATTTTTATTAACATTTTTTTTTCAGTTACCAAAAATTAAGATTTTTTTTGGAAACTGTAACGTTTTTTTTTAAATTAAGTTACATCCCAATTAATTTTTCTGATATGCAAAATAATAGCCTAAGGTATAATTAATATTATGTTTTTCATTTATTACTGTATGTTTAATAGGAGCTGAGATATGATCATTACCGCAAACTCTATCCGCAAACTCTCAAAGATACGAAAATCGCTCGTGGTTGCATGACAAACATGGTCGCCATTTTGTAAATACAACAAAAAACATTTTTTTTAAAGCAGTTCTTAAGTGCCGCAACATTACGAAATTTATAGTAAAAAAAAAGTTTTTTA
The DNA here is from genome assembly GCA_958299015.1 of Tetanocera ferruginea. Lineage (NCBI taxonomy): Eukaryota > Metazoa > Arthropoda > Insecta > Diptera > Sciomyzidae > Tetanocera > Tetanocera ferruginea. The sequence goes on along the minus strand of OY282641.1, from coordinate 86,893,622 downwards.
AAATAGTCGAGCGACCGAATTTGCTAGTTTGTGATTAATCTCGGCGGAATGACCCATACATTAAACAACATAACGAACAAACAAAGAGCAACTCATAGAAGACACAACAACCCAGCTAGACAGCGCTAACAAGTTAACAAACACAACGAAAATAAATTTGGTGATTACTAATACACTCTTACATTGTTGTTTCATGTTAAACAAGGAAGGTTATATTTGTATATATTGAAATATAGAAGTGAATCTAATGGAATCTGCATATTGAAATTTTGTTTCCGCACCTTTTTTTTGGAAATTTCATTTTTTTTTATGTGCTTTTATGTTTGTGTTGTTTAATAGATACTTTTATGTCTGTAATATATACATATTTTAAATAAAATTATTTGTATTCTTTATCTATCTATATTATTAATAGACGATTTAATGTTGTTTTCTTTGACGCTCGTACCCGAGCATCTTTTCACTAGAAGTCAGAGCTCTAACCACTACGCCACGCAGAAGAAGCGTCTCGCAGCCGCAAATTTTAAACTTATATAAACGGCTAGATTTGTTTATTTTTCCTTATTTAATTTTCTATTGGTGTGCAAAGTGCAGCTAATAGTCTTTTTGTATGAAAAAACGCAAGTGTCAGAAAGAGATGCAACATCACACGTATACAAAAAAGCACGTTACCTTTTGCCCGACGCCTGAACAAAGGTAACAACCTTTGTATGGAAAATTTTATATGGGGGTAACGCACTTTTTATTAGCGCTCGTGATAAATAACCACTTATCTAACAGTTACCGTTCTGCCTGGGAACTGAATAGGCTACTTAATACTATTACATCATTACTATACTATTATTACTAAATACAACTACAAAACTACAATTTTAAAATTTACGGTCAGAATTTTGCCTCTGTGCTACAGCATTCATTTCAGTTGTTTTTGCAGTTCTATACTTAAGTTGACTCTAGAGCAGTGATGCACAGCGTTGGCAGAGCTTCTAACACAAGCGCACCATTTTTGTCTTGGTATGTGTGTATAAAACAAAAATTCAACATAACAATTTGGGCAAAAGATGCTTACTGCTTGGAGATCAAACGCAAACTGATTCAATGCTAGCGTCGCAGAAGTTCGGTAGTTTCGTACACACGACTTGTCTGTGAAAGCCGAGTAGCTCCCCGAAGCTCTTGTGTGCACCTCTGCTCTAGAGTCTACCCATTGGTATTGGTATTACCCCCCCGGGCGGCATTATTTTAGGGGCGGCACTGAAGCTAAATTTAGCCTTTTGAATAACTGGTGTTTTCGAGTAACTCGAAATTTTTCGAGTTTTTGAGTGCTTTAACTTATCAGTGGAAATACCCAGTAGTGGAATTTTCGTTTGATTATGGCGAATTGTAAGTTCAGAGTGCATATTAAAAATTAAGACTTATGCGTTTAATTTTAAGTCGTATCTATTATAATTTGTGTGTGATTTTTGAAGGGATTTTACTGTTTTAATAAAATTACTTTGGAGGGGAGTTAGGTGTGGTCCATACTGATTTGTGTCATTTTCTAATTTAATAATTGAATTATTAATTTTGGAGAAATAATTTTGAGAAATTACCACAAGGTTTCAGCAGCTTCATGCTCTTGCTGAAAAAAACGCAATTCTTACTCCTTTGATTCTCCTGAATGATAAGTTGGAATGCCAACTGCATGAACTCTGTCACGAAGATATTGACAAGGAAGAGTTTCTCGTTGAGAGAAAAATACTTGAGAATTTTGTTTCTATTGCGCACAAAGAAACTGATTCTTGTATGAAAGGTCCACTTGAACTTTTACAATTTATTTTTAAATTAAGTCTAGAAAACGTAGTTCCAAACATTGTTATACTTTTACGAATCTTTCTTACCATTGCTGTTAGTGTTGCCACTTATGAGAGGAGCTTCTCTAAATTGCTCCTGGCAACTCTTGCTACTTGCTACAAGTTCGTATTTTACTTCAGCTCCTTAAGTTTTATTTTAAATTATTTCTTTAACCCGATTTTAACTTTTTAAATTTATTCTTATTCAACTTGCTGTATTTTGCTGAGGATCGTCGTTGGATTTCTGCAGTTTAATTCAGTGAATGCGCTGGAATTATCCTTTTAATATAAAATCAAATTAGTTTACATATATATCTTTGCTTTTTTTTATTTTTCATTCTGCTTTAACAGAACATCTGTTCTCAGTGAGTGCAAGTTTTTTTTGTTTATTCATATCAGCTGTTTCTGACATTTGTCAAGTTCTTGCTACTTCTTAGCTAGTACACAAACCGGTGACTTTTCAGTGCTTATCAAACTTCTTGAAACAGGGTTGCCAAAGCTGCTTTTCAATCTAAAAATTTAATTCAATATTAACTTAAAACTAAACTTAAATTAAAATTCAATAAAAGTAATTATGTACTGCAAATTCCGGAACTGTGCTGTTAAAGGAGAATCCGACCGTGTTGTGAATTGCTGGTTGTGTGAATCCTTTTTTCACTTTAAGTGTGCAGCACTAAATGCTCGTGTTTTCGATGCACTTAACGAAAACAAAGGTTTACGTTGGGCATGCGAAGAATGCAGAGCAACGGATGTTGACATTTTAAAGCTTATTAGGCAATCAAGAAAGGGCTTCTTGGAGGTCTCAAAGGACCTAGAGGCGGCTCAGAATAGATTGTCGGAGTATGAAAATTTGTTTAAATCGTTTAAGTGCATGGATGAGGCTTTTGTCTCTCCTAAGCGCAAACGTAGCAAAAAGAATCTCCGGAGCCTGACCAATGCTACTGCTAAAGCAGCCTCTCCGTCTGCCAATGTAACTCCACAACCCACTACTGGGTGTAATATTGAGCCTTCACCCAACTCAAATACTTCAGGTGAAGCATTAGCAACTGAAATTGAGGTTGTAGCCAAAGTTCATAATACTAATGATGTGGCAACTGCAAAATCTCCAGCATTTGCCGACACCAATTTACTTTTGGCTGAGGCTTCTGCTGTTATTCCTTCAATTAACTTAAGCACTAACTCTCCTTCTACTTCAGGCGCTTTATCTTATGCTAAAACGTGCGTTTTATCAAGTGATGTTAATTCGGTACATATTAAAAATAATACAGGTGCAATACCTAAACTAATATCGTTAAGTAGCTCAAATCAGCCAGAGCACAAAAATCTTGTAGTAATTCCGCCTGCAAGATCTATATTTTTTTCACGATTTGCAGCTGATACGTCTGAAGATGACATCCTTTACTTTTTAAATACAAACCTGAATATTTTGAATAAAAATATTTCTGTTTATAAATTCAAGTTCTCTCATGAACGTGTCACTTCATCTTTTAAAATATCTTTGTCTGCTGAAGCCTACAATAAAGTTATCGATCAAAGTTTTTGGCCTAAATATACCGTAGTACATGAATATGTTCCCAGGTCGCAGCCAAGAAATACACTTGCTACTTTACCTGTTCGCGACATGAACCAAAAAAACTAGATTGCTGCCTACAGTTCCGCATCTTATATCAAAACGTTCGTGGTATTAACACTAAATTGATTAATTTATTTATTATGAGTCACAACATTCATTACGATATAATTGCTTTCAGTGAGACTTGGCTTAGACCTAACACTTTGAATTCTGAAATTCTATGTAACAAATTTAATATTTATCGTTAAGATAGAAACTCTATTCCTGGTAATTGCTCTAATGGTGGGGGTGTGCTGATTGCGGTTAAATCAACACATTTCTCTCAAGAAATAGTTATCCTTGAAGCTGCAGACATAGAATTCTGTTGTGTGCATGCAAAGTACGGTTCTTTGAGTCTTTTTATTACATGCTCATATATACCTCCCTTTTCTAACTTGGAAGTGTATAGCAAACATTCGGCTTCTATAAGTAAAGTTTTCTTATTGCTTCATCCTAATGATCATATCCTAATAACTGGTGACTTTAACTTACCCAATGTTTCTTGGAACTATTGTTCTGAAAACCCTTCAATATATTTACCATCGTCTGAAAGTTCATCTGATAATTGCTTTTTAAATGAGCTTTCAAGTCAAGGTCTTTTCCAACTAAACTGTCACTTGAATAAGAATAACCGTTTGCTCGATCTGGTATTTTTTGATGAAAGCAACATTGCTTCAGTGTCAAGATCCGATCCTCTGGTCACTCCTGAAGATTCTCACCATCCAACCATTGAAATTAGTCTCAATTTTCCTAAACCATCTATACAGAATCGTGCTAGTCAAGCATTCATGGAATTCAACTTTAAAAAAACTAACTATGTTATGTTAAAAAATAGTTTGTCCAGTATAAATTGGTCATCTATACTGCATCTTAATACAAAAGTTTTATCTTCACAGAATCTGGATGCTGCGGTCTGCGCGTTTAATACAACGCTCATTGACTGCTTCACTAGATCTATTCCGCAAAGAAAAGCATCTATAATTTCAGGCCCTGTGTGGTATACCAATGAATTAAGAAAATTGAGAAACTTAAAATCTAAATATTATAAAAAATATCAAAGAACACATAGCTTGATTGATTTCGGCCGTTATACTTCGACTAAATATAGTTATCAGCTGTTGTGCAAGCAATCCTATAACATATACCTAACAAAAGTAAAATTAAACATTAAGTCTGATGCAAAATCATTCTGGAGTTTTGTAAATACAAAACGTAAGATTGATTCCTATCCTTCTTTTATGAAATATAAAAATGTGGAATCTGATAATGATTATAGCATTTGTAACCTTTTTGCTGACTTTTTCAAGTCGACTTACTCGTCGTCATCTTTTGATAATGGTAGCTATCCTTTTAATGTTCATTCTGGGGATATTTGCCTCCCAATAGTTGATAACAATACAGTTCTATCTTATCTAAAAGATCTTAAAACATCGTATAAAAGTGGTCCCGACAACATCCCATCTTGCATTTTGAAATATTGCTGTCAAGAATTAGTAGCTCCAATCACTTTGCTTTTTACCTATTCTCTAAAGGCTTGCTATTTTCCAACTATCTGGAAGTCATCATTCATTATCCCATTGCATAAATCTGGGAATAGATCTTTAATTGATAACTATCGTGGAATTGCGAAATTAAGTGCTTTGCCCAAACTTTTTGAATCAATTATTACTTCACAATTATCACACAGTGTTAAATCGTTGATGTCCCCATGTCAACATGGATTCCTCTCAGGAAAATCTACGGTCACTAACCTCCTTGAATTTACATCTATGACAATAGAAAATTTTGGAAAAGGTTTGCAGACTGATGTTATCTACACTGACTTCAGCAAAGCTTTTGATGTTGTAAATCACAAGCTCTTGATTCTAAAATTATCTTTGATTGGATTTCCCACAAAAATGGTGAGATGGATCGAATCGTATTTAAGAAACAGAACACAATCTGTTCTATTTAAACTCGTGAAATCATACGAGTTTCCTGTTATCTCTGGAGTACCCCAAGGAAGTCATCTTGGGCCACTTTTGTTTCTACTTTATATAAACGATTTGCCATCGGTCATAAAGCATTCTAACATCTTGATGTATGCTGACGACGTCAAACTATTCCTGTCTTTTAAGAATGAATATGATGGTTTATTCTTACAAATTGACATCAACAATCTTCATAGCTGGTGCAGAATAAATCTAATGAATCTTAATATGAAAAAATGTAAGCACATGACCTTCTCGCGAAAACCATTCTTAAAGTGTAATTTCAAAATATGTGACTACACATTAGAATCCTTAGATAGTTTCCATGATCTTGGAGTTAATATGGATCCTAAACTACGATTTCACATTCATATAAATAAAATAATAAATAGAGCAAATAGTACCCTAGGATTTATTAAACGTTGGGCAAAAGAGTTTAATGATCCTTTAATTACTAAAACTTTATTCACTTCTCTAGTTCGGCCTATCTTAGAATATGCTTCGGTTGTATGGTGTCCATGATATGGTTGTTACATTGATGACATTGAATCTGTACAGAAAAAATTTCTTTTGTTCTGCCTGAACTATTTATTGCAATATTAACTTTAATCTACCACCTTATGAATATCGCCTACAGCTATTAAATCTTCCTACTTTGAAAAATAGGAGAGTTATGCTTAATGTTAGTTGGATTGTTAAACAATTACATGGAGATGTAGACAGTCCGTATTTATTGATTAAAATTTACTTTAATATTCCACTTCGCCCTAGAAGATCTTTTGAGTTACTTTTTATGAACTTTTGTAGAACAAATTACTTGCAAAAGGAACCATTACGAAGCGCTTGCGGAGACTTTAATTCTGTTTCAAATGTTATATCTTTAAATGAATCCATGTACTCAATTAAACATAAAATAATAGATTATCTGCAGTACCGACAGTGATTCTGATCATCATCTTCCAATGGCACATAATTCTCACCTGGTTATGGATATACATAATACAACATATACATCTGAATGGACCTGACCTGAACCTGTTTTGGACCTCCTAAATGAATATAATCGAACATGCTTGCTTAATGTAAACCCATTTTTTTCGGTTGTGCTGTGCTGGTTGTATCTTTTGGACTTTGTCCTACAACCAGTGAGAACGATTTGTATGACATATAATTATACGACAGGCCAATGAGACCTAGTTGTCTTAGTGCCAGCGTTCGCAACCATTTCTTTGTTTCTAAAGAAATTGGTGTGGTATATATGACCTTGTTTGTTGAAATACCACCTTGCTGTGAACGATATGTATTATGTATATGGTTATACTTATCAGTGTGGCGTACAGGCCTTGTTTGTCTTGATACCTCCCACCGTTCTAGACCGACACCATGATGCTTTACATAAACAACCATGTTTGCCTTGGCTCCACAATGTTAATATGTATAATTTTCAAACATCGAATTTTAAACTATGTCAATGTTAAAATATGATTATATTTCAGTTATTATGCTATATTCTAAATTATTATATATAATTATAATAAATTGTTTTGTAAATGGCTAAATTTTAAAAGCTTTAAAGCCTCAAAGGCTTAGCTTATAATAAATAATAATTAAAAATCATAAAAACCTACATTAGAACTACAATGAGTACGTCTCGCCTACAAAATCTTGCCATATTATCTATAGAATACAAGTGAAGTAATGAAATAGACTTTGACAATGTAATTAACGATTTTGCTAATAAAAATAACAATTAAATAAAATATTAAATAAAAAACAATGTAATTTTAAGAATTGATTTTTCGGTTTCATGTAAGAATAAACTTTTTTTATCGTTGACCTAATTCTTATATGACGTAAGTCAACTTTTGGAATAATAGCGATTATTAACGTTTAAGGTAGATTGATCAAAACTACATTTTTGTCTTACCAATTTTTTTTAATGACCTTCAAAGTCATGCCTAACTTCAAAAATATTTAATCAAAAATATCACTAAACGTATCACCTTACTAAAATGCTCATAAAAACTTCAAACTAAAGTCAAAATAAATTAAATTTTCAACAATAAATCACAAAAAACAAGACTTAAAATTTGTATCTCTAAAAGGTCCTGTGACAAAATAAAGAGATGTACTGCCTTGAAATAGCATAAATTTTAAGAAAATATAAAAAAATAATAAATTTTCTTTCAAATGCAACTTCCACAGGTAACCGCGGGTAATGATCAAAACAATACATATGAAAATATAAAGCTTTAAAAAAAAATGGCACCAAAACTGCTTGCTACTTGCTACCTTTTTTGTTATTCTTTATATTATAAAAGCCTTAAAATGCTTTTTTAATTTTTTTTATATTTGCTTAATTAATAATTTTAAATAACATAGATTTAACCAATAAAGCTTTACAGAATTCTTAATTTTATGTTGAAGTTAAGCATCAGCACTACAAAATTTTAAAAACTGTTGCTCTGTTAGAGATCTTTGGCAATTATAATATTTATGAGTGATCTTATTTTACTTTCATAGATAATCTGTTTCAAAAATTTGACTTACATGGGCGAAGCCACGCCCAGTCTTCCAATGTTCGTTCCAATTTTGCAGTTTAAAAACTTGATCAATTATTTACTCCATACTGAGTTTTGTTATCATCCGACATTTTGTTCCAAAACTTTTTATATGAATATTTTTTATTGTATGGGCGGTGACACGCCCCTCTGACCACTGCTTGCTCACTTTTGCCAGTCAATGGACACGAAATAAATAGTATGGGGCTTAAAGTTTCTTTGATGTGTACATTAGAGCGTATCACCAAAACTAACCTATTTTGACCCCGCCTCAATCGTTAGATATTTGAAAGACATTTTCGAAAAAAAAATTTTTTTTTTTAAAGTGGTCCCTATGGTGCTATTTTGGTTTTTTCGTTATATCTTCGGTGTTTCTTGTTCGATCCGGAAGATTTTATATCTGTGTGTTGGTTGGTGTTATCCAAATATTTTCTGATGTTTTTTTAACTCAAATGTTTTTTTTCGACTGATTACACAATCGACCTTTGTTCCTACCATATTATCCTGCTCCAAAAAGTACAATAACTTATAGCTTTGGAAAAATCATTATAACCATGGGAAGAAGTGAAATCGAAAAAATGGATTTTAGAAGCACTTCCGACCTATTTTGCAAAGAATAACACTTTGGATCATAATAAAATTTTTGTTTTAATTTTCGAAATCGGATTTAAGATTTAACATTTCGGATTTAAGGTGGCTGTAGCGGTCACTTCATATCAAAAAGTAAATCGGTCTTTTTCAGTGATCAATAAAATCGAGCTTTAGTTCGTGATAAAGAAGTAAACAAAAAGCGCAACAACAAAATCTTTGCAGAATAAATGTAGTCAATTTTTTGAAATTTTGCAACTAGCAAAAGAGTAGAAAAACACTGCTTGAACAAGTGAAAAGCTTTTTGGGTAATTCCGTTTTGGTTTTACTGCAGTTAAGCTTATTATCTTATCAAAGTTAGTGGACTGCATAAACCAAAGAGACTACTGATGAGTTGGAGAAGCGTCCGACGAAACCATGGTCTAGTCTGCTCGGTTTGTTCTGCAAAGAACATTGTTGTTGTAGCAACCTGTTTGGCTTCAATAAATTATTTGGCATCAAGCTCTAAAAATAATTCTTGAAAAATATGTTTTTTAAGAATTATAAACTAAATTTTATTTTCAACTGCAGGGTAAAAGTGTAGAGTGTGTGCAATGACAAAATTTTATTATGCCAGGTTATTCCTTAAAAAATACTTGTTCAGGTGTCAATATATCAGCTTTATATTTTAGTATATATAAAAATGAGAGCAAAAATAGACTCATGCGCGCGTTTTGCTCCATTTTTCCCAACGTGCGTCTTATTAGAAATAGGTTGATGATATGTATATTAGAATTTATGTTTATTTTTTTATTGCATGTGAGAGGGGCGGCAAATTTGGAATCCGCACCGGGCGGCTTAGCTTCTCGGTACGCCACTGATATGTAATAAATCCTTGTTTCTTCGTAATGTAAAATCATGGCTGTTTCAACTTAATTATAATGATGTGAATTTAATGTTTAGGGTTGGTCAAAAATTTTAATATAATGTTCAATTTATTTTTAATTTTTCAGTTTCTCTGTATACACTTATTTTTTATAATTTTTTATTCAACATTTCATTAATTATTCAATCACTTCTCTTTTTTTTCTCCTTTATTTAGTTTTAAATTTTTACCCCACCGTACTCGAGTTATATTTTATTTTATATATCTTATTTTTTGTAATTTGTTTACTTATGTAACTGTTATCGCCTCTTGTTCCTTGTGAAACGGAACTTATCTCTTTCAGACCCAGCTATATCAATTGTGCGATCTGACAAATTGCTCATATAAACGTATCAAAACACTTTTGTCGTCTGTTGACCGATAAGCAATGATTGTGTGAGTTAGTTTTCTTTGTGTGTGTATAAGAAAAAAAAACGAACAAGCAAAAAGAATATGAGCAAAACGAATTTAGTTTGACAGACTTACTCCACAAATGAAGACATGCGGCCACGTGGCAAGTATTTTTATAATTTTACTAAGAAAATTTTAGTTTTTAATATTGCTAGACAATCAGAAACTATTTCTAAGCACAACATAAATTAAATTTGTAAATATTTTCATAACTGCCATCTAAATGTGCTATCAAAATGCAGGTATCACAATTGTGCGCTTCAGGCATAAAATGTATTTTTGTTTTTATCTCACTTTTGTGTTATCTCCATGTTTCTAGGGAAATTCTTTGATTTGAGCAACAACAACGACATAGAAGCAGTGTTAGATTTATTAAATGAATCTGATGTTGACTTCGATGATGATGATGCTACTGATGAAACTTGGTTTCCTTCCAATGTAATTGCGGATGCTCAAGAAGATAGTGATGAAAGCACGCATGATGACAACATCTCTTCATCTAGGAATGACGAAGTAACTACAGCTGAACACTCAATCTCCCTTGCACAAACAACAAATGCAAGATCTACGCTACCCACAAGACAGGAAATTTGGAAAAGTGTACCGTTCCCAAACGCCGACCTACCAATAACATCAGGTTGTCAAAATATCACAACGGTAAAAACTCCATTGGAATATTTTCAAAATTATTTTACGGAAGCGCACTATAGTGATGTTCTTAAATTCACTAAAATGTATGTCTTAGCCAAACGTGGCCAGGAAGCGCGCTATACTATACCTGATATAAAACGGTTTTATGGTTGTTCGATCACAATGGGATGCCTTGGGTACGCAGCGAATGTACTGGTCCCAAGATTGCAAAATTCCTGCCATTTTCAATTCTATGTCCCGTGACAAATTTTTTCAACTGCGATCGGACATTCATTTTGTGGATTTTTCTATACCAACGTCGTCAAATAAATTTTGGCGAGTGCAGCCAGCAGTTGACATGGTGAGAAAACGGTGCAATGAATTGGCGACGGAAGTAACGCAGTATTCAATAGATGAACAGATGATACCCTTTATGGGAAGATGCCCTGCACGTCAAGTTCTCCGATCAAAACCACGACCTGTTGGGTCAAAAAATCTTGTGTGTGCTACATCTTCTGGTTTGGTTGTCGATTTTGAAATATTTCAAGGAGCTGGAACATATGATGATTGAGGTCTTGGACACGGGCCATCTATTGTCGTAAGGCTCATTAAGAACCTACCAAAAGGGAGTCACATATATTGTGACAGGTTTTTTACCACCATTCCATTACTTAAGTCGTTGCACCAAATGGGCTATCAGGCAACAGGCACACTTATGGCTAATCGAATACCCAAAACTGTTAAATTTCCCCTGGATAAATACATGCAAAGAAGCGACATATGCCAGTTTACGAATGGTAAAAATGTAGCTGTGGTTAAATGGAAAGACACAAAAGGTGTCATAGTTGCTTCTAATGCGTGTGGCAAAGATCCAGTGGGAGAGATCGATAGGTGGAATAAGAATCTTAAACGCAGTTGCCCTTTCCAAATTCCAGCAGTTATTAAAAATTACAACATGTTTATGGGTGACGTAGATCTGTGTGACCAAATGTTGGAATATTACCGAATCAAGATGAAAACAAAGAAATGGACCGTGAAAGTGTTCTTTCATTTTCTTGATCTAGCTATTTACAATTCGTGGATGGAATTCAGACAAGATGCTAAAGTTGTAGGGCTTCCCTAGGCAAAATTTAAATCATTTTTAACTTTCAAAATGGAGCTAGGCAATGTTTTGGCGAGTTATTTTGAAGCTCCAGAAGCTGTTGACAGATTTCAATTGCCGGAAGATTTTTATGGCTCAAAATACACTGGTTTACAAATAACGAAAAGTTGTTTGTACTTTGAATGCCACTATCCTTTTCTCATGTAAAATCGATCGCTAATTCCGAAAAAAAAATTTTTTTTTTTTCTGTCACTCCGTTTTCGAGATATTGCCCACTGTAGGGTTTTCAACGAAAAAAAAAGTTGGTTCCACTTAATTGCATATATCTCCAGAACCAACAACAGTAATCAAACAAATGATATATCAAATAAAAGCTAATAAAATTTCTTACAAACAATGCAAACACCATTTTTCGGTCGAGTTGTTAGTTTTGGCGGAATAAATTCAAATATCGGGGATTTTTTTTATTTTTCAGAAAAATTTCCAAAAAAAGACAAAATAGTTGCAAATTTCGTTAAGAAATCAAAATATTTTATTACTTTTGATATTTTTTACTAAAAGCCTTTATTTATCCAAAAAAAAATAAGCTATTGTTGAAGAAAATCTATTGAGAAATGAAAAAGTTGTGTTTAATGGAACGAAATCACCCAAATTGTGTGATTATCAATTTATGCATTTGGACTTATTTTATTGCCATAAAAAAAAAAAAATGAGAACTAAAGGTTGTTGTAATAAAATCATATATTCTTCATTTTTATTGTTCTTTTAATAATTTACATTATTTTTACATTATTTAAAATGGTATATAATTATTATTTATAATTTTTATTGTTCCCTTAAATCATTTTTATTGTTATTTACATTGTAAATAATTTTTATTTATCATTCAGAAATTCAAAATGATTAGAAATCTTGTTTTGTCGTTTATTTAATTTGGGATCGGTTTCTCTGATGAAAAACCAACAATAGTCACTCATCATTCCTTCGTCCCAAAATCCTTGGTACCGATTCTCAATTGCTTTCATCTGTTGTTGGAATCTTTCCCCATGTTCATCGCTCTCGTCACCGAGATTCTTCGGAAAAAAATTCAAATGGGAGTGCAGAAAGTGAATTTTCAGAGACATATTTACGCCCATCTTTTTATAGTTCTTGAGCAACTCGTTGACTATTTTCTCGTAAGATTCACTTTTATTGTTCCCGAGGAAGCTAGAAACAGTCGTCCTAAAAGAATCCCACGCCGCTGCCTCAACTGGTGACAATAGTTCTGCGAATTGAAGATCGTTTAACACCTTTTTTATTTGCGGTCCAACGAAGACACCTTCTTTTATCTTGGCATCAGAAAAATTTGGAAAAATCGTTTTCAAATATGTGAATGCTTCGTTTTTTTTGTCTAACGCCTTGACAAAGTTTTTCATAAATCCAAGTTTGATGTGCAGCGGTGGGAGAATTATGTTTTCTTTTTGACGAGTAGAACGTTTTTGACGTTGCTCTCTCCAACTTTCGACTCAATTCTTTCTGCCCAGTCCTTTTTGTAATAGTGGTTTACCAACGACGTGGTGTACCAACGACTTTGATATCAGAACATATTTTCCAGTCGTGTTATTCATATTTAATACTGCCATCAATAAACAAACGCCACTCTTTGGGAATGTACGGCTGACCGAAGGTATTAAATAAGCCAGGAATGACTACGCAATAGCAGATATTGTCATTCTTTGTAAAGTGTATAGCAAACGGTTTTTCACGATTTCTGAAGTATGTCACCTTAACATTGGGTCTCAAAAAGTTGAATTGTTGCATACGAGAAGATTCCACCAACAGATGAAAGCAATTGAGAATCGGTACCAAGGATTTTGGGACGAAGGAATGATGGGCGACTATTGTTGGTTTCTCATCAGAAAACCGATCCCGAATTAAATAAACGACATAACAAGAATTCTAATCATTTTGAAGTTCTGAATGATAAATAAAAATTACTTACAATGTAAATAACAATATAAATACAATAAAACAATATTTAATGCAACAATAAAAATTATTAATAATAATTATATACAATTTAAATAATGTAAAAATAATGTAAATTATTAAAAGAACAATAAAATGAAGAATATATGATTTGATTACAACAACCTTTAGTTCTCATTTTTTTTTTTATGGCAATAAAATAAGTCCAAATGCATAAATTGATAATCACACAATTTAGGTGATTTCGTTCCATTAAACACAACTTTTTCATTTCTCAATAGATTTTCTTCAACAATAGCTTATTTTTTTTGGAAAAATAAAAGCTTTTAGTAAAAAATATCAAAAGTAATAAAATATTTTGATTTCTTAACGAAATTTGCAACTATTTTGTCTTTTTTTGGAAATTTTTCTGAAAAATAAAAAAAATCCCCGATATTTGAATTTATTCCGCCAAAACTAACAACTCGACCGAAAAATGGTGTTTGCATTGTTTGTAAGAAATTTTATTAGCTTTTATTTGATATATCATTTGTTTGATTACTGTTGTTGGTTCTGGAGATATATGCAATTAAGTGGAACCAACTTTTTTTTTTCGTTGAAAACCCTACAGTGGGCAATATCTCGAAAACGGAGTGACAGAAAAAAAAAAATTTTTTTCGGAATAAGCGACCGATTTTACATGAGAAAAGGATAGTGGCATTCAAAGTACATATTGGCTGTAAACCAGTGATATCGGCCTCATGATGCTCCGGATGATATAAGGTTTGATCGCTACGATCATTGGCCGGAATTTACCGATGATCTGCCACGAGTTTGTCGCAATAGTTGCGGAAGTCGCTGGAGAGCTCGTTGCCAAAAGTGTAAAGTAACACTTTGTTTGGCAAAAGGCAAAGACTGCTTCCAAAAGTACCATACAAAAAGTTAAATTCGATTTTTTTTTAGATATATTAAGATTTAATAAGATTGTGCTATTTGCCATGCAAAGAAAAAACTGAATTATGAATTTTTATTTATTATTTTTACTAGTTATTACTGAATTATGAATTTATGAATAATTTTTATTTATTATTTTTACTTGTTATAACTGAATTATGAATAATTTTTACTTGTTATCTATATTTATAAAACAAGAAAACTGAAAAAAGTTGTTTGAAATTTAGAGAATCATTTTTCACCTAAATACACAGACCACACAATTGTGCGATGTCCTTTTTTTAAAAAGGTCCTAAAATCAGTGTTTAGTGGATACAATTATAGGCAAAAAAAAAAAAGAAAATATTTGAATTTCAATTGTATAGACAAAAATATATGCAAGTAAAGGTTCAGGTCTGAAAAGGTTATAGCAGATCTTTTTCAATTTGAATTTTAAAACTTAAGTCAGTGTCTTTTAGGGCCGTTTTATTCACTTTTATAACTTAAGATTTAAGAATAACTTTGGGATTTTTCGGCGTTTCTAACTTTATTCATTTTATTAATTTCAAGTTGTCAAACATAACTTAAGAAATTCAAGTTCATACATAACTTTTGTTTGATAACTGGAGTCAACTTGTGATTTTTTAACTTAAAAAAATATGAGCAGTTACGAGTTCTAACTTGGGATATTTGGTATAACTTGTATTTTTTGTTTCAATCACAAGTTTTCGAGTGAATGTCAGAACGAGTTAAAACAAATTGTTTGTACTGACAACTGAATATATTATAAATTAATTTTCATAGCGCGCATCATTTGAGCTGACTGCAAACAATAGTATTGATGGAACTACACTAATTACGATCTTTATGGGAGCTTGTCGAAGACCTGTGTTCGAAAATATTCTTGTAAGCAGTGTGGCTGATAGCGGCGATAGGAGGTACTGCATTTAGTTCATTCTATGGTCTAGAATGACGCCGAGGTCTTCACACATGGTTTGAACTGCCTTGTGAGGTCCCCTAATCGTTATTGCTTAGGGTTGTGCTATACTAAACCCAGTAGCTTTAAGCCACTGCAGTTCTGCAAAAACCGCCTGATTGCACTTCGCCTCAGTATTGTTCAACTGTTTTGCAACGACTACAAGCACAATGTCATCTTTGAAGTCTATTATTTGGGCCCTATATGGTAGATCCAGATGCAAAACTTCATTACAAATGATGTTCTAAGGAACTCAGGTTCACGAGGTTCCTTTCTGCGTTCGATGGAACTTTTTGAAACTCCTCTGATAATTTCGAAACCCATCTCTGTGTCAAAAAAGAAATCATTTTCTTAATCTCGTATAATTCTATGCAGATAGAAGAGGACTTCAAAACGTTAGAGCTTCTAATTTTTAATCTCATTCTGTGTATTCACTGTATAAAGCGGTCCATCATTTTGCACATCTTTATTGAGTTTTACTTATATGGTGACGATCTGAATCATTGCGAGAAAATGCAGGAAGTAGGTTTTGTAAAAGAAATGATGGTATAGTTTTTACCTAAGCAGCGCCTACCATATCAACTAATGTGGAACAATCTAACAATTGTGCGAACTCAGTTTGTTAGGCAATGGTCTATTCTGTCAAAAATCGAAGCAAAATAGATGAACACTAATTGATTCAAGGCCTATCACACGAGTTTAATTGAGATGCAAAACAGTCGCAACAGGAATTTTGTGGCTTGCCTTTTCATGCTTCCATAATTTTTCATTCATCTTTTGATTGAAGATTTAAATTAGTACAATAAGATAAATAAGAGATCTTTTGGTGTACAACAAAGAGATATGTATCATCAACAGGATCGTCCTGAAGAATAAAGAATTTTTCGAAATTTTTTGTTGAATGAATTTCTGTACTTAACAGTTAATTAACATTTAAGGAAGTCGTTTTTAAAGCTTTTTATTATTATTATTTATTAATAAAATATATTTTAAAACAAAAACAGTCTTCACTTGATTGGTATGCATTTTATCTGATAGAAGCAGAACTTTCCACTTAAATCGGCGTTATGAGTAAGTTCAGTCCGCAAATATTTTATGTATATGATGCAGGCTTGTAGGCTTGTTTACACAGCTATTGTTTTAAAGATATTTTACGTAAAAGGACACTATTTATTAAAGCTCATATATAATTTTGAATAAAAAAGTATTAGAAACCGCAGCAGTTAAATGCGTCTTAAGATATATCGTATTAGGAAAAAGTATTATATATATGCAACTGCGTACTTTTTTGTCAAATAACTGGATAACTTTGCATGCTTTATTTGGCACAACAAAATTGACAACTCAATTTCGACAGACAGCAATTTTTTCAACTTAGCATTTTCTTTCCTACTACGAGTGAAAAGTTTCCGATTGGCATATTATATGCCATATGCCGCATATAGTATAATTAATAAAGTAGTATTACGTTTGAACGTACTCTCTTTGTAAGTACCCTAAATGTCAAAATCGGCCATCTTTGCAAATGCAGACAAAGCAAACAAACAAATCTAAATTCAATTGAACATCGTGTTGTGCTAAGTGCAAATTACATTTAATATTTTCGTTGTGATATTGTTTTATAATAACAATAAACTAGATAAAATATTTATAATAAAATAACTGAGGAATGAGAGTGACTTCAAGGTGTTTGCAGAGAATTGTTCTAAGAGGTCCGAGTTTAAGCAGCAGCAACAGTGACTGCAAACAGCATCCAATGAATTGCAGTTTATTCAATTTGCACTTTTAATTTTACTTATTATTTCTTTAACAATAACAATAAAAAAAATATACAAAATGACAAATCACAATTTTCTACAATTATTTAATATAAACACGCGAAAGTTGGTAGTGGATCAGTATTTACATTTTGCCTTTTCTTAGCTTTCTACTCGTTCGTAGATTTTGTATGAACTGTGAACTTAGTTTTGACAATCTCGGTAAGATGCTCTCCACCCTGCTAATACTTTGGTTGTTTTACTATGGATTGGCACACAGCCTTATATTCTGTTTGTTCATTCTCTCTCTTCGTTGCAAAAATTGCTGATCAAAATCGGGTAAGGCAGCGAAAATAACTGTCACGGCTACCTTTTGTTGTTGCATCTTGCCCAAAAACTAGCATTCGATTTAAAAAAACGAATTAACCAGATATTAATTTAATTCTTTGCATATATCCATTTTAAGTAGTTTTTTATTGATGAAAATTAATTTTTGCTGTATTTATTAATTGCATTAAATATCTGGTATATATCACCGTACAATCTAGTTGATAGTATGTTTGTAAAAGATGAAGATCTCTCCGTTAGTTATGTCCAAATTCGTTAACTTCGACTACTTAAATTTTGCGTAATTTGGTAGAGATGTGTATTTCCAAGGTAATTTACCGGGACGTAGGGCAATAGAAGAAAGAAAACGCTCCAATTGATGTTGATCGCTATAAGCGAGGGACACAATGGCATACTAAATTTTAAATAAATATGTATTATTTATTAGTTATAAATTAAATTTGGGTGAAATTAATTTATTTGAATATAATTACAAAAAGAGAACGCAAATCGCACAAAAAGTTTTTTTTTAATGAACTTCTAAGGGTCGCTTAGAATTATATTTTTTTAGGGCCAATTGTTGGCGCCTATAAACCTGACATTTAATATACATATATATGAGGCGATCATAAGTAAAGTGGTCCAACCCACAAACATTTCTTTCGCAATCATACTACCAGATACGATTACTGAGATTTAATTTAGGGATAATTATATCTATCTTCATATTTTAGCATTGTTAAAACTTGTATGACAAATACTTTACCTTTAACAAAAAAATACATTATGGAAATGGAAGTCTGGTCCAACTAATAATAAAAAATGTCCGATTCCTTTGAAGATAATTTGCTTTAAGTAGATATGTAGCAACTTTGGGCTCTACGAAATAGCCCCCAAATGAAATAACCAAAAAAAAAAACATAAAATGTTATTTCATATGAAATAACACCCAATTGTTTGGGTGTTCTTTCGTAAAAATAAGGTCTTATCTCATTTTGCTTTTGGGCTTTATTTCATTATGAAAACAAATTTTATTTGGGGCTTATTTCATTTCGGTTTGTTTTGGGAGTTATTTCATTTGATTTGGGGGTTATTTCATTCTAAGAATTTGGGGGTTATTTCATTTTATTTGGGGTTATTTAATTTTATTTTTTTATAAGTTTATGACTCAATTGTTAGTTTTGTTTATTTTGTACATTTTTTCCCATGTAGCTGCGCCTTTTACAGATTATTCATTCTGTAAAAGGCGCATATAAAACTAATAATACGGCAAAGGATTTTTAAAAAGATATGCATAGTTTCCTATGCACTTTTTCGACAAAAATGCTACTCTACATTAAAAATATGTTTTGCAAAAACAAAAACAAATATTATTCGTATTGGTATTTTTTTTTTAATCAAGTTAATAGATGTGAATAAAACTAAATAAAAAAAAAAGAAACAGTTTCGATAGTATCGTAAGTGTAGACGTAGAATTCCGTTTAAGTTGTAACCTCTTCTACTTTTTCTCTTTGGTCCGATTGTTTTGTTAATAATTGTTTGTTTGAATAACACTCAATTATGGACTACTTATCGATGCCAAAACAAAGAAAAAGTTATATAGTAAGTATGATTAAATGAGCAAGCAAAAAGAAACAAGCAAAATTTCAAATTTGTTCGATCATTTTGTTAAGTTTGACAGGTTGAGTTCATTGACTTAGTTGAAAAGAAGGCGAAGCAAATGCACTTTCCATTGGTGCCACTTTCGTCTCTGCCCGATATATAGTTTGCGAGCTACACTCGCTAGTGCTAGTGGGATGTGGAATCCAAATTAATTTGCATTAAAACCAAAAATTAAAATTTTACGCCATCTATTGGGTAAAAGCATAAAAAGAAATATGATCCAACTCGTTTTTTTCATAAGAGTTAAATCTAACCGGATCACAGACCCATTTCGTTAAATTTGACAGATTGAGTTCATTGACTGAGTTGAAAAGAGGTTCATGGTTTTCAAAATAGTATACTAGAACAGTAGTGCATACATAAACCCAATGCGAACTAATGCTTACAATGCTGCCAAAGCGAACCAATCAGTTCGTGCTAAACAAAAGCAATACAAGCATAAACAACGAAAGAGAAACAAAGAAAGCAGCAGACACATAAGCAGCTGATGATTGATTTTCTTATATAAAAACATGCATTTTTCTTCTTAAATTTTACTATTTTGTGACTTTGATATAATAGTGACAAAATCCAAAGTTAGATATTCATTCAGCGCAGGATATATCTGATATTTTAGTATAAATATTATCTTTGAACGAAGAGTAGTAAAGGCTGTAGGTATACCCTAAAGTATTCGCCAAAAACGTTGCCTAATGACCTTGAAAAAATCTGTTAAAACGACCCCATACAAACCGCGCTGTAAGACGTAATTCTACGTCAAAAAATTTTAACTGCATTAATAAGCCAAATGAGTATTTAAATTCATATTTTGTTTATGAATATCTGCATAAGGTACGATTTTTGGATCACGAACAAAAAGCACAACAAAGCAAATAATGTTTTTTGATCAACAGCACAACCCCTACTACTTTATTCTACTCTCTTTCTTCTGCGTGGTAGTGATTGTGTTTGAGTAGAAGAGTGGAAATCGAACACAGCCGAATCAGTGCTGTCACTTTACCACAATTGTGGTAGATCTTTCACTTTTTTGACTTTTTTTGACTTCTACCACTTTTACCACCCACTATTTACATCTGCCCAAAATCTACCACTATTTTATTTCGTAATAACTTTTTTCCATTACCCTATTTTTACATAATAATAACTGTTCGTTGTTTCAATAATTCAAATATTTATGAAACATTTTACCGAAACAGGAAATATTGCTTTTTTTTTTTAAATATGTGATAAGATTTAAAAAACCAAATGGTAAAAATTGAGATAAGCCATGAAAAACAAAAAAATACTTTATGCAATAAAAATTAGTTTATCAATTATCCCGAAATTTTTATTGAATTTCGCAGGGCACGAAAATGCTAGCTAGGCCACAGCTAGAGATCTAGAGGCAATCAAAGACATTTCAAAGTCTGTTATTATTATTATTTGTCATTAAATCTCTCAACCATTATTCTTATATATAATGTATGTTTAAAATAAAAGTTCTTAAATTCAATGTTACCCTTTTTGAAAATTTATTGTTTTTTAATGGTTGCTTGCGAGTAGCTCCTAACTCGGCAATTGGCTTGCTCGCGGTTTGGTTAACTTTGCAGCTCATGTTTGGTAGCGAGAGTTATAAAGGAAATTTTAAAAATAGCTTGGGCCAAGAGCATCAAAAATTGTATGCAAATAAACGTGAGCCAAGTAATGTGTTTGGATCCAATGGCGAGAGGACATTTCATTTCCCTTGAATTTTTATATATAAATTGTCTTGTTGATCGGGTATTCACTATTAAAAATGGATGTTATGTTAAAGAAGAACTTTGCGTTATCTCTGAAGTGTCGTCCCTAAATAATAGCGGCGGCTTTGAGTCAGATATTGTCAAAAAGTTTGTGGCATGACTTCACCTTCACAAGTTCTTCACAGAAATTACAAGTTATTCGTTTCTTGCAGCCAACTTCAATTCCTAACGCTCTGTCAATCTGGAATTTTCCAACCGCTCAGCGGTGTCGTCGAGTTATAATGGTTTGCTTCACACAATTTATACTAGAATGAAGATTTTTTGACAGATAAGCAACACCGCCGCTCTTGTTTAGGTTTCACAGTAAGTAAATCAAAATTTGTGTTGAGAGCATAAAATCTACCACTAATTAGAATTTTCAAGTGACAGCACTGAGCCGAATAAAGATTGCGCTCTCTTCAAAAACACCGAACCGGTCAAAATCAAATCGTAGGGTTTCGTCCATTCCCTGGCTTCAACTGCTGGTTACATATTGAGTGTGCAAAAATTTCTGCACAATCCCGGGATCCCGAAATTTTGTTTTATACATTTTTAAAACATATCGTCATATGAAATCAAAAAATTCATAAGTTACCGAAAAATTCAAATTGGCGTTTTGATTGATTGTAATGCACCGTATCAAAATATATATTCCTGCAATATTTAACACTCCTAAAACTGAAACCTACGCTTTTATTAAAAAAGTTCAAAGGCCCTCAGTGCAACTTGTTTCAAATTTAGTTATATTTTTGCTTTTGCCATAAAATTTTTAAAATGTAACTTACATCTTTTTGATTTCATATGACAATATGTTTGTATTATTGTTATGATTAATAATAAGTGTTAATGAATTTGTTTTGTTAAGTTATTATGTTATTGATTTAACATATTTTTTTTTTTAACATATTTTTATTGCCCAAGAAATCTCTTTACAAAGTTCAATTTATAAATAATAATATAGTAATTAAGGTACTCAACAAGCACATCTTTTTTCTGAGTTTTTTAACATTGTTTTTCATAGTCTAAGACCCAACAAAGGATCAAAATAGAATATACTAATTACATTAAACTTAAATTTTTAATTCATTTGAACATGACTTTCCTAAAAAAGGCAAAAAAGGAATATTCTCATTGTGTTAACTTAAAACTAGTGACTAGAGAATACTTATGTTATTGATATGATCTCAAAAGCGTTAAAAAAAATATTATCATATATGGACATTTCCATCGTCGCGAACGCGACATTCGTACGCCTTTGAAGAGCAAAATAATATATAAAACTCAAAACAAATTTTTTTTTCAAGTTTTTGATAGCATTTTATTAGCACTGTATTTTATGTTTCCAAAATATTGGCAACAAACATGGCAACGCGAACGCACCAAAAAATGGAACACGTTTTCGACAGCATCTAGAAAAATGCAGATATGTGCGAAACGCAACATAATATTCTAAAGCGGTTAATTGTAAATTCATATAGATTAATGTGGCTTTCAAGAAATAGTATTCATTTTGACATATTTCCATTAGTTTTTTTTTTTTTTATTGAGCTTAAGACTGATCGCGAACGCGACATCTTGCATGCGACATATTTATCATATCATCACGTTTGTAATAAGAATAAGTTAAAGTAATTTCAGCTAAATATTGCATTACCTACCAAAAACATCGTATGTGAGTATGTGAGTTTTATAAAAGTAATATTAACATGAGTTTAATATTGTGGCAATTTAATTTGTTAAATTTATTTTATAATTCTTAAAGAACGTCTTCTTTAAGAATTATATTTTGAGCTTAATGCCAAAAATTCATGAAGCAACAGGTTGCTACAACAACAAAAACTTCCTCAGAAGAACCGAGCAGACTAGACCATGGTTTCGTCGGACGCTACTCCGACTCATCAGTAGTCTCTGTGGTTCATGCAGTCCACTTACTTTGAGAAGCTAATAAGTGCAACTGCCGCAAAACCAAAATGGAATTCCGATGCACTTTTCACTTAATCAAAGCAGTGTTTTTCTACTCTTCTGCTAGTCGCAGAATTTCAAAAAGTTGACTGCATTGCTTCTGCGAAGATTTTGTTGTTGCGCTTTTTGTTTACTTCTTTATCACGTGTCCATCTAGGTTCCAACATTTTGTTGGTATTAAACCATAGAAGGCGTGAAGAAGGTTTTTTTTTTTTGAAAGCAGATGTTTATTATATGCGCAAACATATAATTTTTAACATGCTTTCGTAGGTCGTGCTCGCACCAGTTTTATATGAGTTTAATATTGTGGCAATTTAATTCTCAGAAGAACAAAATCTTCGCAGAAGCAATGCAGTCAACTTTTTGAAATTCTGCGACTAGCAGAAGAGTAGAAAAACACTGCTTTGATTAAGTGAAAAGTGCATCGGAATTCCATTTTGGTTTTGCGGCAGTTGCACTTATTAGCTTCTCAAAGTAAGTGGACTGCATGAACCACAGAGACTACTGATGAGTCGGAGTAGCGTCCGACGAAACCATGGTCTAGTCTGCTCGGTTCTTCTGAGGAAGTTTTTGTTGTTGTAGCAACCTGTTGCTTCATGAATTTTTGGCATTAAGCTCAAAATATAATTCTTAAAGAAGACGTTCTTTAAGAATTATAAAATAAATTTAACAAATTAAATTGCCACAATATTAAACTCATGTAAAACTGGTGCGAGCACGACCTACGAAAGCATGTTAAAAATTATATGTTTGCGCATATAATAAACATCTGCTTTCAAAAAAAAAAAAAACCTTCTTCACGCCTTCTATGGTTTAATACCAACAAAATGTTGGAACCTAGATGGACACGTGATAAAGAAGTAAACAAAAAGCGCAACAACAAAATCTTCGCAGAAGCAATGCAGTCAACTTTTTGAAATTCTGCGACTAGCAGAAGAGTAGAAAAACACTGCTTTGATTAAGTGAAAAGTGCATTGGAATTCCATTTTGGTTTTGCGGCAGTTGCACTTATTAGCTTCTCAAAGTAAGTGGACTTCATGAACCACAGAGACTACTGATGAGTCGGAGTAGCGTCCGACGAAACCATGGTCTAGTCTGCTCGGTTCTTCTGAGGAAGTTTTTGTTGTTGTAGCAACCTGTTGCTTCATGAATTTTTGGCATTAAGCTCAAAATATAATTCTTAAAGAAGACGTTCTTTAAGAATTATAAAATAAATTTAAAGTAATATTAATAAAAAACTAGAAAGGTATATCTTCGACTTGCCCGAAGTTAAAATACCACCACGGCTGATTCATAATGGAACAAAATCTAAAATTGTTACTCTTTTTGTATGAGATTTCAAACGATTTTACAATTTTGATGACGTCTAAAATACATTAATATCAAATTGATTTCCTGCAAAGTAAAGACAAGCCTCTTTATTAAGTTATCAGTTTGGGGTTGTATGGAAAGTGGGCGTGTTCTTGAGTCCTTGACGCCAATTTTTCTAACACGCCTCAGTTATGATATAAAATATACAAATACCCAATTTCAGTTCTGTATTTTAAATATTAGCATATTTATAGAGTTTTCACTATTATGGGTTGTATGGGAGGTGGGTGTGATCGTGGGTGCATGACGCCCACTTTTCTTCCACAATTTAGTTTTGGTATAAAATAAAAAAGTATCAAATTTTTTTCCTGTAGCTTAAAGAGACTCCTTTTTATAGAATTTTAAATTTTGGGGTTATATGGGAGGTGGGCGTGTTCGTGGATGAATGACTCCCATTTTTCTATTTCACATAAAATGAATAAATATTTCATTTTACTTTTATAGCTTCGACAGAAGACTATTTAATTTTTTTCAATTTTGGGGTTGTATGGGAGGTGGGCGTGTTCGTTAGTGGATGTCGCCCATTTTTCGAACACGCCCTAATTTTAATATAAAATAAATAAAAACCTATTTTATTTATGTAGCTTCGACACAAGCCTATTTATATAGTTTTCAATGTTAGGGTTGTATGGGAGGTGGGCGTGTTAGTGGGTGGATGACGCCCAATTTTCTAACACCCCTCAGTTTTGACACAGGTTGCACAAAAACCGAATTACAGTTTTGTGGCACAAATATTTGCTTCTTTATGGAGTTTTTATTATTGGGGTTGTATGGGAGGTAGGCGTGGTTTTCATTCGATTTTGCCCATTCTCGAACTTGATCTTAGCTTTTTAGAAAAAAGCTTAAATATCGAATTTCAGTACGATAGCTTGAAAATTACGGCTGTAATCGTGTCCACAGACAGACAGACGGACAGACGGACATGGCTAAATTAACTCAGGTGGTGATGCTGAGCATGAATATTTATACTTTTCTTTACCTACCACGCCTTTTAATTGGCGTTACACACGTCGTGACAAAATTAATATACCCCTTACGCAGTACGCGTGGGGATATAAAAATATATATAAAGGGTCCGCCATCTGACTTTTTTTTTCAACTTGTGCTTATTTCGTGAATGGTAACACATAGCACATGTGTGATTTGACAGATAATTAGTTTTATCCTTCCGCTGAACGAATATGGTTGTGTATACGCTTGAACAACGCTGGGAAAAATTGCAACATTACTTTGAAAATCATGGTAATGTTGCAGAATGTGTGCGAAAATTGCGTACGGATTTTGGAAGAACAGAAGCACCGTCAGCTCCGTATGTTCGTTATCTTGTGAAAAAAGTGAAAGAAACTGGCATCCTCATCGATAAACCAAAGCGTCAAAAGCCAGAAAGTTTGCGTGAAGCGGCATCAACATCAATTCAACGTCGTTCTCAACAATTGAAACTTTCGGAGATATCATTGAGACGAATTTTGCATAAAGACCTTGGTATGACGCCATACAAAGTTAAATTGGTTCAGGAGTTGAAGCCAACTGACCATCCAATGCGTTTTCGCTTCGCTGAGTGGGCCTGCGATCGACTTACAGAAGATGCCGATTTTGCCAAAAAAATCATATTTTCAGATGAAGTTCATTTTGATCTTGGCGGGTATGTAAACAAGCAAAATTGTCGCATTTGGGGCACTGAAAACCCGCACGCATACATTGAAAAGCCGATGCACCCAGAACGAGTCACTGTTTGGTGCGGTCATTTTGGTCCAGAGGCATAATTGGGCCATTCTTATTCGAAAATAAGCAAGGAGTGGCCGTTACAGTCAATGGCCATCGTTATCGGGCCATGTTGAACGAATTTTTGTTAACAAAAATTGAAGAGAAGGATATTGGCAACATTTGGTTTCAACAGGACGGCGCTACGTGCCACACAGCCGAAGCTACACTCGATGTTTTGCGCCCTGTTTTTGAAGATCGCATTATCAGCCGCAGAGCTGATGTCGTTTGGCCACCTCGGAGCTGCGATTTGACACCGTTGGACTATTATTTGTGGGGTGCCCTCAAAGATAAGTGTTACGCCGACAAGCCAGAGACAATTGACGCCGCTTTAAAGGACAATATTCGTGAAGCCATTGGTGAAATACAGCTGCACACAATCGATAATGTGCTTAAAAATTGGACCGATCGTGTAGGCTACTGCATGGCCAGCCGAGGCAGCCATTTCAATGAAATTATTTTCCATTATTAACCGGAAGGATTGTACATTCAAATAAAAAAAGAATTTTGAGAAAATATTCAGTAGTTTTTTTTTATAGCATTTTCAAAAAAATAAAAGTGATTTGGCGGACCCTTTATATATATGTGGCTATTGACAAAATGATGCTATATTATTATAACCCCACCCGTACAGCGTATGTGGTTATTTACTTTATGATGACTTTTTTACGCCCATAAGGAGGAGTGGCAGATAAAGAAAAGAACATATATTATTCAGCAGTATCACCACCTAAGTTGATTAAACCATGTCTGTCTGTGTGTCAGTATGTCCATTCGTCTCTTCACTGAGTACAGCCGTAATTTTCAAGCTATCGTAATGAAGTTCGATATTTAAGCTTATATCGTAAAAATAAGGATCATGTTCGAAAATTAGCCAAATAAGATGAAAGCCACGTCTACCTCCCATACAAATTGACGTTCTCAAAACGGAAAACTTCTTAAAAATCAATTCTAAAAATAATCCAATAACTTCAGAATTACCACATGATCTTGATGACACTAAGTTAAAAATTCAGCAAAATCTAATGAAAACTTTCTATACTTCCCATACAAAGTGTATTTAAAAAACGGCGCATGATCGCGAACGCGACACACTTTGATAATCAATATTAAATGTTTAGTATGATTTTTACTTGCAGTAACTTTTTTTTTTATAGTGAGGCGACCAAATTTGATTTAAGTTACAATTTTCAGACACTTGATTAGAACGATCACGAAGTTCTGAAAACAAATGATGATTTAGGTACAAGAACGCGACATTCGAATAGTAATTAAAGCAATATAAAAAATTTACCGTTAATCGAGCTTTGTTTGGTATCTTTTTATTTTTTATTGTTTATCTCTAGTTGATAGATGGATTTTATAAGAAGAATGCAAACATAACATTAATAAATAACACTGGTTTACAAATAACGAAAAGTTGTTTGTACTTTGAATGCCACTATCCTTTTCTCATGTAAAATCGGTCGCTAATTCCGAAAAAATTTTTTTTTTTTTTTTTCTGTCACTCCGTTTTCGAGATATTGCCCACTGTAGGGTTTTCAATGAAAAAAAAAAGTTGGTTCCACTTAATTGCATATATCTCCAGAACCAACAACAGTAATCAAACAAATGATATATCAAATAAAAGCTAATCAAATTTTTTACAAACAATGCAAACATCATTTTTTGGTCGAGCTGTTAGTTTTGGCGGAATTAATTCAAATATCGGGGATTTTTTTTATTTTTCAGAAAAATTTCCAAAAAAAGACAAAATAGTTGCAAATTTCGTTAAGAAATCAAAATATTTGGTTACTTTTGATATTTTTTACTAAGAGCCTTTATTTTTCCAAAAAAAATTAGCAATTGTTGAAGAAAATCTATTGAGAAATGAAAAAGTTGTGTTCAATGGAACGAAAGCACCCAAGTTATGTTTTTTTTTACAAATTTTTTTGTCATATAAATAAATTGGGTTATTGTACTATAATTTTTTATTTTTCATTTTTATTGTTCATAGGAATCAAGTCAAGGGTTTGGTAGGCTCACGACTGAGAATGCAACCGTCGAAACCGTCACAGCAAAACGTCTGATTTCGACACTTATGGCTATAAGAAAGAGAGCCTACCTGTTTTTATTATGCCATGTGCATACTTATTTTGTGTTTTTTTGACAGTTTCGGCGGTCGCTCTCTGAGTCGTGGACCTACCTTCCTTTATTGTACCTGCAGCACTTTCGAGATGTATAAAAGCAAAAACATTCATGCACTAAAAAACGTGGCAAACAAACGGACGCATAATTTGTAACGAAAGGAAAAAATAAAAAATAAGATATACTTCAAAATAAAATGAGTAAAAGACTGCGAAAATTCCAGTGTAAAAACGACCCAGATATTTTCTGCTACGTGTGCGGTGAACTTACTTTCGAAAAGAAACCAGTCAATTTTACGAATTTATTGCAAATGTCATATCTTCATTATTTTGGTATTGCGGCTAAGAACATTGGTAAATCATGGACGCCAAGTATTTTGTGTCAGTCGTGCAAATTAATATTGTCTGAATGGAGCTCGGGTAAAAAACGATACATGAAATTCGATGCTCCGATGATCTGGAGACAACCGTTTTGCCACCTAAACGATTGCTATTTTTGTCTGGCCAAAGTGACTGGTGTTGGAAAACACAAACGAGTGATATACGCCACTGTCCCGAATGTTTCATTGCCAGTATCTCATTCTGACGATGTTCCATATCCTACTTGTCCCGATTCAACACGTGAAAACAATCGAAAATCCGTAGATTCAGTGGAGTCGGAAGGAACCACAGGTGGTAGTACTATTACAACTGAAAACACAACTCACCTTTTATCGCAAGCGCAGCTGAATGATTGGATAAGAGATTTGGAACTGTCAAAGGAAAAATCGGAATTGCATGGTTCTCGTTTGCAACAATTCAACTTTTTGGGACCCGATGTTAAGGTGACATACTACAGAAATCGTGAAAAACCGTTTGCTATACACTTTACTAAGAATGACAATATCTTGTCATGTATGGTATGGTAAGTGACAATTGTCAATATAGAACTTTAAATAACTGTCAATATGTGTCTTAAAACAAATTTATTTTTATACAGCCTTATTTTACGTGAAATTCTACTGAAAAGAAGTGCTATTTAGTTTTTATTTCCGACAAGGCAAATGGGTGTAAAAATTCAATGAAAGTCGGCACAACAATATTTGAACACTTTGAATTTAAAAATTAATTACAAAAAATTTTGACGACATTGAGAAGTCTGACAAGGTGAAATGGACTCACAACATGTTCCTCTTTAATAATTTCTATAAGGTTTGCTTGTGCTTTTTAAGTCGTCTCACCGTGTAATTCATTAGTTGGTATGAAAATGTATAAATGGGTAATGAGATTTGTATTTACTTGTTAGATATATGCTGCCTGGCAAAGCAATTATTTAACTCATGGCGAAGACGGACATTCGCGTTCATCATCACTTATGGATTGATCGGCGTCAGCAGCAGTGGTACTGCGAATATTGGTATTTGACCGCGTTGTAGCTGCTAGGAGCAGCTCATCCACACGACGATAGCTGCTGATTCTCTCAGCGCGCGAGTTTCCAGCTCTTTTTGCAAAGATGGTTTACCTCTAGTGTATACGAACTGGTATCCCACGGATTTTAGCGACTTTGCGTGGCCAAAAAGCTTCAAGGTGTCTCTTGTTAGAAAATCATTCACAAAGATTTTTGTTTTTAGAACAGGGTCCTTTTTAATTTCTTTTTTTGCCGCCAGCAGGTGCATTTTCGCTTCATGAGTGTGAAATTTCACCACCACGGATTTCAGTGCTGATGATTTAGCACCGGCTCTGTTAGCACGACCGCCAAAGAAGTAAGCTTGTGCTATGTCTTTGTTGCTGACTGGCACTTCCAGTGGTTTTAAAAGGTCAGTAGCTAGCTCACTTACTGTTTTGTTGTTACTAGTGTCTTTTAAGCCTCGCAATATGACATCGTTTTTGACTCTGTCTTCTGTTAGCTATTTAACCGTATACTTAACTTCAATTAATTCGGCGCGAAGTTGCAAGTTGTCTTTGGTCAGTTTTTCGATGCCCATTTTTACTGCAGCCATGTCTCTCACTAAGGTGTCTAGCGGACTAAGTTTATCCATAAGTGCTTGGAATTGGTTTGAGCTGAAGATGATGTTCTCGCTGGATGTGCCGGCAGCTGGCGCAGCAGGTGTGTCGGGGGTAGCGCATGAGCAGTCCTGGCACAGGTACTCCTTCTCCACCTGGTGAAGAGCTTCACGATACTGCTTCATGTTTAATCCACAGCACATTGAGTGCAGCCAGCGTAGGCATTTATAAGGTGCTCGAGCCTATACGGAACAGACAGACAGACAGACAAACAGACAAACGTTTGATTTTTTATATTAGATAATAGCTTAACTTATGTTTTATTTACGTCAAATATTTTTTTAAACAAATTTTAACTTAAAATGTTCGGATGGAAATTTAAGTAACGCAACGCCAGTAACGTCACGCCAGATGACTTAGCCTAATAAAAAAAACCGAGAAAAGATTTTTTAATTTAATAGCCAGCAAAATAAACTCATATTATTCTAAATTCTTCCAAATAAAGTTTTGTATAAAAAGGCTTGCCCAACTCGCAGAGTTTTGCAAATTTTCTAATCTAAGTCGAAAACCAGTTCTGTTTTTTGTAACGTCACGCCAGTGCATATTTTTGCTTATATCTTTTAATTCTTAGATTCGATTGTTATAATTTTTGTACTTAATAAAGAGCAACTTAATAACAACGCAAATATAAAAAAACAGTTTTTAAAACTTAGACAAAACAAAACAAAACGTACATAACGCCAGTTTGGAAATGCCCATATGGTATCGATATCATGGTATTGAAACCATGAGCGATTGTATACTATATGGTATAAAGGTAGTGACACACAAATTAAAATAGTTTCAAATGACAATAGTGTCAAATAATCATTTAAAAATAAATCACAAATTTTTCAGCTGTTTCAATTAACACAGCGTCTCCATGGGCAACATGTCCGGCAATGGCAATATTGCCAGAATGTGATTGCTTTGAATATTGCCCGTGGAGACGCAACATTGCCAGCAAGGAAATATGTCCGGCAATATTACCAAACGATTGCAGAGCAATATTGTTCCGCATAGAATATTGGTTTTGCGGGCAATATTTTTGACATATGGGCATTTCCAAACTGGCGTTATGTACGTTTTGTACGAAAAAATTTAAAAAAAAAGATCGAAGAAGTCTTAGTTTTAAAACTTTTTTTTATATTTGCGTTGTTATTAAGTTGCTCTATATTAAGTAAAAAAATTATAACAATCGACTCTTAGAATTAAAAGATATAAGCAAAAATATGCACTGGCGTGACGTTACAAAAAACAGAAGTGGTTTTCGACTTATAATAGAAACTTTGCAAAACTCTGCGAGTTGGGCAAGACTTTTTATACAAAACTTTATTTGGAAGAATTTAAAATAATATGAGTTTATTTTGCTGGCTATTAAATTAAAAAATCTTTTTTCGTTTTTTTTATTAGGCTAAGTCATCTGGCGTGACGTTACTGGCGTTACGTTTTTTAAATTTCCATCCGAACGTTTTAAGTTAAAATTTGTTTAAAAAATATTTGACGTAAATAAAACATAAGTTTAGCTATTATCTAATATAAAAAATCAAATGTTTGTCTGTTTGTCTCTGTGTCTGTTTGTTTGCTTGTCTGTCTGTCTGTTCCATAAAGGCTCGCGCATCGTATATCCGATTGTGCTGAAATTTGGACACCACGTACGTTTCATAAAGAGGAAGCTCATAGGAGGTGTAAAAAAGGGGGCGAAAATATGTGGGCGTGGCACTCTATAATAACTCCTAAATACCTGGACCTATTTCAATGAAATTTGATATGAAGGTTCAACTGCGCCCAAGATATAACAAAGGCTATAAAAATTCCAAAGACTTCCGCAAGAGGGCGCTTAAAGTAATGCATATTTAAGACTCAATAACTCTCAAATGACTTGACCGATTTTACTTAAATTTGGTACGTGAAATAACTTGACCCTTGAATTGAATTGAGGCTACTTAAATTTCAAAAACTTCCGTAGGAGGGGCTTTATTCAATCAACTAATGTCAACTAATCAAGTAATGTCTAGCTCATTCACGTCAAAACGGATGAACCGATTTTGATGAAACTTGGTAAACATTTGCATCTGTTACTGAAATAGATCCTATGATTCTAAAAGTTCTTTCCACAAAAATCAAGCAATCAAGGCAAAGGAAGTCAAGAACCAAAGACTAATGAATAAAAATAAGTTTAACGAATACGAGCAGAAGCTATATAAATATGAACAAAAATCAACCGAACAGTATCGACCAAAACCGAAGTTGAACAAAGGCAATCCAAAAATCGAATCGATCTCAAAAGGATTTTTTAAAATTTGAATTTTGTTTTTGAGATAAAAATCCATATTAAATGCATGCTAAGAAAAACTTTTAACGCGTTTTTCTCGAAATGACTTTTTCAAACTGCGTGACCATTGTCCCAGAACCCAGATGTCAGATCTAGACGTTGAAGATGTAATTTTTTTTTTAAATATGACCGGCAGATACTGTTTTACGGAAATCAGACTACACACTTTTGACGGAAGGAAGGGGGGAAAAAACCCCAAAAAACGATAATTTAAAAAATTTAAGCGATAATTTAAAAAATGTTAAAATGAGAGCAGTTTTAAAAATCGTACTTTTTCTGTGCTCAAGGCACAACCCCGAGTAACACCGGGTAACATCCGCTAGTATATTATATTTTTTAGCTCCTACCCATCGACCATGATAAATTGGAACAAAATTCCACTAAAATACCTGTAACCAAATTCAGTAACGAAATCAGGCAAACTTCGAGCAATGTGGCGTGACTTTACTCACTTTTCAAATTTAATATAAAATTAACGGTTTTTCTTTTTCACGATTTTTTTATAAAATTTACTTGACTTTATTAAAATTTATTAAAAAGCAAAATTTCACGCACTTTTGAACGTAGCGTAGAAAAAATAGAACTAAATGCTTTTTTGTCTGGCGTGACGTTACCTCAGAATATCATTAAAAGCAAATCAAAATTTTACCGTTAATTGATTTTTGTTTGTTCTTTAGCATTTATTTTGCGGTTAGTTGTTGTTGTAGCAAAAGTTTTGCATAAGAGTGCAATTGCACAATTACTCTTAGAAATCTTATTCTATTAAACGAGCAATATTTGTATATATATTTGCAATTGCGTTCTCGAAAACGGCTCTAACGATTTCGATAAAATTTTCAATATAGATGAAGAGGGGGTGAAAAACCGATCCAGCTAGGTCTCATCTCTGGGAAAAGCCGTTTTTCCGAGTTTTCAAGCATTTAATAAATATCTTTTTTTTCCTGCCGAATATGTTATGTTAATTTAACTTTTATATGGTTGTGATAGCTCGGTGAATAGAGCTTCGGCATATCAATGTATAGGTTGTGAGTTCGACTCCGCCATGCACTTTAATTTTTTTTTATTTTTTTGAGCTTCACCAAGCAGTGAACAAAGTTTTGCTTTTTTTGTAATGTATTCTCAGCTAAAAACAAGTCAGAATTCTGTGGGTTCAGTTCAAAATGGAAAAAATTTTGCATCTTTAGAGGGCAGAATTTTTCGTTGAGATAAGAAAACGCTATTAGTTTCATTCACTTTTATTTGTAGTAAGTTTACAAAATTGTAAATGCCTTATAAAAATTCGAAATGAATTAAGATGAAATTTACACTACGAATTTTTTAGATCGGTCTTAAAACAAAAAGTTTTAGCATTTTTCAATTGGCCGTCAGTGGGCGAATGAAGTGACAAATTCACAACTTGTTCATATCTTAGTTTTGATGTAACAAACAGACAAACCAAGTTTGAAATCTGTAGCTCTAGGTATATAAACCTATTTATAGAGTT
Source organism: Tetanocera ferruginea (assembly GCA_958299015.1). NCBI lineage: Eukaryota > Metazoa > Arthropoda > Insecta > Diptera > Sciomyzidae > Tetanocera > Tetanocera ferruginea. Next base: position 86,859,596 of record OY282641.1, on the reverse strand, counting down.
TATACAAAAAATCCAACAAAAGCCCACAATAGTAAAACCACTACACGGTTAAAAACTTAGAGTAATTTTTAAGCAATACATTGGACTAATACATTTTTTTAATCCTTTTTTATTAGAATTGATACGAATAAAAATACTAGACATTTTTTAGTCAAAGCTGTACGTAAATTTAATAAATTGGGAATAAAATTAGAATTATAGTACCTTAAGTTAAAAATTGAATACAAAATAACTAAAAGGGTAATAATAGCTGTATTTTGCATACATTTTGTTCATGCTATCGCAAAAAACAGGATGTGCCAACAAATAAAACTATTGCTCTATGCAGTTCTTACATTAAATAATTAATAAAATAAGGTTATAATAATATAAAATTAAAAAAGAATATTATAAAAATTATATAAAACGGTCTGGCTGAGGATCGAACCAGGCTCATTTGATTCATCAAATCTAATCGACAACTGCTTAACCAACTGAGCCACGAAAAACATTTTTTGCTTTCACGGGTGCCAGTTTTCTATCTGTCCGATGTATTCTTTAAAACTGTGCTAAAATGATTTGGGATGTATGTGGTTGATCATCCAAATTAATTTGCATTGAAAACAAAAACAAAAATTTATCCAGAACAAAACCTGGTTAATTTCTTAAATAATAACTGGATTGTTCAGTTCACATATTTAGTTCTGCTACTTTCTACTTGACGCAATAACAAACGCTTGCTCTTTTAGATGCATACATCATGTCAACCAAATAGAAAGCGCCATCTATTGGGTAATAGCATACAACGAAATATAATGCAAGTAGTTTTTTTCATAAGAGTTAAATTGTATCGGATCACCCTCTTAACGTGGAGTAGAGAACCAATGCTGCGAATCAGTTCGTACAAAACCAACACAAGCAAAAACAACAAAACAAAAAAACTTTTTAACAAAAAAAAAACCTACTTCAAAATCACTACAAAGTAAAAAATAATTTTAAATTACTTTTACTATTTATTTCTTGGTAAAATTTGATAATTTATTTATATTCATTATTATATTGGAAATCTTATGATATCAATTATTCTGAATTTATATTATTTTTATCATAAATATATCAATTTTTTATGATAATAAAAGCTTCTAGTCAGCGCTAATCATTGACATAAAATCATGATATTTTTGCCATCCCTCTATTTAAGACTTTTTTATTTGTGAATATCATGCTTAGGTGACGCTGTATTAATTTGTAATCTTAATTTTTCTTAAATCTTAATTAAAATGCTATATGTGTGTTGCAGCTGCACAAAAAATCTGATTATATTAGCGCCGACTTCGAAGCTTTTATTATCATAAAAAATTAATATATTTATGATAAAAATAAAATAAATTCAGAATAATTGATATCATAAGATTTCCAATACAATAATGAATATAAATAAATTATCAAATTTGACCAAGAAATAAATAGTAAAAGTAATTTAAAATTATTTTTTACTTTGTAGTGATTTTGAAGTAGGTTTTTTTTTTGTTAAAAAGTTTTTATTTCTTTCTTTTAAGAGAAAATGATATATTTTGAAAAAGTGTATAAATTAATTAAACACTAATAATTTATGCTCATAATATGGAAATGCTTTTCTGTCATTTCTTATTCTTTTCTTTGTGAGTATCTTTATCAGCACCTACTCTTGTATTTTTATCAGTACCCCAATGTCAATATTGACTGAAATATAGTGTGTTAATAAAAGTGACACGTCTCTTTGTCGAGAATATCACACTCTTTGTCATAGTGTTTTCAATAGTTCTACGCATTCTAACAATGAATTTTATCACCCTTAAGTCAATATTATAGTTTTTTTACACACTGCCAAACCCTTTGGTCGAATAACTCGGTAGTAATTTGTAATAATTGTGCCTACGTCTGTACTTTTTCAGTTAGTAGTGTCAGTATTCGATTTAGTGTTTTCTAATATTGCCACACCCCTTTGTCGAATGACGCCCACTTTATTGACAATAACTTGTTATAAGTGTGCCTACCTCTGTACTAAATATCAGTACTCTAGTGTCAATATTATTCGAGATACAGTGTGTTTTAAATATTGCCACATCCCTTTATCAAACAACGCCCACTTTATTGAAATTAATTTTTTATAATTGTGCCTACGTCTGTAGTAAACTTTGGTACTCTAGAGTCAAAATTATTCGAGATACAGTGTGTTTCATATATTGCCACACCCTTTTATCAAACAACACCCACTTTATTGAAATTAATTGTTTTATAACTGTGCCTACCCCTGTAGTTAACTTAAGTACTCTAGTGTCAATATTATTCGAGATACAGAGTTTTTCTCATATTGCCACACCTCTTTGTCGACTTACGCCCACTTAATTGACCGTTATTTTTTATAATTGCACCTACCCTTGCATTTTTGCTGTAAATTTTTTTGACTCTAGTACTCTAGTGTTAATATTTACTGAGATACAGTGTTTTTCTTATAGTGACACGCCCCTTTATCGAATACCGCCCACATAACTGGCAGTTATTTGTTATATTTGTATCTACCTTTGTACTAAATTTTAGTATCGTAGTGTCAATAGTAATTGAGATACAGTGTTTTTTTTAATATTGCCACTCCCCTTCTCGAATAACGCCCATTTTTTTTTTACAAAAATTTGTAGTAATTTTTCTTTCCGTTGTAATAAATTTCTGTACCCTAGTATCGATATTATTCGAGACACAGTATTTCTCTTATATTGCCACACCCCTTTGTCGAATAACGCCCACTTTTTTTATAGTAATTTTCAATAATTGTGCCTACCTCTGTATTTAATTTCAGTACTCTAGTGTCAATATTCTTCGAGATACATAGTTTTTACAATATTGCCACACCCTTTTTTTTAATTACGCCCACTTAAGTGATCGTCATTTTTAATATTTGTGCTCGCCCTTGTAATTTTACTGTGAATTTTATTACCCTAGTGTCAATATTTACTGAGATAGTGTTTTTCTTATAGAGACACGCCCCTTTGCCGAATACCGCCCACTTTCATAGATGGGCACCTCCGCGTTGATAGTCTCTATATGTTGACAAAAAATTACGGCAATCGGGCAAGTACTTTAGGAGTAATCGATGTACATACATTCACAAAAAAAAAAAAAAAAAAAAAAAAACAGAGAAACCAACCAACTTGAGAACCTCATCCTTTTTGAAGTCGGTTAAAAACAAAGAAAGCAGCAGACACAACATGCAAGCCGCCAGAGCTGTAAAATTCTCATTCATATTCAAAATTTTAAGTACAAATGAATAACGACACAAGAATGCATTCAATTTATACAAAATTGATTATGAATAAAATTTTGAATTCACACTCAATTTTAAAAAATTGATTTATTATTCATTTCGATTTATAAATTTTTCATTATTCAGAATAGTGCATTAATTTTTTTATTCAATTGAATGCTATTCATAAAGAATGCAATTAACGAATCGTTATTCATTTTGGATTAATACATTCATTTTTTATTCATTATTAATTTTTTATTCATTATTAATTTTTTATTCATTATTGATTTTGTATTCAGTATTCATTTTTTATTCATTATTAATTTATTGTTCATTATTCATTTTGTATTCATACTATCGCTTTGTGTTATTTTTTTAACCAAAGTAGAATATTTTTAATTTGGTAACTAGATGCATTGCAACTCAATAGAAAGAAGAATTTAAAAAACGATTGAAATTTAATTTTTGCGCATAAATTATATTAAATTTATGAAATATTTGAGAAAATAACTTATATACATACTTTCATGTAATAATACATGAAAACAAAATTTAAATAATATTCGGTTATTTAGATGGGACCTTTTTTTAAGTTCCCTGAGCCAACCCTGAGCACAGGACAAGCCTCCGATAAGAGAGTTAAGTTTCAGAGTTAAGTTTCGTTAAGCGTAAGTGAATTATCGAAATTATTTAGTATTTGTGAACGGATAAAAAAACAAAAACCAATTTCCTTTAGTTGAAAATCGAAATTATCATAAAAGAAAAATGCATTTAAAGTTTATTGAAAAATTTTCAAAATCTGCTAGGGTATTTTTAGCAAAAAAAATTTTGTAGGGACTTTAATGTTAATAGCACGAATGTATTTCTCTTTCAACGCTATTTCAATTATGGCAAATTGCGGCAATATTTTGCCCACCATCGATGTATTGCCAGTTGAAGCAATATTTCCTGGCTAGCAATATTGCCCGAAATATTACACGTGGAGACACACCGTAAGCTTATCCCGTAGAAAGTTAGATTTCTACGTTGGCCTCTAAATTTATGGTCGCTGGTCGCAAAAATTGCTTGTTTACTGTGCCATATATAAAAAAATAACTGAAACAATTTGAAAGAGCTTTTTTTAATTTTTTTTCAACTTCTATATTTTGAAATTGAAATTTTTTTCAAAATAAAATTTTGGGATAATTTTACTTTAGCGACCATGCTTGAATATTGTGCTTATCACAAAAAAGTTTTTGTGCTTTTCACGATATTGTATAGTTTCCTTTAATAATCCTTAAAATTTCACATTTAGCTTAAGAAATCACAATATAAAAGCACTGAGCATATAATAGATAGAGGACTCAAATCGCATAAAAATGTGTTTCTATCGAAATTGTACGCAGTGGCTCCCACAGCGTCATTTGCGCTTCCATCGTGCATGCGCTCAAACGAAAGTAACTTCGTGTTTCCATTGCCGCAGCTACCACATTGTCGTGAACTTTCAAATGATCGTGAGTTTGTGTGTTGTTGTGGCTACCAGTGCTACGACGCATGCGCTTTGTTCTTGCTAGCATCGTTGATTTTTGTTTTGCCTGTCCCTTTCTCTTGCCGCAACTAACACGATGGCTACCATATATTTTGTTATTGTAGAGTTGTTGTTGCTTGAAACCGGTTATTGTTGTTGTTGTTAAACGTAAATCAATGGATAATGAATGAAGCTCATGTTTCTGAATTTTGCGATTCCAGAATTTTTTTGTTTTTGTGATTAGGAATTAATTTTATTTCTAATTTTATACAATATACATAAATTATATTAAATTCCATTGAATTAAATGAAATTAAATTGAATTCAATTAAAATTAATTAAATAAAATAACTTGAATTAAATTAAATTGAATTGAATTAAATTTAACTTTTTTAAATTAAATTAAATTAAATTATATTAAATTAAATTAAATTAAATTAATTTAAATTAAATTAAATTAAATTAAATTAAATTAAATTAAATTAAATTCAATTAAATTAAATTCAATTAAATTAAATTAAATTAAATTAAATTAAATTAAATTAAATTAAATTAAATTAAATTTAATTAAATTAAATTAAATTAAATTAAATTAAATAAAAATTAAATAAAATTAAATCAAATTGAATAAAATAATATTAAATTAAATAAAATTAAATTAATTTAATTTAATTAAATTAAATTAAATTAAATTAAATTAAATTAAATTAAATTAAATTCAATAAAATTAAATTAAATTAAATAAAATCAAATTAATTTAAATTAAATTTAATAAAGTTAAATAAAATTAAATCAAATTAAATCAAATTAAATTAAATAATATTAAATTAAATTAAATAAAATTAAATTAATTTAAATAACATGAAATTATCTTATATAAAATTTGATTAAATAATGTTAAATTAAATAAATTTAATTTAAATAAAATTTAATTAAAATAAAGAAATTAAGTTAAATAATATTAAATTATATAACATTAAATTAAATTTATTTGTTATAAGTTAATGCAATATTAGTTTATTTATTTCAAAATAATGCAATTAAATTTAATGTTATTTGATTGAAGTGAATGCATTAATTAAATGTCATTTAATGTTATTAAATTTTTTTTTTCATTTAATATAATTCAATGCAATTTTATTTAATTTAATTTGATTTAATTTAGTTAAATTTAATTTAATTTCATTTTATTTAATTAATTAATTAATTTAATATAATTTAATTTAATTTATATTAATGCAATTTAACTTAATTAAATGTAAATAAATTAAATATAATGTCATTTAATGTAATTAAATGTTATTAAATGTTTTTAATTTAATTTTCTTTAATTTCATTTAGTTAAATTTAATTTAATTTCATTGTATTTAATTCAATTCAATTCAATTCAATTCAATTCATTTCAATTCAATTTTATTTAATTTATTGTAATTTAATTTAATTTAATTTAATTTAATTTAATTTAATTTAATTTAATTTAATTTTATTTCATTTAATTTCATTTAATTTCATTTAATTTCATTTAATTTCATTTAATTTCATTTAATTTCATTTTATTTAATTCAATTTAATTTAATTTAATTTAGTTTAATTCAATTTAATTTAAATTTATTTTTTAAAATTACAATTAAAAAATTCATAATCACAAAAACGAAAAAATGCTGGAATCGCAAAATTCAGAAACTTGGGCTTCATTCGTTATCCATTGATTATTCATTATCCAACAACAACTCTACAATAACAAAATATATGGTAGCCATCGTGTTAGTTTGCGGCAAGAGAAAGGGACGCAAAACAAAAATAAACGATGCTAGCAAGAACAAAGCGCATGCGTCGTAGCACTGGTAGCCAAAACAACACACAAACTCACGATCATTTAAAAGTTCACGACAATGTGGTAGCTGCGGCAATGGAAACACGAAGTTTCTATCGTTTGAGAGCATGCACGATGGGAGCTCAAATGAGAGTGTGGGAGCCACTGCATACAATTTCGATAGAAACACCTTTTTTTTGATTTGAGTCCTTTATCTATTAAATGCTCAGTGATAAAAGGTTACATTAGCTTCAACACACGTAAAGATTTGCACTGAATTTTCAAACTTTCGTGAATTTGATCTTCTAAATCAATCGATTTAGGAGATCCATATACGTTTAATACAAATAAGAAAATAATGGAATAATTCTAGTTTGGGCCCACGCCCTTTTTGTTTTTTTGTATGTATTTTGGCCTCCTAAACGCAATGGTGCAAGCAAAAAAGCCCGCTCTCTTATGGTTTGGGTTGGCTCTCTTATGGTTTTCTCTCTTATTCATCAAAGTTGCGAAATTTCAGTTAAAATATATGTCGTTTTTGTATGGAAATATGCTATATGAATGCTTATTTGTGCAAGCAAACCAAAGTTGGAAGCAAAGCAAGCTGGTACACCTAAGGGATGCTTTTGTGGTCGACCCCCCCACCCCTCCACACACCCCTTGGAGTTAAAAACGTTATAAAAGGTAATAAAATGCTTATAAAAATTTTACAAAGTGTTATATACAAATATGATTGATAAAAAAGTAGTTTTGAAGTAATTAGCGCCAATGGCGGCAACAAATTTTTATAAGAAATCGCCAATTTTTTCTAAAAATTTTTCAGTCTTCTCTGATAATATAAGACAAAGGAAAAGTTATGTTTAATGAGTAATAAGCGCCGCAGGCGACAAATTGTTATAACAAATCTCGCGATTTTTTGCCTCAAGAGCCGGAAACTGAATTCGATTGGGATTGTGATTAAAATTATTTTATTACAAAATTTTATCAAAGGATCAATAAATATTTGGGAATAATTGACGAATAATGGAAACACAAAATTTGTTGTTTTTAACATGTAATAACGTGGATTTGGGCTTCTAAGTTTGATTCTGAAAAAAATTAAGAGTAGCTCTCAAGTGGTTTAGAAGTTATAGGGATCAAAAGTTGAAAAAATTTCTACACATTTGCCTGTTTTTCGATTTTTTTTTTTAATTAAATTTAAGCAATATGGGTAGCAAGAGGTCATACCATGACCTTTTCAGTTTGGTTTAAATTATAAAAAATTCCATTTTATTGCTAACTATCCAAACATGAAAAATTGTTATGAAAAATCGCGCGAAAAGAAAGAAGACCATTTCCACTATTCTTAATTGGTCCAATATTTGTTTTGGAACAATTGAAGAATAGTGGAAATGGTCTTTTTCTTTTTTTTTTTTTTTAAATGCGTTTTGAGCTAACAAATTGAATGGTGAAAATATTAAGCGTCGCTCTCAAGTGGTTTAGAAGTTATAGGGGGTCAACGTTTATGAAAATAGGCTTAAAAACCTGTTTTTTGTTGTTGTTTTCGAACATAAGTAAACGTAATGGACATCAAAAGAAAGGTTATGCTAAAACCTTTTTAATGAGCATTCAATCATAAAAATCTATGCATTATTTTGGATGATATAACTGTTTTTGTGCTCAAAGAATTTGAGATGTGCTAATTTTGGTTGTCCTTTTGAAGTGTTTGTCTTTGAGACTAGAAAAATAGATGTTTTCATAGGAGTGTGTTATTTATTGTTATTTCGTAAAAGGGTGAACAGTCAAGTGTGGACAATATATAAAGTTTTATATTTTAACAATTAATGCAAATACTTTTCAGGTTTGTTGTACACTTACATATAGTATATTGAGACGAAAAAAAGCGCCGCAGGCGAAAAATTGTTATAAAAAATCGCGCGATCTTAATTTTTTCAGAATCGAACTTAGGAGCCCCAAATCCATGTAATTACATGTAAAAAAACACAAATTTTTTATTTCCATTATTCTTCAATTATGCCTTTGTTTTTACTTTTTCATCAAAGAGGTAAGTTTTTACGTTTAAATTGTCGTTTAATAGTGAATATTCGTTAAAAACTTGGAGAAATCACAGATTTTTATGAGCGATTGTTCAAACTTTGATGAATTGTATCTCCTAAACCAGAAGAGAGCGGCTTTTTTTCTTGCACCATTGGATTTAGGAGGGCCAAATACATATAATCCAACTCCAAAATAAAAAAAAAGGGTATGGGCCCCAAACTAGAATTATGCCAGAAAAATATTCTAGCATGATCGCTAAAGAAAAATTATGCCGGTTTTTAAACTCACAATGATAGGCAGTCATTAATAACATATGCCTTCTGAACTCACAAAATCCATTTTTAGTGGGAAAAACGAAATCAGAAAACGCCATTGCACTTCTTAGACTTACTCTAATATATACATGTAATCGATACATCCCAGAGCGATTACTCGAAGAGTTACAAATTGCAAAAAATTTATAAAGATTTCCCCAATCTCGTTTTAGTAGACATAGGCGCATAAGCTTCAAAATATCAGATAAATTGTGTAAACTCATATTTTTGCGAGCCTTTTGCATAAAAGTTAAACAAGATGAATTATGTTCAGCCAATGAAGAATTACGAAAAGTCCTTATCGCTTCAAAAGCTTTATACAGTTTACAATATGGAATTTCTTTAATTAATAATTTTACGCTTAATGACTTATAAGATTTCTCAAGTGTCTTCTTCATTGTATAATTTAATGTAAATATAAGCAATGTAAATGTACTTCTAAATCGAGATGGATTGATATTTTGGTAGCAGTGATTTTTTCACTGCTACTCGAAAGTAGCGATCACAGTCTGTTACTAAAATATTAGTGGTATTCATCCAATGCTGAATATTTTCCGATGCCGTATATCGGAAAATATACGCTGTTTTTGCATGAAGTACCTTTTTTGTATTTTTCGGTTAGTGGCGTATATCAATCAGCTGTTCTTAAAGTTATATCGCAAAAGTGGCCACTTTGGTTTAATAAATGAGCTGAAAAGTAAATATATAAATAAATAAATGAGTGGTTTCATAATTTAGGTGAAGGCAACGAAATTTCAGATAAATTATTTTGTTATTCGACAACTGACAACATGCAATTTGTCGTTTAAAAGGATTCTCAAGTTGAAAGTTGAGTAAGAAGTTTATAAGGTGTGTTTCCGTACTCGATTGTAGTAACTTGCAAGCTGCTAGAACGTGTTTCCGTACTTTTTCTAGCTAAAGAGAGAAGAAGAACAAGCAAAAAATCGCTCTCTCGAGCTCGAAACTAGCTCGAAGTGTGCTGGAAGAATTTCTTCCAGCATTATAAGAACAAGCATGAAGAAGAAGAAGTAAACTTCAAATTGACATTTTTAAGGTGTTTTATGCTTATGTTGTGCGGTTTAAAATAAATTTACAAATAGTAAAATTCAATTCATAACAATAAATACATTTTAAAATTAAAAAATGTAATGAATAGACAAACGTTAATTTGCATTGTTTACGTTTGATAGGCAATCAGCTGTTTTTGTGCTTGAAACTAGCTAGAAGTTGTTTCCGTACTTTTGACAATTCTTTCAAATTTCGTTTTACTCTCTCAGCTTGAACTTTACTCGACTTTTACTCGACATTGTGTACGGAAACACACCTATAGTTTGTAATAATAGTGTTATGACACTGGCTTGTTTTCAGATCTTAAAACAAGCAGGGGATAAAAGAGACAACAATGTCTAGTATGAATGGGATGTCTGTAGAAAATTGTGTGGAAAATTCAACAGCTGTTGCGACAAAAATATAATTTATTTTGTGTCAAAAATCTACAACTTGTCCGAATTATTTTAAAATAATGAAAGCTCGTGCAGCGCAAATATTTTTTATTTCAACTTAAAACATTTATAGGCAACCAATTGAAATGCGAAAACAGCATTAAAAGGTATAACGGCAAAAATGCAGAATGTCTGCTTTACAAAATATTTATCTTGTTCTTCCTTCTGCTGTAACAAGGTATTCACAATGAGTTTTTCGTGATTTTAAGCTGGTAGAAGCTGAAAAAGTAAAAAATTTTTGTATTTTTTAGCGCTTGATTGTACATATAGCGTAGGCAGTCATATCAACGGGAAATTAAAGCAAGCAGTTATGGTACTGCTCTTAAAAGAAAGTTTTCGCATCAAAATCGTGAGGAAAACGGGGTACTTTGCCGTATATCAAATTCCATACAAATTTTGACAGTTGATTTTGACGGCGTTTACGCTTTTTCCGATTTTCGGCATATTCGGCACGTTTTCGGCATTGCATGAATACCACTATTGAGTCACAGTGATTAGGCCCTTTCAAAACTATACTACATGTCCATCGGATGTCCATAGTACTACTTGTCCGATAGACATCATTATTGTCCGATGGACATTCTCATTTTTCATGCAGAGCACATCGTACAATGGCAAACAATTGCTTGCTGCTCTTGTTGTTGATGATGTGTAAATCATAAATTATGAATAATATTTATTATATTGCTAATAATACAGAATTAATTCTATTCCAAACTCTTTGCGTGTTGCTATTTCTTATGCTTCTTGTAGCTGTTCATTCCTCGACGATTTTTGCAGATTGAGAAATGCTTCAAGTCCGATGAACGTACGTTCAAACAACCCTACAAGACATGCCTGACCAAAACTCGAACACAATCATGAAATATTTCTTCAAACCAATACATATGAATCAACTTGTAAAAATGTTTCCTCTAATTCATTATAAGCAAAAAGGAGACCATTGGGCTACATTTATTTGTATTGTTATTATGTTTGAGAGAAAGGGACAACCAATTTATATTGATAAATGTCATGTGTTTTGTTAGTGCTGTGTATTTTCATTAGTGCAAGCGATTGGTAGTACCAACAAGCAAGCGTGTACATCACTATAAGTCAAATCTAAGTCAAATTAAAAGCTAATTTTGTGACGCGCAAAAAAATTTCCAATAAGATAAATTGAATTTAAAAAAGAAATAAAGAAAACAACATGAAAAAAAGGAGCTTTGCAAACTGCTTAAGCAAAGAAAAAAGGATTTATGAATCCAATGTGTCAAAATATAAAAAAGTTGATGAATGTGCTCAAGAACAGGAATGTGTGGCGAATGTTCGGGAAAGTGGCTTTGTGAGTAATAATGTGGCAAGTGGTAGTGAGTCTCGCGGAATTGACCGTGCAACCAATTTTGAGGTGCATAGTGATGAAAATTATCAATATAGTGAAAGTGATGTTGAGCCTGAAGGAGGCGCATCTGTATCAATAAGTCAGTCTGCAATTAATAATTTAGACAAGCGTGTAGAAATTAAGTCTTGGGCCATCAGGAATAATATTTCGCGAAATGCAGTTGACGATTTATTGCAAACAATGCGTAGGTCAGGAATTAATGATTTGCCCCTGTCAGCAAAAACTCTTTTGAATACTAGTAGGCAAAATATTGATATTGGAACCATTCCAAGTGGCGAGTTTTTATACTTGGGTATTCAAAATTATTTTCTTACTAGCTCTTTTGATTATGTAGAGAATAGGGCAGAAGTGCTTATCGATGCAGGACTTGATGGCCTACAGTTATTTAACAGTTCCAATTGGGTTTTATGGCCTATTCTTGGAGCACTTGCTGAGTTTCCTACTGTTAGTCAGTTTTTAATTGGGTGCTTTTCTGGCTTGAAGAAACTAGAAAATATTAATGATTATATGAGAGATTTTTGTTCGGAAGTAATATTGTTGAGGCAAAATGGTATAAAAGTAGGTTTCAACCAGGTTTTGATGAAGTTTGATGTTCGTCTCTTTACTTGCTATTCCCCAGCTCGAGCCTTCGTGACAGGTGTTCAATCGTATAATGGAAAAAGTGGTTGCCCAAAATGTTGTCAGGAAGGAATGTATAAGGAAAGAAGGGTATGTTTTTGTAAAGAAGTTGGTACTCTTAGAACAGATGAATCCTTTGAATTGAGAACTGATCGTTTTCACCATAGCAACCAATTCAAGCAGGTAAAAAGTGTATTAGAGGAAGCTAATTTCAGAATGGTCTCTCAGTTTCCACTTGATTGCATGCATTTAGTTGACTTAGGCGTAGCTAAAAAATTACTAAAGTTACTCATTAAGAGAGGAAATGTTTCAAGAATGAATGAAAAAATAAATTTTCTTGCAAATTTCGTTCCAACAGAATTTGGTCGTGTATCGAGTAGTTTAGCTGAGGTTAACAATTGGAAAGCGACTGAATTCAGACAGTTTTTGCTATATACAGGCATATTTATTTTAAAGGATTGTGCAAGTAATGATTTGTACTATCACTTTCTATTGTTGCATTCTGCTATTAGACTTCTCTCAAGTGAAGTGACGTGCATATCAGAGGCCGATGTTGCCCAACAAATTTTAGAGGATTTTGTAACCCACTTTGGTAGGATATATGGTGACGAATTAGTTAGTTTCAATATTCATGGCTTGCTTAATTTGTCTCATTGCGTTAAGGAATATGGCTCATTGGATAATTTTCTGCTTATAAATTTGAGAATTTTATGCAATATTTAAAAAAGATTATTAATAAACCAAATGCAATTTTGCAGCAATTGTTCTTAAGGCTTCAAGAAAGACAGGGTCATGAGTTACATAATATTAAACCTTCTAAATTTTGATCCTTCGAAATAAATGATAAAAAAGATAAAGATTCCTTTTGTTTCAGTAAAAAGACAGGTTCTATGAAAGTAGTGAAAGTTTTAAAGGTATCTGAATCGCATAGAATTATGTGTCATGTTTTCGACAAGACTGAAAACTTTTTTGAGGAACCTCTTCAGTCATTTGTTAGTCTAGGCATTCTTCTCGCAAGTCAGTTAAGGGATGAAACAGTAGAACTTTCTATTGAAGATATCGACTACAAATACTTCTGTATCCCTTCTGAAAGCAAGTTCCTTCTAATACCTATTTTGCACTATCTTTTTTACGACTTTTCGAACTAAGCCACACATTCCGTTAAAATAAAAATAAAAAAATAAATAAAAAAATCACTTTAAAAAAAAAATAACACTGGTCGTTAAAATTTGAAGAATTTGCTTAAGAAGAAAACAAATGTCCTTAATGCGCTGAATACAAATCTGACAGAGCTGTATAGCTCTATCACGTTAGATTTGTGAGATATTCTAGCCTAAAAGGCAATAAATACTATTAGGTGCCACAAAAACTTGGGTGAAAGTAGTACATATTGTCTTTTGGGTTCGAATGTCTCAAAAACCTAACGCGATAAAGCAATTCTGAGGCCAAATTCAAATTCAGCGCATCAAAAACCTTTGAGAACACCCTACTTTTTGTTAATTTAATTACTAACTTTTTACAATATTTTTTAAATTCTTAAAATGCGCATGAATTCTCTGAGCGAATTTTTTGAGAATCTTATGAGATGACGACAGCCAGAAATGGTAAGCAAACATATCTATTTTTTTATCACATCACCTTCAGATAATTTTCTAATTTGGTAACCTTATCATTACATTTAAGACAGTCAAAATTCAGCAATACCAAAGAAGCGGTATTTCACTAAAAACTTTAATGAAAGCCTAAGTGGAGCTTCTACTTCTACGCCGTTAAAAAAACAACGGAAGGTACTGAATTTTGAAGAGAATATTTCACCGAGCGCTATATATAATTCAGGTAAATTAGTTCTTATAAATGCTCCTAAATAACTTTAAGTCATTAGTCAAATACTTTGGCCTCTTTTATAATAAAATAATTGCTTGTTACAGATGTCCTACAACAACTTAAAGTTATAAACGATTGCCTTCTTAAAATTGAAGCTAACGTTAGTAATAATACACAAATAATTTTCCATTAGCTCATATTGCTATTTTTATTCTTATTCCCAACAGATGGTAGAACAAAATGAATTTAGGGCTCAGAATAAAATGTTGCGCGAGGTCAAAGTGACCGTGCAAAATTTCAGCAGTCAGTTGGCCGCATGACAGGAGAGCTACGCGATGATGAGTTGGACGATATCGCAAAAACGCTGCCTTTCGATTCCTTAAGTGCAGTGCTTGATGTGGAGGAGAACCTAAAAAACCCTGATTACGCACAAGCCATGGTAAATCGGTACAACATTTCCTTTCCTCGTTTTTATTTTTATTTCTTCTGTATTCTTATTTCTTCAAAGGCCACATACTGCCACAAGTTGAAAGGAGCTTCAGAAGATATTGGCAGCGTTATGCGAAAGATTTGTACAGATGAGGTTTTAGAGCTTTTCAACTGGGATGGACGGTGGGAGAAGCGTGCTCTTCCAAAATTAAATTTGGTGGACAAAATCTTACGCGGTATTTATAAGAAGCAATTTTTTAAAATAATTCTAACGTTTACATTTTATTTAGGCGTATTTGTATTGCAAGGTAACCCACAATATGAAAAAGATGTGAAGAGGGTGATAGTGTTGTGCCATCACAGGCTCAAACAAAAAAAATACCAAATAAAAAATTAAAATCGATACAGTAAATGTAAATAGTTCTTTATGTATCTAATATATTAATTGAAGTTTTTTTTTTAATAAATTGTTTTTGAATTTTCTTATTTTTTTGTTACTTTAAGTTGAATTATTTTTTTTTAAATATAAAAACGATTTATATATTCTAGATGTAAGATTTTGATTTTTTTTTATTTATTTTTACTATATAGATTTAAGTTTTTTTACACTATTTAATTTATACTATTTAACTGAGTTCCTTTTTTATGATTTTTTTGAGACTGAAATAGTAATTTTTAGTTGAAGTTGTTTTATAATGAATTGTTTGATGAAAATATTTAAACAATATGTAATATATGAAAAAAACAAAAAATTCGTTTTTTCGGTATTAGTGATGGGTTTGTACATCATGCCTGATCTTTGTTTACATCATTGCTGTCAGATATTTGCTTCAGGTCTGACTGCAATCATCTTTTAGTCATTAGTGATGGTTTTGTAGATCATGCTTTGCCTTTGTTTACATCATTGCTGACTGAAATTTGCTTCTGGCCTGACTGCAACTTTCAATTTCGTCTTTTAGTCATTAATGATAGGTTTACACATCATACTTGACCATTGTTTACATTATTGGTGACTAATAGTTACTTCAGGTCTGACTGACATTTATTCTTGACGTTTTAGAGTAAGCGAGGCAACAACATGATTTAGGAAATCTAATTACGCATGAGTTAGAAGGTGATGCAAATTCACACGTATGTGATACTTTCCATCAGATTTTGCACACTACTCTTCATAAACTGATTGAAACTTTGTTCTACACACTGATATAATTTTTTATCAGCGGTGTCGGTAAAATGACTGGTCATGTTACTAACAGTGTTCTTGTAGGGAATACTACATGTCCGATGGACCGACAGAAAAATCAAAAATTTTTGATATTCATCCAACATGTTGGATCGACCGTAGTTTTACCTTACCCACGGAACTACTTGTCGCACAACATGCCATGTCTATCCAATTTGTTGGACCATGTGAAAGCCCTGTTCAAAATTGCACATTCGGAGCACTTGCCATTATATATTTTCTTACTTTCTGTTGTTGCCTAAGTTGATGTTCACTAGTTGAAATCTTTGTACAAATGATAAATACAGCGAGTCGGACCGTTCACACGAACGACATGTCGGATGGACCGGCAGAAAAATCAAAAATTTTTGATTATCATCCGACATGTCGGTTCGACTGTTTCATTTGCTTTCGAATGATCGTACATGTCGTCGAACATGCCCAAGTCGGATGACATGTACGTCCGTGCGAAACCCCATAATAGCCAGAAATTATTATTAGGGGCTTTCGCACGGTACAAAAAATTGGATAGACATGGCATATTGGACGACAAGTAGCACCATGCGTAAGCTTAAACGACAGTCGGTCCAACATGTTGGATGAATATCAAAAATTTTGGATTTTTCTGCCGGACGTCCGACTTGTTGGACATGTGAACGAATGTTGGTCCAACACGCTGCATTTTTCATTTCTTATAAATTTTCAGCGAGTAAACAACATTCAATCAGTGCATATAAATTACTAACAAATACTTAATGCACGCGTTTATGTGCTTTAAATAACCACATTTTCCCCTTTATTAAAAGAAAAAGATTTCCTTTTCATATCCATCTCTTCCTTTCCCTTCAAAACTTGGTCAATTATTAGCGCACCCAAAAATTCTTATGCCATTGCGCTGAAGTGTTCTGCTTGAGAATTTGTAATTAATGATGTCGTCCAACAAGTTGGATCATCCGAAAGGTCTATCAAATTGTTCCGTTAGTTTTCCATCTGACTTTGTCGTCCAATATGTTAGATCATGCGAAAGCCCCTATTCACAGTACCACTGACTTTGATTTCCAGTAGTTTGCGTACCGAATTATGTCTTCTTCGGGTAATCCCCTTTCACAAAGTCACAGTAGCAGTGATATTTATATCTGGGAAAATCGGTAGAATACATTATTCGATACTCAAGCCATTGGAAATACCAGTCCTGCTACTGTGAATAATAATTTCTGTAAATTAAAGAAAAATTTCGGAGTTGCAATAACTGTGACCAAATATTTTAGTAATAGACTATGATTGCTATTTTGAATTAATGTGATACACAGTAGCAGTGGTTATATTTCAGCGAATTATACGTTGATTGTTGTGTTCTTTTTATTTAGGCTATTTTTTGTGTTCATTCAAAATTGATAATTTAACTAATAAATAATTATTAATATATGATTTATATTAATTTATACAATAATTAATAATTTTAATATAGTTATTTGGTATTTATTTATTTTATATCCTTTTATTCGTTGGTAATGCCTTGTCTCTTTTTTACTTAAATTTTTTATTTTCTGTTATCTATTTAATTTTTCCATTCTTTCATAATTCAATAATTCTCAAAATAATGCTAAACAAGAAGAGATTAAGTCGACTTTTTAGAAGGTTTTTAGTTTCTTTAGTTTTTTCTGTTAATTAAACTTGTTTTGCTGTAAAATTAAAGTTATTTATTCACTTTCAAATAAGAATAAATCTCAGTATATCTTAGCCCCGTTTTGTTCACAAGAGGCATAAGTATGATTTAGCTCGGGGATAACTATCTCTAGGTTAATTTTTTTCCAAGCGTATGAATTGTGAGATAAAAATTGGTTTTGTTCACATTTTATTCCTGATTTATGCCGAGAGCATAACTTTGAGAAAAACATTTGAGCTAGAAAATTTGTGAAAGTAATTTCTTGCTCTTTTTGTACTGTTTGTTGTACTTTATGTTTTTTACTGTGTTTTTACTGTTTTCGTCACAGTACTTCAACAACCACCTATAAACTTAATTATGTTTTACGAAACCTGTTTTGCGTCGCAAGATATCACAGTGGAAGCTTTAAATCCTTATTTTTAGCTATTTATTTAAATGCGGAAACATTTCGAACAAATAATCGCAAAAGTACGGTGTTGCACCGACGATCTGCATCAACCTGGAGCATGAGATCAAAAACAAAAACAAATTACATAAAATATAAATTATTTCTTAAGAAAAAATTGTGAAGTGAAATTCCGGCTGACAAATTATTTTCACATATCAATTTTATTTTCAATTTTGATTGGTTGATTTTGAAAAATAAAATTCAGTACTTCCGCAGCGCAGTTGCGATGAACAACAAAATTCAGGAATTTATATTAATTTTTTTTTTCATTTATTTTGTGGCTCAGAGAATATTCAATTTTATTTTAAATATCACCAATCAGAATGAAGAATACTCTGAAAATTATTTTCTTAACGAAAAAAATTATAAAATGAGAGTGATAAGAGCGAGTTATATATTTCAGGGGTTAAACCATGATACAACGAAAGGAGGTAGCCTTGACAGTTTTTTTCGCTGCTTTACGCGACTGGCATCTGTCAAAAACAGCTGATCAATTTTTGTAATGAAGAGAGAGAATGAACAAATAGAATATAAGGCTGTGTGCCAATCGGAAACTTTTCGCTCGTGGTAGGAAAGAAAATTCAGAGTTGAAAAAATTTCTGTCTGTTGAAATTGAGTTGTCAATTTTCCTGTGCCCAATGAAGCATGAAAAGTTATCCAGTTATTTGACAATAAAAGTACACAGTTTCCTACATATCATACTATTTTCTAATGTGATATTACTTAAGACACATTTAACTGCAGCGGTTTCTAATACTTTTATTATTCAAAATTATATATGAGCTTTAATAAAGAGTGTTGTTTTGCGTAAAATAACATTAAAACAGTAGTTGTGCAAGCATGTGTTAAATTTAACCAAAAAAAAAAAAATAATAATAATATTTCGATGGCAAAACTAGGCTTACTGCATTTTCAAAGTCATCAATATAATATCTATCTTGTGTTAGATTGCTGCTCAGTACATAGGTAAAATTAGTGTTTTGCACTGAAATTTATTGAAATTAAAAACAAAATCTGCAAATGTAATATTTGAAAATGCAAAATTTCAAAAAAGGTTTCTGCATATGTAAAATTTTTCACTTATCACTTTCGTGCGCTTAACCATAGATTTATTCATAATTATTTTCATTGTATATATTTTATGATGACCAGTAACACGTTTTAAAATTATAAGATATCATTTTATTCCACTTATAAAATATACTGAAGTAAAAAATATTTTTTTTTACAAGTTTTTTTCTGAAAAAAGTTGTATGGCTTGATGAAGTTTCTGGATGCTTTTAATATTCAGAATATATTAATTTTTCATTAAAGCAATGGGCGGGCGGTGGTGAAGTGCTCAAAATGTTATATGTAAAAGGATATTTTTTAAATTTAAGAGAATGAATTACGATATTTTAACTTTTCAGATACTTATATTGTAAACTGCTTCTACATACGAAACATTTCAAATATGTTCGATATTGCGCTGTAGAAGCTGAAATTATCGCAGTATCCTTAGAAGCATTAACAGTTTATTTTCGCATAAAAATGAAAAATATAAGTAGATTTAATACAAATTCTGGGCATGCCTTAATTAAATAATACACATCATATAAGATGGTTAAAGATTTAAAAGTGTATTTGAATGTTAAGCTGTCATTTGAAACATTTCTATTTTTTCTATTCTACCTTCTATTTTAAAACTTAACTCATAAATGCCTAAAAAGTTATTTTTGAACATATATATATTCATATATCGGTGATTCCATATCATTTCGACAAATTTTTAGCAAAATCTTACCTTAGTGCTTCCGATTTTTTTGAAACTTTGTAGATTAGTAGTTTACATTGAAAAAACATATTCTGTGTTTTTTATTATTGCGAAATGTTTTTATTTGCAAAGTTATACACTGTCAAAAACACTAAAAACTATACAAAAATTTAATAAGTGCATGTATTTGAACAGCTCTATCTTCTAAACTGTGAGTCGTATAGTTATGATACTAATGTATAGTTTAAGTATCTTGAATGTGTCTTTCTGGTGGTGTCATTTTTTACAGCACTCATTTGAAAAAAAGTTATTTTTTCTTATTCTGAAATTTACCATCATATTTTTCGTGGTCGGCACCACAAGTTTTTCACCTTTTTAATATAAGGTCACATTTAGGCATTTGTTCTAAAGGTGTACGCAAATTTTTAAGTTGGATCTCCAACGAGTGCTATTTTTAACGATTTTTTTAAAAAATGCCTATCAAAGTTTTCCTGTTTTTATACACCGAAAATTTTATTTTGATATAAAAACGTAATTGTAATTGTCCTATATTAAATAAACAGTAACTCTTTGGTTTGAAGGAAATCCTTCAAATAGATCATCATAAAAATAAAAATGTTCCAAAGAAGAGGCCATGTGTGTTACGACTCAAAGGATTCAATTTTAATAAAGATGCCAATTTACTTTTAATATACATAGATGCCAATTTAATGGCTTTGCTCATATATTTGTTGATAAGTTATGTTTCGAAGAATTGCTTGTCGCTTTAAGTCGAAAATCATACTTTAAATGGCGTACCTACTTGACGATTACCTAAATTTTTATAGCTTTACTGGTTCTTCAAACATTTCGAAAAATATGTTACAAAAATTTGCATGGGAGCTGCCACGCCCACCTTTTCAAAATTCGTTAGAACCTTTTTTATACCTTGCTTTGCCTAAAATACCAAAAACGGCCATAAAACTTTCCATAGTGCATCGTTAGACGCTTCGATGATGGATGTGCGAACTGTTTCACTTTAAAACAAGTAAAGAAAGTCTATAGTCGGTCTAGGCCGACTATGAAATACTCTAAACCCACTATTCAAAAACAAAAAAATTTTCAAAAACCATCTTTGTCTTGTCATAAAAAACATATGTGGCAAATTTTAGCTCTTTAGGTTAAACACAGGCTTATTAATTGCGTTTTCAATTTTTGGGTTGTATGGGAGGTGGGCGTGTCCGTGAGCGGATGACGTCCATTTTTCGAAGACATCTTTGTGTTGGTATAAAACACATACATATCAAATTTTATTGTTGTAGGTTAACTATGAGCTGAGTTATGCAGTTTTCAATTTTCGCGTTGTATGAGAGGTAGGCGTGTCCGTGGGCGGATGATGTCCATTTTTCAAAACCATCTTTGTTTTGTTATAAAAAACATATGTGCCAAATTTAAGCTCTTTAGGTTACACACAGGCTTATTTATTGCGTTTTCAATTTTTGGGTTGTATGGGAAGTGGGCGTGTCTGTGAGCGGATGACGTCCATTTTTCGTAGACATCTTTGTGTTGGTATGAAACACATACACACCAAATTTTATTGTTGTAGGCTTATTATGATCTGAGTTATGCAGTTTTAAATTGTTGCGTTGTATGGGAGGTAGGCGTGTCCGTGGGCGGATTCCAAAAATATTCAATAGTGCAGATCCGTGGGTGCATGTGACCATGTGTACCAAGTTTCATCCAATTATCTCTACTCCTTCTTCTTATCCTGTGTATACGGACAAAACACAGACGGACAGACGTACGGACGGACGGACATGAATAGCTCGACTCACGAGGTGACGCTGATCAAGAATATATATACTTTTCTATACCGGACTCGCTTCGTTCTATGCGTTACAAACGTTTGCACAAAGTTAATATACCCTGACCTTATAAATGTATTTGAGAATACAAAATTTTTTGACCCACCTTAGGGCACATGCCCATATGTATGAAAAATATTTTCAGAATATTTAGAAGATTCTTTGGTTTCAAATTTTAAAGTAAGGAACAATATATTTTTTTTTATATAAAAATAAAATTTTCGGTATATAAAAATAGAAAAACTTTGATAGGCATTTTTTAAACAAATCGTTAAAAATAGCAATCGTTGGAGATCCAACTTAAAAATTTGCGTACACCTTTAGAATAAATACTTAAATGTGACATTATATTAAAAAGTTGAAAAAGTTGTGGTGCCGACCATGAAAAATATGAAGGTAAATTTCAGGATAAGAAAAAATAACGTTTTTTCAAATGAGTGCTATTAAAAAAATGACACCACCAGAAAGATGCATTCAAGATACTTAAACTATACCTGAGTTTTATAATTATAAAACTTATAGTTTAGAAGATAGAGCTGTTCAAATACATGCACTTATTAAATTTTTGTATAGTTTTTAGTGTTTTTGACAGTGTATAACTTTGCAAACAAAATTAACTTGCAAAAATAAAGTACGCAGTTATTATTCTTTTCAGAAGAACTATCCACCAAAAAAATTTAAAAAGTTTTAAAAATAGTGATGTCAGAAAAGTGTGCCTTTTGACATGGAATCACCGATATAAGACCGGTTCATTTGCAAAACTGTTGAAATACTTGAGTGTGCGTCAACTTTCTAAAAGTTCCACCCTAAAAGAACACATAAATACCTACAGATCAAAAATAGTTGACCCCCTTTGACCTTTGCAGAAATCGCTTAAAGGTAATTTTTAAAATATACAGGACTGAACCACCTTAAAAAATATGGTGTCCAAGCCAATACAAAAATTCAATTTATTTTGATGGCATATTTTAGGGAATATTTTGGACTTATTTTATTTTTTTTTTTATTTTTGACAAAACATTTTGATTATTTTTGGTGATATTTTGATCTTGAAATTGGAAAAAAAAATTTTTAATTTTTTATCATAAAATTTTTCTTATTTTGCTCTACAGATATTATGTTTGTTATTTTGTATTTTTGGGAAAACCTTTAGCTTTACTTCAATCCTTTTTTTTCGGTGATCGGTGAAGAATTTAAAAAAAAAGTAAAAACTTAATACATAATTGTTATTAAAGTTTTTATTTTTTAAAAATATTATTTTTTATTATCTTTTAAAGTTTTCCTGTGATTATCTACCACTTGCAACAAATATTGTTTTTGCTATTCATTTCCTGTAATTGAATTGTGGAATTCGGTAATCAAAACCACAGCTCTTTCTGCAGAGTCATTAAATACTTTAAGCTATGTGACTATTTTTAGAGCACTTATATAAGCTGAGTTATAACACCACTCTGCGGGGTCATTTTGTAAAAACTCATAAGAAATATTTAGTTTAAAAAAAATAGAGTACTCTGTTTGACGAATTCCTCTTAATTGGCACTCGAATAATTATTTATGCGTAAAGTCTTCCTCAAATAAGTATTGATTCTTGGCCTAGGTATTGCCTCTGCCATTTTTTTCTGGGTTTTTGTTGTTAAAGTTTGATCAAGATTGCAAAACCAACCAGCCCTTCTCCAAGGTACCACATATGTTGCTCAAACTTTTTGAGCGCAACTTCTGCTGTTTGCAGACTAACACGTTTGTAGCTTTATGAGAAAAAATTATTCACCAAAAAAGTTTAACCAAAAGGAAATTAATTTGATTACCTTTCTAAGCACCAAAGAAACTCCAAGCCGTTTTTAGACAGCCTTTACTTTTTTGAATCCCGTACTCCAAAGCACGAGCACTCACAAACTCTTATATTTAAGCACTTGCAAGCAAAAGCATGCTGTATCATGCAAAAATCACGACACGCACACACCTCTTCATTACATAAAACAACAGTATTTATTAAAGCTCATATATATATAATTTTGAATAAAAAAAGTAATAGAAAACGCAGCAGTTAAATGCGTCTTAAGTAATATCGCATTAGGAAAAAGTATGATATGTAGGCAACTGTGAACTTTTATTGTCAAATATCTGGATAACTTTTCATGCTCCATTTGGAACAGAAAAAAATGACAACTCAATTTCAACAGACAGCAATTTTTTGAACTAAGAATTTTCTTTCCTACCACGAGTGAAAAGTTTCCGATTGACACACATCCTAAGTAAACATTTCGATCTTACTACTTATTGCTCGTAAAGTAGCAATTTTGCCCATGGGCACGATTACGATTTCCGGGGAGCCGCGATATGAAAGTGTTTTCTGGTAGAGAACAACAAAAAAATATGATTCGCCCAACAAAAAATCGATAGCTCTATTAGTTATCGAGTTATCGATTTTAAAAAATTTTTTTGTTAAAAGATTTGTTCAAAAAAACATCTATATCTTTGCCGTTACTGAATGGATCTTTTAAATTGGTATGTCATTTGAAAGGTCATTAAATGACCTTTCAAATATATTTATTATTAACATTATTGTTACAAAATTTTTAGTTTTATAAGCGAATTTATTCCAAAGTTGAATTTTATAATAAAAAGAACCGTTATTTTATAAAAAATTTACGTTATTAAATTACAAAAAATATATTTTTTTTGAAAAGCTTACAGCTAGACCTTTTGTTTGATATATAAAAATATGTATGTTTTTTTTAATTTCACACTATATTACTTAAAAAAGAAATTTTCCAATTCTTTTGTTAGTTAAAAAAATCTGTTAAGAAAATTTTCTAAGTTTTTGCCAATATCCAATGGATCTTAAATTTATCATTAATGCATTTTTTGGCAAAGTGTTATATAAATCCCAATTGACTGTGACAACATTTGCATTCGTTAATGGCTTAAGAATATATCAATTATTCAATTTAATAAAATGGAAACCAATGTCCGAAACTGATCGACTACAAATTACAAATTGTGCTATGGTTGTAGCATATCGAATAAGAAATATATTTAGTTTGTTAACAACAAGCCAATGGACCCACTATTCGGATGCCGGATATTCGGTCATCCGGATTAGCAGCTCGACGGATATCCGGTATCCGGCCAAATCACTAAACGTTACATCTCTAATATAAATATTATAGCTACAATGTTGCCTTATACTATGTTCACACTAAGGCCGAAAAGATGCTTTTCAGCTGAAAAGCAGCTTTTCAGAAACAGGTGTTCACACTTGGAAAGGCGCTTTTCATTTGACATATGGTCATATGTTTCTTTTTATTACGTTCAGTGCCATTGTTTTTGTCGTAATAAATAAAATAATTTAAATCCACTTTTGTGCTCCAAAAATGATTCCATTTACTTGGATTTCTATGGCTAATGCGTTATATTTAACTTTAAAAGATAACTGGAAAAAGAACACCGAATTGCTAGATAGCAATATTTGTAAGCGCCAAAGTGAACGTCGACAGGCCTTGGAAGCTATATTGCATTTGCGTCAGGAGCAAATGTTGACTCTGATGGTTGCAGCCTCACTTATTTCAAATAATCGTTTGTGCTGGGAAAATGTAATTCGTCTAATTTTAGTTCATATTGTTTATTAATGTAAGCTTATTTATTTCAAAGCAACGTTCAAAAACTTATTGGGAAGTCGATTGCCAATCACTTAACGATGAAGGGTTTAAGAACACTTTCCGCATGAGTCGCGTCCTCTTTGGACAACTATGCATATTGTTAAAGTGTTTGGAAAAAAAAAACACAAGAATGCGTTCATCCATATCTCTGCAAAAACGTATTGCTGTGGCATTGTATGCATTAGGCTCTTCGGCGGAATACCGAACGATTGCCAGTTTGTTTGGAATTGGCAAAAGCACAGTTTGCGAAATTGTTCTTGAGTTCTGCGATGCTTGTTGGGATCAACTTAGACCACAGTATTTGAACGCTTTCCCTCTTACCCGGTCTAAAATTGAGGAGCATGTCAAAGGGTTTGAAAAGCTGGGGTTCCCTCAATGTCTAGGTGCAATCGGTAAAATTTTAAAAAATATCAAAAACTTTCAACAATATAATGAAATTGTACAATCTTTTTGGGCTTAAGATGGTTGCCACATTGAGGTTCGCCCTGGAGCTGAAGATACTGTGGACTTTTATAATTATAAAGGCTGGTATTCTACAGTTTTACTAGCATTGGTGGATGCAAGGTAAGCTAATCAGCTAACATAAAAATATTGCTTATCAAAATATTGAATTTTACAGATACCGATTCATGTACATTAATGTTGGTGCACCAGGAAAGTGCAGTGATTCTACCATTTTTGAATCCTCCAAATTAAAACAGGAACTTCTGCGTTGCAATTTATTGCGTGAAATGAGCAAAACAATTAGCTCCGTTGAAGTTCCTGTGCTTATATTAGGAGATTCGGCATTCAGGTTTTCAACGCATCTGATGAAACCATATCCATTTAGCATGGAAAAGGATCGTCATCAAAAAGCATTTAACTACGCTTTGTCCAAATCCCGGCGGGTCGTGGAAAATGCCTTTGGACATTTAAAGGCACGTTTCCGGCGTATTGGAAAGGGCATAGACAATAAAGTGGAAAATGCCCCGAAAATTATTAAAGCATGCTGTGTCTTGCACAACTTTTTAAATACCAACAACGATCACATCAATGATAGTTGGCTTCAAGCCCAACGACTATTCGACGATGGTAGGGTACAACGAGAAGAATCTTCCATGATTCATGATCACCATGCACCCCCTGAACAAGTTCGGAGTGCACTTGCTTTCCACTTCTGTATGTATATTTCTATCTACAACTATCTGATTTATCTTATACATTAATTATTCATATTATTATATATAGCATTTTATTTTTATAAAAAGCTTCCTGCACCTGAATTGCAAAAAAGTTGTTGCAGGAATTAAATAATAAGTCAACACATATCATTTTTTTAAATTATAATTTTTATTATTAATATATAATTATATTAGTTTACAATAACTTATACCTGACCAGAATTGACTCGTTATTGTTATTATTATTATAAAAATATATTGTTATTATTTTTTTGTTTATGCAAGTTATGCAGCTATGCAGAATTTACTCTTTATTGTTATTGTTGTAAGTATATATTGTTATTATTTTTTAAAATGCAAGTTATGCAGTTATGCAGAATTTACTCTTTATTGTTATTATTATTATAAGTATATTATTATTTTTTATATCCACATTACGCAGTCTGAGCATTAGCTCCACATATATTGTTATTGTTATTATAAATAGTTTATATTATTTTTTCAAAAAATCCCCAAGTTCAGAGAGCAACTTTAAGACGCCATCCTTCACCTCAGCAGCATCATCGACTTGCTTTCGTAGAAGAATAACTTTTTCACGCTCCAATGCAATAAGCTCCTTGTCGGTTTCTTTTATTGCCAGCATATTTTCGTCAATTTTTTCTTGCGCTTTGTCGAATCTTGCCACCAGATCGTTAAAATTAAATTTTTTTATTTTTGCAGCATCTCGAGGTGAAGACGAAGCAGCAGATGATGCTGATGGCCCTGCTTCTTGAACAGCCTCCGTGATTCAAAGTCAGGCGAAACAGCGGGCGAAATAGTAGGCGACGATTGCTCTGGCAGAGATGCTTCATCGATGACTTCGACGTTTAACTCAAAATATGTTTTAATAAAAAACTTCATATTAATAATAATTTTACACATATAAATAAAACGCTGATCATTTTACTTGAAATGCTATCCGACGTCAATGCAACAAAATTTATGCTCTTACTCTGGCCTAAAATTGCATTCACTCTTTCAAAGAGCGGCCATTCAGAAGGGCTGCATCCAGTTGAACCTTTTTCTTTCCTATTAAAATATTGACATGCAATAAAACATTTTATAAGAATGTGAACATTATGGTATATTATTCTCACCTATATTTAATCGTGAGATTGTTTATTTTCGCTTTAATTTCTGCTGCACTTAGCAAAAGGCCATGTCGCTGCATGTCGCTGGACATTTCCGCATATATGTGGCTATTTTTGCGTGCACCTCGAAACTCCTCAGCTTTCTCCTCCCACAGCTCGACAAAGATTAATTCGTGCAACTCACTCCACTTCACACGCTCTTTGTATTTTTTTTTGTCCATTTTCTGATAAGAATCTAATTATTTTTATGTTTTTATCAAGTAAACAATGAACAGACGGACAAAATGTCAAATATCACTGACAACTTGGATAATAGTAATAGATTTTGACTTAACTTCAACAAACAGACTTCAGAATCAGGGTTGTTTTCTTACTTTTCATAGCTTTTCGCTGAAAAGCCAACAAAAAGCAGCTCTTCATTTGACAGTTCTTCTATGGCGAAAAGCTAGCTTTTCAGCTGAAAACCCACTTTTGTCCGAAAAGCGGCTTTTCGGCCTTAGTGTGAACATAGTATTAATAACAATTTTTTATTGTATTGGCGATATTCGAAAATATGGAGTAAGAAAGCAAAACATCTAAGGTAAATATGAGTGAAATAAACAACTTTCCGTACAAGGGCAAATCATTGTATCATAAAAAAACACCACAAAAGGTCAAATAAATCATATATATTATATATCAAATGAAAGTCAAAATTTCAGGCTTTAATAATTTACTCTTTATAATTCATTGTAATAACGGTAATTTTTTAGAAAATAACGGTTTTGTGTAAGAAAATATTCATTTATTGCATAAAAATACCTATAAAATACAAAGTACTCAACAGATTTCGTTCATTTCAAATTTTTTTAAAAGCCATATATATAACCTTTTAAATAATACCTTAATCATTAACATCGGTTATATGTTTAGAATAATATAACCGATTTTCTTCATAGACCTTATAACAATAAACTTTTCCTTTGGCTATTCTTATTTATATTGAGAAAACTTTTTGAATCCATCGACAAATCGCGGCGCCCCGGAAATCGTAATCTCCCCTGCCCATGATTACTTCTAAATAGTGATGGCACGATTAACCGAAAAAGCTTTATTAATCGGTTATTTTATTTATGCCCTTACAAACTATACTATATATCTATCGGACATTGCATGTCGTACGACATGTAATTAGTCTGAAAGCATTAAATGCGGTCCATGGGATTTGTTATCTGAAAATAAAAATTTTCTGATGTTTCTGTCGATCCATCGGACATGTTGTATTGTTTGAACGCACGTTCATCGGACTTGATGCATTTCTTATTCTGCAAAAATCGTCGATAATTACATCGTCAAGACAAGAAAAAAAAAAAAAGAATACTATGTTTTTTGTTTTGTTTCCTCTTCATCATCTTCAAAAATTCCAAAAATTCGTCAATTATAAGAGCAGCAAGAAATTGTTTTGCCATTGTTTGATGTGCTCTACATGCACGCTGAAAAATAATTATGTCCATTGAACATGGACTACTGTTTGAAAGCTCGAACAAATTTCCCGTTATTCTATAGAATTACATGTCGGATGGGCATGTAGTATAATTTTAAAGAGCCTTTTCGGTTAATGGACCAAAAATCCCCTGCTCGCACGGTGATTGCCAATCAAGCAATCTACTCGTTTTGTTTTTGCTTTCAATGTGAAACTGTCAAATACATTAGGAGTATTCACGATTCAGTGCACTTGCCAAGTAATTGGTACTTAATCTCTTAAATGTTGCATCACTATATCAAAGCTGCCAAATTTTTTAAATGTACAAAACTACACAACTGCTCAAGTCCTCAAGTTCAAGGCTTTAGTAGAAATGTTGTTGCGTAGATTTTTGACGTACGTAAATTTTGTTTTTGTAATGCCGCGTTTCCATGCTATCTTCTACGGTCTCCCACAAACACATTTTTTGTAAGAAAGAATGAGCATGCGAACCCTATCTTGCTGAATTGGCTCATGTTATGTTTAGAATAATATAACCGATTTGTACACTCAATTGGCTCATGTTATGTTTAGAATAATATAACCGATAGGTACACATTTTCTACTTTTATAGCTCTGTGATTTCATGACATACTAGAAGATAGAAAAAGTTCAACTTCTTGAACTTCTCCTATAAAAGTGTATCACATGCTATAATATTTTACAACCGTGTTTATAGCTGCATGGCATTTCTATGTGACATTTCTAAAAATTTTAATATCATCGGCAGACAAACAACAGCATGAAATTGCAGAGAGTAAGTTTTTAACTGTTCTTTTCCACATAAAAAGCTAAACTATTCCTTTTCACGCTAGATTATCCGCGATCTATGGAAGAGGAAGTGTTGGATCTCAAGCGAAAATCGCTCAATTTCTTGCCGTCATGCCAACTGAATCACTCTATTGGTCACAATGCAGTTCCACAGGCGCCAACTCAACGATACATCGCTACGCATGAACGATACTCCGCCACTGCAAGACCTTTCTCGTCTATATCAAACAGTATAAATGCGGCCGTAGCAGCAGCCAGTCAACAGCAAACGTGCTCAAGGCGGTCATCCATTTAATGCGTGTGACAATGCGCCAACAGAATAAGTGGTTGTTTCTGAGGCCAGCAACATCAGCAGCAACAACATCAACAAGAACAACAACAACAGCTTTGCGGTGGCGTCGTTCCCGTTTTGGTAGCAACATCAGTGCTTGTTTCTGCCTGTTCATCGGACTCTTACTCTTCGAATTCCATAGGCGCCAGCTCTACGATACACAGCTACGCAAAACTATACACGGCCACTGCAAGGAACTTGTGATTGTCCAGGACTTTCCTCGCCCATGTGAAATAGTATAAATGCGGCCGCAGCTGGAGCCAGTGAGCAGCAAACGTGTGCCACTTAATACGCGTGCCAATGCGCCAACAGAATACGTGGTGGATTCTGAGGCACAGCAACATCAGCATCAGCAGCAGCACCACCACCACCACCACCACCACCAACAACAACAACAACAGCAACAGCTATGCGCTGGTGTCGTACGAGTTTCGGTAGCAACATCAGTGCTAGTTATCTTCATGTTCGTTTTAAAATCCCAATGCCACGATCTACACGCCAAAAGGTGGCCTCATTGGTGGTGGCTCAAGCAATAGTGGTGATGTTAAACACTTAATAAATAACTGCAAATCAATAACTACGACGACAAGTTTGAGATAACTATTTGAATAATTGATACTATGTAAGCAAACAACCACATATTAACAATTACTAACACCATAATTACAGCATTATTTGTGCTTGTTCTTCTTCTCTCTTTTGAGCTAGAAAAAGTACGGAAACACGTTCTTGCAGCTTGCAAGTTACTACAATCGAGTACGGAAACACACCTAGTGTTGCAAGCTACTGCCAAATGCTCGAGGTGACCAACGCATCTGTGTTGGCACAAAACAATAATTCCAACATACAGCAACATCTGCAGTCTATGCTAAATTTGCTTAGCTCAACGATACATTGAAAAAGGTGAAATAAATAAATTTATTTTATTAATACCAATTATGTATTAACCTATTTTTTACAGGTTGTTAACCAGAAATCACTTCAAACTGTTATTTCCCAACTTACTTCCAACCGCAAGAATAAAAATTCAAAATAATTAAGCGAAAGTATCAATATCTTGAGCAAGCTGATGCATTTCCGATATAAATGGAAAAGTGCTTTAATTTTAAAAATATCTTGCGATGTCCTTAAAATTTAATTTTATTTTGAATTGTTGAAATTAATATCTGTGTCGATAAGCGGTTTCATTCAATGTTTCGAATCTGTCGCTAAAATAATTTGAGCGATTATTACTTTTGGGCATATATATAAAAACTTGTGAAATGCAATATTTATCCCAAATTGGTAAAAATACATATTAAAAACTTTTTTACAACTCAAGTATTACTTTTTTGTGAATTTTGTAAAAATTAAACTTCTACAGCCTTATTCAGAATAGCATTTTAATGGCTACGTAATTTTAAGTAGGCTTTAAAAAGCAAAACCTTATTCAGAATGATATTTTTGTCTTAAGCAACGTTTTTTAAAAGCTGCGTAACTTAAACGCCGAAATTGGCGTTTAATGGTTGCGTAAGTGCTGCTTATAAGTTTTTTGTAACTTCTTCTTTGTTTATAAACGTCAATTGTGGTTCTTTAGTAATTGTGAAATATTTGTGTTGTGTCTATAAAGCTAAAAATGTCTTCAATATTTGAAAATTTTGCGAACAATATTGACACGATAGACGGCCTTTATCCTGTGCAACAAAGAAAAATTTATAAAAAGAGAATTAATCCTATGGAACTGAGGGAAAATGAGTTTCGCCAAAAATATCGCTTCTCCAAAGCAAACATGGGAAAATTAATAAATATTGTGCGCTCGGACTTCAGTGACCACAAAAAGGGTGGTCATATTCCAGTGGAGCTTCAAGTCATGGCCGCTGTTCGATATTGGGGTCGAAACGAGGTTTAATATTGTGTAATATCTTCAAACTGCATTCTTTTATAGATCCAGGATGATGGAGGAGATATACACGGTTTCAGCCAGCCGACCCTCAGTAAAATTTGCAAAAAAATTGCTATAGCATTTGCTTCAAGAAGTCGGCAGTTTATAAAAATTCCTGGACCAGCATCTGAACAAATAAGTGTAATGAATGGATTTCGTGCCATTACACTATGGGGAAAATTACTACATTTTTTGGCCAAAACCCTTATTTTAAAGTTCTCTAAAAGACAACACTTTTACTTTTTTTACAATGTACATACATGAAATATCACATGTTAATACTTGTTTTTGCATTATAACGGTATATCGCTAAACTGTTTGCTATTGATCGTGGGATTGCTCTCGGATGTTTAGATTGTCTTTCATCAGCAGCAAGTGTGTATTAGAATTGGAGGCAAATATTTATTTATCTATAATTATAAGTGAAAAAAAATCGATATGGCAAAATGTGTTAACAGTAAGTATAAAAAGTGCATACAAAAATATTAGTTAATTGCAATAGATTTCGAAAAAATGTTATACCTTTAACTTCGTTAAAATGTGAGGGTGAAATACTTAAAATCCATTTATGAAAGCATAAAAAAAAGTTGCACCACTTCCCACCAAAAAAGGTAAGCATTACTTGTTAAAGGCATCGATTCTAAGCAGGAATTTGTTTATTTCAATTGCATTTCTCTGCCGCCGTTGAACACTTTGTTTTTTTTTTGTAGATCAGTACCAGCTAAAAAATGCAGCTTTATTTAATATATGGCATGCAGAACGGACAACTAAAGCAAAGCAAGCATCACTTTTAAACCATTTAAAAGAAACTATACAGCAAGCAAATATTACGGAAGCTCAAAACCATATTTTAGTGAAAAAATGTGAAAATATAATCAAAACTATAAGTAGAAAGTGGGAAAAATCCCATAGAACTATGAAAACGTTCAAGGTGAAATTTAATGATTGGTTAATAGGAGAAACACCACTTGACTTAAATAAACCGACATTACAATCAAAAGGTGGCCGTCCTCGTGTACCCTTCTATGAAAAATCAGATCGAGGAAAAAGAAGAGAAGCGTCAGAGTTGTGTAAGTCAACTAACAACGAAAGTGGTTAAATGGTTTTGGCAGCCAGCACTTCGGCTCGCAAGCACGGTAATTCAAACTTAGCAACCGTCCTTAAACATTGTGTCAAAAGCCCCAGCCGCGCCTCGAAACTGAAAAAAACACTTATTACTAAGGAAATAAAACCGATACCGTTCTCTATTAATGAAGCTTTAGCATATTTGTTAGAAAACGGATTTAGAAAACAGCAGTATGTAGTGTTCGTGATTTATTTTGTTTGATTTGTTTAAAATTATTTGTGCGCGAAACTTTTTATCGCTTGTTAAAAATGCTTTTTCGGTTTTAAAACGCGGTGTGAATTAGTGTGTTATAAGGCCCTGCCTAATAATTTGCCGGCGCTTAAAAACACCTGGCCTATTTATTTATATTATTAGCCTGAGCAATTGAATGCTCAAAAGGCTTTGTATTAAAAGATAGCAGTTGAATGCTTGATACTTAATGTTTATTTTTGAGGATTGCACCTCCTTAAAAAGTAAACTAACAGTATTTTGATAAAAGTCAAATTGAGTCAAAATGTTAAATATATAATAACTTAAAATGAATAAATAGAGCCTTAATTTTACATAAATAAAAGTGTTATACTTTTTGAGTATAATCATAACATAGTGATGTGCTTAAAATTAGTGTGATAGTGCAGGCGGTTATAGGGTATTCTACACACCCATCCTCAAGATAAAAATTATTTGATTTTATGAAAATAATTTTTTTTTCAAAATTTTTCTTATATTATACAATTCAAAAGATAAATGTGAGTTTAGAACTTACTTACAACTAGTTATACAATTCAATAATAGTATTATGTTCTATATATGTGATACTTTTACTTTGATTATTAAATTCATTAAATCCATTTTTTTAATAAATTATTATGATATTCTTTTATTTTTCCATTTACATCTATAATTGAATTTACTCCATTTTTATCAACTATTCTATATGGACCATGATAAGGAGGTTGATTTTTCTTTCTATTCATCTTTTTTATTATTACATTATCACCGATCTTTAAATTTAACGGGTTAAAATTTTCATTATTTCTTATTCGATTTTCTTTTGATATTTTTGTTAATTCTTCAGTCTTTTTTAAAGAATATGCTAATCTTGCTTTTAGTTCTTGCGCATAGTTATCTGTATTATAATATTTTGAATTTACTGAATTATCATTTGGAAGGTTCGCTAACCTGCCAAAAATGAGTTCAAATGGCGTGTAATTTGTATCAACATGAGGGGTAGTGTTGTAAGCAAATGTGAAGTATGGTATCCATTGATCCCATTCGTCACCTTTACAAAAATTTAATAAGTATTCATTTAATACCCTATGATTACGTTCTATCGAACCAAGTGTTTCATGATGGTATGAAGTACTGAAAATTTGTTTTATCTCTAATAAGTTGCATATCTCTGATAGTAATTCGTTGGTAAACTCTGTACCTCTATCTGACTTTAAAATTTTAAAATGACCATATATCAGAATTAAGTTTTCGATAATAGTTTTTGCGACTGTTTTCGCGTCTTTTGTCTCCATTGGACAAGCAATTATATACTTTGTTAATTCACATTGCATTGTGAGTATGTATCTGTAATTATTTGTTAAACGTAAAGGGCCTACTGTATCTATCGATACGACTTCGAAACTAGTTCCTGGCGTGTTTGTTATTGTAAGTTTTACAATTATTTATGAACTTCTTTATCATTTTACACATATTTTTCCATATGTATCTTTGCTTTATTTTTAAAATTGTTTTTCTAATCCCCATATGACCTCCGTGGGTCGAATTATGATATTCTTCAATTATACTTTTCTGTTTTTCTATATCTATTACTTTTTCCGGTTTTCTAAAAATCAATATCTTTAAATTTTCTTTATCTCTTTTCAAACTTATAAATCTTTTTAAATTTTTCTTTCTCTACTGTTTTAAATATTATATCATTCGCATTTAATGCTAATTCTTCTATTCCTAACTTATGCATTTTTGACGACAGTTTCTCCAGAGTCAGCTGTGTGAACAAAGGATTATCGCTGCATCTTGCAATAACTTCATTATCTTCTATATATATTTGGGTTCCCTTAAAATCTTTTTCTGTTATAAATTTAAGCTTTCTTATTTTGTTTACATCCGATATTGATGTACATTCCCAAGCAATTAGTTGATCAGACGTTTTGCTGGAAAGACATTTTTTGTTGTTAAAATCCGAGTTTTTTGTATGGTTATTTTTATCCATACTCCTTGTTATGGCTAGTATTTGTTTACTTGCATGTTCCAATCCGGGTGGAATCATTTCTCTTTGTGTACATCTATTAAATGTTATTCGCGATAATGCGCTTTTATTGGCAGTGGTTTGATCTGCTTTATATTTATTTAAATTATTTGATTCTTTGACAATAATGGGTAAAATGAATTCTTTTTCATTTATTATTAAAGTGAGTGTAAATGTTTCAAAATCTATCTTTGACATGAATTTTTCTAGAATATCTCGCCCTACGATTCCATCTGTTGCGATTGGAAAATCGTCTTCAACTATATGAAAATTATGCCGAATTTGCTCTGTTTCTACTTTCAAATCTAAATTGGTTGTACCAATGCATTCAATTTCCTCACTCGTTATACCTGTT
This sequence comes from Tetanocera ferruginea, assembly GCA_958299015.1. Lineage (NCBI taxonomy): Eukaryota > Metazoa > Arthropoda > Insecta > Diptera > Sciomyzidae > Tetanocera > Tetanocera ferruginea. Next base: position 86,823,786 of record OY282641.1, on the reverse strand, counting down.
AGTGTTGAAATATTTCTTGTATTAATATTATTTATATTATTGAATTTACAAATGGAGATATCAGCTCCTGTATCTACTAAAAATTTTAGATCTTTGTTCGTATTTTTACATTTTAAAATGATGTAATTTGATAAATTTTTTGAAATTTTGTATACTAATTTTGGCCTCTGCGGGTACAATTCTCTGCTACCCGGCCTTAAATTTTTTACCTGGTATTTTAAATTATTTTCAGTGTTTGAATATCTGTTTGAGTTACAATTCTGATTTTTGTTATTGTGATAATTGTTTTGATAATTATTATTTGGAAAATTATTGTTTCTATAAAAATTCCTGTTTGCATTATTGTTGTTATTGAAATAAGTATTTCTAAAATTTCTGTTATAGCCATTACTATTATAGTTGTAATTATTGTTTAAAAATTTATTGCGTTGATAGCCATAATTATCATTCCTTTTATTATTATAATTGTTATTATAACTATTATTATTATTATTATAGCAGTTATTATTATCATTATTGTAATTATTATTATTATAATTATTATTATTACATCGATGTATACTACAATGATTTCCTTTTCGAATATGAAAAATTGCGTTGCTGTCTGTCTCTAGACTTCTTTCGACAGTCATGCATCTTTCTACGGCTTCATTAAACGTTTTTGGCGGATTTGCCAATAAAATATTCTGAAATTCTCTGTTTACGCCTTTTACAAAAATATTCAGAGACATACTCTCATTAACTTTATAAATTACATCTTTTTCTAATTGTTTTGGATTATTTAATGTTTTTATTTCGAAATAACTTAACTGATCGGAAAGTTCCGCTATTTTCTCTCTAAATTCTGATATATTCAGTCTATTTTGTTTAAGTGCACTGAATTCACTTAAAACTTGCTGTAAATTCTTTGGATTAGGGTAAGCTTTTTCCCATGAATTCTTCAGCTCTAAAAATGTTGCAGGCTTGTTTGAGCGTCCAAGTATGCTGCGAACTTGGGCTGATAATTTAAAATTATAGACGTATTTTATATAAATAGGTCTATCTTCATCTTTAATAAGATCATGCAATAACTCTGATTGCGTTATAAAATCCTCTACTTGATCAAAATTACCCTTAAAAACTTGTAGGTTTTTACCTACCATATTAATATCAAAACTAGACATTCTTGCCGAATTTTCTTTTTCCTAAATGTTGGAGAAATCTACATTTTCAAAATTTATTTCCAAAAAAATTTTTTTTTTTTTTTATATATTTTCTCTCATAATTTAGCTTATTTCTTATTTTTATTACTTCTTCATTTAAATTGACGCATTTTTATTTTAAAACTGAAGAATCTACTCTAATTTCAATTTTTTTATTCAAATTTTATGTATTTAAAAGTTTAATATTTTTTATGTGTTCACCACTGTATATTCTATTTTTGTTTAATTTTATTAAATTTAAATTTTTCCAACAAAACAATATTCGTTTCATGTAAATTTACCATATTAATGTTGTATTAGAACAACATACATATTTAGTGTGTCTGAAACACTCTCTGATTCTAGTACTAATCTATTACAAATATGTATGCGAAAGATGCATAAAGCAACAGGTGATTGACTGACGTTTCAGTTCATGAATGAAAACAAATGCCGGTATGCGTAAATTTTTCGCGAGTGCTTTCAATTATTTAATATAGCTTTTATTGTTTTAAAAAAGTGAAAATATAAAAAATTATTAATAAAAATGGTTCTAGTGAACTGAATATAACATAGATTTTTATTTTGATAAAATAGTTGTTTTATTTTTAATTATAATAAAAATATTATGAATTCGTGTGGCGTGTGTGTGTGTGTGTGTGTGTATGTTTAATATTGCTGCTCTAGCAGCTTCTCGAGCTCTAGCTCGTATTCAATTTCTTCCCAGAATCTGGAAGGAATTTGGAAATCTTGCGGCTTCTCCGCATTTATTTTTGCTTTCGTTGTAGCCAATTTATGCTCTTATTTATAAATTCGGTCACTATGCTCGGACGTTTGTGTTAATGTTACGTCTCGCTTGTGCCGCTGGTACCGCCACGGTGTCAGTTTTCTCGGACCCGGGTATGTCGGTATGTGGTGACGTTTTCTGGTGCCGCCGCCTGGTTGGACGCAATCTGCAATCGCGTATAAAATTCGGTCCGTATCGAGCAGGATCGCCATGTAGTGTTCGTGATTTATTTTGTTTGATTTGTTTAAAATTATTTGTGCGCGAAACTTTTTATCGCTTGTTAAAAATGCTTTCTCGGTTTTAAAACGCGGTGTGAATTAGTGTGTTATAAGGCCCTGCCTAATAATTTGCCGGCGCTTAAAAACGCCACTGGCCTATTTATTTATATTATTAGCCTGAGCAATTGAATGCTCAAAAGGCTTTGTATTAAAAGATAGCAGTTGAATGCTTGATACTTAATGTTTATTTTTGAGGATTGCACCTCCTTAAAAAGTAAACTAACAGTATTTTGATAATAGTCAAATTGAGTCAAAATGTTAAATATATAATAACTTAAAATAAATAAATAGAGCCTTAATTTTACATAAATAAAAGTGTTATACTTTTTGAGTATAATCATAACATAGTGATGTGCTTAAAATTAGTGTGATAGTGCAGGCGGTTATAGGGTATTCTACAAGTACTTAAACACAAAGATGGAAAATAAGCTAAGAAACTGCGATATATATCCTTCTTATAGAGAAGTTGCTATTGCAAAAGATAAATGTAGACCAGATGGGATAATTGTGTCTGATACATGCGCAAAAGTACCTCTGAAAATTTTGCTGAAACATACTGTTGAACGAATAATTGAATTGCAAAATGAGGTTGTAAAAGGTCTGATGGATCAAAATAAAGCAGATAAATTGAGCGCAGAGTTAGTCTTGAGCTATGGATTTGATAGCTGTACTGGGCACGCGAGTTATAAGCAAAATTATTCAGTATCAGGCAGCTCAAAGGGTTCAGACTCATCCCTTTTTGCAACAACCGTAATTCCTTTGCGATTAATATGCTCTTCAGGAAAAATTATCTGGAATAACCGTACACCACAATCTGTACCACAAACGTATTCAGCAAAGACCACGTGTAGGGCTTCCAGTTGAAGTGATGTGCTTATTAAACTGTGAAGCTGCCGAAGGTAGATCTTTATCAGCTCCTGAAGATTCAATGACGAAAATTAGCACAGATACAGATTCAAATGACAATGACAGTGGAGATGAAAAAAGTATTAACATAAGTCCGATGTATTATATTATACTTAACAACTTGAACCTAGAAAGTAATGAATGAGCATCTAATGGATTATTTATATAATTATTTTCGTGTTAATTTTCATGAAATATTATTTGTTTTTTACTGAGTTTTTTTTTTTACTTACTTATTAAGAGTTCATATTAATAAACATACATTTCTAATATCACAAAATTCGTTTAAAATTTAATTTTTAAAGAAATGGGGTGTGGTCAAAGTTCCTTATAGTTAAATTTTCTGCCATATTATGCCACAAATTTCAATAAAAATTTAGTTTTCTATCAATTTGAGGTTTTGGCCAAAAAAAGTAGTCATTTTACCCATAGTGCATTAGAGTGTTTCCTCAGGTGATTGGTGCAATAGATTGCACCCACATAAAAATTACAAAAGTTAGTGGACAGGCTGGACAATACTATATTAATAGAAAAGGTTTCTATTCAATTAATACCCAAGTCATATGTGACTCCTCACTAAAAATAAGGGATATAGTTTGTCATTGGAGGGGAAGCACGCATGATTCCAGAATATTAAGCCGGATCGATTTTGTATTGAGAAAAATAAAGTCATCCGGACACCGACTCAAAAGTTAGAGGGACTCTTAAAAACTATTTCTGCATCATTTTTTTTTGGATCGGAGAAATCCCCATGGAGCGGTTTTGGTTCTCCTGAACCCTTTTTTTGGCAAAAAAATCAAGTTTTTTCCCTATAACTTTTTTTTTTCTTCAGAATGCATACCCAAGATAAGCAAAAAAGTAAAGATTGTGATAGTACATAAATATTGGTTAAAAAAAATTTTGAAATTTGTTGTCCTTACAAACTCTTTTGAGACCCCAAAAAATCGATATTTCATCATTTTCGAAAAGGTGTTTTTTTTAAACACCTATTTTCCTTCAGGAAAAATTATCTGGAATAACCGTACACCACAATCTGTACCACAAACGTATTCAGCAAAGACCACGTGTAGGGCTTCCAGTTGAAGTGATGTGCTTATTAAACTGTGAAGCTGCCGAAGGTAGATCTTTATCAGCTCCTGAAGATTCAATGACGAAAATTAGCACAGATACAGATTCAAATGACAATGACAGTGGAGATGAAAAAAGTATTAACATAAGTCCGATGTATTATATTATGCTTAACAACTTGAACCTAGAAAGTAATGAATGAGCATCTAATGGATTATTTATATAATTATTTTCGTGTTAATTTTCATGAAATATTATTTGTTTATTACTGAGTTTTTTTTTTGTTAATACATTTTTTGAGTTAAATTACCTTATCTTTGAATACCTTACTTATTAAGAGTTCATATTAATAAACATACATTTCTAATATCACAAAATTCGTTTAAAATTTAATTTTTAAAGAAATGGGGCGTGGTCAAAGTTCCTTATAGTTAAATTTTCTGCCATATTATGCCACAAATTTCAATAAAAATTTAGTTTTCTATCAATTTGAGGTTTTGGCCAAAAAAAGTAGTCATTTTACCCATAGTGCATTAGAGTGTTTCCTCAGGTGATTGGTGCAATAGATTGCACCCACATAAAAATTACAAAAGTTAGTGGACAGGCTGGACAATACTATGTTAATAGAAAAGGTTTCTATTCAATTAATACCCAAGTCATATGTGACTCCTCACTAAAAATAAGGGATATAGTTTGTCATTGGAGGGGAAGCACGCATGATTCCAGAATATATAGCCGGATCGATTTTGTATTGAGAAAAATAAAGTCATCCGGACACCGACTCAAAAGTTAGAGGGACTCTTAAAAACTATTTCTGCATCATTTTTTTGGTGTCCGGCGATATCTAAATTTCGATCCGGCTTACAGAATATATAGAGAAAGTCGTGTAAAAGAACGATTTGAAAATGGAGAATTCAAAGGACGATTGCTGGGTGATGGAGGCTATGCATGCTCCAACTTTCTATTTACACCTGTTTTAAATCCCACAACAAATGCAGAAACTCAATATAACATTGCTCACATAGCAACACGTAATACTGTTGAAAGATGCTTTGGAGTATGGAAGCAAAGATTTCGAATTTTGCTTACTGGTATGAGATGCTCATTACAAACAATAAAGACGACAGTAGTTGCTTTAGCTGTTTTGCACAATTTAGTTGACTTTCAAGATCAGTCGATAGGTATTTATTGTAATTAATGTTTACTATTTATACTTAATACAGATTCCTTTAACAATGCAGATAATGACAACGATTTCAATAATATCCAACAAGAAGAAAATGATGAATTACTGCAACTTAGCTCAAACCAAAATACGTCCCGCAGTGTATTTATATCCCAACATTTCCAATAAAATTAACAACAACAGATTTTTACATTATTTCATTTATTTTTCTTTTTTCAAAATAATTCATTTATAAAAATTAACTTAAAAAAACTAAATTATTAAAATTTTTAGAAACTATAAATAAAAATAAAGATAAATAAAAATGGTAAATAAAGACAAACTAGTAGGAACATAAATATATATAATCCTAATATATAAAAGACAAGCGTCCTGCTCCGTGCTCTATATCGTAAAACATGTTCAGCCTGGACCAGAACCTGTTGTAAAATTATCCATTTGAAATGTTTGTACTTACTAAACCTTTTGCTCTATATCGTAAAACCTGTTCAGCCTGGACCAGAATCTGTTGTAAAAATATCTTTTTAAAATTTTTGTACGTACTTTACTTTTTTAAGCCTGTTCAGCCTGGACCAGAACCTGTTGTAAAATTATCCATTTGAAATGTTTGTACGAACTGTACTTTTTAAAACCTCTTCAGCCTGGACCAGCACCTGTTCTAAAATTATCTATTTGAAATCTTTGTACTTACTTTACTTTTTAGAACCTGTTCAGCCTCGACCAGAACCTATTCCTAAATTATGTATTGGAAATCTTTGTACTTGAAGACTATCGTCATTTTCCTCAACTACTATACATCAAACATCATGTCTTGCTATTACAGTGCTTCTTAATTAACAGAACCAGAACCTATTCGGTCTGCATAAACTGAACAGCGTTTATTACATTCAGTGACGTTGGCGTCAATTGGAATTGCTAGAATTAAGAGATGAAGATATCATAGAAATTCCCGATCATTTTGTTTGTAAAGGTTCGCTTTTTAACCCTTTCAATAATTGCTTGCCTAGAATAATCGTGGACAATTTTTTTGAGCTTATATTCCCATCATTTAAGCGATAAAAAGATGAACCTTCCTATACTCGCGCATTGGTCTCTCAGACCGAAGAAACAATAAATCGGTGTTTTTTCAAAAAATTAAATTCGTAAAAAATTGTGGTCTTTAGCAAATAAATAATAGGATCTAAAATTTTGTATGTTTCCTTTGTTCAATTATATCCTCTTCTTTACAATAAACACATACAATGCCAAAAAAAAGTATATAATTGAAATAATGCAGACGAGATCAAATCTCGGTCTGAGGCACCGTGCGCGAGTATATATGTGATGCTGTTTGGCGCGAGTATACGAAGGTTAAAAAACATCCCTCTGATTTTTACATGAGCTGCTTTGCTTTTGGCAGGCTGTCTAATATAATGGAGAAAACCACGATAACGTTGTATTATAATATTTTAGTTCAATTTATACAACCGGAGACAAATGCAAATGCGTTATTTATGCAAATGTTATAAAAAAATAAATTATACTTTGCACACCAATCACAATAATCACTTCTTTTTTGCAAAATTTATTAACACGCGATATAAAAAAATTGAAGGCTTCTGTTGGGCATAAAATCGAAAATCTAACTGGCGAACATTAAATAGTTTTCATACCTACAATTGATTTGGCCCCGACAAACACAGATTTGCCTTTCACTCTCCGAAGGCGACAATTTCCAGTTAAACTGACATTTTCAATGACCATTAATAAATTGCAAGGATAAATATTGCAAAAAGTAGGAGTTTTTCTAAAAGAACTGGTATTTAGTCATGGGCAGTTTTAGCGGGCTGATGATGTAAAACTAAGCATTATAGATGGCAAAGGACAAGGTTAATTGGTTAAAATTCTAAGAATTTTTTTACTAGAAATGTTGTATATAAGGAAGTTTTATAAAAATAATTTAATAAACATGTTTTCAAATAAAAACCTTTGTATATAAATCCAATAAATTTTTTGTCGCATTTTGTAATCTAAATGGTTCCTTCCCGTCGTAGGACGGGCTTTTACACTAGTAAATAATATAAAAAACAAAAACAAAAGGTAAGTTATTCAATCTTTATAAAATGTTAATACAAAAGCACCAAGCAATAACACAAAAAGTAAGGAAAGCATAAAAGCAAATTAATCAAACACACACAAAAGTAAACAAATCATAAAAAGAATCACATATAAAAAGCAAACAGCAAATAAGAAAATAAAACAATCACATACAACAAAGAAGCATACAAAATAAAAATACCATTTAACATGTATATAAAACAAAGAAAATTAAATTGTTCAAATTAAGTCGGGTGCAAAAATTAAAAACAGCACAAATTATTTACCTTTTCTCAAAAGATTTTGTAATCTTACGGTGTGCTCTTTTTCCCGTCGCGCATTTTCTTCCTCTAAATTTCGGACTTCTAGCTGCAAAATCTCCATCTTCTTCTCATGTTCCCTCCTCATCTGCTCCTTTGTGAGCTCAAAAAGCTCAATTTTCATCTCCTCCGATGTCACCTAAAATAAATTACAGGAAGTATATCAATAAGATTTTTGCTTGACAAAAAAAATTCTTACAGCGGGGTTTTTTGCGCGCCTCTTCTTTGCTTGGGGTTCTGGAGCAGCACACACTTCATCCTCCTCAACACTTTCACCAAAAAGTGTTCGCTTGCCGGCTGCTCAACTTCTTGCATTAAATTTTCGGCAGGTCCCTATGAAAAATATTGATACAAAACAAGAACATTGGCGTATTCAAGATTCTTACAAAGTCTGCGTCGCAATCAAATTGATTGCTGTCTACAGCAAACTTCTGCGGTAGCAGAGCCAACAATTCCACATCTTCCCTGTTTGGAGACTTTGGGGGCGGTCCACCACCAGTTGCCCTTTGGCTTTTGTTGTGCTCTGATAGACGAGCTTTAGCCTGCATTTTATTGCCTCGCCACTGGCACTGGATTTGCGATACAGTTCTTATGGCTGTGCTTGCTTGATTGAATCTAAAGAAAAACAAGTAAAGAAAGTCTAAAGTCGGTCTAGGCCGACTATAAAATACCCTAAACCCACTTTTCAAAAACAAAAAATTTTATTGTAAATGGGCGTCTCCAAGGGTGGATGAAGCCTTTATTTTATATGCATTTAAATGTTGATGAAAATTTTACACATGCCAAGTTTTATTCCTGTAGCTCACAGTTAATGCCTTTATTGTGCTTTCGCTATGGGAGGTGGGCGTGTTCATGGACGAATTACTTCCAATTTTTGAACACACCTAAGTTTTGGTATAAAATACATGCATACCAAATTTAATTTCTCTATGACAAACATACCCTTATTTATTGAGTTTAAAATTTTTTGGGTTGTATGGGAAATAGGCGTGTCCATATGCGGATGACGTCCATTTTTCAAAACCATCTTTGTTTTGTTACAAAAAACATATGTGCCAAATTTAAGCTCTGTAGGTTAAACAGAGGCTTATTTATTGCGTTTTCAATTTTTGGGTTGTATGGGTGGTGGGCGTGTCCATGAGGGGATGACGTCCATTTTTCGAAAACATCTTTGTGTTTGTATAAAACACATACATATCAAATTTTATTGTTGTAGGCTAATTATGAGCTGAGTTATGCAGTTTTCAATTTTTGGGTTGTATGGGAGGTAGGCGTGTCCGTGGGCGGATGATGTCCACTTTTCAAAATCATCTTTGTTTTGTTACAAAAAACATATGTGCCAAATTTAAGCTCTGTAGGTTAAATAGAGGCTTATTTATTGCGTTTTCAATTTTTGGGTTGTATGGGAGGTGGGCGTGTCCGTCAGCGGATGACGTCCATTTTTCAAAGACATCTTTGTGTTGATATTAAACACACACATACCAAATTTTATTGTTGTAAGCTTATTATGAGCTGAGTTATGCAGTTTTCAATTTTCGCGTTGTACGGGAGGTAGGCGTGTCCGTGGGCGGATTCCAAAAATATTCAATAGTGCAGACCCTTGGGTCCATGTAATCATGTGTACCAAGTTTCATCTAATTATCTGAACTCCTTCTTCTTATCCTGTGTATACGGACAACACACAGACGGACGGACGGACGAACGGACGGACGGACATGGATAGCTCGACTCACGTGGTGACGCTGATCAAGAATATATATACTTTTCTATACCATACTCGCTTCGTTCTATGCGTTACAAACGTTTGCACAAAGTTAATATACCCTGACCTTTCAGGTTTAGGGTATAATCATTTAAATAATTTAATATTATAATAATTCAAAAGACATTACAATTCTAGGACTTCCTTCCATGCTTCTCGCTTCTGTTTTGACGTGTTGGTATCCACACACTTGTTCTCAATTATGCTGATCTTCTCTGTTACCAGCTGACGAAGAAGTAACTAAAATTACATAAAAATACGATTACACTCGTTATTGAAGTATAAACCAGATGAAATACTTTACCTTATCTGTACAATCCCAATTTTCAGATCGCTTTATCTTTGAATCCATTATTGTTGTTTTCCTTATCCAGCTGCTCGAAAATGTTTTATTTATAAAATGATCCGTCAAAGTAGTTAACTCACGATTGCATTTTTGCAAATGTAATAGATTATTGTAATAGGCTTCGCTTATTTTTGACACAACGCTAGTTTAGTTAAACAATGAATAAAAAATGATTATGAATAACAATTTCAGCAAGGCTGAGTAAAGGGTTATTAAAGGTTTAAGCAGTGCGTAACTAAAGAAGCGTTGAAGTGTTGTTTAAGGAAATATATTGAATAACACTGCTAGATTAAAACCTTGAATTGGGGTATTCATGCGGAAGTTTTTGAATTTCACATAAATACTTTATTATATTTTTTATTGTACATTACATGCAGTTTTCTTTAATTATTTTCTTGAGCATGTTGAAAAAGTAACCCATTTGCTAATTTAATAACATGTTCTTTGCATGTTCAAGAACGTTCTCTGCTGATATATGTAGATACGATAGCGGAAACCAAATAAGAATTTGTTCATTTTGTGATTCGGTTTGTGGCATTTCCAGTTCTCTGCAGGATGACATTGTTTCAGCCAGATACTCAAGTCCTTACGATAGTCTGTAAGGAAGAGTATGAGAATAGATAAAAAGAGTAATCACAAAAAGATGGCACATGGATTTCCTGCTTTGTATTTCAAAAATAATCAGCTGTAACACAAAAATGAAGAGATAAGCGAGCTGTATCGGAAATAGGGAAACGTTAAAGGAACTTATATATAAATTTAGTAATGGTTAAATTTAAAAATAACGTTTCTTAGTTAAAGCATTTATTCAGTTTAAAACTCAATAATATCGCTTTTTCACTGATTTACTTTCGCTCCATTAAAGCTTGCATCTCTTTATTATCGCACAAAAATACGTTTTCTCCTTAGATGGTGCGTCACATTAAGCAACGCCACCTCGCTTTTTTCGGCAATCTCCTCTGCAATAATTTGAAGAAAAGGCTCCTCCGTTGGCCACTCATAAGCATGAACAATCTTAACACTACCGCTGCACCATTTAACCATAGCCTTAAATTGTGTCCTGCGTAGGTTTTTAGTATATATTCGATTGCTGCAGGATCTATGCGATTGCTATACTTTATTCACTTAATCTTTAGCTCCGAACGATTAATTCAATTGTCCAACTGTGGCTGCTTCCTAATTATTGATTTAATAATTCGATTTTAATAAAATAAGTTTAATTGAACTAAAAAATTGAGACTCGAAAATTTTTCGAAAAAATAAGACGCCTGGCTGATGGTTTTAAGACCGGAGCCTCTTCCTGCAAGGATGAGAATGGGAATCTAGTGACAGATATTCAGAGTACACTGGTGTTATGGAGGGAACACTTCTCTAGTCTTCTAAATGGCGACGCTGACAACAATCCCGCCAGTGGAAATGATGTCCCGGAAACCCCAATTATGGATGACAGTGTTGAAGTTCCGCTGCCCGACTATTAACAGCTATAGCTCGGCTTAAAAACAACAAAGCCGCAGGAGCCGATGGCCTACCGGCTGAGCTGTTTAAGACCGGTGGCAAAGCTCTGTTTAAATGCGTTCACAGACTTCTATGCAGAATATGGTCGGAAGAATGCATTCCAGATGATTGGAACCTCAGTGTGCTCTGCCCAATCCACAAGAAAGGCGATCCCACCATTTGCGCCAACAACCGTGGGATTAGCCTTCTTAATATCGCATATAAAGTCCTGTCGAGCGTATTGTGTAGACTGAAGCCCATCGTTAACCAACTGATTGGTCCTTAACAGTGTGGCTTCAGACCTGGAAAGTCCACCATCGACCAGATCTTCACGCTCCGACAAATCTTGGAAAAGACCCTCGAAAAACAAATCGACACACACCATCTTTTTGTCGATTTCAAAGCCGCCTTCGACAGTCCAATAAGGAGTCACCTATATGCCATCATGTCTGAATTTGGTATTCCTGCGAAGCTAATACGTCTTTGCAGGATGACACTGAACAACACCAGCAGTGCAGTGAAAATCGGGAAGGACCTCTCCCTTCCTTTCGATACCAAGCGAGGTTTCAGACAAGGTGATTCCTTATCGTGCGACTTCTTTAATATAGTCATGGAGAAGATCATCCGAGCTGCTGACCTGAGACGCAGTGGCACAATTTTCTATAAGAGTGTTATGCTGCTGGCGTATGCTGATGGTATTGACATCATTGGCCAAAATACGCGCGAAGTCAGTGCAGCATTCTCCAGGCTAGAAAAAGAGTCGAGTCGAATGGGTCTTGCAGTGAACGCAGATAAAACGAAGTATCTCGTGTCAACAAACAAACAGTCCCAGCGTCTTGGAAACCACGTCACTGTTGACAATACCTCCTTTGAGGTAGTGAAGGACTTTGTTTACCTGGGATCCAGCATTAACTCCTCCAACGATATCAGTATTGAGATTAAACGAAGGATAACTCTTGCCAACAGGTGTTACTTTGGGCTCAGTAGGCAATTGAGAAGCAGAGCTCTCTCTCGACGAACAAAACTGACGCTCTATAAGTCAATAATCATGCCCGTCCTACTATACGCATCAAAAACCTGGACGTTGAGCAGCTCTGATGAAAGGACTTTGGGAGCGTTCGAGAGAAAAATCCTTCGCAAGATCTATGGCCCAATCTGCGTCAATGGTGATTACCGAATACGATGGAACCACGAGCTGTATGAGCTATATGCCGACATCGATATAGTCAAGCGTATTAAAATAGAGCGGCTTCGCTGGCTAGGTCATGTCGAGAGAATGAACGACGAAGCTCCAGCGAAAAAGATATTGGATTCGGTACCCAGCGGTGGCCAACGCAGACGAGGAGGCCACATTTCCGTTGGAAAGACCAGGCATTGGATAACCTGACAACCCTTTGAGTTTCAAAGCGCACGACAAAAGAGGCTGGCGCAAGTTCTTAGACCAGGCCAAAACCGACCAACGGTTCTAAGCGCCATCTAAGTAAGTAAGTAACTAAAAAATTTGCACTTAATTTTTTGTTGCATCTCATGTTATTCAGGCAGCTGTTGTTTGTTTACTTTTTCCTATATGCCAAACTCTTATAGCAAAAGACATATATATGCATCTCGGTCATTTAAGCATGTGTTTTGTGATATGGGATAAGATAAGATACTGAAAGATCGCATGGAAACGCGGCATAAAGTGTACAAGTCCTCATTCTTTAATTACACTGGATCGTGAATACCACTATTGGCAGTTTTTACACGTCATTCAAATTGATTGAACAATGAAAATTTGTTTTTATTTTCGCAGCAAATAAGAACATTCCCAATTAGACAGCGCTAACAAGTTTACAAACACAACGAAAATAAATTTGGTGATTACTAACACACTCTCACATTGTTGTTTGATCCCAATGTGCACAAAAACGGATGTGGATCCGTTTCGAACCCGTTACGAGTCCGTCAGAGCGGAATTTGGTTTTTTTATGTTTCGACGGATCCGTTTCGAACCCGCTACAAGTCCGTCGACGCGGAAACGTTTTTTTGTGTTTTGACGGACTCGTTTCGAAACCGTAACGAGTCCGTCGACGCGGAATCGATTTTTTTATGTTTTGACGGACCCGTTTCGAACCCGCTACGAGTCCGTCGACGCGGAATCGTTTTTTAGTGTTTTAACGGACCCATTTCGAACCCGTTACGAGTCCGTCGACTCGGAATCGTTTTTTTTATGTTTTGACGGACCCGTTTCGAACCCGCTACGAGTCCGTCGACGCGGAATCGTTTTTTGTGTTTTAACGGACCCGTTTCGAACCCGTTACGAGTCCGTCGACGCGGAATCGTGTTTTTATGTTTCGACGGACACGTTTTGAACCCGTTACGAGGCCGTTGACGCGGAATCGATTTTTTTATGTTTTGACGGACCCGTTTCGAACCCGCTACGAGTCCGTCGACGCGGAATCGTTTTTTTGTGTTTTAACGGACCCGTTTCGAACCCGCTACGAGTCCTTCGACGCGGAATCGTGTTTTTATGTTCTGAAGGACCCGTTTCAAACCCGTTACGAGTCCGTCGATGCAGAATCGTTTTTTTAAGTTTTGACGGACCCGTTTCGAGTCCGTTACGAGTCCGTCAACGCAGAATCGGTTTTTATGTTTTGAAATAATATTCAGAACGTAAACATTAATCAACCATCGCGTTTCGATTTTAGAAAACGTTTTATAAATTGAAATTACTTCTCGTATAATTTGAAAAGAGCAAAATTTAAATAAATTTTAGCAATAATTTGCTTACTTATTATAAATTCAAATAGCAAATTTTGAATTGATTCAAGCAAAAAGGTGCTTGGTTATTGAAAAACAAAAAAAAATTCGGACTGACTCATGTCTATAATAAAGAGAGAAAAATATCGAATTTTCCTTTGTCTTCTTTATTTTCGTTTCTTCTTTCTCATCAGTCAGAATTTGTTTCTATTTGTTTTGTTTGTCGCGTGCCTTTGAACAAATAGGTTGTGTGTTAAAGTGGACAGCACAATTTTATTTTATGTATATATATGTATATATTTTAATAATAAATAACAAATATTGTGTTGTTGTAACGACTCCCCGTTTACCGGGGTCTATAGCTGGGATAGGCAAAGTGGCTGTCCAAGGTCGTTTTTAAATATTTATTTGGTGAACACTAAATCATAACGCAGTGATTTCAATCGTCGTTACAATGTTTATTCTTTTTTAAGGAAAATGTAACTAACAATAATTTATATAACTTAAAATACAATTATATATGATTTATATAATTATTAAATGAAAATTAAATGGATTATAGCAAGATACATTATTTTATATAATACAAATTTATTTTATATCACCAAAATCCTTGGCACGCTGCGTTCTACGAGCTGGAATCTTGATTGGCGATATAGCTGGTCTGTCGGTGGCTTTGGCTTTTATTAATGATTAACTTTGGCAAATGGTTATATTATAGTTTTATTATGTGATAGTAGAACGGGGTAAAGACCTCACAAGTTCTAACTCTGCTGCTTCTTATTTGATTCTTTATTAGATTATAAATTGATTATTTAATGTTAATTGATTTGGTAAGTTTTGAGTTACGATGTAGTAGTGGGGTTAAGACCGCGCAAACTACTCATCTGTATATTTATGCTTAGTGACGCTGTTTCTACGATCTGTTTATTCAAGTATTAGTTTATGATGTAGTAGCGGGGTTAAGACCTCACAAACTACCCATCGTTGGTTTATGTTAATCTGATTTAATTTAAGTGATGTTTTATTTTAATTTATAATGTAGTAACGGGGTAAAGACCTCACAATTACTCATCGTTGGTTTATGTTAATCTGATTTAATTTTAAGTGATGTTTTATTTTAGTTTATAACGTAGTAACGGGGTAAAGACCTCACAATTACTCACTTGTAGTTTTATTAAATGTACTTTATATATATTTTAATAATTTTAGGTTTATATTTAAGATGTAACAACGGGGTAAAGACCACACAAGTTGTTCATTTTCAGTTTATTAATTAATTTAATTAAGTTATTGGTTGAATATTTATATTGCCTGTAAGCCACCAAACACTATATACTTGCTTAATAATCCTGGTTGGTTCCTTGGTGCTTCCGTCGCTGCTGTTGATATGCTCGGTATCTGTCGGCTGAGACGTTGACGTGCTGCCGCAGGATTTCGTGGTGGCGCTAGTCACCTACGCCGGCTGCTTTCCGAGAAACTAGTGGCTGCTCTACTCACAGCGATCGTGTTTACACCCTGTGGTCCTAACACGATCTTCCCCAGGTTGCTGCGACGCTGACTCTGTATGGCCTGAATATCCTAGCTGACGTTGGTTGTGCTGTTGGCGCTGCTGGGTGCGAGACTTATGCGCGACGCGGGCTTCACGATGCTGACGTCTGTACTATCAACGACTATTATCTTGACGTTTTATGACTTCACGACTTTGGTTAATTAGCAATTATGAACCTTTCACTTCGGTGGGTTGGAAACTAAGAACCTTCCGCTTCGGTTGATTAGAAACTAAGAACCTCGTTTTGAGTGAGGTGAGCCCTTATAAAGACTACTGTTGAGTGGCGTCTGACTGGAATGAGTGAAGTGATTTTCTCTCTCATCTTCCACTGTCAACCGGTTCTGACGTACTTTCACTCAATCGAACGTGGTGGTGTTGTCGAACCATCGTATGGTGGTCCCGTTAAATGGCGTGATGGCATCCCATGTGTACATCACCTGATTCTCCCGTTGTCGTCTGTTGCATGTTTGCTTGTCGTTGTTGTTGCGAAATAACTTGACTAGCGTGCTGGCCCTGTAGCCCTCTCGCACGCTAGTGTTGGTATGCTGCTCTTGAGTGACATGAAACGAAAGAAAAAGTGTGAGTATACTACCTACTTGAGTGACTCTCATTCTATAAGAGAGGCACACATTATCGCCATAACCAATGTTCCTAAGGGGGGCCCTCATCAAAACAAACACTAAAATACTAAAATTAAATAAAGTTGATTTTATTTAATTTTCTTTGTTAAGAACTTTATTTCTTAACTTTTCTTAAATTAAATCTTAAAACTAAGTTTTCTTGTGCCTTTATGGTGCTCAGCACTGATAGCACAAGGGTCAGGCTGGAGTGTTGGACTGGATCGACAGTGGCTGTAAGAGAAAGAAATAAGCATGTGGGGCAAAATTTATGTATAAATTTTGGTCCTTACATCTCCCCCTTACTCCGCGGGGCGTTCGAAAACGGATTCGGTGCCGCTCCTGTCGATTACGACCTTGAATTGGCGCTGTCCAATAGTGATGCTCGTGCGGATCCGCTGACCTGGTTTCCACTGTGCGAGCCTCGTGTCAATGAATGACCGCAACTGCTGGTAGGTGTTGGCTTGCGGTTCAGGCTGCTTGGTTGTCGTGGCGGTCGGGAAGCTCGAGTCTGCGATGGATTGATAGTCCTCCTGACTACCGTGGACCACTGGCGGCTGTGACGCGATCAATTCACCCAGTTCGACTGGTTCGTCGTCGATGCTGCTGGGGCTGAGATCCGTCAAATCGTTGCTGCTGACTTGTGGGTGGCGGCCGGTGTGGACGTTTTCCGGCTTGGTGTTGGTGCCGTCTGAATGCATGACGTGGATGCGTTTGGGTGCGCACGCGTCGCTATCGTATGTGGGCGATATGGCGACCTTGGCGCGCTTGGTGGCGTTGATGATTCGGTGTTGCCTTGGCGCTGTGGACGGGCTGGCGCTACTTGAAGGGCGAACCGATCCTTCGCTATGTGTGCAGCTCGTTGGCGTGACTATGCCGATGCGGCTGTATGTTAGCTGACTACTGCCGCGGTTGGGCGGTTGTATGACGCTGCTGCTGGTATCGATGGGATTGTTGCTATCGTATGGTGGCGATCTGGCAATTCCCGTCTGTTTTGCAGTGCAATTGGTTCCATGTGACCTTGGCGCCACGTACTGGCGGGCGCCGCTGGAAGGTCGGAACTGCACTTGGCCAGGTGGGCGGATGAATGGCGTAACTGCGCCGATGTGACTGGGTACTCTCATGATACTGCCACGGTTGGGCGCTGGTGTGACGCTACTGCCTCTGGTTGCAATTTTACGATTATTGCCCGGTAGTGGGCTGTTCGTGCTGGTACGAAGCGGTACACAGCTGTGTTGAGTTCGGCTTGGTGCTGTACGTTCGGTAGCACTGCTCGAACCCTGGGCCCGAGGATTGGTACTTGGTTGTGGTTGGGCGATGCACATGCTCGTGCCATCGCGTGTTGGCATCCTGATGATGCTGGTGCTGCTGACTGGTTCATGTGGTTGCTGGGAAGGTGGCCTTGAGACCACGCTGTCATCGATGAGGTGTTGATTGGCTTCTGTAGGCCGCGATGGAATAATGTTAGACGGAGCGGCTTGGTGCGTGTGGACGATGGTTGGGCGGATGGGTCACCTGATGACACTGGGGCGACTCGGTGTGCTGTGGGAGCTACTCTGGCTCGATACCGTGATGACGCTACTCGGCTGAGGCGAGTTCTTCACGTCGGCGTCGGTTGAGCTGTCGCTGGTTGAGCTACCGCTGGTTGAGCTTCTGCTTTCGTCCGATGAGCTGCTGGACAGACTATCCCTTTGCAGTCTTCGTGACGTTTGGCGGACCTTCCTCGCTGTGGTTGTCGACTCGTCTGTGTTTGCGGGGCGAGTTAACACGCTGGCTTGGCGCCTCGGCAAGTAGAGTCTAGGTAGCCTGGCTTTGGTCGGTCCATCAACCATGCTCTGTATGAGTGCTGCGAGTTCGTGTCGCTTGTGGGTGGCGTCCTCCGGAGGGAACCATCCTCTACCTCCGGCCTCTCGAAGGTCTTGACTGGGACGTTGTAGAAAGATGTCGACGAAATGGAGCAGAAAAGCCCCACAGTCGCTGCTGTTAGTCTGCTGTGGTACTGGCACCTCGTAGTAGGGCAGAGTCTCGTTGTCCCAAGACATCTCTGCGGCGTCTGGATAGACTTTCTGCCATTCACTTTGCAGATAGCTGCGCAGGATGGGAGCCACGTGTGCTCTCGACTCGCTGGCTAGTGAATCTAGTAGCCAGATGACTCCACGCTGGGGTGCTGGACTGGGCCGACGTCTCAAACAAATGATGGCTACATACCAGTGAAAAGCTTCATTTATTGGCACAATGATGAATGCCTTGTGAGTTAGCTCTACCCGCCTGGTCCATCGACGCACTCGCTCGTAGCGTTCTACTGGGGTAGCATGTGGTCCGTCACGAGTGAGCTGCTCGTAGAAGTGCGTGCTGGAAATGTGCGTATCCGCCTGTAGACTAGGAGGATGTTGCCGTATCAGCCACGCGAGATAAAAGTCAAGTAGGGTGTCATTCAAGAAGAGACCATACTCGATGCGCTCGTAATCGCTGCTGTAGATGGTGATGCTACCCGGGCCTGGTGGATAGCTAGTTACAACCCATGGCTGTTTCGGCTTCTCTAGCTGCTGAGTTGGTGCTGGTATTGGAGCTCGCGTCTTCGCTGACGTCGTGGTTGGCCATGGTGGTGGTATTCCAACGATGTTCACGTTGCGAAGACCGACCTCGATTGGTACTTCATCGCTCTTGGTTTCCATCTTCACTTCACAAATTCTGAACTCTTTTAATTTTAAACTCGGTTTGTCGTTAAATTTACACTATTCGCTATATGCATTTAGAAATCGACTGCACTTGTTGCTAAAATTTACCGACTGTTGCATTTGAATTTGTTGTGCTGCCACTCTTCGGTTTTCCTCATATGATTTCTAGCGTTGCCACCTGTGATGTAGGGTTAGATGTTAAGGTACGTTTCACACTTCATCATACATGTGTGACGTAATGGGCTATGGTATATGTTGGTTTATTTTACTATGGAGCAGAGGTTTTCTGCAGGGTTGCTGTATGTGGTTCGCCAAGTGGTGTATCCTCATGTTGGGCTGTTGTACTTGCAGTTGTTGACGACAGATGCGGCTGCGGCGTGCAGTTGTTGACGGCAGATGCGGCTGCGGCGTGCAGTTGTTGACAGCAGATGCGGCTGCGGCGTGCAGTTGTTGACAGCAGATGCGGCTGCGACTCCTCTGCAGTTGTTGACGGCAGTTGCTGCTGCGAATCCACAGTTGTTAACGCAGATGCTGCTGCGACGTGCAGTTGTTGACGGCAGATGCGGCTGCGACTCCTCTGCAGTTGTTGACGGCAGTTGCTGCTGCGAATCCACAGTTGTTAACGCAGATGCTGCTGCGACCTATCCACTATTTATCGACGTTGGATCCGTCGTAGAACTTCTTCAGTTCACTGATGTGGGCCTTACGGATGCGAGTCTCACCATTTTTCTTGACTTGGACGATGACTGGTGAGGCGTATCCGACGATTTTGTATGGGCCTTCAAACTTCGGGGCTAGCTTCGCTGCAAAATTATTGATGGCGCTGGATAGTGGGTGTTGTTTAACTAAGACCAGTTCTCCAATCTCAGGCCTCCAATCACGGCGACGCAAATTGTAATGTCGCGCTTGGTCTTGGGTTGCTTGGCTGAGCTTGTGACGCACAATCTTGAAGATTTCTTGAAGCTGCTCCGCTTTGGCTGCCGGCGCTCCCGTCTCTTGGCCGGTGCCTGTCGTGTGTTCGTCATAAAGTGCACCTGGTAACCGTGGCTCACGGCCCTGCACCAGGAAAGCAGGGCTGTAGCCGGTCACTTCGGACTTGCTGGTATTGAGTGCCAGAGTAAGTTCAGGTAGGTACTCATCCCAGGTCCGATGTTGGTCTTGGCTGTATTGAGCGATCATTGTTTTCAATGTTTTATTGACACGCTCGGTGGGGTTCTCCTGCGGCGTATATGGCGCGGTAAATTGCTGTTTGGTACCTATGTCCTGCAAGAATTTACGGAACGCTCGCCCAGTAAATTGTGAACCGTTGTCTGTGATGAGAGTTTTGGGAACTCCAAAGCGAGCCAGGATGCGCTCTCGGAAACTTTTGCGCAAACTCTCGCTGGTCGCTTTCCGTAGTGGTATAGCTTCTGTCCACTTACTAAATTTGTCAAAGAAGACAAGAATCATCGTGTTCCCATGTTTTGATCGTGGTAGGGGTCCAACGAAGTCGGCGCAGACGACTGACCACGGTTCGTCTGCAATGCGTGACAGCATTTTTCCAGCTGGTGCCTGTTGACTCACCTTGTACCGCTGGCATATCTCGCAACGCCTGACGTACCTGCTGATGTCACGGAAGAGTCCGGGCCAATAATAACGACTGGCGACTCGTGCTATCGTTTTCCGTACACCGAGGTGGCCTGCACTGGGTTGGTCATGGTTCTCCTTCATGACTCTGTCACGCAGGTGGGACGGGACACACAGCTTCCACGGAGCTGAGTCCTCGTTGCCGATCTGGTTGGGTATATGTCTATATAGGTGTCCATCTTCTTCGATGTAATCCGCAAATTTCTCTGGGTTCTCTCGTACCTCTGCCTTCCTTCTCTCCAGCCATGGGCATCGCTGGATATCCTCTGCTGTTGTTGAGGTTTTGTACAGTTTTTCCAGGGGTTGTCGTGATAGCGCATCCGCCACCACGTTCAGCTTACCTTTTCGGTACTGTATTTCGAAGTTATATTGCTGCAACTCTAGGGCCCATCGCGCTACGCGTCCGGACGGACTCTCTATGGAGTTCAGCCATTTAAGAGAAAGGTGGTCTGTGATTACCGTAAATTTGTATCCTTCCAGATAACATCGCATCTTCCTTATGCCTCATACTATAGCCAGGCACTCCTTCTCAGTGGGGCTATAGTTCTTCTCTGCTTGGATGCTATCACTCGTTCGACGCCATCGACATCCTGTGTCAATACGGCCCCTAAGCCGTAGTCGCTCGCATCGGTCTGCAACACAAATGTTTTGTTGAAGTCGGGGTACGCCAGAACTGGTGCTTCCGTCAGCTTCTGCTTCAGAGCTTCGAATGCCTGCTGCTGTTCTGGTCCCCATCGCCAATGCTTACCTTTATTCAGTAGAAGAGTCATCGGGTGCACAATAGTGGCAAAATCAGGTACAAAGCGCCGATACCAGGAAGCTACGCCTAAGTATCGTCGCAATTCTTTTAGACTCGTAGGTGGTGCAAGCATCTTGATCGCCGCTATCTTATCAGGATCTGTATGGATGCCGCTTTCACTCACCACGTGTCCCAGGTATTTCGTTTCGGATCGGAAAAATTCGCACTTTTCAATGTTTAACTTCAAGTTCGCCGCTCGCAATCGCTGGAAAACCTCTTTTAAGTTATTCAGGTGTTCCTTCTTTGTACTGCCAGTCACGATGATGTCGTCCAGGTAGGCGAACGCGTATGGTTCTAGTTCTGGCCCGATTACCTTGTCTAGCGCTCTTTGGAACGTCGCTGGTGCTGAATGAAGGCCAAAAGGCATAACTCGCCACTGAAATAGTCCTCTTCCAGGTACCGTAAACGCTGTATACTGTTTGCTGGACTCTTCCATGGGTATTTGCCAGTAGCCATTCTTAAGGTCCAGGCTACTTATGTATTTGGCATTACGCAGGCGGTCCAAGATGTAGTGAATACGAGGTAGCGGGTAGGCATCAGGTGCAGACTTGGCGTTGAGCTGTCGATAGTCGACGCAGTCTCCATGTGCCGGCTTTCTTCCTTACCAACACTATGGGTGCACTATGCGGACTATGAGAAGATTCTATGCAGCCTTTCGCGATAAGTTCGTCAACTTCCTTATTTATAATATCCTGCATTGCTGGGTTTCTGGGGAAGTAACGTTGCTTTAGCGGACGATCGTCTAGCATAACGATCTTGTGCCTGGTGATGTTGGCAGGTCCTTGAAGCCTTTCGAATTTCTTGAGTTCTTCCTGGAGAAATTGGTCTACCTCTTCCGTAGATATCTCTGCTTCTGTGCGTAGGGATGTACATGCTGGGCTTACCGTATGTGTCTTAGCTTTTTGATCCAGCTGAAGAGTATGTCCGCCGCAACTCAGGCTAGCTCCAACTTTGATGAGAAAGTCCAATCCTAGCAGGAGGTCATCAGATACTTCTGGAAGGATCAACAACGTCAGTGTACACAGACACGAACCCATTTGGACCTCGGCTGTTACTGTCTCAGTGACGACTTTCAGCGATCCGTCGGCCATTCGTACGTTGGTTCTTGTGGATCTTCCTCCTGGCAATCTCAATTTCTTGGCTAGTCTCTGACTTATAAAGCTGCGCGTAGCTCCTGTGTCAACTGTGGCTGTAGTTTGCACATCTTCAACGCTGACTGTTGCGAAGATGTGTGGTGATCATTATCTAAGACTTGTTTGCTGTTAGAGGCGTGTGTGACTGGAGTCCGTCCTCGCCTCTTGATGGAACGGATCCTTGCGCGTTTCCCGGATGTGATACGCAGCACTCGTAGGTTCTCTTACCTCGCTGGCCACATCGCCAGCAGAATGTCACGTGGTTGTTTGTGCAAGCCGTCCTTTCATGCCCTTCCTGACCACACCGTCGGCAGGCTGATCTCACATTGACCTTGTCTTCTCCAGGTGGTGTAAGCATTCGACTTTCATCTAATTGTCGGTGTAAAGGTGTCCGTACTGGTGACTCGCTTTCTCCTCTGTTGCTTTCATAATCCTCAGCCATGGAGATGAGTTCGTCCAGCGTCTCGAAATCCTTTCTTCTGATGTAAAGCTGGTAGTCGAGGTGGCTATTTCTAAAGAGCCTTTCTAGCTTTTGCGCCTCTGTGAAGTTAGCATGACGCATCATGTCTAGAATATCGAGGCAGTAGTCCTTAAACCTCTCGTTATACTGCTGCACTCGACCTCGAATTTGGTCCTCAAGCCGGTCAAAGTAACGTGTTGGTAGAAAGAAGGTTAAGAAGCTTACCTTAAAGCTTTTCCAACTGTTCCACTGTAAATCTTGGTTGCGCCACCAAATCAGGGCGCGGTCTCGGAGCAACTCTGGCATCGTTCTTGGCAGTCTATCTTTATCTATATAATAGACGTTCGCCAGCTCCTCGACTCGCTCGATGAAACCTAGTGGGTCATGGCCTCCATCATATCTCACGGACCATCTCCGCACTTGGTCGACGACGCTTCCATACCTCGTGGTGTCATCTCGTCTGGTAATTGTATTGGGTACTGGAAATCCTTGCAATTGATTCCCACACTCTTGTGTTTCTGGTACCTGGGGTAACAGCAGTGTACGTGGCGACACAGGTCTCTTTTCCGTGTGTTTGGTCTCAAGTTCTTGTAGACGCTGCTCCCATTTCATCTCGTTCTCAGGATCGGTGGTAAAAGTCACGAATCGTTTGCGCAACTCTTCCACTGTGCCATTCTCTTCAAAGCCGAATTCTTGGGCATATGAGACGAGATCATCCTTTCGCAGGGCGTGAATCCACGTAGTCTTCACCATGTTCGAGCTAGATCCAAAATTGCTCACAACAGGGCGCGACAACGAATTCTCTAAACGTAGCAAAATCTTGCTGTCCGCGAGGACTTCCTGTGGTCCTGACAACCGATCTTATTTCTAACCCTCTTGGGCCCCAGTCGATCACCAAAGCCTCCTATGAGGTTACCTTTTGACTGACTCGAAAAGCCCACCTATGATGGCTAGAAAAACAAAGTTACACTTTCTTACCTTGTGCTACCTTTGCTTAGAAATGTTCTGTAAAAGAATGTTTGGTTAAGTTATTGAAAATTTTTAATTACCGCGACGTTTCGAGGCGAAAATTTTAGTTACTTTGTTTTGTGTCAAATCTGGTAAATATTAAGTATATAAATTATTAAGGGGACTCTTAGGACTTTGGTTATAACGACAATGGCGTCTGACCTAAGCGATAACGATCGATTGAAATTGATTTAGTGTCCCTGCTCGGGCGCCATTGTAACGACTCCCCGTTTACCGGGGTCTATAGCTGGGATAGGCAAAGTGGCTATCCAAGGTCGTTTCCAAATATTTATTTGGTGAACACTAAATCATAACGCAGTGATTTCAATCGTCGTTACAATGTTTATTCTTTTTTAAGGAAAATGTAACTAACAATAATTTATATAACTTAAAATACAATTATATATGATTTATATAATTATTAAATGAAAATTAAATGGATTATAGCAAGATACATTATTTTATATAATACAAATTTATTTTATATCACCAAAATCCTTGGCACGCTGCGTTCTACGAGCTGGAATCTTGATTGGCGATATAGCTGGTCTGTCGGTGGCTTTGGCTTTTATTAATGATTAACTTTGGCAAATGGTTATATTATAGTTTTATTATGTGATAGTAGAACGGGGTAAAGACCTCACAAGTTCTAACTCTGCTGCTTCTTATTTGATTCTTTATTAGATTATAAATTGATTATTTAATGTTAATTGATTTGGTAAGTTTTGAGTTACGATGTAGTAGTGGGGTTAAGACCGCGCAAACTACTCATCTGTATATTTATGCTTAGTGACGCTGTTTCTACGATCTGTTTATTCAAGTATTAGTTTATGATGTAGTAGCGGGGTTAAGACCTCACAAACTACCCATCGTTGGTTTATGTTAATCTGATTTAATTTAAGTGATGTTTTATTTTAATTTATAATGTAGTAACGGGGTAAAGACCTCACAATTACTCATCGTTGGTTTATGTTAATCTGATTTAATTTTAAGTGATGTTTTATTTTAGTTTATAACGTAGTAACGGGGTAAAGACCTCACAATTACTCACTTGTAGTTTTATTAAATGTACTTTATATATATTTTAATAATTTTAGGTTTATATTTAAGATGTAACAACGGGGTAAAGACCACACAAGTTGTTCATTTTCAGTTTATTAATTAATTTAATTAAGTTATTGGTTGAATATTTATATTGCCTGTAAGCCACCAAACACTATATACTTGCTTAATAATCCTGGTTGGTTCCTTGGTGCTTCCGTCGCTGCTGTTGATATGCTCGGTATCTGTCGGCTGAGACGTTGACGTGCTGCCGCAGGATTTCGTGGTGGCGCTAGTCACCTACGCCGGCTGCTTTCCGAGAAACTAGTGGCTGCTCTACTCACAGCGATCGTGTTTACACCCTGTGGTCCTAACACGATCTTCCCCAGGTTGCTGCGACGCTGACTCTGTATGGCCTGAATATCCTAGCTGACGTTGGTTGTGCTGTTGGCGCTGCTGGGTGCGAGACTTATGCGCGACGCGGGCTTCACGATGCTGACGTCTGTACTATCAACGACTATTATCTTGACGTTTTATGACTTCACGACTTTGGTTAATTAGCAATTATGAACCTTTCACTTCGGTGGGTTGGAAACTAAGAACCTTCCGCTTCGGTTGATTAGAAACTAAGAACCTCGTTTTGAGTGAGGTGAGCCCTTATAAAGACTACTGTTGAGTGGCGTCTGACTGGAATGAGTGAAGTGATTTTCTCTCTCATCTTCCACTGTCAACCGGTTCTGACGTACTTTCACTCAATCGAACGTGGTGGTGTTGTCGAACCATCGTATGGTGGTCCCGTTAAATGGCGTGATGGCATCCCATGTGTACATCACCTGATTCTCCCGTTGTCGTCTGTTGCATGTTTGCTTGTCGTTGTTGTTGCGAAATAACTTGACTAGCGTGCTGGCCCTGTAGCCCTCTCGCACGCTAGTGTTGGTATGCTGCTCTTGAGTGACATGAAACGAAAGAAAAAGTGTGAGTATACTACCTACTTGAGTGACTCTCATTCTATAAGAGAGGCACACATTATCGCCATAACCAATGTTCCTAAGGGGGGCCCTCATCAAAACAAACACTAAAATACTAAAATTAAATAAAGTTGATTTTATTTAATTTTCTTTGTTAAGAACTTTATTTCTTAACTTTTCTTAAATTAAATCTTAAAACTAAGTTTTCTTGTGCCTTTATGGTGCTCAGCACTGATAGCACAAGGGTCAGGCTGGAGTGTTGGACTGGATCGACAGTGGCTGTAAGAGAAAGAAATAAGCATGTGGGGCAAAATTTATGTATAAATTTTGGTCCTTACATTGTGCTGTGTTTATTATTAAGGTAAAAAAGTGCGGACTTGTATAGTTTTTGATAGAACTTTGCAAAACAATTTAAAGTGTTAAAAACTATTTCGCAAAAAGAAACTCACTTGAAACGGCGTGCCTTGCTTTGTTTTGTTGTTGTTGTTTGTTGCCGCTATGTAACTGGTATTTCTATCTTTCTATCGGCTGCTTCTGCACTTGCATTGCTTTGGCGTTGTTGTTTTGTAGTTTTTATATTTGTCACTGTTGCTCAAGGTTGCCAGTTAAAATTCGGAATAATTCCCACGAAAATTGGCTTTTCATACAGCACCATAAATTAATAACACCTAAATTACCATGGTTTTATTATTAATTAACTGGGTCAAGATACGATACGCGTTCAACTTTAGTGGTAAAAACCCACAAGCCTACTTGCGGACGTGTCTGCATGCTGTTGTCTCTGATGAATTATCACAAAAGGTGATCTGGCTGGGCATAAAGGAGAAAAAAGCGGCTACAAATTTAATTGTCGTTGCAACTATCCGAGCTAATAAATGTTTGTAAGTGCAAGTACATAACATGTATTTGCGTCCGTTTAAAAGTTGAAAATAATGTTGCAGAAAGCTTACGTTTGCATTGCACTCTGCTTCATAAATTTTAGTATATTCCAACTTTTCATTCGTCAATGACTTAAGGCTCATGCACGCAAATTAAAGCTATGTTCTTGACTCTTTAAATTTATAAATCTTTTATTTAATTTTCCTCAGGTGCATTTTAAAGGATACATGGAATCGGCAGTGGGTATATCGGCAGTGGAGCACGTTGCAAATTAGTTCTTCCACTATGAGAATGATCGCGTTACGAAGAAGAAGAAAAGTGGTAGTTAATATTGAATTATAAAATAATTTTCATATGCATATCATATCATTTTTATATCATTTGCATATCCATATTAAAGCATGTTATATAATTATTATAATTTTCCTCGAATTGAAATAAAAAAATCATGCAATTAAAATTTTGCAAAAATGTTTCAATAAATTCAGAATGTTCCGCTTTGAATGCACATGTTAAAAAAAACGGGTCCGTCGCGGATTCGTATTATTAAAAAAAAACGAGTCCGTCGCGGATTCTCATTATTAAAAATAGCGAGTCCGTTGCGGATTCATATTATTAAACAAAAACGAGTCCGTTGCGGATTCGTATTATTAAATAAAAACGAGTCCGTCGCGGACCCGCATTATTAAAAAAAAACGAGTCCGAAACGGACGTGTATATGGAGTCCGTTCCGAGTTCGAAACGGATGCGTGGAAACGGTAAAAACGATTCGAATTTTTGAGAGGAATTTCATACGAAAACGAACCCGTAACGGACCCGAAACGCAATCCGTTTCGGAAAAAATGTACGAAGAAGTGAGTCCGTTTTGAATTCGAAACGGATCCGTTTGGCACACTGGGATGTTAAACAAGGAAGGTTAAATATATATATATTTCTTATTCTTTTAAACGAGCAAAAATAAAAAATATATTAAAACACCAAAAACAACACGAGCTAAGGAATATTTGGTAAAGAATTAAATTAAATTAAATAAAATAAAAGAAAAATTATAAAAAAGAAGTGATAGAATAGCTGCGTTTGATTCGCCAATGCTTTACTCGCTTGTAAATAAAACGTCTACTCGTTTAACTTTTAGTACCTGGGCGACCGAGCTCCGCTCAGAGTACCACCGTATATTGAAATGTTTTACGGTTTTTAATGTATCAAAAATGCCAACTTTATCTTAAAAACATCATATAAGATCATATTTTTCAATAAACTTTAAATGCATTTTTCTTTTATGATAATTTCGATTTTCAACTAAAGGAAATTTGTTTTTGTTTTTTATCCGTTAACAAATACTAAATAATTTCGATAATTCACTTACGCTTAACGAAACTTAACTCTGAAACTTAACTCTCTTATCGGAGGCTTGGAGGCTTGTCCTGTGCTCAGGGTTGGCTCAGGGAACTTAAAAAAAGGTCCCATCTAAATAACCGATTATTATTTAAATTTTGTTTTCATGTATTATTACATGAAAGTATGTAAATAAGTTATTTTCTCAAATATTTCATAAATTTAATATAATTTATTCGCAAA
Source organism: Tetanocera ferruginea (assembly GCA_958299015.1). NCBI lineage: Eukaryota > Metazoa > Arthropoda > Insecta > Diptera > Sciomyzidae > Tetanocera > Tetanocera ferruginea. The sequence goes on along the minus strand of OY282641.1, from coordinate 86,795,304 downwards.
AATTAAATTTCAATCGTTTTTTAAATTCTTCTTTCTATTGAGTTGCAATGCATCTAGTTACCAAATTAAAAATATTCTACTTTGGTTAAAAAAATAACACAAAGCGATAGTATGAATACAAAATGAATAATGAACAATAAATTAATAATGAATAAAAAATGAATACTGAATACAAAATCAATAATGAATAAAAAATTAATAATGAATAAAAAATTAAAAATGAATAAAAAATGAATAACGATTCGTTAATTGCATTCTTTATGAATAGCATTCAATTGAATAAAAAAATTAATGCACTATTCTGAATAATGAAAAATTAATAATCGAAATGAATAATAAATTAATTTTTTTAAAATTGAGTGTGAATTCAAAATTTTATTCATAATCAATTTTGTATAAATTGAATGCATTCTTGTGTCGTTATTCATTTGTACTTAAAATTTTGAATATGAATGAGAATTTTACAGCTCTGTCTGCTTGCATGTTGTTTCTGCTGCTTTCTTTGTTTTTGTTTTGTTGTTTTTGCTTGTGTTGGTTTTGTACGAACTGATTTGCAGCATTGGTTCTCTACTCCACGTTAAGAGGGTGATCCGATACGATTTAACTCTTATGAAAAAAACTACTTGCATTATATTTCGTTGTATGCTATTACCCAATAGATGGCGCTTTCTATTTGGTTGACATGATGTAAGCATCTAAAAGAGCAAGCGTTTGTTATTGCGTCAAGTAGAAAGTAGCAGAACTAAATATGTGAACTGAACAATCCAGTTATTATTTAAGAAATTAACCAGGTTTTGTTCTGGATAAATTTTTGTTTTTGTTTTCAATGCAAATTAATTTGGATGATCAACCATATACATCTCAAATCATTTTAGCACAGTTTTAAAGAATACATCGGACAGAGAGAAAACTGGCACCCGTGGAAGCAAAAAATGTTTTTCGTGGCTCAGTTGGTTAAGCAGTTGTCGATTAGATTTGATGAATCAAATGAGCCTGGTTCGACCTCTTCGAACCTCTGGTTTTCCCAGAGATGAGACCTACCTGGATCGGTTTTTCACCCCCCTTTTCATCTATATTGAAAATTTTATCAAAATCGTTAGAGCCGGTTTCGAGAACGCAACTGCAAATATATATACAAATATTGCTGGTTTAATAGAATAAGATTTGCTCAATAGTTGGCAACACTTTTGTCATGACGACCACATCAATAAATAAATTAAAATTTTTTACCTGCCAAAAAATCAATCGACATAAGACATTTTGAAATATTTTGAAAATAAACAAGCAAAGAAACTTTAAAGTTTAAAGCACGACTATGGAATACATTAAACCTCCAAACATAAATAAATTCTTATTTTTTCAAAGTCCATGTATTCTTTTACAGTTTTGAACAGTTTTCACTGATGTGGGTTGTATGGGAGTAGGGCGTGTTCGTGGACAGGTGGCACCCATTTTTTGTGCGCACCTTAGTTTTAATATAAAATTCTCTCATACAAAGCTTAATCCCTGTAAGTTTTATACAAACCTTTTTATGGTATTTTCAATATTGTGAGTTGTATGGGAGGTAAGCGTGTCCTTGGGCGAATTCCAAAAATATTCAATAGTGCATATCCTTGGGTCCATGTGAATATGTGTATTGTATTGTATCATGCAATTATCTCAACTCTTTCTTCTTATCCTGTGTTGACGGACAATACACAGACGGACGGACGGATAGAAGAACATGGCTTAATCAACTCACGAGGTCACTCTGATCAAGAATATATGCACTTTTCTATACCGGGCTCGCTTATTTCTAGGTGTTACAAACGTTCGCACAAAGTTAATATAACCTGACCTTTTAGGTTTAGGCTATAAGCAGTTGACTGTTTGAAGAAATTTAATTTTGTTTTTGAACTTACATCACATTTTGACAGAATCTATGACAGTCAACTCTATCCCGTACACAAACCAACTAAAAAATAAGAACTTGGCAACGCAACTTTACTCAACTTAATAGGTAGTTGACTTTCTCTATGCTCAACTAGCTGGAGACTTTGTTGTTGCTTTCTCATACAAATTTTGAAATAAGCGAGTATAGGCTGGCGAATCGAACGCAGCTAATATTGAAATAGAGATTAGAATTGAAGAAGTGAATCTAATGGAATCTGCGTATTGAAGTATTGTTTCCGCACCTTTTTTTTTTAAATTTAATTTTTGTTTTGTGTGCTTTTATGTTTATGTTGTTTAATAGATACTTATATTTCAGTGTTATATATATATTTCAAATAAAATTATTTCTATTCCATATCTATTTTTATTAATAATTGGCGACTAAATGCAATTAAAAATATTTTAGATTAATTTTAAAAATATAAAAAAATAAAACCGAAAAACTATAAAATGCAAAAAAAAATTAGAAATGTGTTTGTTTTCTTCTATGCTCGTATCCGAGGTCAGAGCTCTAACCAATACGCTGCGCAGCAGAAGCGTCTCGCAGCAATTTCAAACTAATATAAACGGCTGAATTTGTTTACTTTTCCTTCTGTAATTTTCTATTTGTGTGCAAAGTGCAGCTAATAGTCTTTTTTATGGATAAACGTATCAGAAAGCGATGCAACATCACGCGTATACAAAAAAGCATGTTACTTTTTGCCCGACTCCTGAACAAAGGTAACAACCTTTACATATTAAGTCTTAAGGGGGTCTACACGATACAACGGCGGCACCAATATTGGTTGCTATTTGATGGTTATGTGGGACGATTGTATTGTGTGGATGCAACCATGCGATAAGTTGGTTGCATATTGCACGGTCGAATAGCTGAAACTGCCAACTGCTGTACAACAAGCTATTGTACAGCCGTTGTATTGTGTAGAACCTCCTTTACACGAATTTTGTGATTGACTACAAGTGCAAAGATGATGTTTGTGAGCAAACGAATGAATAAATGAATGAAATGGAACGAAGAAAATTCGTCGTTCTTTTTGTGCACAATGCTCTGTTCATTTAATTTTGAACATGATTTCATTCAATCAAATGGAACAAGCGGAACTAGATAGTTCCGCGGACGTATACAAATTTGATTGATAAACATGATAAAATAAATATTAGAAAATATATCGTCGTTCTTGTTATGCGCATTGTTTTGTTCATTTGATTGAACATTCGAACGGACGCAACTAGGTAGTTTCGGGACATTTTGTGCTTTGGAGACAACTGCTGCACATGAACATGTTTAAATAATTAAATTAAGTGGATTGTAGATAAGGAATGTAGAATAAGGCTTGTATATTGTAGATTTCCTTTTTAAATTGAGTACACAAACATTCTTAAAAAGTGCAAATTAACTCATAGTTCCACGGACATGTTTCCGCGAACTAGTTCCGCTATACAAAAGAAACGTTCCATGTTCGTTCCTGCTCTGGAACTGTTTAGCACAAGCCTAGAATGAGCTTAAGACCAGCATCAATTGGATATAGACTTGAAAAGTTGTACTTTGTAGAGTACCCTATAACCGTTTCCTCTATCACACTAATTATATACACATAACTAGCTGTTGCTTATACTCAAAGCAGTAGGTCTGCTCCTGTACTTGAACATTCGTACGAATTCGCACGAATTCGTGTTATTTTCTACGATTTCCTGTTCCCGTACCAAAAAAAAATCGCAAAAGAGAGCGAAAATGTGAAATCCAGTCCTTGTCAAATGTTGCTATTTTCTGCTACACAAATTTGGAGTTGCAAAACTCGGCTTATGTTGCGTCAGCCAATGTCAGCTGATAAAAAATTAAATAAAGTCAAATTACAAATGTGTCGTCAGACACATTAAGCAGAATAAAATGTAAGTATATTTTATATTATACTAGCTGACCCGGCAAACGTTGTTTTGCCTTCAATTTTTATTTTCACTGAAAGTGTGGTTCCGTTGCAAAGTCTTGGCGGATTGATATTTAGAAAAAGAATGGTAGGTGTACTGAACCGACATCAAATATAGTTCAAATACCGTTAACCGCAGCTGAAATAAAGATTTTTTTTTAATTATTGATAGCTGACCCAACAGACGTTGTCCTGTCCTAATTAAAAAAAAATTTGTGTTTGTTTTGTAAATTTGTGAAAAGCTGTTGCAAATGTGTAAAAATAGTTAAAAAGGGGGAAAATACGTTTTTTTGAATGATAATTTTTATTCATATAGGTTTGGGGTATGTTTGATTTATATTTGATTTGAAAATAAGTACAATGAATCTTATGGTGTTTTATTTACATTTTGATAGAAAGATCTCTGGGCAGGTAACCAATTAAAAAAAATAAATATTTTTTCGATTGCTTACCTGTGATAACATAATTTCGTTCAATTCTATGATACACGACATTTTTTGTTTTGTTATCTGGAGCGAAAACAAATAATGCTGATGGTGTTTATGGCGGCAATTGACCATGCGAGAAGCATGGATTTTCAAGGTTAATGCCTCAAACACGCAATGACTGCCCTTGAGACTTGTTAATTGCCATTGCAATTGCAGGCCTTACCGGAAACTGCAAGCGTTTAAAATCGAATGGCATGTCGGTCGGAATCATTGGGATTCGTGGTATCAAAACGTCTTCACCAACAGACGTTGGTCTGTTCCTAAAGGAAAATACTTAAAGGAAAATGCTTTCCTTTAAGTACTGTTGCTTCGATGACGTTATTCATCAGGTTTTTTACCGCAAGCTGGGTGCCATTACAAAGACGTTTATGTTGGTTTATGTTTCGTAACATTATGATTACCGACCCGACTTTCAGTTGGAGATTGTGAGGCGGTATTCCGGGTAATTCCAGCGAGTTTAAAAACGCCGTTGGATAGTTGACGACATCATCTTGGGAAGTAACAGAATCCACCGATTTGTGCGTCATCAATTCGACAGCTATTTCAGATTGAATCTTAAGATTCAACTCGTCGACATCAATGTTTTTCGCAGCCAATATAGCAAGTTCGCTCAACAAATCATAATTTTTGCAATTTTGTGCAATGTTTGGAAAAACCATTCGGATGAGTTCGGATTTTGATTCGGTGAACTGGCAGAAAGTGACGGGAAATTGAATACAGTCGGTTAAAATGTCAACCGGGATTTTGCCGTTGCCAATGTCCAGCAATTGTTTTGAAAATACTTCTCCAGATTGATCGTTCTGCAGCTCGACACGCATGTTCACAGTCAATTTGAGTTTCTTGACGTGTTTCCACAAAACGGACGACTTCAAACACGCATTCAGTTCATAGGCTGGAGTTGATCGTGGAATCACTGGCAATGTTTGACGAAAATCATCTGCCAACAGAATCATCGCAGCACTGGTTTTGATTGTTTCGTAATTTTTGCATCGTTTTGTCTAATACCTCCAAAGACTTTTTATGCGCCATTGTACACTCATTCCAAACGATCAGTTTGCTTTGTTGCAAAACTTTGGATATCGCACTGTTCTTGGAAATGTTGCATGTTGAATTTTCATTGATTTGCATATTCAATGGCGACTTGAGTGCTAAATGAGCAGTTCGACCGCCTTTCAACAACGTAGCTGCAATTCCTGATGAAGCAAGTGCAAGTGCAATACCATTCTACGAGCGTATCGTTGCCAAAATCAACGCGAGCAAAAATGTTTTTCCAGTTCTACCGGGAGAGTAAAAAAAACCCTCCAGTTCCATCTTTCATAACTTTCATAAGAGTGTTATACGCATATTTTTGTTGTCGATTCAACAGTGGAACGCTCGTTCGAATTAATTCCCTCAAGGCTTCGCAATCATATTGCTTTTCGCATCGCAACTCTTGATTGATTGCGTCGTGCATCGGACGATTGGGAGATGACATGCCTAAGTCACATAATGCCTTGTTCGACATCATCAAGCACATGTCCTTAATTAATTTCAAAGCCTCGTTGTAAATTTCCTCGCTCAGTTGCAAATTTGGATTTGATGTTCTAATACGCCTCTGATGCAAAATATCATCACACATAGCATCTTTATATTTGCTCCACAAATCAGTTGGTTTGGATGGGAAGAATGTCGAGATAATTATCGAAAACAGTGTTCGTATTTGATGAGGATTTGACGAAAGCCCAGCGTCTGCGAGGGTGTATATCCAATGAGTGTCATTTTCTAACAACCGCAAACGTTGACACGCTTCTCTATATGTGTCACACCGTTCACCATTTATAGTTCGCAAATCTTGGAATGATGTTGGGCCACGAACGTTGACTAACATCAAAGGTAAATAGAAGCACTCATCGTTTCTTGGATCGACTGTGTAACTGCGACCTAATGAGTCGGGGGAAAAAAAATTGGGGTAACCTGGATCTTGATTTCCTTGTTTCCGCCGTTGAAATTTCTTTGACGATTGATTCCAAATGTAATACCTTGGAAGTGGACAATTTTTCTTTATGTAAAAAACTTTTGTAGACTATTACAAACATTTAAAAAAAAAATTAGCCAAACCTGCCCAGGCGTTCTGCGATTTTAAATATATATACCAAAACAGTGGACGCAAAAGTGGGCGTGGTCGATTTTTCTTTCAGTAAAAACTTAAATTGGATTACTACGAACATTTAAAAAAAGAATTAGCCAAATCAGTGTAGCCGTTTTCCGATTTTAGATAAATCGAAAAAAGTGGGCGTAAAAGTGGGCGTGGTCAATTTTTCTTTCCACAAAACCTAAGGTGGACTACGACGAACATTTAAGAAAAAAATTATCCAAATCGGTCCAGCCGTTCTCAACTGATGCAATTACCAACGAACGACATTTGATTTTTATTTATATAGATTTTCCAATAAAAACTAGCGTATTTTCTTCCTTAGATATCAACTATAGTAATTCTGCAAAAAGTTGCAACTTTTTGCAAAAAACCTGTTCCCGTTCTTTTTGCAATTTTTCACGCAAAGAGGGCACTTTTTTACTTACCTTCTCAAATTTTTCAACTTGCGAATTTCTGCTACAAATACGGGAACAGACGGGAACAGATATATATATTAATTTTAACTCACTTCGACAATTATCGAATACTGTTTTTTACAAATTCAACATAATTTTCATATAGTTGGAGACGGTTATCCAATCGCAACAGATGGAATCGTAGGGCGAGATATTTCAGAAATATTCATGTCAAAAAAAGATTTTGAAACATTTTGAAAGAATCAAATAATTCAAATATTAACAAAATAGTTAAAATCAATACCAATAGAGACGCAAAATAAACTAGCCATTACAAGAAGTATGGATAAAACTAAACATACAAGAAACTTGTTTCGTTTGTAAGGAATTGTATCAAACCTGGCCTAATTCGCGCCAGCTAGCTCAGCGTTTTTAACTGCGCTGTTCATAACCCTTCAGTAGAGGACGCAACAAGTAAACAAAAAAAAAATTAAAATTGAAAATAAGCTAAAAAAAATACAAATGAATATAAAAGAAAGCTATTCATCGCAAAAAACGTTCACTGAAGCGGCAATTAAACAAAAGCAAACAAAAATATAAAATATATTAATACAGTAACTAAATCAAAGCGAGGTTTAAATTAAATTCATAACTTTAAATCTTTATTCAAATCAAATCTAAATCGAATTAATAAAAAAAAATTCTAAAAATAACCAAAATGGAACTGTAGAAAAAGTATTAAAAGAAAACAAAACCAAACCAAAGCTAAATTAAAATGAAAGCAACCGTTAATCTACTTCAAAATAAAATCGCGATAAAAAAATACTAAAGGAAAAATAAACTAAATTAACGCAAACATGTTAAAAAATCAAAGTTTAATTAAAATGAAAACAAAAGTTAAACTAATTCAAAATCAAATTGCACAAAAAAATATATACCAAAGAAAAACAATAAATTACAGAAAAATTGAAAAAAAACAAAACCAAAGAAAAATAAATCCTCGGTGAGTTTGTTCCATTGTGTTCACTCATAATTTATTACAGGCACTGTATTTGAGGAGAACTTCGTAAGGGAAGCAAAGTATAGAAGTAAAGATTGTATGTTTGTAGATTTACTTTCTTTGCAAGTGACACATTTGCTTATGGAATTGTGAACCTGCTTGGTCATTCCAGGCTAAAAATAGAATTGGCGTAAACGATGGAGTGTTTTCGCAATTCCACCATGGGCCGTTGTTTGTGGTCCCTGTGCCTTAGAAATTAATGTTGATGTTACCCATACCCCACACCCATTCTCTACCTTTACATCTGGCAACCTTTCCTCGTTTTGACAGCAATTTTCTATCAGGTCTAGATACTCCTTTGATGAGAATTCAAGTATTTCGATATCCAATAGCTCACCGCTATTCAACTCCACTTCTTGAATAGCACGGGAGACTGTGTCAGCTACCACGTTGTCTGCGCCTTTCCAGTGTTCGATTTGGAAATGGTGATGGAAAGGGTTGGAAATGGTGTCATGGTGAATTTTACTCCCTTTTTCAATGTGTCACTAATTGGGGCTGATATAGCCGCAAAGTTTTGGATGAAGCCCAGATATTATTCTTCCTTCGTATGAAACCCGCCTTAAGCAAATTTGACTACCTTCCCTGAGAAGCAGAAGGATGGTGCTTAATGTCACCTTCCTATATAAATTACTTTGTGGTGATATTGACTCCCAATATATTCTCTCATCTCTTAAATTTAACATCCCAAGAAGAGGATCTAGACATTTTGTGCTTTTTAAGTTGAGCCAGTGCACTTCAAATTTTGCCCTTCATGACCCTTTACGATGTATGTGTAGTGATTTCAACAACAGCTACAGCTTAATTAATTTTTGTGATTCAGTGGATGCCTTGAAACGGAAAATGATTTTACATTTAAATAATGGATACATTTTAGAATTTTGTTTCAAACATTAACTCGGTTAATAATAGTTTTATATTCTGTTGAAATATATTTCAAAATAATAATATATATTGGCTGAAGTAATTCCATATATTCGAGACCGTTTCAGTTGTTATACCCTAAACCTGAAAGGTCAGGGTATATTTACTTTGTGCAAACGTTTGTAACGCATAGAACGAAGTGAGTCCGGTATAGAAAAGTATATATATTCTTGATCAGGGTCACCACGTGAGTCGATCAGGGTCACCACGTGAGTCGAGCTATCCATGTCCGTCCGTCCGTCCGTCTGTGTGTTGTCCGTATACACAGGATAAGAAGAAGGAGTTGAGAGAATTGGATGAAACTTGGTACACATGGTCACATGGACCCAAGGATCTGCACTATTGAATATTTTTGGAATCTGCCCACGGCCACGCCTACCTCCCATACAACGCGAAAATTGAAAACTGCATAACTCAGCTCATAATTAGCCTACAACAATAAAATTTGGTATGTATGTGCCTTATATCAACACAAAGATGTTTTTGAAAAATGTGTCGCGCACTTTCGTATTCGTATTTCACTTATATTTTCAACTTTTAACACTTTATATTATTTTTTTTTGAGTTGAAATGGCCGACACACCGAAACAAAAATAACGCACGAACCGGGTCACGATAGATAGTGAAACGTCAACCGAAGTGCATACGACAAGGTTGCCACCTGCTCAGTCGGAGAGGGGCGGGTTCACACGAGCCAGCCTAGGCAAAAAAGGGGCCAGTATGGTTAGGTCGAGTGGGATTAACGAAGAGATTATTACACAATGAATAACAAATATATAAGTAAAGATTATGGATATTGATATTAATAACTATAAAAAAATAATTGTATATTATATATTAAACAAGCCTAGCGACCAAAGGAAAACCTAAACCTTACGAAACTGGAGGGGTACAACAAACCAAAGGTATGGGGCGCACTCTAATTGCGGGTCCAAGGAGATTACTTGAACCCTCACACGACTCCACCGGCTGGAGTCACTTAATTCACCTGTTCGTGAAGAACTAGGCTCGAGTGCGGGGGGCCTAACAGAAAAAAATCTAAAATGGTGCAACTAGGACCCACGACTACGACTGGGGATAGCCTTGGAACGAGGTACAATAGGGGTTAGCTAAACAACAACTACGCGAACAATACTAATACCACAAGTCACTAATATGTGGGGCTCGGCCACACAACACAAAATACTCCCTGAAAACTGCTGTTATAGGTGTTCCAGATCCCTGCGGTGCTCCGTTCCAAACCGCAACCAACGACGAATCCACAATCCCACGATGTCCGTCTGTCGTCCGAGCCTTCTGGTTTCACTAGGCGATTTTTTTTCAAATGCTTCGAGGTTGGTTCTAACCCCAAGCCACATTCACTGTTATTGTCTTTTTTTTTCACTGTTTTTTTTGTACTTTTTTGTTATACTCTTTTTTTTTTTTAATCTTTTTTTTTTTTTTTTCCACCACTCTCTTGGTATTCAACCACTTGGTAATACTGTTCAGACTGAACTGAACCTTCCACCAACACTCTAGACTGGCAGCATTCAAGTTCCACACTATGGAAACCCAAACGCCGCCATCTTTTTTTTCATACAGATGCGGTTTTCAAAAAAACCGGTATTCCAACTGGACGGCTCTACGCACACCTATTTTTAAAAACCTTCAAAGGATTTTTTAGATGTATTTTGCAGTAGATTCAAATAAAAACCTTCCTACCCACCAAATAAAACATATTTTGGCGGCATCTGTATGTGTGTTAGTGTGGCACCACTCCACACTTGCAGCCCACAATGGTCGACTCTCATTGTGAATGCAACTTGGGGTTTGACGTTTTAGTCTCAATTTCCGTTTTAGTACTGTTCGTTTTGAGTGTATCGAAATTCAGTGCGTTCAGTCACTCGGGGGATTATGGTTCCCCATGTCACGTCATTGGAAATCCAGAGCAACCTCAGAAAGTTTGTCGGAATCAAATTTTTGCCACTTATGAGCAAACTATCAGCACAATTAGCCAACAAGCACCTGGCTAAAATAAAAAGGAGCATATCGCACGGTGGCCCAGCCCACACGTATGGCACGAGAACAAGAAGAAATACTTTATTATAATATTGCTATTATAATAATGATAAATATGCTAAGCTGAGTCCAAAACTACACCCAGCTAAGCCATGGCCTTCCCAGCAGCACATAAAATAAAAGAAAATCTGTGAAGCAGAATTTTTTTTTGGACGCGACAACCCCACCTCCACCTCCACGAAAGTTGCTCGGTATTGAAACGGCTATAGACCATATAAAGGTAGTCATATATAGCTACCGGTTGGTTGAATGTCCCAGTTCCATCCGAGAAACTTTCGTTACAACACTAACTAGAGACAACTAAACCTCGTCTACGTGTGGCCGCAAATCCTGCACGTGCCACGTACCTTTCTCGCGCCCGTCCTCATCTTCGAGGATGTAAGTCCAGGGAGATACCCTCTTTTTAACCCTAAATGGTCCAATAAACTTGGGTGCTAACTTGGCTGCAAAGTAATTCGCAGCATCGGATAATACAAAATTCCGTCTCCAGACTAACTCGTTCGGTAAGTATTGTACATCCCTACGTCGCAGATTATATGTCTTTGCCATCTTGGCGCTCGCTGTCTCCATCTTCTCCCGTATGTTTTGTCTTAATTCTGCCATAAATTTGGCTCGTTCCTCACTACTTTTACCAGTCGGTTCGTTCAGGTCATCCTTTCGTTGATAATCCTTATCTCCCTGGATCGCCATGTTTCGACCAAAATTCACAAAATAAGGAGAGTGCCCTAGCACCTCATGCTGCGATGTGCGAATGCAGCATGCTACCTTGGCCAGGTGCGTATCCCAGGTCCTATGGTTTTCGGAAATGTACGCCCTAAGGGTTGTCTTTATTATCTGGTTAATCCGCTCGGCCGGGTTCGCCTGCGGATGGTAATGGGCAGTGAAGCGCAGCTGTACTCCAAATGAAGCACATAAAGTCTGCAACTCCTTACTTTTGAATTGAGGCCCATTGTCGCACACTATGGACCTAGGGACACCAAAGAGTAAGAACACGTTGTTCTCAAGCTCCTTGCAGATGCTCTTTGCCGTTGCTGAACGCAACGGAAACAGAAGCGGGAATTTCGTGAAATAGTCGACCACCGTTAATATGTAAGAGTGGCCTTGACTGGATAGGTCTTGTCTTCACTATTGGACAGAGTCTAATTCTGGAGCGCCAGCTCCGTTGGCTCCGGCACTGCTGGTCGATCGATTATTGTCGTAACGTTGTCCTTGTTGGATATCGCCTTGCTGCTTCTAGTACACTACAAGCGGGCTGCGGTCGCCGTGCTGCTGAAATCAGTTATCGCTTCGTCTCAAGCGCAGATTTCTGCAGTGGAAAGCCGCTTTGACAATAACGCAATCTTCGTCGTCGTCGCAGTCTTGAGATTCACCGTATCCACCTGATCTTTGGCCGTAGAAAACAACTGAACTCAATTAACTTGCGTTTCCTATTCGTATTTCACTTATATTTTCAACTTTTAACACTTTATATTATTTTTTTTTGAGTTGAAATGGCCGACACACCGAAACAAAAATAACGCATGAACCGGGTCACGATAGATAGTGAAACGTCAACCGAAGTGCATACGACAAGGTTGCCACCTGCTCAATCGGAGAGGGGCGGGTTCACACGAGCCAGCCTAGGCAAAAAAGGGGCCAGTATGGTTAGGTCGAGTGGGATTAACGAAGAGATTATTACACAATGAATAACAAATATATAAGTAAAGATTATGGATATTGATATTAATAACTATAAAAAAATAATTGTATATTATATATTAAACAAGCCTAGCGACCAAAGGAAAACCTAAACCTTACGAAACTGGAGGGGTACAACAAACCAAAGGTATGGGGCGCACTCTAATTGCGGGTCCAAGGAGATTACTTGAACCCTCACACGACTCCACCGGCTGGAGTCACTTAATTCACCTGTTCGTGAAGAACTAGGCTCGAGTGCGGGGGGCCTAACAGAAAAAATCTAAAATGGTGCAACTCGGACCCACGACTACGACTGGGGATAGCCTTGGAACGAGGTACAATAGGGGTTAGCTAAACAACAACTACGCGAACAATACTAATACCACAAGTCACTAATATGTGGGGCTCGGCCACACAACACAAAATACTCCCTGAAAACTGCTGTTATAGGTGTTCCAGATCCCTGCGGTGCTCCGTTCCAAACCGCAACCAACGACGAATCCACAATCCCACGATGTCCGTCTGTCGTCCGAGCCTTCTGGTTTCACTAGGCGATTTTTTTTCAAATGCTTCGAGGTTGGTTCTAACCCCAAGCCACATTCACTGTTATTGTCTTTTTTTTTCACTGTTTTTTTTGTACTTTTTTGTTATACTCTTTTTTTTTTTTAATCTTTTTTTTTTTTTTCCACCACTCTCTTGGTATTCAACCACTTGGTAACACTGTTCAGACTGAACTGAACCTTCCACCAACACTCTAGACTGGCAGCATTCAAGTTCCACACTATGGAAACCCAAACGCCACCATCTTTTTTTTCATACAGATGCGGTTTTCAAAAAAACCTGTATTCCAACTGGACGGCTCTACGCACACCTATTTTTAAAAACCTTCAAAGGATTTTTTAGATGTATTTTGCAGTAGATTCAAATAAAAACCTTCCTACCCACCAAATAAAACATATTTTGGCGGCATCTGTATGTGTGTTAGTGTGGCACCACTCCACACTTGCAGCCCACAATGGTCGACTCTCATTGTGAATGCAACTTGGGGTTTGACGTTTTAGTCTCAATTTCCGTTTTAGTACTGTTCGTTTTGAGTGTATCGAAATTCAGTGCGTTCAGTCACTCGGGGGATTATGGTTCCCCATGTCACGTCATTGGAAATCCAGAGCAACCTCAGAAAGTTTGTCGGAATCAAATTTTTGCCACTTATGAGCAAACTATCAGCACAATTAGCCAACAAGCACCTGGCTAAAATAAAAAGGAGCATATCGCACGGTGGCCCAGCCCACACGTATGGCACGAGAACAAGAAGAAATACTTTATTATAATATTGCTATTATAATAATGATAAATATGCTAAGCTGAGTCCAAAACTACACCCAGCTAAGCCATGGCCTTCCCAGCAGCACATAAAATAAAATAAAGGCTCATAATAAGCCTACAACAATAAAATTTGATATGTATGTGTTTTATACAAACACAAAGATGTTTCGAAAAATGGACATCATCCGCATCATCATCAACACAAAGATATCTTCGAAAAATGGACGTCATCCGCTCACGGACACGCCCACCTCCCATACAACCCAAAATTGAAAACGCAATAAATAAGCCTCTGTTTAACCTACAGAGCTAAAATTTGGCACGTATGTTTTTTATGACAAGACAAAGATGGTTTTGAAAAATGGACGTCATCCGGCTTCGGACACGCCCACCTCCCATACAACCCAAAAAGTTTAAAACTCAATAAATAAGGTTATGTTTGTCATAGAGAAATTAAATTTGGTATGCATGTATTTTATACCAAAACTAAGGTGTGTTCAAAAATTGGAAGTAATCCGTCCATGAAAACGCCTACCTCCCATAGCGAAAGCACAATAAAGGCATTAACTGTGAGCTACAGGAATAAAACTTGGTATGTGTACATTTTTCATCAACATTTAAATGCATTTAAAATATAGGCTTCATCCGCCCACGGACACGCCCATTTATAATAAAAAATTTTTTTTTGAAAAGTGGGTTTAGGGTATTTCATAGTCGGCCTAGACCGACTTTAGACTTTCTTTACTTGTTTTTCCTTTATAATATTGCGTTTGATGAAGTAAACACCATCGAATATGATATGTATGCTCAAACTTGTTTGTTTTTAATCAAAAAAAAATTTTAGATTTTTCTTATTCATTTGACTTATTAGTTATTTAGTTTGGTGCGCAAGAGTTTATCTCTTTTCCGTGCAAGTTTATGCCTGCGTTGGCCCAATTACATATCCAATTAATAATATTAGCACGGTGTTCCAAAATTACATAGTGACCCGTATATATATACACATATATGTTTGTACATATTAACACGTATATATCTGCGTTATATTTGGAATTGGTTTGGTATTTAAGAGTTTAATCTCTTTTCCACGTAGGATCTTGGGTTGGATAGTGGCCGCAAACTTACTAATATTCATATTATTTATAGTTACTTTGGTCTCTTTGTTTTAGAGTTTTATGTAAAGCTTACTACTTTTTTGATGTTGTTTACTTTTTTCAATTCAAATATTCTTAATAAATTCGTGTTTTTGTATAAAATTTTCAAGTTCCGCTGAAAAGCCAGTTAATGTGCTTAGTGGAAATTCATACTTCGCCAACTGGGTGTGTTTTTTAGCACGTAGGTGCATTCTGTCTGTTCCGGTTGATCCGGATAGATTTTAGAATGTAAGTCGTGCATGCGTATAGTACGGGCTATACGTATTTATGAGATTTCTCACTCCTTTGGCGAATCAAAAAAAAAAAAGGCGTCGATACCATCCCGCTGTACCTAAAAAGCTTCGGACTTCCCTTGTAGACTTTGGAATAAGGATACGCTAATAAGGATACACCCACAATAAAACCCAAATACCGAAGCTCCTTGAAACAGAACATCGCCTTTTTTAGGTCGATTGTCAAATTAGCTTCTTTCAGACATTTAACGACCTCGCTTAGAATTTTCAGGTGGTTATCGAGATGAGATGCAATGATCAAAAGGTCATCGAGATAAGTGAAAACATTGGATTTAAGTCTTTGTGGAATGATTTTGTCCATTAAGCGGCAAAGGCGTTGAGCAGCATTGCAGAGGCCGAACGGCATCACTCAAAATTGGTACAGTGGACGTCCTGGCACATTAAAAGCAGTATATGCCTTGCTTTTCTGCGCTAGCTCAATTTGCCAAAAGGCAAATTTTAAGTGGACGCTGCTTATAAAATAAGTTTCGTCGATACGACTCAGGATCCCATCAATGTTTTGCAAAGGATAGGCGTCCTTCACCGTTCTTTCATTCAGCTTTCAAGCATCTTAACAAAATCGGGTTTTCTCCGGCTATTGGAGTAGTTGGCTTAAATTGTTTAGCCATTTCGGCTACATTCAGCTCGTCTAACCCTATAATATCGTTAGCTAGTTCAAAAGCTCTCCAAAAGTCAATTCCCAGGAAAACTTCTTGTTCTTAGTATGGACATACATAAAATAAAATTTGTATTTCTTTATTTTTAAACTTGACAGGAAGTTGAACCTATCCCAATATGTTGTGCTGACGTCTTCGAGCTGTTTTACAAACGAACAAAACTGCTCCACGTCAACTCCCAGCTCCTCAACCAACTCTCGGCACCCACGACCAAGTATGCTCACCGAAGCACCCGTATCCAAGAGTCCACGTACTCTTTTGCCACCTTTTCTCTATGGTCTTTTTGATCTGCTTTAAAAACTGCCTCTATCACTTGCTTGCGAATTAGTTCACGCTTTGCAAAACTCTCTCTAGCTGTCTGGATTTTTTTCGAAATCTCTTGCTTTCCGTCTAGTTGGCTGTTGTTGAAGATACGCTGTTTCGCTTCATAGCACTCTTGAATACGTTCTTCGATGGGCTTTATGGGTTGAACTTGTTTTTTATTTTCATTAAATTCAGCTACTCTTTTTAAAAGACTAATTTTTATTTCTTCTCTGGGCTCGCCTGCCTCTCCACCATCTCGTATCTGTCTCGAATCGATCATCGGAATTTATTCCGCTTCATCTCCGCGGAATTGTGACTGGAACGTGGCATTCCTGCTGCTGCTGGCTTCCTCTTGTCGTTTCCCACTCCACATTTTGGGCACTTCGGAGTGATAACGTTCTGCAAACCACATTTATAGCAACATATCTTTCGGTCTAGCGCCATGCAATCATTAAAAGCGTGGCCTTGCTGACGACAGTTCCAGCAAATCAGCACCCTGCAACTGGCTTGCTGTTGCTGCGAACTTATCCCCAGAGACCTCACTGCTGTCAGCTCTTCAACCATTACCTGACCGTCTTCACCTTCGTACTCATCACGCACCTCCATCGCTATCTCACTGATATTGCGTGGATACATAGATATAGGTGGTTGAGCTGCCCGCACATCACGCCGAATGAACGTCTACCTCGTTGCACTCGTCCGGAGATGTTCGACGGAGTGCACGGTAATCGGATACACGATTCGACCGATATGCTCCTTGAGGTTTCTCTTTACGATTTTTATTACCTCATACTCAGGCATTGGTTGCATCAATCGTGATCTCAATTTCCATATGGCCTGGAAAAAGGCGTTGACTGATTCGCCAGGCTCCTTCCACTCCTCCAAATCCATCATGACCTCGAAATTGGTACAGCTAGTTCGATATTGGCGCATGATGGCATGTCGCAGTGTTCACCAATCTAGAACATTGTTAGTTTTTATAAAGAGCCAATACCACTCTTAGCTTCTCCAGATAGCAGAAGATGGAAGTCCCGCATTATTTCCATCCAGGTGCATGCGCATTGCGCTTGAAGATGCTCAAGACGGAACTCAAAATTTTCCACGGATAGGTTCTGCTGTGTCCATCGAAGAGCAATCCCCACTTATTTTCCTTTATATCTCCGGTGAAAGCATTGGAATTGGCCTGGCTTTGACCATATTGGTTTCGTGCTGCTACTGCGTTTGACAGATGATCAAATGCTGTTGTTGTTGGCGGCTTAGTTTCCTATGAACAACTTGAAAATTCAACACTATTCATATACTGGTTTTTTCTGTTTTTACTTGCATTATTTTGAACTGATCTATCTCTAGTATTTTCAGGTCATGGATCCCCATGCTACTACTACCCCGAACTTGACCAAAACCACCCCTGGTGAAATCTTCGTTGTCACCATTTTCAGGTAAACTATACCGTGTTTGAGTATGTTCATACACTTCTTGCTAAATAATGGATTTAAGCTCACCCATTAATTTTTGAGGCCTTCCCGTATGCCATTTTGAATTTGGTTCTGTATTGACCTTTCTATTCGATAAAATGTGTAGTGTACGACGGATGATAATCAACTGGACTTTATTAGATATGTGTGTCTTATAACGTGGTACACAGGCTGAGTACTTTAAGAGTTAACATGGAACCTAAATAGTACATAGTATTATATTGCAGTTTTACATCTCCTTTTTGTATAGAATTGTGTTAAAAGTAAATACATATAATTATAATTCAAATCGAAACTTAGGTTGATAAAAGTATATTTTAAATGATATATTCTTTAAATACTGCATTAATAAATACTTCATAATTGTATATAATACTTCAATTTCATAATACTAATTAATAATATATTAATATTTCATAATTGACTTCATCTTGTTTTTGTTTTGTTTTTTTTTTGTTGTGTATTATTCAATATAAATTTACAATATAAAGGTTAAACATATAATTTAGATTTCATGTTTACATATGAAGGAAATAGTTTTGAAAAAATTTGAATTCAGTTAAGTGTATTGTACCCAACAACTGACTTTACTGTTCTTCCAAACTTGGTGACATACACTGGTGTGAAGTTAGCATGCGGCGAAATGCAGCATTCGGCGAAAAAAATCTTAACAGAGCTCTGTTAGCAACAGTGCGAATTTTAACAGAGAAAAACTTAAAAATCTCTGTTACTAACAGATTTATATAAATAAAAAGCTCTAAGAAAAGCTCTTTTTATGTTACTCTTTTAATTTCATTGCAAACAACGAAAAAAATATAACAAAATAAGAAAAAAAATAATAAAACGGCATGAAAACTTATTTTGAATCAGTTTTTGTACTGTTACAAAAATTGACAAAATTGTTACTTCTTAAAAAAATTATTTTCAAACCTAATAGAAAAGTGTTTTGGCAGTATTATTCAACAGCCATAAAACTTTATTAGTTTAATTGACCTCAGGTATCTTCAATAAAACTACTATGGTTCAGTTTTTTTTTTAAATGAGTTGGAATATTTTAAGTTATTTCATTTTGCAAATATTGGCCAAACTGTTAGAGCCACAGTTTCTACAAATGGAAATAACTTTTT
This sequence comes from Tetanocera ferruginea, assembly GCA_958299015.1. Taxonomy (NCBI): domain Eukaryota; kingdom Metazoa; phylum Arthropoda; class Insecta; order Diptera; family Sciomyzidae; genus Tetanocera; species Tetanocera ferruginea. The sequence goes on along the minus strand of OY282641.1, from coordinate 86,776,383 downwards.
ATCAAATGTAATAAATAAGTGCAATGGCAGTTTCAACTTTGACCTCAGAAATTTTTATTAAAAAATCATAGTTCTATTTTTTTTAAATTGAGTTGGAAAATTTCAACTTTTGTCATTTTGCAAAAATTGGCCAAACTGTTAGAACCACAGTTTCCACAAATGGAAATAACTTTTTATCAAATATAATACATAAGTGCAATGGCAGTTTCAGCTTTGACCTCAGAAATTTTTATTAAAAAATCATAGTTCAGTTTTTTTTAAATTGAGTTGGAAAATTTTAACTTTTAACATTTTGCCAAAATTGGCCAAACTGTTAGAACCACAGTTTCTACAAATGGAAATAACTTTTTATCAAATCTAATACATAAGTGTAATGGCAGTTTCAACTTTGACCTCAGAAATTTTTATTAATAAATCATAGTTCAGTTTTTTTTAAATTGAGTTGGAAAATTTCAACTTTTGTCATTTTGCAAAAATTGGCCAAACTGTTAGAACCACAGTTTCCACAAATGGAAATAACTTTTTATCAAATATAATACATAAGTGTAATGGCAGTTTCAACTTTGACCTCAGAAATTTTTATTAAAAAATCATAGTTCAGTTTTTTTTAAATTGAGTTGGAAAATTTCAACTTTTGTCATTTTGCAAAAATTGGCCAAACTGTTAGAACCACAGTTTCCACAAATGGAAATAACTTTTTATCAAATATAATACATAAGTGTAATGGCAGTTTCAACTTTGACCTCAGAAATTTTTATTAAAAAATCATAGTTCAGTTTTTTTTAAATTGAGTTGGAAAATTTCAACTTTTGTTATTTTGCAAAAATTGGCCAAACTGTTAGAACCACAGTTTCCACAAATGGAAATAACTTTTTATCAAATATAATACATAAGTGCAATGGCAGTTTCAGCTTTGACCTCAGAAATTTTTATTAAAAAATCATAGTTCAGTTTTTTTTTTAAATTGAGTTGGAAAATTTTAACTTTTAACATTTTGCCAAAATTGGCCAAACTGTTAGAACCACAGTTTCTACAAATGGAAATAACTTTTTATCAAATCTAATACATAAGTGCAATGGCAGTTTCAGCTTTGACCTCAGAAATTTTTATTAAAAAATCATAGTTCAGTTTTTTTTAAATTGAGTTGGAAAATTTTAACTTTTAACATTTTGCCAAAATTGGCCAAACTGTTAGAACCACAGTTTCTACAAATGGAAATAACTTTTTATCAAATCTAATACATAAGTGTAATGGCAGTTTCAACTTTGACCTCAGAAATTTTTATTAAAAAATCATAGTTCAGTTTTTTTTAAATTGAGTTGGTAAATTTTAACTTTTAACATTTTGCCAAAATTGGCCAAGCTGTTAGAACCACAGTTTCTACAAATGGAAATAACTTTTTATCAAATCTAATACATAAGTGCAATGGCAGTTTCAGCTTTGACCTCAGAAATTTTTATTAAAAAATCATAGTTCAGTTTTTTTTAAATTGAGTTGGTAAATTTTAACTTTTAACATTTTGCCAAAATTGGCCAAGCTGTTAGAACCACAGTTTCTACAAATGGAAATAACTTTTTATCAAATCTAATACATAAGTGTAATGGCAGTTTCAACTTTGACCTCAGAAATTTTTATTAAAAAATCATAGTTCAGTTTTTTTTAAATTGAGTTGGAAAATTTCAACTTTTGTCATTTTGCAAAAATTGGCCAAACTGTTAGAACCACAGTTTCCACAAATGGAAATAACTTTTTATCAAATATAATACATAAGTGTAATGGCAGTTTCAACTTTGACCTCAGAAATTTTTATTAAAAAATCATAGTTCAGTTTTTTTTAAATTGAGTTGGAAAATTTCAACTTTTGTTATTTTGCAAAAATTGGCCAAACTGTTAGAACCACAGTTTCTACAAACGGAAATAACTTTTATCAAATCTTATACATAAGTATAATGGCAGTTTCAACATTGACCTCAGAAATTCAGTTAATGTATTTGTTAGAAATTTGTAAGCTTTTATATTTTTGTCGATGAATCAGCAGACATCATGAATTGAGATGCGTCCGTGGAATGTTTTTGTCGATGATTCAGCAGACATCATGAATTCAGATGATTCCGTGGAATGTTTTCGTCGATGATTCAGCAAACAGGATGACTTGCGATGCGTCGTTGGAATGTTATTATCTTTGCAAAAGATAGTGCATACACGAACAAAATAACCATTTTCATCGCAACCTGAAGACAAAATTCTATCACCCTCCTCAGTTACATCAAAAACTAAAAATCAAAATTTCTCTATTTATACAAGTCTGTCGACCTAATCTACTTAAATATCGGTGTATCCTCGCGGTTGTCGAGAACATGGGATGCGCCCAACATTTCTCTCTTCATCCACGTCTGTCGACCTAATCTAGCTTAATATTGGTGTATCCTCGCGGTTGTCGAGAACATGGGATGCGCCCAACATTTCTCTCTTCATCCACGTCTGTCGACCTACTCTACTTAAATATCGGTGAATCCTCGCGGTTGTCGAGAACATGGGATGCGCCCAACATTTCTCTCTTCATCCACGTCTGTCGACCTAATCTACCTAAATATCGTTGTATCCTCGCGGTTGTCGAGAACATGGGATGCGCCCAACATTTCTCTCTTCATCCACGTCTGTCGACCTAATCTACCTAAATATCGTTGTATCCTCGCGGTTGTCGAGAACATGGGATGCGCCCAACATTTCTCTCTTCATCCACGTCTGTCGACCTAATCTACCTAAATATCGGTGTATCCTCGCGGTTGTCGAGAACATGGGATGCGCCCAACATTTCTCTCTTCATCCACGTCTGTCGACCTAATCTACCTAAATATCGTTGTATCCTCGCGGTTGTCGAGAACATGGGATGCGCCCAACATTTCTCTCTTCATCCACGTCTGTCGACCTAATCTACTTAAATATCGGTGTATCCTCGCGGTTGTCGAGAACATGGGATGCGCCCAACATTTCTCTCTTCATCCACGTCTGTCGACCTAATCTACTTAAATATCGTTGTATCCTCGCGGTTGTCGAGAACATGGGATGCGCCCAACATTTCTCTCTTCATCCACGTCTGTCGACCTAATCTACCTAAATATCGGTGTATCCTCGCAGTTGTCGAGAACATGGGATGCGCCCAACATTTCTCTCTTCATCCACGTCTGTCGACCTAATCTACCTAAATATCGTTGTATCCTCGCGGTTGTCGAGAACATGGGATGCGCCCAACATTTCTCTCTTCATCCACGTCTGTCGACCTAATCTACCTAAATATCGGTGTATCCTCGCGGTTGTCGAGAACATGGGATGCGCCCAACATTTCTCTCTTCATCCACGTCTGTCGACCCTAATCTACTTAAATATCGGTGTATCCTCGCGGTTGTCGAGAACATGGGATGCGCCCAACATTTCTCTCTTCATCCACGTCTGTCGACCTAATCTACTTAAATATCGTTGTATCCTCGCGGTTGTCGAGAACATGGGATGCGCCCAACATTTCTCTCTTCATCCACGTCTGTCGACCTAATCTACCTAAATATCGGTGTATCCTCGCAGTTGTCGAGAACATGGGATGCGCCCAACATTTCTCTCTTCATCCACGTCTGTCGACCTAATCTACCTAAATATCGTTGTATCCTCGCGGTTGTCGAGAACATGGGATGCGCCCAACATTTCTCTCTTGATCCACGTCTGTCGACCTAATCTACTTAAATATCGGTGAATCCTCGCGGTTGTCGAGAACATGGGATGCGCCCAACATTTCTCTCTTCATCCACGTCTGTCGACCTAATCTACCTAAATATCGTTGTATCCTCGCGGTTGTCGAGAACATGGGATGCGCCCAACATTTCTCTCTTCATCCACGTCTGTCGACCTAATCTACCTAAATATTGGTGTATCCTCGCAGTTGTCGAGAACATGGGATGCGCCCAACATTTCTCTCTTCATCCACGTCTGTCGACCTAATCTACCTAAATATCGTTGTATCCTCGCGGTTGTCGAGAACACGGGATGCGCCCAACATTTCTCTCTTGATCCACGTCTGTCGACCTAATCTACTTAAATATCGGTGAATCCTCGCGGTTGTCGAGAACATGGGATGCGCCCAACATTTCTCTCTTCATCCACGTCTGTCGACCTAATCTACTTAAATATCGGTGAATCCTCGCGGTTGTTGAGAACATGGGATGCGCCCAACATTTCTCTCTTCATCCACGTCTGTCGACCTAATCTACCTAAATATCGTTGTATCCTCGCGGTTGTCGAGAACATGGGATGCGCCCAACATTTCTCTCTTCATCCACGTCTGTCGACCTAATCTACCTAAATATCGGTGTATCCTCGCGGTTGTCGAGAACATGGGATGCGCCCAACATTTCTCTCTTCATCCACGTCTGTCGACCTAATCTACCTAAATATCGTTGTATCCTCACGGTTGTCGAGAACATGGGATGCGCCCAACATTTCTCTCTTCATCCACGTCTATCGACCTAATCTACTTAAATATCGTTGTATCCTCGCGGTTGTCGAGAACATGGGATGCGCCCAACATTTTTCTCTTCATCCACGTCTGTCGACCTAATCTACCTAAATATCGGTGTATCCTCGCGGTTGTCGAGAACATGGGATGCGCCCAACATTTCTCTCTTCATCCACGTCTGTCGACCTAATCTTCTTAAATCTTGTTGTATTATCTCTTGTACTCTTGTACATGGTTCTGTTAATTTTACATATTTTGGCATACAAAACACGTAAAATTTTCTACATTGAAATTAGTGGACAAAGGTAATTTATGACGATCTAATACGCATTGTGTATGGACCTGATAGCTACACACATCACATAACACCCACTGCTGAAGACCTCCAATGTTGTCGAATTGACTGCAACAATATAAGCAATAATCCTCTCCATTTGAATATTCCAAGCAAATTTTTGAAAGATAATCTCTATACTTGATCGCATTAAAATATCGTGGAGCTTTGTTTTGGTTTAAAAAGTCTTCCGCGTATTTCAAAACCAAGTATCCACAGCTCCAATTATCCTTTTGAAAGTAGTTTAATCTTTCTGTTCCAAGAGACCATTCATTATTAGAGAATATATTGAACCATCCGTTTTTATCCGCCACTTCGCTATAAAGCTTTACAAATTCTTTAAATCCTGCGAAGAAATTTGAGCAGCGATAAGGCTGGGCATTTTTTTGTTGCGGGTCATAAAATGTCACTGTGCATTGCATTATATCCACTTTTGCTAAACACCAATGACTATTTATATTTACAGGATAGAGTAAAATTTTCGTATTTGGATTAATTTCCATATAGGATGGAAAATGAAGTTTTAACATATCCTTTTCCTTTTCCGGTTTGTTGTGTAAATTTGTGATAAATTTATCGGTGACTACCGCGTCGTTGAAGCAAATATCCCGTAGTTTTGAGTTTTTTACAAAAATGTCCAAAAAATAGTTCATATGATAATCATCCAACCATTTAGATGTGTCTTCACTATTTTTGGTAATCAGGCAGTCGTATTCTTTTTGCTGTAAAATATATTGGTAATCTCGACCATTTGATAGCAATCCACTCCTTACGCACACTAAATAATTTTCACCCAATGTGTTCGAATCAATTCTCCTGTATCTTTCTGCAGTTTTTATTATTCCGTTCGGGTATTTAAATATATCTGATTTGAGTTCGTTTTTGTTTGTGGAGGTTTGCAATGCTTCTTTAGCTCTACTTAGAGTAAGAGCTTTTTTTAGCCTACTTTTGTCACAATATCTTTGATGTTGTGAAGCCTTGGTAAGTTTATTTTTTTTTGACCAACATTCTGAAGCAGCTGACATTTCACTGCCTTTAGTTTTAGAAGAGCAACGCTTGTTTGGAATGCTATACTTTGTTTCCAAGCATTTATAATCTATTTTGCTCTTCATGAGACGCACAAATCTTCCTAATTTAACTGGAAGCTTTCCCAGTGTAATGTTGGCTCCCAGACAATATGTTTTTACTTCACTAAAATGTCCTTCTATGCGTCCATTTGTAAGATGAGCTTTCGTGTTAAAGTTGTAGTGCTTTCCATCATTAATAATGTTTGACCACAGAGGTAAATAAGGTACGTACCTTTTTTTAAATATTTCAACTAACTCTGGACAATAAAAAGGATTGCTCTTAAAATTTTCATTTTTATCTTCTAGTTTTTTTTCTACATATTCAAATATATTAAGAAAGTCTATATAATAGGAGCTATTTCTATACTGAATGTCAGTTATCTTCCGATTATTACTCATATTTTCGATATCTTTATCGAAAATTTGGCTTTTACCCTCCGTGCAGAGTTCTGTCAAACGTAAAAATACTTCTTCCGTTTCAACATCCAATGTTGGACTTAAAAGAAGCTCACAAAAATATTTGTGCCAACTTTTTATATTTGCATAGTAATTTTCGTGGTAAATATAAGCGATCATTTCCTTTATTTTATTCCCAGAAGAATTGGGGAGAAGATTATTTACTTCTCTTGTCACATTATGCTGGAAATGTGATATGCAGAGCTTTAAAACTATATAGTTACTTACGGTAGATTGCTGACTTTTGACAATTTCATACGTCAAGTTGATATAACTCAAGAGGTCCATTTTGTTATAAGCAAGGCAAGCAGCATTGAGAAACGCCATGCTGAAATCTGTTACAACAGTCGTAAATACTGGCCATGCATTAAGTTCTATACATCTGTTGCGAAAAGACGATAGCCAATAATAGATAGAGTTTTCATCGTGCCGGCACGATACTCTTTCAGCAATGGCGACTGTCCGGTTGTTAGGTGTCTTAATAACCAAAGCATAATAATAAATTGCTTTATCAGCTGCTGATAGGTCTCTCACGGTATTGCCAGTAGAGTCCAGGTGTCCAATTATATCCTCATGAGAAGATGCAATTTTGGCAATATTTATTTGACGTTCACTGTACATATGAACGTCAAGATTACGTGAGGCTTGCTGAATGTATATATCTCCACTTTTTCGTTCCTCATCCATCAGAAGAAGAATATCTTGAAAGTCATTCTTATCATGATCTCCTTCAGATATTGCTTCGCTCCTTATTTTTCTTATTGTGGAGTCCGAACAGATATCCTGTAAATTTTTTTCCTTTGTTAGTAATTCCATGTCACACATCTTAACTGTGCGCTCACGATATTCTTGAGGATATAAACTTAATAAGTTTGTTTTTAAAAGTTCTCGTTGCTTTCCTCGAACCTGTCCAGTAAGCAAAGATGTGTGACATTTTGTGCCTTTCGTTACAATTGGAAGCTCAACAGATTTAACGTCAAGAACTATTTTTGGTATATATACCGTGTATGTTCGACAATTACCATGTCTACATGCCAGAACTATTCTATAAAGAAAGTTTACTTGCTTATTCTTTGCCCTTGCAGCAAGTATGCAAGATGTTAATTTACTTAACCACCGCCTTATGTAATACAAATAGTCGTCCGAAAGCTCATATGTTCCTTTATTAACAATCTCGTAGTATTCAGACATATTTATATGGAGGCTAAGATTATTTAAACCGATGAATGGCGTTGCTTTGTTAAGTATTGTTGGCCTTTTTATTTTCGTTGGTGGCTCAAAATCATTTTCCTGACTTGATTGTAGCTGAGATATATCATTTAGAATTGGAGACATTGAACGCACATTCGGATTAATATCTTGACTACATTTGACTGGCGATAAAAGTGAAGGAGACTTCAATGGTGCTTGTTTTAATGAGGAGTTCGTTTCTGATTTTGAAAAAAGTTCTTCAACTGATGAAGCATCTTCATTATTTTTCTGAGGCAGTTCTTCATATTGCTTATTTTCTAGTGGGGTTAGTGATAGAGATAACTCTAACTGAAGGTTAGAGGGTGACTGAGGAATAAGCTGTTTATTTTGTGATGAGTCTATTGGGCGAAGTTGTGACTGGAATTCTGAAGATAGTTCTTCGACTATATTTTTTATTTCTAGAAAATTAATTTTATAGAAATTCTTTAAGAATTGTAAATCTTTGGGATTTGAAACATAAAATGAGTCAAGGTTATTACAAATAACTTTTAAAACTCTTGTGCTCAACGATGAAATGGTAATTGTGTTAGCATTAATGTTTAACTCCTGCAAAGACAACAACATTTTCTTCGCGAATTCGAAGCTGTTGAAGCTAGTTTTTCGTAACGAATCCTTTTTCTAAAATAGTAATAACAATATCTTAAAATATCTACATTTACAAGTTTTTATTATAATCACAGTAGTTGCAGTCTTTTGCTTTCCAAAATTTTCATTTAAAAATTTACGTTTATAGAAAGAAATATTTTTCTAAATTGATTGAAAAAGTAGTAACAATTGTGATTATGCAATCAGTAAGGCTTTATATCACTTAAAAACAAATTTTTATTCTATGTTTAATTTGTTTAAATGGGATTTATATACATTTATTTGAAAAAATGTAGGTGCTATTTGTGAGAAGATTACGAAATTATGGTTAGAAATAGTTTGTTAGCATTCATGTGAACAAAGGTGATTTGAACACAGTGCAATTGAAGTTGTAAAAACTTAAGGGATTTTAAGTGATGTAAGGCCTTAAGATTGTGTTTTTAGATATATTTTTATTTTATATGTACCTCTTTTCTGACAGAGAAAAATCCTTTTACTCTGTTTTGTTGCAAAAGATTGCCATTATGCTAAGTTAAAACATAAAATTATATTAGAAATTAGAATCATAGAAATAATAATCATTAGAGGGGAACGAAAAGTATGAAACCAAAAAATCTTCAAGGGTTTTGTAGAATTTTGAATAGGCATTTCAAAAAGGAATTTCAGTATCTTTAGTTTTTTCATTGATTTAACTTTTCTTTTAAAAACAAGTCTTAAATTTGAACTAAGCGTACTTTGCATCCATAAAATAAAGTTTAATCGGATTGGCTATTATGGAAAAATAAACAGCATTGCACAAAATTTAGCAACTTGGCATTATCATTTGAATAAAATATTGTATTTTTTTAATGTGAAGAAATTAATTTAGAATAAAAACTTTTTAACAAAACAAAATCTACTTCAAAATCACTACAAAGTATAAAATAATTTTAAAGCGCTTTTCCTATTAATTCATACTTTCATACTTAAAGTGTACGAAATTTCAGTTCCCTACAATTAGTATTAACCGATATACAGTAGTTTCCTTATAATATAGAAATAACAAGCAAAAATGAATAAACAAACATTAAGGCCGAAATTTAAGCAGTATTACTTTTATGTGCTAAATGTATCGCAAAAGTACTTTTTATCAACACAGTAACCCTGAATAATAGAGGAAAGCTTTTTGAAACCCGAGCGTCATCTATCGGTGAATAGAAACAGCATGTGGTGAAACTTTAAACTAATAAGCTGTGGTGAAAAGGGGAATTGCATGAAATAAAACCTAATGCACTCCTTTCTCGTTAAAAATAAACTTTCACTCTTATTAGAATAAATTAAAGCACAAATATCATATTGGTACTTACGTTATTCATTTTGAATACAAAATTTGTTTTCTGCTTTCTTTTTGTCGAAAATTTGGTGAAAATTTGATTTTGGTTTTATTCGCGCTAAAGATTCAAAGAAATTCTTCAAGTCAATGACATATGAGTATCATACGTAGCCACTTAAAGCATCAAAATCAAAAAGTTGAGAAGGTGCCACTCAACAAAACTAATTTTGTTAGTGTTCTGATTCTATAACATTTTGATAGAATAATATATTACAGTCGATAAATACTGCAATAAATCACAGAATCAGAATCAGAATGAGCAAATAATGTTTGCCCAAATAAAATAAATTTATTTACCAAATCTAATTTCTTTTACATATAAAAAGAGACTCAAAAATTTTATAAACTGCATAATATATTATTTAATATATAATATAAGCTTCATAGAGATTATTTTATTTTATTATTGTTTTAATGTTTTTTTTGTAACAACGAGTATACATTATATATTTTCCTCTCCATACCATGTTTTTTACTTACATACACTGAGAGAAATATGCTTTAAAATTAAAGGAAATTGTGTTCATATCAAACGAAATTGTTTTTGATATATAGCTTAAACAATTTCATTAAAGTTAAACACAAACATTTTAAAGTTTAATACAAAACAAAAGTTCTTGTTTTTAAAGCAATGTTTTTAAATTTAAAAACAAATTTAAAACAAAAATTTTAATATTTAAAACAAATGTTTTATGGCATTTTTCGATGCCGTTTTTCTGATTTTTCGACATCAGATTCGTAATCAGAGACCCCTGGGACCTCTTAATACGAAATTTTAACTTTACTCGATGAAGAATAAATTTTAAATATTTAAAAAAGCTTAAATATTGAAATAATTAAATAGTTCTTATTTTATCTCATATTCGATATTTTTAAAAAAATATGAAAAGTTCAAAAATTGACAGTGTATTGACAGTTGGCTAGTTTTTTTTGTTATTTCAATGAAATAATAAAAGAAAATTATAAAAATAGGAAAGGAGCTCATAGTTGAAATGAAAACACTTTTGTTTTAAATTTTATTTTGTAGAAGCGCAAATGCGTAAAATTTATCTTTTACAATTTTTGTTTTATTTTAATTATTTTTTTTCTCAGTTTGAGATTATATCTCGAAATAAATAATACGAGAGAGATCCGTAAGTTGAACACCATGCCTTTCTGACATTTCCGATGATGGACACACTGGTATTTCGCCAGTCATCTCCTTTTGTTTGGTAGACTTGAATTTTCATGTGATTAAACAGTGAATAGGCTAATTACACACAGCTGTGACAAACTTTATTTTTAAAATTTTTAAAAAAATTCAAATAGTGATTTTTCTTCGTGGTGATAAATTGAATAATATCTAGCGAAAACGTAAGTAGAATATTTGTTTTGAGCACGTTTTTTATTGAATGTTAATGATCCAAAGAGATTTCAAAGATGTCGGGAAAAAATTGCTTCCTTCATTGATTTCAGTATGGCGTTGAAATCATAAGTTGAACACATTTAAGGTCCATAAGTTGAACACCTTTTTTGTCTCTTGTTGGCATTCCGAAACAATTTGTTATAATTTTATGACGTTTGAAATTGACACTGGATCAATTTTAAAATGCGTTCACAATATTTTTTTGATCTTTTATTTTATTTTAGCATGACAAGACGTAAACAAAGAACAATCGTACGTAAAATGAACGATTTTAAGGCGTTGCTAAATTCGATCAAAATTTATGAAAAACTTATTATTTAAACAATGAAATATAATGAAAAAATATATTTTAAAATAATAAACTTTGGCAATTAGACATTATTATTTGGAGGTTTATGTTTTTTTTTTTTGTGATTTTTGTGGGGGTGTTCATTTCAGGCCTTCCAGAAGGATGGTCATAATGTTTTTTTTTTGCAAGTAATCCAATCAGTTTTTACAGCAAAGTTGAAGCTATTGACATACTCTTTCAAACGGTATAATAACACAAAATATGTATTGAAGACAAGTTATGGCATTACGGACGTCTCCCTTACTAATTATACAAAAAATAATAACAATAATAATAATAATAGTAAAAATAATAGTAACAATAATAATCATAATAATAATAATAATAATAATAATAATAATAATAATAATAATAATAATAATAATAATAATAAAAATAATAATAATAATAATAATAATAATAATAATAATAATAATAATAATAATAATAATAATAATAATAATAATAATAATAATAATAATAATAATAATAATAATAATAATAATAATAATAATAATAATAATAATAATAATAATAATAATAATAATAATAATAATAAAAATAATAATAATAATAATAATAAAAATAATAATAATAATAATAATAATAATAATAATTGTTGTAAATATGTGACTGACTTTGTTTTCTGTTGAAATGTTCAGGAATATTATTCTTTTACTTTTAATATATTTTAAAATAAATTAATACATCAATTACGGCTGTAATCGTGTCGACGGACAGACGACTAGATCAGACATTGATCTGATCAATATTATATCGATGGATTAATATAGAAAAGGTGTTGCTCGATTTTAAATAAAAAATGTGTTTTTTTTATTTGAAATTGCATTTATAACATTTTCTGTTAGATAAATCTAAAAAACACTTTTCTTACAAAAATCAGTGGGCTATGATTCATAGCATAGCGTAGTAGCATAGCATAGTCATAGCGAAAAAGGTCATTATAAAAATCCTAATAATAATAGCTGTGTCTTTATCAGCGTGTTGTAAAAAAAACGAACGCTTATCATATGTATATATATAATAATATATCATATGTATACTCGTGATAGAGGAAAGTGTTGGTCGCTTAAAATTTTGCCGAGCAACCGAAAAAAAAAAACACCTCCACTAGTGACCAGAGTTGAGACTGTAACGCAAAGTAATATAATATATTACGTATATTATTACTTTTCCCTTCAACCGGTAATATAACTTATTACCGTCAGCGAAAGTAATATCACCATGTAATCTTTTTACTTTTTTGCTAGTTTTGCCTTTTTTTTCAAAAATCAGTTGAATGTTTAGTTTAACTTTTGCAATTAATGAACACTTGGTGGTGTTCAAATGCTATTCTATTTCGTTTGTTTATGGATCTCACTGTCACATGGTAGTCAGACACTTTTCTTATGAAAACCAGCACAGCCAAGTACAAAATTTTTGTAAAAAAATCTTTTTTTCCCTTGTGTATTTATTTTTAATGGCATTTTAGCAAAAAAAAAGTAATATAAAAGTAAAATAGTAATATGTAACGCATTACTTTTGTTTTGAAGTAATATGTAATATAATAATATTACTTTAAATAATCGGTAATATGTAATAAGTAACATATTACTTTTAAAAGTTATATGCCACAACTCTGCTAGTGACCTAGTGGACAGATGGAATAACACATTGGACCAAAACAGTTACAACTCGTAGTTCATTCTTCTTCACCCTTTTGCATTTCAGTTCAAATCTTCTCCTCCTTAACTTCATCAGAAACTCATCGGCTCCTGTAGTAGCTGGTTTGGTAGCTTTTTTTTATTATTTTTTTTCAGATTTGTTTTTTAATATATTTTTGACATATCAGAAAATGCTTCCAAGTTTCAAAAAACATTCTTAGCGAGCTTCTTGCTTTTTGGGAACTCGCTTGTAAAAAAACACAGCTAATATATCAAAAAAATCTATTTGCGCCTTTTCATAGCGAATAAATAAAATATATATTTGCGTTGGTATAAACCAACGATATATACTTTTCTGTACCTGTCACGCCTCTCCATGGTATGTTCGTCATGCTCTATGAGCAGTACGCCGTAAATTTATTGCATATATACAATATGTATTTCATATAAATTGAAATTTAATCCTAACTCAAATTAATAAATCCGAACGCATCAGCGGTGAATATGTGGCAGCCTTTTTGATCTGAGCACATATGTGTTGAATAATGCTACGGAAAATATTTAACGGAATATAAGTTCTTTTTCAACACTTTTGTCAAATTGAAGGGGAATGGGCTTCTTACGGACAATAGAGCAACTTAAGCTAAATAGCAAATACATCCATAAACGATTTTGGCCATCTTGTAGTTGCTATATGTAACTTTTTCAGCTAGCTGATCGATGTTTTAAAGCTTTTATGATTTCGCTTATAAATCTGAAAGCTTATTACATTTAGCAGCATTCTGTTGTCAACATAAGTTATAACAGAGCTCGGACATCTGATATTCGCCGAATGCTGCGAAAAAGATGCTAACTTCACACCGGTGTGACATACGGCTTTGACTCTGAGTTGGTCGTTGAAGGTGGTTCAAGAATACTTACATGACTCGTTGTTGTTGTCTTATCAGCTGTTGGATCGACTATGAAATCTTTTTCTGGAACGATGGTGGCTTTCGTTTTATGCAAATGGTTTCTGATACATTGACCCATCATCGGTTTGTACCATATATGAACGTGGTGCTTTAGCTGGTTTTACGACAGTTCCAGAGATCTAGTTTCGATTAGGTTGTTGAATACGAATTTTTTCACCAGATTGAAAGGATTGTTTTTGGTGGGATCCTCTGTCAGCATAGAACTTGCTTCTATTTCGGGCTTCAATGAGGTTGTGGTGTACGTTTTGTGCAACGCTAGGTTTAAGCGATTGTTTGGTGGATAGTATTGTTGTTCTGGTTTTCCGGCTCATCAAACGTTGATTAGGTGATAGTAAAGCTTTGCTTCGAGGCGTATTGCGGTAGTTGAGTAGTGCAAGATAAACGTCCCACTGATCTTTGTGGCACTTTTTTAGTAGAGATTTTGCTACCTGGACGAATCTCTCCGCAAGACCGTTGGATTTAGGGTACCTCGGGCTGGACGTCTGATGAGTAAAGTCCCATTTTTTGGCAAACGTTTGAAATTCTTAAGAGAAAAATTGGAGGCCATTGCACTATGGGTGAAATGACTATTTTTTTTGGGCAAAACCTCAAATTGATAGAAAACTAAATTTTTATTGAAATTTGTGGCATTGTATGGCAAAAAATTTAACTATAAGGAACTTTGACAACGCCCCATTTCTTTAAAAATTAAATTTTAAACGAATTTTGTGATATTAGAAATGTATGTTTATTAATATGAACTCTTAATAAGTAAGGTATTCAAAGATAAGGTAATTTAACTCAAAAAATGTATTAACAAAAAAAAAAAACTCCGTAAAAAACAAATAATATTTCATGAAAATTAATATATAAATAATATAAATATATAAATAATCCATTAGATGCTCATTCATTACTTTCTAGGTTCAAGTTGTTAAGCATAATAGAATACATCGGACTTATGTATGTTAATACTTTTTTCATCTCCACTGTCATTGTCATCTGAATCTCTATCTGTGCTAATTTTCGTCATTGAATCTTCAGGAAATTTCACCTTGAACGTTTTCATAGTTCTATGGGATTTTTCCCACTTTCTACTTATAGTTTTGATTATATTTTCACATTTTTTCACTAAAATATGGTTTTGAGCTTCCGTAATATTTGCTTGCTGTATAGTTTCTTTTAAATGGTTAAAAAGTGAAGCTTGCTTTGTTTTAGTTGTCCGTTCTGCATGCCATATATTAAATAAAGCTGAATTTTTCAGCTGGTACTGATCTAGAAAAAACAAGTAAAGAAAGTCTAAAGTCGGTCTAGGCCGACTATAAAATACCCTAAACCCACTTTTCAAAAAAAAATTTTTTATTGTAAACGGGCGTGTCCGTGGGCGGATGAAGCCTATATTTTATATGCATTTAAATGTTGATGAAAAATTTACACATACCAAGTTTTATTCCTGTAGCTCACTGTTAATGCCTTTATTGTGCTTTCGCTATGGGAGGTGGCCGTGTTCATGGACGGATTACTTCCAATTTTTGAAGTCAACACACCTTAGTTTTGGTATAAAATACATGCATACCAAATTTAATTTCTCTATGACAAACATAACCTTTTTTATTGAGTTTTAAACTTTTTGGGTTGTATGGGAGGTGGGCGTGTCCGTAGGCGGATGACGTCCATTTTTCAAAACCATCTTTGTCTTGTCATAAAAAACATACGTGCCAAATTTTAGCTCTGTAGGTTAAACAGAGGCTTATTTATTGCGTTTTCAATTTTGGGTTGTATGGGAGGTGGGCGTGTCCGTGAGCGGATGACGTCCATTTTTCGAAGATATCTTTGTGTTGATGATGATGCGGATGATGTCCATTTTTCGAAACATCTTTGTGTTTGTATAAAACACATACATATCAAATTTTATTGTTGTAGGCTAATTATGAGCTGAGTTATGCAGTTTTCAATTTTCGCGTTGTATGGGAGGTAGGCGTGTCCGTGGGCGGATTCCAAAAATATTCAATAGTGCAGATCCTTGGGTCCATGTGACCATGTGTACCAAGTTTCATCCAATTCTCTCAACTCCTTCTTCTTATCCTGTGTATACGGACAACACACAGACGGACGGACGGACGGACGGACGGACGGACATGGATAGCTCGACTCACGTGGTGACGCTGATCAAGAATATATATACTTTTCTACACCGGACTCGGTTCGTTCTATGCGTTACAAACGTTTGCACAAAGTTAATATATCCTGACTTTTCAGGTTTAGGGTATAAAAACAAAGTGTTCAACGGCGGCAGAGAAATGCAGATGAAATAAACAAATTCCTGTTTAGAATCGATGCCTTTAACAAGAAATGCTTATCTTTTTTTGTGCCAAGTGGTGCAACTTTTTTTTTATGCTTTCATAAATGGATTTTTAGTATTTCACCCTCACATTTTAACGAAGTTAAAGGTATAACATTTTTTCGAAATCTGTTGCAATTAACTAATATTTTTGTATGCACTTTTTTACTTACTGTTTGCACATTTTGCAATATCGATTTTTTTTCACTTATAATTATAGATAAATAAATATTTGCTTCCAATTCTAATACACACTTGCTGCTGATCAAAGACAAACTAAACATCCGAGAGCAATCTCACGATCAATAGCAAACAGTTTAGCGATATACCGTTATAATGCAAAAACAAGTATAAACATGTGATATTTCATGTATGTACATTGTAAAAAAAGTAAAAGTAGTCATTTTCACCCATAGTCCGATTCCAATACAAACGGTATGCCATAGACTGCAAACATCTTTTTAAGTTGAAGTATTACTTCTGCGCTGGACGACTGCTTTTACTGAACGAAGTAAAATTTACCGGAATAGCTATCTGCTATCAAAAGTTTTAAAAAAGAATATATCTGCTGCAATTATTTCCCAGGGCAGCTCAGCAATTTTCTTGATAATAATTGGTTCTTTCGGCTGAGAACGTTGTTGGCTCTGGCAAATGCTGCAGGACTCGACGTGGTTCGTGGTGTCGGTCGTCATCTTGATCCAGAAAAGTTGTTCGCGTGCACTGTTGAGTGTCCGCTTAATGCCAAAATGGCCTTGGTGAACTTTTTGCATCATCTCTTTTTTCATTGCATCTGGAACGACGACTTTGGATCCCTTGAAGAGTAGACCTTCATTGCTGCTGAGCGATTCTCGAAATGTCCAATAATGTTTTATCTCGTTCGAAATATGATGAATTGTTTCAGGCCACTCAGTATTAACATACTTACGATTTTTTTGTAGATTGTTGTCGTTTCTTGTTGCTTCTTGAAGTCGTGTTTTTGTTATATCAGTTAGTTGTAAGATTTCGTGTATCTCTAGCTCGTCATCTTTTTCTGCATTTTTTAAGTTGTGACAGTCACGGCTAAGTGTATCTGCAACAGGTATATCTGTGCCTTTGGAATAAATTATTTTTGGTTGATACTGAAGAACTTGGAGCATGATTTTTTGTATGCGAATAGGAGCGCTATGAAGCGGCTTCTTGAAAATCGTTTCGAGCGGTTTATGGTCGCTTTCAATGGTAAGAGGTTTTCCGAATATTAGGTTATGGAACTTTTCACATGCAAATTTAATGGTGAGTGCTTCTTTCTCGATTTGAGGAGAAAGATTCGATCTTTCGGCGTCTGCTTTCATTCCGTTGGATGTGATGATAGGTCCTAAGAAGCGCTATGAAGCGGCTTCTTGAAAATCGTTTCGAGCGGTTTATGGTCGCTTTCAATGGTAAGAGGTTTTCCGAATATTAGGTTATGGAACTTTTCACATGCAAATTTAATGGTGAGTGCTTCTTTCTCGATTTGAGGAGAAAGATTCGATCTTTCGGCGTCTGCTTTCATTCCGTTGGATGTGATGATAGGTCCTAAGAATCGTACCTTCGTTGTAGCAAATATTTATTTTTTTTAATTTTATTTAATAAATGCTTCTTCAAGCCTTTTAACAATTTTCTTGGTATACAAATTCAGTGCCTTTTTATCAGGTGCATGAATCAAAATATCATCCATTGATACCTCTGTGTTTTCACAGCCTTCCAACGTATCAGTCATTACCTTCCGGAAGATTTCTGGGGCGGAAGCGAGACCAAACGGAACACGCAAGAACGACACTCTACCTCAAGGTGTAGCCATGGTCAGCTAACCTTTAGTGCGATCAGTTACTCTAATTTGCCAAAAACCATGTTTACAATCCAGGATTGTGAAAAGCTTGTAGTTTTGAACCTTGGCCGCAATTTCATCCATTGATTTAAGGGGATGAAATATTCTCATAATGTTTTTTTTACATCGATAGGGTCCAGGCAAATTCTTATTTTGCCTTTCTTGCGTACAATTACCATAGGTGAGGATGCTGGAGTAGCATCCTCGGTTTTTTCTATGACACCCAATTGAATCATTCTGCCGATCTCTTTCTTCACAACATCTTGCAATGCGTGTGGTATTTTTCGGGGAGCATAATTCTCAAAGACTGGATGCGCAACGAGATCAATATTGTAGATGAATTTTTTAATGCAACTTAGCCCTTCAAACATATTTTCGTCAATTTTGAGTTCTTCTACACGCAATATCAACTTTAAGTTCTCGCATGCACTTTTACCTAAAATTGGACAGACAGCTTTGTCAACCACTTGAAAAGACAACATGTGTTTCGTATTTCACACTATACAACATAGGTATAATTCACCGAGAACTCTGATTTTATCATTTGCAAATGAAACTTACTTTTTTGTGCTTGATTTATTAACTTGAACGTCACTAAATTTATCAATAATTTTTTTAGGCAAGACGTTGCACTGAGCACCTGTGTCTAGTTTGACATTTACTTTTTTATTTTCGATGATTATTTCTTCCACATAATTATTATTGTCATCTTGGTTAGTGTCAATTGACAGGACTAGTAAGCTATTGTTATCACTGTCTTCGCTATCGCTCATTGTGTCATTTGTAAGTGCATGCACTTTTCTATCGAGGTTTCTTCTTCTTGTCTTACAGACTGTAGCTAGGTGTCCTTTTTTTCACATTTGTTGCAAATTTTATTGAATGCTGGGTAGTTTTTCTTGTGTGATTAGTTCCACACCTTCTACAATAGAATGCGTTTGCCTCGTGTTGATTATTTATCGTTTTCCTCGTTTTGTAAATTTTTTTTCTATATTTAGTAACTGCATCAACCGCTTCTTCGCTTCTATGTAGTTCTTTGAGTTGACTCGCCGCTATTTCACTTGCTCCACATATTTTAACTGTATCATCTAATGATACCTCCGCTTTTTCTAATAATTGTTCTCGTATTGCGTCACTATGTATGCTCACTACAATTTTATCACGTATTAAACTATCTAACAACGTGCCAAACTCGCATTTTTTAGCCTGCGTAAAAATACATCAAAAGGCTCTTCCTCGTTTTGAGTCATTCTATTGAAGATGTATCGCTCAAAGGTGATACTTATTTTTGAGGCAAAATGTTCTTCAAATTTTGATGTCACGATTGTTAAATTTTTGCTTTCTTCTAAAGTAAGCGTAATGGAATAAGAAATATCTACTGCATCAGGTCCTAAGACAGACATAAAAGTGGCACTTGTATTTCATCAGATTGTTGCAGCCATTTCCTCCACGATAGACCAACATTTTTATTGTTCACTTCTAATGGTTTTGGAGGTTTGATATTCATACCGGATTCGTTATTAGTGTTATTCGTAGCCAGTATCGCGAATTAATAACTATTCGATTAACAAGTGGAATTTCTGACACCATGTTATACCAGATAAAATGTGTAGTGTACGACGGATGATGACTGGACTTTATTAGATATGTGTGTCTTATAACGTAGTACATAGACTGAGTACTCTAAGAGTTACCATTGAACCTAAATAGTACATAGTATTATATTGCAGTGTTAAAGCTACCATCTCTTTAATCTGGTCATCCTCATGGTCGCCCTTATATTCCAAAGATTACCCACAAGGATTTGATTTTGCGATCGGCCTTGCACTATTGCTGTTAGCAGGGGGAGGTACTGACAAATTAGGAGGGAAACCTTTGCTTTCTACACTTTTCGGGATCGCACCTTGGCTCGAACCCTTAGCTTCAGCTAGGTTGGAGTTATCGCTAGTGCATATAGATTTCGACAAATCATAAAATGTGCTCGTGTTTTCTACGACCCTTTTCATAGCTTGACTATCAGACATTTTGGTCCTTCTCGGTACATTTTTCTTGACGAATTTCTGCTGGGGAGTGGATCAATTTAAATCGAAACTTATTTGCCGTCTTTGGGAACTGTTTTTTTACGCCCTTCACGTTCTGAGTTCATTTAAAAAAAAACTGAATTCAGAAAAATATAAGTGCCGTAAATTTATAATCGAACGTATTATTTACGATTCAAGAACTGGATTATGGTTCGATGGTTGATGATGTTACAGTATTGGCCTCTGGTGCAGACTATTGGCCCATTCCAGGTTCATCAATTACAATCACAAACCATCACCAGGAAACCACTATTTTTCCACTTCTCCAAAATTCTCAAACATTTTCAAACAATACTATCATTTGTTTTTTTTTACAGTATTCGTTCAAATAAGTTATTGCTCTCTTGTTAATTGTTTTTGAACATTAACGTTTAACTCTATCTACTCATGGTATCCTTGTAATGACACTATTAGCCTAAGGTCTAGAGACTCTTGCTAAGCTACCCTAAAAGATATAAAAAAAAAACGAATTAACTATCTTGTTTTGGTTCGATTCTTGATAAAAACAAAACGGCTAAAAAAACATTGAAACTATTTGGATTAATTTGACACCAGCCTTGCAATCACTGGTTTCTCAAGGCATTCTTTCGTAGGCGCATTAAGATTTAAGTTCAATTACTTTTGCTAAGTCAGCACTACTTAAAAAAATTACATGCAATAACAATAGAGTTCAGCTACTACAGCTTTTTCGCACATTCTCAGCATTAATATATATGAAGCCACAATCCAGATCTCATTGAAATATTTCAATGTCATGAATTCCAGTGGCTCCAAACAAATTAATGTGGGAAAAATTTACCCACCATAGAATGGATTGGGCTCAGGGACAACACAGGACATAACAACTAACCATGCATACACAAAAACAGATCTAATTACGCAATAGCTTTCAATCTACTTTTGAGTTGACCTTTTGACAAACTAACATCAAAAAATGTACAGTTGTTAACAGAGGCACTCATGCGGTTCAAGGGAGCAGTAGCCATGTAATTTGTTCTACTAAATGGTAGATAAATTAAGTTGTTAGCATTTCTACTACTTCTACGGTTAGAGTTAAAGTTTAAAAGAGAAAGTAATTCCGGACAATCGAATACACCGGTTATGAGTTGGTGTAAATAGACGATATCCGCAGACTTCCTTCGTTCACTTAAAGATTGCATTTTTAAAAGTTTTAAACGATCCTCGTAAGGAGGAAGGTTCATAAAATCAATCCCACCTAAGCCCCTAAGAGCAAACCGAACAAAACGTTTTTGGATTTGTTTATACTTTATGATATATATATATATATTTTATAGATTATATTGCATTGCACAGAAATAAAAACAACAAAAAGTAAACAATAAGCAATAAAACAATTTGTTTATAAAATCAACTGCACATAAAGCGCAGTTTGTTGACACCAGCATATTTGTAGGCCAACGACATGCATTTCAGCATTGTTAAATCAGCTGAATTGCAACCAAAACAAAATTGTAAATTAAGTCACAAAATTAAGTGCAATAACCTGCGGTCAAGAAACTGCATTCTTATAGTGCAATACAGCAATTTTATATTTGTTGTTTTTATTATTGTGCAATGCAGCAATTTCATATTTTAATTATTCATATTTTAGTCTTAAGTATTTTCCTTTAAATACCCCTAATTTTAGTTTACCAGGGGTTAGTTCTATAAAAAAAGTTTAAGAATAAAGTCTGCATTTTGGAACTAAAAACTGTTGTGTGGTGTTTTCTTTGGTCATTCAACTGAGTATTGGTTCATGTACCTATACTCAGCCAACATCTGATTTGGTTTGTACCTAATCAGTTAACAATTATTCATTGGTGACCCCGACGTGATCAATACGAAGGATAACTGGTTCAAGTGCCAAGTATCCATCAATCTATTGATCACTAATCAAACAATCGGCCGTAATAAAGTGACAAAGACGACACCAAACAAGTCCTCCACCAACATCTGATTAGAAGACAGCAATCAACTAAGTGATGGAGGAATTGTACACAGCACAGTCTCAGCTCGGAGACGAAATCGAAAGGATCATCCAGAACTACAAAAAGGATCCAGAAGTTCGGAGGGATCTTAAATATTACAAACTACGGCTAAGCCAGCTTGAAACCATACATGCCAAATTCAAGGCAAATCATGTAGAGCTTAGTAATACAAAGGATCGCAGTCACGAGTATTTTGTTAAGGACTACTACATGCAGCTGACAGTGCTTTGCGAAAAATACGTAAAGCACTTTAAGCAAGAAATCAAAACTTTGGATTCAGCGATTGATGAAGACAGTGCTGACGACAATATTCAGACACCGGAACAAGGTGCATTAGGTGAAGACATCTCAAACAAGGAGAATCTTACTAATGGCCTGATAAGAAAGGCCCACAGAAAAATTTCTCTCCTAGAGTCAAGGCTCTCTAACATTAGAGTCTTGGAGGGACAATCGTCACCGTATTATGACCTCAAGGCGGAATTTGTGAACCAACTATGGCACGACATAGCCATATTTGACGAACAAATTTGGGAGCAACACTCCAATCCAGTAGCTTTAGGCTATGATGCAGAGAAGTTTCAGTCACTTGAGCAAGAAGTGCATCTAAAATTAACAGAGATCACTTTAATGCTTAATCAACCCGTTCAACAGCATGAGTCCCACCCTTCAAAGGGCACTTTACCCATTCCAAAGGTACAAATTCCGAAATTTGATGGGGATTACTTAAAATGGAGCCAATTCCACGGCTTGTTTACTGAAATCATCCATAAACAACCATTGTCAAGCGTGGAAAAAATGTGGCATCTAAAAACACAGCTTACAGGAGAAGCATCAAGTTTAATCAGTCACCTAGCTATTACTGATGAAAACTATGTCGCAGCATGGAAGCTACTAGAAGAGCGCTACAACAACAAAAGAGTATTGACATCAACACTTATAAAGAAACTGGTAGATCAACCATCCGGAACTTCAAATATAACAGCAGTTAAACACCTGCACGACACAACAAGGGAATGCCTACTTGCTTTAAATAATTTAGGCATCAAAACTGATTCATGGGATCCATTGCTGATTCACCTTCTCATCAAAAAATTCGATCGAAGCACATACATTCAATATGAACAATCAATTGTGAGGCCTAAGGAAATTCCTAAAATGTCAGAATTGTTGGCTTTCCTGGAATTACAATTCCAAACCATGGAAACTATTGGACAACTGGAAAAACCAAAGGCACCAGCAAAGGTCTTAACATCATCAGCCGCACAAATTGACATCAAACTCTGTTTGTCATGTGGAAAGAAATTCCATCCGCTCTTTGCATGCGACAACTTTCTAAAGCTCAAGGTGCAGGATCGTATAAAATTTGTGCAAAAATACAAATTATGCCTGAATTGTCTAAAGCCAGGTCACGCAGCAGTACAATGTGTGTGGCGACACTGTCCAAAGTGTTCGAAAAAACACAATTCACTACTTCATCTGCAGCAACAAGAATTGTCATCAAATGGAACAAGGAATGAAGCAAAGGAAAATTCACCTGCAACTGTGGCAACAACTAATCATGCAATGAAAAACAACAATTATGTACTTTTGGCTACAGCAAAAATTCGAGTTGTAGCAAACAATGGACAGGTATGCGAAGTACGTGCACTACTGGATTCCGGTTCACAAATCAACATGGTGACACAACGGCTCGTCAACAAGTTATCATTAACCACTACAAGGTCCCAGCTTTCCATTGAAGGAATCGGACAACAAACTGGAATCTCAACTTCAAGAGTCAACGTTGCGATTCATTCACGAACAGAAGACTTTTCAACTAGAATAGAAGCTTATGTTATGCCGAAACTTATTTCCTCACAACCAACAAAGGACCTAGAAGTCTCAAATTGGAACCTTCCAGGTCATCTAAACCTAGCCGATCCCGAGTTCTTCAAGTCAGGAAAAATTGACATGCTTATTGGTGCTGAGCTTTACCATAGTCTAATCCACCCAGAGCAGCTTACACTAAAAAGAAATCAGCCACTCCTACAAAACACGGTTTTTGGATGGATTGTCATTGGAAAAACTGAAGTGTCAACAGAAGCAACTGCAGCATGCGCCGTAGCTACCACAGAAGATGAAAACTTGGACTCTATTCTAGAAAGATTTTGGAGAATCGACGATTTGAACACAGTCAGCCAGGTCATGACCCCAGTTGAAAATTGGTGTGAAACCCATTTTGCCAATAACATAAGAAGAGATAATGATGGCCGTTTTATTACCCGTTTACTGTTTTCTGAAAGTCCAACAGCTCTTGGAAAATCAAAGGACATGGCTATTAACAGATTTTTATCTCTCGAAAAAAGATTGCAGAGAGATCCGACCATACAATCGCAATACATAAAGTTCATGGATGAGTACGAATCGTTAAATCATATGGAAAAGATATGGCCGAAAGATGTTCCCGATGTCCATTATTTCATTCCTCATCATTATGTGCTAAAACCAGATAGCAGTACCACAAAGCTCAGGGTCGTATTTGACGCATCAGCCAAAACGTCAAGTGGCCAGGCTTTAAACGATATATTGCATAAGGGCCCTACTGTTCAAAGTGATCTATTTTCAATGCTGTTGCGATTTAGAACATACAAATACGTATTCACAGCCGATATTGAAAAGATGTATCGACAGATTGGCATGCATGAAGAGGACACAGCTCAGCAGCTCATTGTGTGGCGGAAGGACCCAAGTGAACTTATTCAATACTATCGACTTAAAACAGTGACGTACGGAACAACATCAGCACCATATTTGGCTACCAAATGTCTGCAACATCTGGCAAAACAGAATATGAGTAAATACCCACAAGGTGCACGAACTTTGCTTGAAGATTTTTATGTGGACGATTGTCTCAGTGGTGCCAATGACATCGCATCAGCTTTAGAATCTCAAACCCAACTTACACAAATTCTTCAAGAAGCTGGCTTCAAACTCCGGAAATGGTGTTCTAACAACTTAAGGCTACTAGCAAATATACCCGTGGAAGATCAAGAAGTTAATTTGGATTTGGATGATAAAGCTACAAAGACACTAGGTCTCATTTGGCATCCAAAAACAGATCAACTGTGCGGACGAGCAAACCTATCGCCAGTTCAACCGATTACAAAACGGGTAGTAGCTTCAGACTTAGCACGAATCTTCGACCCATTAGGAATCTTTGGGCCTGTAATCGTATCCGCAAAAATATTCATGCAAAAGCTATGGAAGCAAGAATATGGATGGGATGAAAGGCTACCACATCAAATTCAACAAGAATGGCAACACTTCAGAAAAAATATATTGGAACTCAATAACTTAAAGGTACCCCGACACATCCTTCATTCAAAACCTCAAGTCAAGGTTCAGCTACACACCTTCGCCGATGCCTCAGAACGAGCGTACGGAGCAGCTGTTTATGTGCGAACAACATACAAGGATCGAACCAAAACATCGAACTTGCTCTGCGCAAAATCAAGGATAGCACCCTTAAAACTTCAAACGCTTCCTCGATTGGAATTGTGTGCAGCTGTTCTAGGAGTCGAGCTTACAGAACGAGTGAAGCAGGATCTGAAATATCAACATGTACCAGCATTTTTTTGGTCAGACTCAGAAATAGTTTTATCATGGATTAAAACATCAGCATCTTCATTACACACTTTCGTCGCCAACCGAGTAAGCAGGATTCAAGAAATATCACATATCAATCAATGGCATCATGTCTCATCAAAAGACAATCCAGCCGACATAATTTCAAGGGGGATTAATCCTGAAAAATTCACCTTGTGTACCACATGGTTTTTCGGACCTTTGTTTCTACATGGCAGCCAAGAATCATGGCTCATACCAACACCAAAACCTGCCGATACACCCAATGACATCGAAAGAAGAAAACCGATTACTGTAGTGACAATGGCAGCATCATCGGAGGCGCCGGCTTATGAAAATTTTGAAATCTTCGATGACAAACAAGGAAGAGAAACGAACACTGCATCAATAGTAACTTCGTCGTCAGCATCATCGGAGGCGCTAATTTATGGAAGCAACCACAAAAACTCATTTCGAGCTTTGCAACGCACAGTTGCCTACATGCTACGTTTTATTGAAAATCTTAAGAAACAAACAACAGCTCGGCCAAATCATCTATCCATATGTGCATCAGAAATGAATAAGTCCTTGGCAGTTATAATCAGGACTATTCAAATGGCAGATTTTAAAAGTGAAATTAAAGACTTACAAAAATACAAGCAAGTGAGCAAATCAAATCAACTTGCCAGCCTATGTCCTTTCTTAGACGATCAAGGTTTAATGCGTGTGGGAGGCCGATTAGAAGCATCATCATTACCCTTTGATGAAAAACATCCAATCTTGCTACCATACAATGATTCAATAGTAAAATTGTTACTTATCATGGTTCATCAAGACAACAAACATTGTGGCCCGCAGGCCTTATTAGCAGCCTCGAGGCAGAAATTCTGGATTGTAAGAGGAAAAACAATGGCACGCAATATTGTACAAAACTGTGTGCGTTGCGTCAGAGCAAAACCAAAGCTCTACAGTCAAATCATGGGCAATCTACCAGCGGATAGAGTAACTGAATCACGGCCATTTCTAACAGCTGGTGTCGATTACTGCGGTCCAATATGGATCCATTACAAAATCCGCGGAAAACGACCTCAAAAAGCATATATTGCAGTATTTTGTTGTTTTGTCACGAAAGCGGTACATATGGAGATTGTTTCGGACCTCACTACTGACGCCTTTATTGGAGCACTAAAACGTTTTATCAGCCGCCGTGGCAGGCGCCAGACATTGTATTCTGATAATGCAACAAATTTTGTGGGTGCAAAGAATCAATTGAATGAATTGCAACAAGCTGTTTTCTCTAATTCAGCTCAAGAGAAAATTATTAAAACCTGCAGTGACAAGGGCATCGAATTTAAGTTCATTCCGCCTAAAGCCCCTCATTTTGGTGGACTCTGGGAAGCTGCAGTCAAATCTGCGAAGCATCATTTGTGTCGCAGTGTCTCTACTGCTTCTCTTACATATGAAGAACTAGAGACTGTTGTAGTTGAAATAGAGGCAATTCTAAACTCTAGGCCTCTCACCCCGTTGTCTTCAGACCCAAATGATATAGGAGCACTAACACCAGGTC
This sequence comes from Tetanocera ferruginea, assembly GCA_958299015.1. Taxonomy (NCBI): domain Eukaryota; kingdom Metazoa; phylum Arthropoda; class Insecta; order Diptera; family Sciomyzidae; genus Tetanocera; species Tetanocera ferruginea. The sequence continues at coordinate 86,749,047 of OY282641.1, read as the reverse complement.
ACTTCATCATAGGAGAACCACTCACAACCCCAGTCGACTCAAGGGTATCAGAAACCAGAAGATCACTTAAAACAAATTGGAAATATGTGTCAGATATAAAACATAGATTCTGGACAAGATGGCACCACGAATACCTGCACGAGCTCCAACAAAGGTCTAAATGGAAGCATCCAACACCAAATGTAAAGGAAGGCACATTGGTCATCATAAAGAAGGATAACGTTCCAGTCCTTCAATGGCCCCTTGGTAGAATTATTCGAACCTACAAGGGAGATGATGGCTTTATTCGGGTCGTTGATGTTAAGACAGCTTCGGGCATATCCAAACGACCAATACACGAATTAGCTCCATTATTCACTGAAGAAGAAACAGAAAAAATAGAACCTGCAACAAATGTACTGACAAATAATCACAAACGTAAATGGCCACATCCACATGAAGATATCTCAAAAAACAAGTCGACATCAAAGGGTCTTGCTCTCTCAGTAATGCTGGTTGCATTACTGATGTTGCCATTAGCAATGACCTCTCCAATAAATACATCAAGATTTCGTAACAAGCCTGGCATTTACTTCGAAGGAATAGGTGCCGCACGGCTATCAACAGGTATCTGGAAAATCATCATATACTATGACCTTGCGCCATTTCATTACCAAATAAATTCACTATCAGATGGAATCACAACACTCAGGAAGCTCTGCTTACACCCGACGTCGGACATCTCATGCAGTTCACTCATCGATTACTTTGAAGCTACTGTTAACAATCTGCACCAGGAGGAAACCTTATTGTTATCAAATCGTCCCAAAAGAGGTGCATTTAATGTCATCGGAAACGTGGCTCACACTTTGTTTGGTGTTCTCGACTCAGACTATGCCGAACAGATGTCAAACACTATAAATGAAGTCAAATCCAACGAAGAACATCTTTTAAGGCTGTTGAAGAATCAAACGTCAATTATTGATTCCACAATCAACATAATAAAACAAGATGAAGTGGATACATCCTCACGTTTGACTGAAATACAGCGTTTGATCAACGTGGACATAAACAAAATTGAAGACACAGCTGCTCAACTACGGCTGACTCAGCAACTGACAGTTTTAATTACTCAACTCTCTATGGTTAGCACAGATTTGCAGCACACACAAGCAGATTTGATAAACATCCTAACGCACACTAAACATGGAAAAATAAGTCCACAGATCCTTACACCAAAACAACTTGCGAAAGAAATCCTGACTATCAAAGGACACTTACCTACTAGTTGGGCTCTGCCAGTCGAAGACCACAACCTGCTGGACCTTTATACCATTATGGGTGTTAAGTCTGGATTAACAAGGAATCACGTCATCTTTGAATTAGTTGTACCACTAGTTGATCATAATAAACTAGACCTATTTCTTATACACCCGATTCCAATAACAGTAAATAACACGCTTGTGGCAATTAAACCTACCACCGAAATTCTAGCAGTCAGCGGCCATCGGGATCAATACATTGCACTTAGCCGAGCCGAGGTTGAAGCAGCAACATTGACTAGTGATGACATTTATTTAATAAGCAGGAAGCAAGCTACCATTGGAAGGCAATCAAAGAAACTTGCTTGCGAGATTCAACTTTTTAACAACAAAACATCCCAAACCTGTGACCTAACAAAGTACTCTGATCAGTTAACATTTACATCATTGCATCTTGCTAATAAATGGATTTACGCTTCGACAATTCCAACTGAAATCACAGCAGTTTGTAATCACGAAACCATTCAACTAACACTTATAGGGTCAGGAATACTCACAATTGACCAACACTGCAGCTTAAAAAATGATGACATCCAGATCCAAGGTTATATTGAATCATCCAGTCGAGTATACACATCATTTGCTGGTATCGGAAATATCTCGTCCATCAGTCAACCTAACGCACTACAGGGCTTATTAACACCAAACTTCAAAGATATTGAAACAAAACTAGAACAACTCACTGATCTTCAGACGAAACTATCCAAAGAAGATTTTGACCAGCTACCGAACCAACTCGAATCCAATAAAATCCATCATCATGTAATCAGTTATTCAGCATTAATTTTAGCGATATTTGGTATCATAACCTACAGTACTTGCAAGATAAGAACACACTACCAACGAACATCCGCAACCAAGGCTAGCACATCTCCTCAACCGATGCCACGTCAGCACAAGTCACCATTTGATGTAGACATTTCTTAAGTTGAGTTAGACACTCAACGGGGGGAGAATGTTTATACTTTATGATATATATATATATATTTTATAGATTATATTGCATTGCACAGAAATAAAAACAACAAAAAGTAAACAATAAGCAATAAAACAATTTGTTTATAAAATCAACTGCACATAAAGCGCAGTTTGTTGACACCAGCATATTTGTAGGCCAACGACATGCATTTCAGCATTGTTAAATCAGCTGAATTGCAACCAAAACAAAATTGTAAATTAAGTCACAAAATTTAGTGCAATAACCTGCGGTCAAGAAACTGCATTCTTATAGTGCAATACAGCAATTTTATATTTGTTGTTTTTATTATTGTGCAATGCAGCAATTTCATATTTTAATTATTCATATTTTAGTCTTAAGTATTTTCCTTTAAATACCCCTAATTTTAGTTTACCAGGGGTTAGTTCTATAAAAAAAGTTTAAGAATAAAGTCTGCATTTTGGAACTAAAAACTGTTGTGTGGTGTTTTCTTTGGTCATTCAACTGAGTATTGGTTCATGTACCTATACTCAGCCAACATCTGATTTGGTTTGTACCTAATCAGTTAACAATTATTCAGGATTCTCTCTATAACATGCACACTATAACTAGGGGACCAAACTTGACTTGCGTACTCCAAGTGAGGGCGCACTATTGCGTAATACAATGTTGTAGTTGTAATCATGCTATTGAATTCTTTGGCCCAGCGTTTTATAAATCCAAGCATAGAAGATGCTTTTTTACAAATGTAATCAATATGATTGTTGAACGATAGCTTAGAATCCATGCATATATCAAGGTCTTTGACGGCCTCAACACGACTTAAAGCAGTATCTTTAATATTGTAGTCAAAAATTAAATTATTCCTTTTGCGCGAAAAGGTCATAGTTTGGCATTTAATAGGATTTAGAAACATATTATTTTTAAAGCACCAAACTTCAAAAGATTTCAGGTCAGCCTGGAGTAGGTTGGAGTCGTCTTTAGTATTTATTGTTCTGTATATTTTCATATCATCTGCATAAATTAACAGGTGAGAGTGTTTAATAATGTGGGTAACATCATTAATGGCTAAAATAAACAGAAGTGGACCTAAGTGACTGCCTTGAGGAACACCTGATTCCGCAACAAATTCAGGAGACAGAACTCCTGGGAATCGTATTTGATAAGATCGTTCTGTCAAATACGATTTAATCCAGCTGACAAAATATTGTGGAAATCCCAAAAACTTGAGTTTAAATAAAATTAAATTATGTGGTAATTTATCAAACGCTTTACTAAAGTCAGTGTAAATGCAGTCGACCTGGTTACCTGATTCAATTGTATTAAGGCAGAAAGATGTAAAATCGAGAAGGTTGGACACAGTGGATCTGCCATCAACAAAACCATGCTGACGAGTTGTTATGACTTCTCCACAATGAACCTTTACATGATCGTACACAATTCGCTCAAAAAGTTTGGGAATCGACGAAAGCTTAGCGATGGGCCTATAATTGATAACGTCATTCCTGCAACCTTTTTTATATATAGGACTTATAAATGATTTTTTCCAAAAAACTGGAAAATAACTTTCTGAAATTGATTTGTCCTGAGAAAGCACGATTGGAAGATGGGCTTGGTTTATTGTTTGGACGCCATATTGTTACGTGTCCTATTGTATCGTACCTGTCCTGATTGAATTTACCTTGAGAAAGCACGATTGGAAGATGGGCTTGGTTTATTGTTTGGACGCCATATTGTTACGTGTCCTATTGTATCGTACCTGTCCTGATTCGCGCCAGCTACCTCAGCGTTTTTAACGGCGCTGTTCATAAACCTTCAGGCCAGGTTGAGGACGCAACAATAATTTACGGTTTGCGCCGGAAGTAAAGAAAAAAAAAACTCAAATTGAAAACAAACTAAAAAAATACAAATGAATTTAAGAGAAAGCAATTTATCGCAAAATACGTTGACTATTAGCAATTAAACAAAAAAAAAATAAAAATTTAAAATATATTAAAACAGTAACTAAATCAAAGCGAGGTTTACATTATAGCCAAATTCAAATCAAATCAAAATCGAATAAAAAAAAAAAATTATCAAAAAATACCAAAATGGAACTGTAGAAAAAATATTAAAAGAAAACAAAACCAAATCAAAGTTAAATTTAAATGAAAGCAACCGTTACACTTCTTATACGACCATATCACCTGTTGAGTCCCCCCTTTCGGACGCCCCTGTACTTTTTCACCCCACTACACATGAATCTAGCAAACCATTATTGTTTCGATTTAAAGATTCACATTTTTATTCCCTAAAACTAACATTTCAATTTCTTATTTCTAGGTAAGTGGCGCTTGGACTATTTATATAATTTTGCGCTATAAAATTATATATAACTATATAATTATAATTATGCGCATTCTTTCGTAGGCGCATTAAGATTTAAGTTCAATTATTTTTGCTAAGTCAGCACTACTTAAAAAAATTACCCTGAGAAAGCACGATTGGAAAATGGGCTTGGTTTATTGTTTGGACGCCATATTGTTACGTGTCCTATTGTATCGTACCTGTCCTGATTCGCGCCAGCTAGCTCAGCGTTTTTAACGGCGCTGTTCATAAACCTTCAGGCCAGGTCGAGGACGCAACAATAATTTCCGGTTTGCACCGGAAGTAAAGAAAAAAAAACTCAAATTAAAACAAACTAAAAAAATACAAATGAATTTAAGAGAAAGCAATTTATCGCAAAATACGTTGACTATTAGCAATTAAACAAAAAAAAATAAAAATTTAAAATATTTTAAAACAGTAACTAAATCAAAGCGAGGTTTATATTATAGCCAAATTCAAATCAAATCAAAATCGAATAAAAAAAAAAAATTATCAAAAAATACCAAAATGGAACTGTAGGAAAGATATTAAAAGAAAACAAAACCAAATCAAAGTTAAATTTAAATGAAAGCAACCGTTACACTACTTATACGACCATATCACCTGTTGAGTCGCCCCTTTCGGACGCCCCTGTACTTTTTCACCCCACTACAAATGAATCCAGCAAACCATTATTGTTTCGATTTAAAGATTCACATTTTTATTCCCTAAAACTAACATTTCAATTTCTTATTTCTAGGTAAGTGGCGCTTGGACTATTTGTATAATTAATTTTAAATAAAAATAAGGAACATTATAACATAAGGATATACAGTGACAAAATTTAATTAGTATGAAAAGTGGCTATGAATGCTAATTGTACACTCAAAAAAAATTAATATAAAAACCTTAAATATATATATATAAAATTGCAGAAACTTAATAGTATGGAAAAGAGTTAAATTTACATATAAAAAAACAAAAACAAATTGGCCATTTCAGCCCTTGAAAGGACTTTGACCGAGCTTCTTATGATCAATTGTGTTGTGTGTGTTATTAAATGTTTGCACACAAGTAACCGAGAACTGGACCTACATGTTTTATGCCGACTCCGAACGGCTTATGTTCTCAAGAAACTTTACATGGCATTATTAACTCTCTGAGGTTTGCCATTGTCTGCAGAGAGGTGGTGACCGATCAGAAAAATTTTGTATTGAAAAAACCTTTCGCCGCGACTGGGGATCGAACTCGGGCTCCGAGCGTGCTAAGCCACACACTTAACCTACACGCCACGGTCACCACAAATTTACATATAAACCCAAGCGAAATTTACAATTATATGAAAGAAAAAAACAAAACAAAAATATAATTATTACAGTTTCTATATATACAAAATCAATTATGTAAATATTCAAAATTCGATACAACAAAAATGCGTTTCACAATTCTCATGACAAAATTTTTGTAATAATAAATAGACTCAATATTCGGAGCGACAGACAAAAATTCCGGGCACTAATACCTAAATAATTTCATCTAATTCCTTTTTTTCTTTTTCTTTAAAACTACAAATAAACTGGACTTTGATTCATTTTAAAAATGTTCCTGCCTAAACGAGCTCGCTTAGGTTTCACTTGGTGAAAAGGAACAAAAATAGAACACAATTGGAAAAGAAAATATTATGGCCTCAAAGTTTTTGTTCGAACCGAACGCACTTGACTTTTGGACTTTGCTTAAAATATTTTAAAACTTAAAAATTATTCTCGAACTGTACCTAAAAAAAAATTATGAATCACACTGTCTTAACAAAAATGTTAATTAGGAAATAGTAATGAAAGAAAAAAAATAGAAATAATATGGACAAAAAAAATTAGGTAAATTTTGAATATTCATACAAATTTGATAATTAAAATTAAATTAACTAAAAGAAAATTATAAATTTAAGTTAAGCAGAATTGAACTTCTTATCGCTGAAATGTTGGCTTCCGTTAGAAGCGACCATTTTCGATGTGCTTTCTTATATACCTCGGCACCCGAAGGGTATTGAGTTGAGAATAACTGGCCTTATGTATTTTATATCCGCTATCAAACTGTTAGCGGATATAAACCCTTTTTTTTTGGAACCTGCTTCAGGGCTTCGAAATTGTTGCATATTTTGCGTGTGTATGTATATGTGTAGTGTCCTCATACACACTACATATACAAACACATTACATACAGATAACACAATCAATTTAAAATACACTTTACACTTTCTACTTGCTTCAAAATTAATTTTTTATCTTAATTTTAACTTTTAATTTTATAAGTTATCAACAATTTTGTATTCAAATATTTCAATTTGTATTTTCAGTTGTGAAATATTTTTGTAATAAAAAGTTATAAAAAATAAATTTGTATAAAAAAAATAAAAAAAAAGTTTATTTGTGGACATACCCACAACTGGCGATCCTGCATTCGATCCTACAAAATATAAAACTTATTAAAACAATAACAACAGTCAAAAAGCAACAGCACCAAAACAAAACGAACAGCAACAAAGAAGCTGCGAGAAAATGTCAACGTTCTTGAATAATACTTCACAGCAAACGGGTGCTATGGATCCTATTTTTTTTCTCCCCTTCAAATGGAATTCCTGCTGAAAGTAAACTTGCAACTTATATGGTAACATCACAGTCACCATAATTCATTCAACTCGCATCAACCCACGACCCATGCTAAACAAGGGCGGAAATCTGGTCAATAGCAACAGCTCCTTAGTGGCCTGCTGCCAAAGTTTCAAACGGCACACCTGCCTCAATATTGGGCCAGCAGAAGGTCAACGCCGCAGCAGTAGCGCAACAAAAACTACAATAACAGCACCATCAACAACAACATCAACAACAACAAAAACAATAACAGCAACCGCAGCGCTAAAAACAAAAGCGACAGCGACGCCAACATCAGCCAACAACACCAACAGCGGCCATCACGCTGACGCCAACAGCGGTTGCAACGCCAACAGCGGCAGCGAAGCCAACAGCGGCCGTGACGCAGCAGCAGCAGCGACGCCAACAGCGGCAGCAACATCATACAACAACAACAACAACATTATAACTATTTTAATATTATTTTTGATAGTATTATATATTCATTGTATTTGTATATTGACATTTTATTCTTTAATTCCTTTATTATTTTTTTAAATACATACATTTCTGTTGGCAGGTTGTATCATTTTAAGCTTTTCACGAGGAACACACAGTAGCTTTTATAACGTTTGTAAGACAATAGGGTAAGAAGAAACCTATTGTCTCACATCCGTAGGCACTACACTGCACTAGGGCCACATTTCAGATGCACACAACTAGATTATACGGTACCCGTCAGATATCAAACCATACACCACGTTACTACGGAAGTGCAACTACCTAACACAAAAGCAAGACGTCTAGGAATTGTCAAGAGCGAAATAGCTAAGCATGAATTCGACTTCTTAGCTAAATCTGCTATTAATAGACCGTCAAATTACCAATTTACGAAATAATTACCACTTTACGAAATTAATACCAACGCCTCTTAAAGTAAAAACAATCACTTACAATGGACAGACACAACCTTACAAACATTCGCATGCATACATTTGCAATAATCGAAGATAGTTTTGCTACGCAAATAATAATTTAAAAGTAAAGCAAAACTATCAATTGCTGTTGATGCATCCAATACAGCAGAAGACGGAGCAGTAACACAAGAACACACATGGTATACTTGGACCATTAGCTTTCTTTTCAAAACACTGACTCTCGCAGAAATAATATACAGTACATTCTATCGAGAATTACTTGCTATCTTTTTAACAATTGACCAATTTAGACACCACGTAGAGGCTAACATTTAACATGGACAGATTCAAACTAATTTCCATAAGCACAGACATTGCCAAGACATTTTCCTCGCCACACAAACCACAAAAAGTTCATTTTAATTTACTAGCGAACACAATTAAACACTATGGGGGGGGAATAATGTAGTGTCCTCATACACACTACATATACAAACACACTACATACAGATAACACCGAAGTGACAACATCGGACGATGTGCGAAACGCCTTCTAGAAGTATCTGGGTGAGCCTATAGTGGTGAGCGTGAAGTCACTTCGTAAAGCCTATGCTGGCACACAAACGGCGGTTGTAAGCCTACCTCTGACACAGGCAAGAAAGATGACCGAAAATGGCAAGCTTAAAGTTGGCTGGGTCATATGTAGGGTTCGAGAAAAATTTACTCAAACCAGGTGCTTCAAGTGCCTCGACTTTGGTCATAGCGCAAAAAGCTGCAACAACACTGACCGAAGTAAGTGCTGCATGAAGTGCGGTAAAGAGGGCCACAAGGCGAAACAGTGTAGTGCGGAGGCAAGCTGCTTTTTATGCATGGCCAAGAAAAGCACAGAGACAAACCACCGTGCCGGAAGCTGGAGATGTCCATCCTTCAAAAAAGCTACGAAGCCTAAGCGAAGATGAGATTCCTGCAGCTTAACCTTAACAACTGCCGGGCAGCGCAAGACCTATTAGCGCAAACGATCAGAGAACAGAGCACCGATCTTGCAATTCTAAGCGAACCGTATGCCTGCAAAAACCCAGGAGTTTGGGCCTCAGACAACACTGGCAAAGCTGCTGTATGGTCGTGCGGGAGGGACCCCCTCCGTATACACCTTCGTACACGCGCAAACGGCTTTGTTCGAGTCGAGATAGAGGGTGTTCAGATTGTGAGCTGCTACCTTGCCCCAAGTTTGTCAGTTGAAGAGTTTGGCGAGACCATAGATGCCATAGTTGAGGACGTACAAGGGACTAAGACAGTTCTAATAGCTGGCGACTTTAACGCTTGGGCTGTAGAATGGGGCAGTCAACGTACAAACCAAAGAGGCTTCATACTCCTCGAGGCGTTCGCATCACTTGACTCAATACCGAATTGCAGCACACATTCAGTAGTGCAGTAGGTAGCTCCTTTATTGATTTGACCTTCGCTAGTAGTGAGCTTGGTATTCAGACTGGGTGGATGGTGCAAGATATTTATACGCACAGTGACCACCACGCCATTACATACACGTTAAGTAGACAACATCGTAGCCGAAGGAATAGTAGCGAAAACAGATCTGCTTATAAAACAGATTCGCTAGATGAAGACATCTTCAGAGTAATGATGGCCGACATACACCTCGCCGGCACAGCAACCGATATGGCAAGACAAACTACTGAACAAGTCAGGAGAGCTTGCAACGCTTCCATGCTCCTAAGAAGACCAAGCAAACGACAGCGCAGCCCAGTTTACTGGTGGTCCCAGGAAATCGCAGAAGCACGCAGAGAATGCATTCAAGCTAGAAGAAGATACTACCGCTCAAGAGGTACCGACAGATTCGAATTTCTTCGCGAATCCTACCGTGTATCCAAAAAATCTTTGAAAAAAGCTATTAATAGGAGCAAGCGCGAGTGCTTTCTGCAGCTATGTGATGAGGCAGAAGCTAGCCCATGGGGAACCGCCTACAAGCTTGTAACAAAAAAGCTGAAGGGGTTTAGACAGCCCACTCCTACGGACCCACACCTGATTGGTAACGTTGTAAGGACTCTCTTCCCGCCACAACCAGCAATTTTGCCCCACGATGCAGATGAAGACGATCTGAATCAAATAGTAAGGGTTAGCACTGACGAGGTGGTGACAATTGCCAAATCCGTGAAGAACGAAAAGGCACCAGGGCCAGATAGTATTCCTAACCGTGCGTTAAAACTCGCCATCTTAGAGCAACCTCAGACATTTGTCGAGCTCTTCAACGCCTGTCTTAGGGAAGGCATATTTCCAGCTCAGTGGAAGGCACAGAGACAAGTGCTCATACCAAAAGGCAGTGCCTCCACGGAAGATCCCTCAAGCTACAGACCAATTTGTCTGCTTGATACATTAGGGAAAATCTTTGAGCGACTGTTGTGTAACCGAATTGAAGACGCAATTCAAATAGCTGGAGGGCTATCCAATCGTCAGTTTGGGTTTCGGAAACTGCACTCAACGCCAGATGCCATAAACCTTGTCACCACAACTGCGCAGGAAGCTATCGCAGGCATCGATGGAAGAATGGTGCAAAACAATATTGCCTTGTAGCAACGCTTGATGTACGCAATGCGTTCAACTCAGCTAACTGGAGCAATATTTTTAAAGTTCTTAGGGAGTTTAGAGTACCAAGCTACCTCACGAAAGTTATTGCGAATTATTTCCATGAGAGAGTGCTGCTATATTCAACCAATAGCGGCGCAAGAACGTACAATGTCACTGGTGGCGTTCCACAGGGGTCAGTTCTAGGGCCCCTTCTGTGGAACGTCATGTATGATGGTGTTCTAAGGCTCGAGGTACCTACAGGTGTCAAGATCGTCGGATTCGCGGATGATTTAGCGGTTGTTGTTACAGCTAAACACCTAGAAGAAGTAGAGGCCCTTAGTAGTGTTGCTATTAGCACTATCTACGACTGGCTAAAGTCAGCTGGGCTTAGTTTAGCGGAACATAAGACGGAGGCGGTGCTTATAAGTAGCCGTAAAAAGTCCGAAATCGCAGTTATAAACGTGCGCGGGACGGAGGTACACTCAAAACCATTTATTAAGTACCTCGGTGTGCTAATCGACTCTCGACTCTGTTTCAAACAGCACCTAGAGTATGCCCACAGAAAAGCAGCCACTTCATGCCTGGCGCTAGCAAGAATGTTGCCAAATACACGAGGACCAAAGCAAGCTCGCAGGACACTTCTTCTCAATGTCGTGCGTTCGATTTTGATGTACGCATCAACGGTCTGGGCTGCAGCGATTAAGGTGAAGTCCTACCGTCGAGGAGTAGAGTCGGTGTACAGACTAGGCGCTCTTAGAGTGTGCTGCGCTTTCAGAACAGAACTGAAGATGCAGCTCTAGTGCTCTCTAGCTAGATCCCCATCGACCTCTTGGTGGAAGAGGCCCAACCAGGAGCTGTTAGCGAGAGCGCATCCTCTCGTAAAAAACTGGCGCGAGAGAGAAGTATATCCCAGTGGCAGGCACGTAGGGATAGATCGGCGAAGGGACGCTGGACCCATCACCTCATCCCTAACCTTTCCGTGTGGTATGGAAGTCATGGTTCAGTGAATTTCTACCTCACCCAAATTCTGAGCGGGCACGGTTGCTTTAGAGCATACCTGTATAAATTCAAGCATGCAAGTGACCCCTATTGCACTCATTGCCCTGGTAGCATAGTAGAAGACACTGCACACGTCCTCTTCGAGTGCCCTAGGTTCAACGAAGCAAGAACTGATGCTTCGGTCCGCCTGGGCGAAGTGGTGACACCCCAAAACTTGGTGAACCTCATGTTGAGAAGCGAAACCAACTGGTCAGTGGTTAGCTCCTTGTCCAAATGCATAATCGACGAACTTCGAAGAGTCGAGCGTTTTCAAAATAGTTCAGCGTGAGATAGGAAACTATATTCGATGTTTAGGGTTCTCCCCGACCCAGAGTCGACATCAAGTTAAGGAGAAAATTTAGGCTCTTAACTTGACTTGGTTTAGGAATCGCACACTCCCACCTGCACGGTGGCGCCTTTTGAAGGTTCCCCCTTCGCGAATAAAATAAATAAAAAAAAAAAACATACATATAACACAATCAATTTAAAATACACTTTATACTTTCTACTTGCTTCAAAATTAATTTTTTATTTTTAAGTTATCAAAAATTTTGCATTCAAATATTTCAATTTGTATTTTCAGTTGTGAAAATATTTTTGTAATAAAAAGTTATAAAAAATAAATTTGTATAAAAACTAGTAAGGTATATCTTCGACTTGGCCGAAGTTAAAATACCCCCACGACTGATTCTTAAGGGTTAAATAATCTTAAATAAGCGAGCTTTTTGTATGAGATTTTAGAAGATTTTGTTATTTTTATGTGTCTAAAATACAAACATATCAAATTGTTTTTCTGAAGCATATATATAAGCCTTTTTATAAAATATTAAATTTTGGGGTTGTATAGGAGGTGGGCGTGTTAGTGGGTGGATGACGCGCATTTTTCTAACACACCTAAGTTTTGACATAGAACACACAAATACCGAGTTTCAGTTTTGTAACTTTAATATTAGTCTTTTTATAGAGTTTTCAATTTTGGGGTTGTATGGGAGGTGGGCGTGTAAGTAGGTGGATAACGCCCATTTTTCTAACACACTTAAGTTTTGACATAGAACACACAAATACCGAGTTTCAGTTTTGTAACTTTGATATTAGCCTCTTTATAGAGTTTTCATTATTTGTGTTGTATGGGAGGTAGGCGTGGTTTTCAACCGATTTAGCCCATTCTCGAACTTGATCTTAGTTTTTTAAAAAAAAGCTTAAATATCGAATTTCAGCTTAATAGTTTCAAAATTACGGCTGTAATCGTGTCCACAGACAGACAGACAGACGGACAGACAGACAGACGGACATGGCTAAATCAACTCAGGTGGTGATGCTGATCAAGAATATATATACTTTTCTATACCTACCACGCCTCCTTATGGGCGTTACACACGTCGTGACAAAATTAATATACCCCTTACGCAGTACGCGTGGGGGTATAAAAATAAAAAAGATTTTTACTTGTGGACATACCCACATATGTGTATGTAGGTATATGTTCATGTAGGTATATGTATATATGTATATTTATATATATGTATATGTATATAAGAATAACAATTTTGTGACCAATCCATTATTTCCGGTCGGCCACACTGCGGAACATAATCGTAATTTAAGGATTTTTCACAATTTTTAAAGATTTCGAAATCACCTAAAATTTTATTCTCTTGTTTCCCACTCGACAAAGCCGTATAAAAATTCTCCTCTGTCTACCTTCCGGCCAAAACGTTCCTTCCAGCCATAAAATTCCTATTTAAATTTTATCTGAAATACAAATTTTTAATTTTGCCTTTTCTGTTCTTTTTATTTTTTTCTGCTTCGTGTAAAACTGTTTCGTCCAAGTTTTTTTTTTTTTTGACTCACTTGTTTTTTTTTTATATTTTTCTTTTACTAACACAAAATTTTCTAATGCACTTGCATAATTTAAATAAAACACCACTTAACTGCTCAAGATAATCCTCAAGATAATCCTCAAGATAATCCTCAGACCAACTTAGCAGGAACTGGACTTTTCCATCCTTTTGCTAATCGTTCCTATTTCACCAACGTTCATGGCCTCGCCACTCGCCACACAGGAGGAAACTCCTGCAGGTTTTCCATGGCCTCTAATACTTCTGTTAATTCAATTTTCTTTTCTATGCGATAACTTTTTCGAAAACCTCCCTATAGTATACCTATCATGTTCTAATTTATATTTTTTTATCTAATGTTCAACCCTTTCTGATGCCATAATTAAATCCCCTAAAGTGGGATTTTAAAACTGGCAAACTGTTGTAAGGTTTCCCTTTTGCTACACCGACATTTACCCATGACGTTGCCAATGCGAGAGCATACTATTTTGACAGCTGAGACTATGAGTTGGAGTTTCCTGCTTTATAAGCATAATCGTATATTATTGGATACAACAATTTCGGCAGCATGTTTCGGTTTTGGCACTAGTAGACATTTCCGTCATTTTTGTGGACTTCTTTTGTACGATCTTCAGTGTTAGGCAAAAGAAAGCGCTTAATTGATTGTGTTGGCCAGAACTCATTGATACAGCGAAAACATTTGCCGCAGCCACTTCAGCCGCTACAGTCGCAGTCCATGCGCTCATATCAAATTAGCCGGAGGAGACTTGCCACTGCTGATATTTCTGATGTTGCATGTGTTGCGCATGCTGTTGCTGCCACTGTTGCAATTGTTGCTATTATTGTTGCTGATGCTGCTGTTGGACTTTAATTTGTAAGGCGCGCGGATCTTCAGCGTGCGTGGTCGAACTTATGGCTTTTAAGTCAGCATCTGGAATTCAAAATCCTTATAATAGGAGTTGATGCGCTGAAGAAGTTGTCGCGACGCAGCTGTAGCTCTTGAATAGGGTAATGTTGAGCATGTGATCAACGATATCATTGTGGTGGAGAAACGCTTTGACACTACCTTGAGATGGGTCGTCGTAAGAAAGGCTTATGAAGCTACGGAAGTTAAAAAAAGAAGTAGATGAATGCTACATCAAAACTTCAAAGACTGTTTGCTTATTTTTTGCTATAACGCAGATAATCTTTATTTGGAACTTTCGTTTAAAAAGTTTAATTAACTGTCCCTTATATATTTTTTGTTTCTTTTTTTTCCAGTTGACGTCTACCCAAGGCTTTTCGCCCAGTTTTATTCAAATGATTTTAAAATTTCAAAATCATTCAAAATCATTTTTTCAAAGATAAATTTCGCTCAACGTAGGCACCCTGAGATTTTCTTTCAGCCGGGCATTGATAAAGTTTTTCCTATAGTTGGTTTTCATGTTTTTAATTGTGATTATTTTGATTTTCCGCCATTGTTACCTGGAGCTGCAATGGAATAATATTTCAAATTACTCTTTTGAAACTGTTCAGTACTTGCCGGGAAGTTTTTATACTTTAATCTTGTTTAAGTTATTTTTACTATGTATATCCTTTTGTTGTTTTTTTTCAGATAACACTGGTGTGGTGACTGAGTAATTGTTTTGGAGATAGCAATTTTAGCCTCTCTAAGAATAATGTTGTGCCAATTTTGTTGTTTATGATCTCACGCGGACGGGACACCTTTGCTTAGATTTATAACTGGATATGTCGGTAAGTCTTGCACCAATTATTTTATAGAGTGGTTGTTTTTGCTTAGTGGATTTGTTTTTTTTTATTGCTTGATGTCTTTCGCGTGGAAAGTACCAAGTGGTTTTCCATTTATTTCCAAGGCTTTCTAATTTGTGCATGTTATTTCCAACTGCTTGGCTTATACGGCACTTCATAAATTTTCTCTAAAACTTTGCGTTAATGTTGCGTCTAAAGTCACTTTGTACGAAATTTCTTTTAAATACTTTTTGACCCGGAACGAAATTTGTTTCACGTTTTCGCTGGTTGTATCCACGCGAACTTTACTCATAAGATGAGTGCAAGTTGTTTTTGATTTTCTCGCGTCACAGTGTTAATGTGTCCTCCTTGCTTAAGATCATGATTTCTGGGTCACTAAGAGACTTCAGCTTGCGAGCGAAATTGTCCAGGGCTCTCATCACGTATGATGAGAATCATTTGATGATATCGTTTTGATGATACTTTAATATCACGTAACCTTCAATTTGAAGTATCGTCTTAACGGTATCGTTTTTTATTTCATGTATGGTGAACAGCTGTCACGTGCTATCGTCTAAACGATAGATTTGGCACGATTGGTAAAATGGTATCGTTTGGCTTGTTTTCTTCTTAAAAGTGTTTGTTTAAGTTTGTTAAGAAGATCATAAGCGTACCACTAATTGACCACAACGAATTGATGGCCTTTCGGTCCTGTTCAGAGTTGGCGACGTAATTTTTGGCCAGCTGAGGATTTTTATCTATGAAATTAATTAAAATTTCCATTTATTTAGGAGTTGCCGCCCTATATTTTTGGCCATACATTTTCTTTAGAATTGCTATTAAAATAATCAAAAGTGTACTATTAAAGACCATTTTCATCTTCGCTCCTCCAAAGAAATTATTGTAAATAAAAATTATTGTAAGAAGGGATGAGAGAGTTAAAAATGATGTTCCCTAGATCCGCTGAGGAACATGTTGTACCCAACTAGCGCGCAGAAGGGTGAAACTCCAATAGCTGCGTGAACAGCACTTCTTAACGCGCATTCAATCTATGGTAGATATAAGTCCCATTCGCGATAATCAGTGTCGAGATAACTTCGTATTGCTGCTAGTACTGACTGGCTAACTCGCTCTGCGGCATTTGCCTGTGGTGAGAAAATTTAAGTTTTCATGTGAATGACATGAAATCTTTCGATCAGTTTCTGAAATTCCTTTGACGTAAACAGAATTCCATTATCACTTCGGGTACTTCAAACTTATAAAAGACCTCATGAATTAGCAATTCAACCATTTTTACCACTGTCGCTTCAAGCATAGCTTTTAAAATTGAAAATTTCGAAAAATGATCCACTATAATATATATGTACGACGTACATTGTACATATTACCTTTTTTGGAGGGCATGTATTTGCCTAAAAAAATCTATATAGATTTTCTGAAATGGACATTCCGTGATCACCTTCTGCCCTATTCCAGGTCGCATTTCTATGTTTGTAGATTTATTTTCTTTGTAAGTGACACATTTGCTTATGTAATTGCGAACCTGCTTGGTCATTCCAGACTAAAAATAGAATTGCCGTAAACGATGGAGTGTTTTCGCAATTCCACTATGGGCCGTCGTTTGTGGTCCGTGTGCCTTAGAAATTAATGTTGATGTTACCCATCCCCCATACCCATTAAGGCGGATCACCAAAAATGAATGTAAAAAGACACCCCCTAGAATTAAAGCTTACATCGAAAGTGTTTCAGCACTTTAAAAATTTTTTTTTGGGTGTCCCAAAAAACAGCCAAAATGGTTTTTTAGTTATAACATTAGTATTTTAAGTCCGATCATGAAGTGCAGCATATCATTGGATAGGTCTGAAAGAAGTGGGGCTGATATAGCCGCAAAGGTTTGGATGAAGCGTCGGTACCATCCCGCTGTACCTAAAAAGCTTCGGACTTCCCTTGTAGACTTCGGAATAAGGATACGATTAATCGCTGAAACTTTTTCAGGATCCGTCTTCAATGCGCCACCACCCAAAATAAAACCCAAATACCAAAGCTCTTTGAAACAGAACATCGCCTTTTTTAGGCCAATTGTCAAATTCGCTACTTTCAGACATTTAGCGTTTTAACCTCGCTTAGAATCTTCAGCTGGTTATCGAAATCAGCTGCAATGATCAAAAGGTCCTCAACCAACTCTCGGCACCCACGACCAAGTATGCTCACCGAAGTACCCGTATCCAAGAGTCCACGTACTCTTTTGCCGCCTATTCTCTATGGTCTTTTTGATCTGCTTTAAAAACTGCCTCTATCACTTGCTTGCGAATTAGTTTACGCTTTGCAAAACTCTCTCTAGCTCTCTGGATTTTTCTCGAAATCTCTTGCTTTCTGTCTAGTTGGCTGTTGTTGAAGATACGCTGTCTCGCTTCATAGCACTCTTGAATACGTTCTTCGATGGGCTTTATGGGTTGAACTTGTTTTATATTTTTATTAAATTCAGCTACTCTTTTTAAAAGACTAATTTTTATTTATTTTCTAGGCTCACCTGCCTCTCCACCATCTCGTATCTGTCTCGAATCGATCATCGGAATTAATTCCGCTTCATCTCCGCGGAATTGTGAATGGAACGTGGCATTCCCGCTGCTGCTGGCTTCCTCTTGTCGTTTCCCACTCCACATTTTGGGCACTTCGGAGTGATAACGTTCTGCAAACCACATTTATAGCAAAATATTTTTGACGGCGAATCTTCCCGGCGAATCGCTTTTATGGCCTCAGCTGCTTACATTCGGCGATTCCCGGAAGACTCTCAGAAGAGCTCGCCGGCGATCGTTTCATCTTCCAAGCGATTCGCTGGAGATTCTCAGGCGAATAAAAATGTTTGCAGGGTAGTATTATATTGCAGTTTTACATCTCCTTTTTGTATAGAATTGTGTTAAAAGTAAATACATATAATTATAATTCAAATCGAAACTTAGGTTGATAAAAGTATATTTTAAATGATATATTCTTTAAATACTGCATTAATAAATACTTCATAATTGTATATAATACTTCAATTTCATAATACTAATTAATAATATATTAATATTTCATAATTGACTTCATCTTGTTTTTGTTTTGTTTTTTTTTTGTTGTGTATTATTCAATATAAATTTACAATATAAAGGTTAAACATATAATTTAGATTTCATGTTTACATATGAAGGAAATAGTTTTGAAAAAATTTGAATTCAGTTAAGTGTATTGTACCCAACAACTGACTTTACTGTTCTTCCAAACTTGGTGACATACGGCTTTGACTCTGAGTTGGTCGTTGAAGGTGGTTCAAGAATACTTACATGACTCGTTGTTGTTGTCTTATCAGCTGTTGGATCGACTATGAAATCTTTTTCTGGAACGATGGTGGCTTTCGTTTTATGCAAATGGTTTCTGATACATTGACCCATCATCGGTTTGTACCATATATGAACGTGGTGTGTTAGCTGGTTTTAAGACAGTTCCAAAGATCCAGTTTCGATTAGGTTGTTGAATACGAATTTTTTCACCAGATTGAAAGGGTTGTTTTTGGTGGGATCCTCTATCAGCATAGAACTTGCTTCTATTTCGGGCTTCAATGAGGTTGTGGTGTACGTTTTGTGTAACGCAAGGTTTAAGCGATTGTTTGGTGGATAGTATTGTTGTTCTGGTTTTCCGGCTCATCAAACGTTGATTAGGTGATAGTAAAGCTTTGCTTCGAGGCGTATTGCGGTAGTTGAGTAGTGCAAGATAAACGTCCCCCTGATCTTTGTGGCACTTTTTTAGTAGAGATTTTGCTACCTGGACGTATCTCTCCACAAGATCGTTGGATTTAGGGTGCCTCGGGCTGGACGTCTGATGAGTAAAGTCCCATTTTTTGGCAAACGTTTGAAATTCTTTAGAGGAAAATTGGGGGCCATTGTCCGATTCCAATACAAACGGTATGCCATGGACTGCAAACATCTTTTTAAGTTGGAGTATTACTTCTGCGCTGGACGACTGCTATGACGACTGCCACTTGATCCAGAAAAGTTGTTCGCGTGCACTGTTGAGTGTCCGCTCAACTTAAATTAAATTAAAATTAAAATTAAAATTAAAATTAAAATTAAAATTAAAATTAAAATTAAAATTAAAATTAAAATTAAAATTAAAATTAAAATTAAAATTAAAATTAAAATTAAAATTAAAATTAAAATTAAAATTAAAATTAAAATTAAAATTAAAATTAAAATTAAAATTAAAATTAAAATTAAAATTAAAATTAAAATTAAAATTAAAATTAAAATTAAAATTAAAATTAAAATTAAAATTAAAATTAAAATTAAAATTAAAATTAAAATTAAAATTAAAATTAAAATTAAAATTAAAATTAAAATTAAAATTAAAATTAAAATTAAAATTAAAATTAAAATTAAAATTAAAATTAAAATTAAAATTAAAATTAAAATTAAAATTAAAATTAAAATTAAAATTAAAATTAAAATTAAAATTAAAATTAAAATTAAAATTAAAATTAAAATTAAAATTAAAATTAAAATTAAAATTAAAATTAAAATTAAAATTAAAATTAAAATTAAAATTAAAATTAAAATTAAAATTAAAATTAAAATTAAAATTAAAATTAAAATTAAAATTAAAATTAAAATTAAAATTAAAATTAAAATTAAAATTAAAATTAAAATTAAAATTAAAATTAAAATTAAAATTAAAATTAAAATTAAAATTAAAATTAAAATTAAAATTAAAATTAAAATTAAAATTAAAATTAAAATTAAAATTAAAATTAAAATTAAAATTAAAATTAAAATTAAAATTAAAATTAAAATTAAAATTAAAATTAAAATTAAAATTAAAATTAAAATTAAAATTAAAATTAAAATTAAAATTAAAATTAAAATTAAAATTAAAATTAAAATTAAAATTAAAATTAAAATTAAAATTAAAATTAAAATTAAAATTAAAATTAAAATTAAAATTAAAATTAAAATTAAAATTAAAATTAAAATTAAAATTAAAATTAAAATTAAAATTAAAATTAAAATTAAAATTAAAATTAAAATTAAAATTAAAATTAAAATTAAAATTAAAATTAAAATTAAAATTAAAATTAAAATTAAAATTAAAATTAAAATTAAAATTAAAATTAAAATTAAAATTAAAATTAAAATTAAAATTAAAATTAAAATTAAAATTAAAATTAAAATTAAAATTAAAATTAAAATTAAAATTAAAATTAAAATTAAAATTAAAATTAAAATTAAAATTAAAATTAAAATTAAAATTAAAATTAAAATTAAAATTAAAATTAAAATTAAAATTAAAATTAAAATTAAAATTAAAATTAAAATTAAAATTAAAATTAAAATTAAAATTAAAATTAAAATTAAAATTAAAATTAAAATTAAAATTAAAATTAAAATTAAAATTAAAATTAAAATTAAAATTAAAATTAAAATTAAAATTAAAATTAAAATTAAAATTAAAATTAAAATTAAAATTAAAATTAAAATTAAAATTAAAATTAAAATTAAAATTAAAATTAAAATTAAAATTAAAATTAAAATTAAAATTAAAATTAAAATTAAAATTAAAATTAAAATTAAAATTAAAATTAAAATTAAAATTAAAATTAAAATTAAAATTAAAATTAAAATTAAATTAAAATTAAAATTAAAATTAAAATTAAAATTAAAATTAAAATTAAAATTAAAATTAAAATTAAAATTAAAATTAAAATTAAAATTAAAATTAAAATTAAAATTAAAATTAAAATTAAAATTAAAATTAAAATTAAAATTAAAATTAAAATTAAAATTAAAATTAAAATTAAAATTAAAATTAAAATTAAAATTAAAATTAAAATTAAAATTAAAATTAAAATTAAAATTAAAATTAAAATTAAAATTAAAATTAAAATTAAAATTAAAATTAAAATTAAAATTAAAATTAAAATTAAAATTAAAATTAAAATTAAAATTAAAATTAAAATTAAAATTAAAATTAAAATTAAAATTAAAATTAAAATTAAAATTAAAATTAAAATTAAAATTAAAATTAAAATTAAAATTAAAATTAAAATTAAAATTAAAATTAAAATTAAAATTAAAATTAAAATTAAAATTAAAATTAAAATTAAAATTAAAATTAAAATTAAAATTAAAATTAAAATTAAAATTAAAATTAAAATTAAAATTAAAATTAAAATTAAAATTAAAATTAAAATTAAAATTAAAATTAAAATTAAAATTAAAATTAAAATTAAAATTAAAATTAAAATTAA
The DNA here is from genome assembly GCA_958299015.1 of Tetanocera ferruginea. Classification (NCBI taxonomy): domain Eukaryota; kingdom Metazoa; phylum Arthropoda; class Insecta; order Diptera; family Sciomyzidae; genus Tetanocera; species Tetanocera ferruginea. The sequence continues at coordinate 86,727,455 of OY282641.1, read as the reverse complement.
AATTAAAATTAAAATTAAAATTAAAATTAAAATTAAAATTAAAATTAAAATTAAAATTAAAATTAAAATTAAAATTAAAATTAAAATTAAAATTAAAATTAAAATTAAAATTAAAATTAAAATTAAAATTAAAATTAAAATTAAAATTAAAATTAAAATTAAAATTAAAATTAAAATTAAAATTAAAATTAAAATTAAAATTAAAATTAAAATTAAAATTAAAATTAAAATTAAAATTAAAATTAAAATTAAAATTAAAATTAAAATTAAAATTAAAATTAAAATTAAAATTAAAATTAAAATTAAAATTAAAATTAAAATTAAAATTAAAATTAAAATTAAAATTAAAATTAAAATTAAAATTAAAATTAAAATTAAAATTAAAATTAAAATTAAAATTAAAATTAAAATTAAAATTAAAATTAAAATTAAAATTAAAATTAAAATTAAAATTAAAATTAAAATTAAAATTAAAATTAAAATTAAAATTAAAATTAAAATTAAAATTAAAATTAAAATTAAAATTAAAATTAAAATTAAAATTAAAATTAAAATTAAAATTAAAATTAAAATTAAAATTAAAATTAAAATTAAAATTAAAATTAAAATTAAAATTAAAATTAAAATTAAAATTAAAATTAAAATTAAAATTAAAATTAAAATTAAAATTAAAATTAAAATTAAAATTAAAATTAAAATTAAAATTAAAATTAAAATTAAAATTAAAATTAAAATTAAAATTAAAATTAAAATTAAAATTAAAATTAAAATTAAAATTAAAATTAAAATTAAAATTAAAATTAAAATTAAAATTAAAATTAAAATTAAAATTAAAATTAAAATTAAAATTAAAATTAAAATTAAAATTAAAATTAAAATTAAAATTAAAATTAAAATTAAAATTAAAATTAAAATTAAAATTAAAATTAAAATTAAAATTAAAATTAAAATTAAAATTAAAATTAAAATTAAAATTAAAATTAAAATTAAAATTAAAATTAAAATTAAAATTAAAATTAAAATTAAAATTAAAATTAAAATTAAAATTAAAATTAAAATTAAAATTAAAATTAAAATTAAAATTAAAATTAAAATTAAAATTAAATTAAAATTAAAATTAAAATTAAAATTAAAATTAAAATTAAAATTAAAATTAAAATTAAAATTAAAATTAAAATTAAAATTAAAATTAAAATTAAAATTAAAATTAAAATTAAAATTAAAATTAAAATTAAAATTAAAATTAAAATTAAAATTAAAATTAAAATTAAAATTAAAATTAAAATTAAAATTAAAATTAAAATTAAATTAAAATTAAAATTAAATTAAAATTAAAATTAAAATTAAAATTAAAATTAAAATTAAAATTAAAATTAAAATTAAAATTAAATTAAAATTAAAATTAAATTAAAATTAAAATTAAAATTAAAATTAAAATTAAAATTAAAATTAAAATTAAAATTAAAATTAAAATTAAAATTAAAATTAAAATTAAAATTAAAATTAAAATTAAAATTAAAATTAAAATTAAAATTAAAATTAAAATTAAATTAAATTAAAATTAAAATTAAAATTAAAATTAAAATTAAAATTAAAATTAAAATTAAAATTAAATTAAAATTAAAATTAAAATTAAAATTAAAATTAAAATTAAAATTAAAATTAAAATTAAAATTAAAATTAAAATTAAAATTAAAATTAAAATTAAAATTAAAATTAAAATTAAAATTAAATTAAAATTAAAATTAAAATTAAAATTAAAATTAAAATTAAAATTAAAATTAAAATTAAAATTAAAATTAAAATTAAAATTAAAATTAAAATTAAAATTAAAATTAAAATTAAATTAAAATTAAAATTAAAATTAAAATTAAAATTAAAATTAAAATTAAAATTAAAATTAAAATTAAAATTAAAATTAAAATTAAAATTAAAATTAAAATTAAAATTAAAATTAAAATTAAAATTAAATTAAATTAAAATTAAAATTAAAATTAAAATTAAATTAAAATTAAAATTAAAATTAAAATTAAAATTAAAATTAAAATTAAAATTAAAATTAAAATTAAAATTAAAATTAAAATTAAATTAAAATTAAAATTAAAATTAAAATTAAAATTAAAATTAAAATTAAAATTAAAATTAAAATTAAAATTAAAATTAAAATTAAAATTAAAATTAAAATTAAAATTAAAATTAAATTAAAATTAAAATTAAAATTAAAATTAAAATTAAAATTAAAATTAAAATTAAAATTAAAATTAAATTAAATTAAAATTAAAATTAAAATTAAAATTAAAATTAAAATTAAAATTAAAATTAAAATTAAAATTAAAATTAAAATTAAAATTAAAATTAAAATTAAAATTAAAATTAAAATTAAAATTAAAATTAAATTAAAATTAAAATTAAAATTAAAATTAAAATTAAAATTAAAATTAAAATTAAAATTAAAATTAAAATTAAAATTAAAATTAAAATTAAAATTAAAATTAAAATTAAAATTAAAATTAAAATTAAAATTAAAATTAAAATTAAAATTAAAATTAAAATTAAAATTAAAATTAAAATTAAAATTAAATTAAAATTAAATTAAAATTAAATTAAAATTAAAATTAAAATTAAAATTAAAATTAAATTAAAATTAAAATTAAAATTAAAATTAAAATTAAAATTAAATTAAAATTAAAATTAAAATTAAAATTAAAATTAAATTAAAATTAAAATTAAAATTAAAATTAAAATTAAAATTAAAATTAAAATTAAAATTAAAATTAAAATTAAAATTAAAATTAAAATTAAAATTAAAATTAAAATTAAAATTAAAATTAAAATTAAAATTAAAATTAAAATTAAAATTAAAATTAAAATTAAAATTAAAAT